>CM046046.1:9059225-9608961 GCA_025215565.1 Flaveria ramosissima | reverse complement strand
CGCAGAGGACACGTTTTGGTCGACGTGGAGCCAACCAGGGCCGCCATGAGGGAGCAAGGCCTACTGAACCCACCTACTCCACCAGGGACGCCCCACGGGGAGAATACTAATCAAGAGGGTGACGAAAGGATTGCTAACCTCGTAGCTCAGCAACTGGCCAACGCCATTCCGACTATCATTGCAACAGATAATGCAGACCGGGATAACACTACTGGGAATGAACGGCCGATAAACGCTGAGAGCCACGATGATTAAGCTGAGGAGTTAAGGAATGGTGCTCTTACAAGACCTTATGGCCTGCAAGCCCAAGGACTTCTATGGCCCTGAGGGTGCTATAGAGACTTACAGGTGGATCGACGAAATGGAAGCCGTCTTAGACATCAGCGAGCGGCAAGATGGAGCACATGGTGAGATTTGCATCACAATCTCTCAAAGGATCAGCTCTTGAATGGTGGAAGTCCATTACCCAGAGCCGTGGAAGAAACGTTGCCAATCGAATGGGTTGGACTGAATTCCGAGAGTTAATGACCAACAAATATGCCCCATCAATCAACTCGAGAAGCTGGAGACAGAATTTTTAAGCTTGGAGATGAAGGGACCCAACTACACCGAATACATCAATCGTTTCTTAGCCCTGTCCCACTTGTGCCACATTTGGTGACGCCAGAAGCCAAAGGTGTAGCACGGTTCATCTGGGGACTACACCCAAGAGTTAGGGGTATGGTTCGTGCCTCTCAGCCGATGACCCTACAAGCTGCTGTCGCCTTACCAGCAGTCTGACTGACGATCTTATTAGGGCTGGATGGACCGATCAAGGAAGGGCTGATGAGAAGAAGAAGTTTGTTGGAGACAAGAGGAAGTGGTTTGAAGCAAAAAGAGCGATTGGAAGTAGCAGTGGGTCGAGTAGAAGGAGTTCTGAAGGAGTGAGACGTGATGATCAGGAAGCAAAAAAAACCGGAGATTGTATACGGGGACAAGCCCACTCTGCAGCAAGTGCAAGTTACATCATCAAGGAGAATGTAACCCGATGCCCTGTTTTAGGTGCAAGAGAACAGGCCATCTAATTAAGGACTGTACTTATGTACCGGGGAAACAATGCTACGAGTGTGGAGATCCAGGGCATATGAGGAACAAGTGTCCTAAGCTGGGTAGAGACAAGGATGCCAAGCCCAATAAGCCTAAGGGAAGAGCTTTCGTTATGGACCCAGCAGGAGCTCGTAAGGAACCCGACGTTGTCAACGGTACGTTCCTTGTAAATAATCATCCCGCTACTGTACTGTTTGATACTGGAGCGACTGCTAGTTTTATCTCTAGTACCTTTAGGCAATTGATTGACTTAGACGCGTGCACCTTGACTGATACATTTACCGTAGAACTAGCTGACGGTAATATTTTAGAAGCTAACGAAATCATTAGGGATTGCCCCCTGAATCTAAAAGGGAATGTGTTTAAGATTGACTTGATGCCCATTAAGTTAGGAGGATTTGATGTTGTCGTGGGTATGGACTGGTTAGCGAAGCATAAAGTTGAAATCGTATGCGATGAGCGACTGCTCAAGATACCATTGAGCGTTGAAGAAGTGTGTGGTAGAAGGAGAAAGGAGTAACACTTTATACCCTATGATATCTCACTTGAAAGCTACCAAGAGCTTGAAGAGGGGATGTCCAGCTTTTATAGTCTATGTGATAAAAACCCAAAAAGAGAAGAAAATCGAAGAGATTCCCGTAGTTTCGAATACCCAGAGGTGTTTCCGGAAGAACTACCAGGACTTCCTCCGAATCGACGATGGAATTCCAGATAGACTTGATGCCTGGTGCTGCACCAGTAGCCAAGGCACACCGTACCGGCTCGCCCCACCGAGATGAAGGAGCTAATGGTACAAATTCAAGAACTGATGGACAAGGGATTTATACGTCCGAGTGTCTCTCCATGGGGTGCCCCAGTGCTATTCGTGAAAAAGAAGGACGGAACGCTGCGAATGTGTATTGATTACAGGGAGTTGAATAAGCTGACCATAAAGAACCGTTACCCTCTCCCCGAGAATAGACGACTTATTTGATCAATTGCAGGGAGCAAGTTACTTCTCCAAAATAGACTTGAGGTCAGGATACCACCAGCTGAAGATAAGAGAAGAAGATATACCCAAAACTGCCTTCCGAACTAGGTATGACACTATGAGTATTTGGTCATGCCCTTTGGACTGACTAATGCTCCAGCAGCATTCATGGACCTCATGAATCGCGTTTGCCGCCCTTACCTCGACAAGTTTGTGATCGTGTTTATCGACGACATACTAATTTATTCTCAAACTAAAGACGAGCACGAGAAGCATCTCAGGCTAATCCTTGAATTGCTCAAGAATGAGCAACTATATGCCAAGTTCTCGAAATGTGAATTCTGGATGCGCCAGATCCAATTCTTAGGTCATGTGGTAAATAAGGATGGGATTCAAGTTGACCCTTCCAAGATTGAGGCCATAAAGAATTGGAAGATTCCTGAGACTCCTACGGAGATAAGGCAATTCTTAGGACTGGCTGGCTATTACCGAAGATTTATAAAGGACTTCTCGCGTATAGTGCAACCTTTGACCGCACTAACCAAGAAAAACACAACCTTTGTGTGGGAGCGAGAGCAGAATGAGGCGTTTGAAACACTTAAAGAGAAGTTATGCAGTGCACCTATACTTGCTCTTCCCAGAAGGAGTAGAAGACTTCGTGGTCTATTGTGACGCTTCGCGTCAAGGACTAGGATGTGTATTGATGCAACGCAATAAGGTGATTGCTTACGCATCGAGACTGCTGAATGATCATGAGAAGAACTACACGACGCACGATCTGGAGTTGGGTGCCGTGGTGTTTGCCCTTAAGATGTGGAGGCATTACCTTTATGGCACAAAGTGCATTATCTACACCGACCATAGAAGCTTGCAGCATATCCTTGACCAAAAGATGCTCAACATGCGTCAGAGAAGATGGGTTGAGCTATTGAACGATTATGAGTGCGAGATCCGCTACCACCCTGGTAAGGCCAATGTTGTGGCGGATGCGTTAAGTCGAAAGGAAAGAGAAAACCTCTTCGAGTACGAGCCTTAAGAATGAGTGTGTATACCAACCTTATAGCAAAATTGAAGGAAGCTCAAGGCGAGGCATTAAGGAAGAAAAATTGAAAGAAGAAGGATTGACTGGAATGGAAAAGCGATTGGAGATAGGGACGATGGTACATATAGATTGGTGGAAGGACTTGGGTGCCAAAACACGGAGGAATTCGAGAAGTAATCCTCGATGAAGCACACAAGTCTAGGTATTCAATTCATCCTGGAAGTGATAAGATGTACCAGGATTTAAAGACACTTTTCTGGTGGCCAGGAATTAAGAGATCAATCGCTGTTTATGTGGGGAAATGTTTAACTTGTGCCATGGTAAAAGCTGAGAACCAAAAACCATCGGGAACGTTGCAGCAACCTGAGATTCCCGAATGGAAATGGGATAATGTTACGATGGATTTCGTTACCAAGCTGCCTAGAACGTTTAAAGGTCACGATGCTATTTGGGTAATAGTGGATAGATTAACCAAATCAGCTCACTTCTTGCCATTAGAGAAGACTACGATATGACGAAACTGGCCCAACTTTATGTCGATGAGATTGTGACAAGGCATGGAGTGCCTCTGTCGATCATCTCAGACCGTGATAGCCGTTTCACCTCTCGTTTCTGGAAATCGTTCCAGCAAGCTTTAGGAACCCGTTTAGATCTTAGCACGGCTTACCACCCTCAGACCGACCGACGGACAGAGCGAAAGAACTATTCAAACGATGGAAGATATGTTGAGAGCTTGCGTGATGGACTTTGGCGGAAACTGGGATAACCATCTTCCTTTGGTAGAATTCGCCTATAACAACAGTTACCACGCGAGTATCAAAGCCGCTCCGTACGAGGTCCTTTATGGCAGGAAATGCCGATCACCCTTGAGTTGGAATGAGATTGGTGACAGCCAAGTGATGGGACCCGACATAGTGTTGGAAACCACCGATAAGATCTATAAGATAAAGGAACGACTGAGAGCAGCTAGAGACCGACAGAAGAAGTACGCCGACAGGAGGCGGAAACCTCTAGAGTTCCAAGTGGGCGACAGAGTGATGCTAAAAGTAGCACCGTGGAAAGGAACGGTGAGATTCGGAAAAGAGGAAACTAAGCCCAAGATACATTGGACCATTTGAGATAATGGCAAGAATTGGCCCAGTAGCATATAAGTTGAAACTACCCCCGGGATTGAGTCACATACACGACACCTTTCATGTGTCAAACTTGAAGAAGAGCATGGTAGACAAAACCCTGGAACTACCATTAAAAGAAGCAAGGATAAGCGACAAACTGAACTTTGTGGAAGAACCTGTGGAGATCACGGATCGTTTGGTCAAACAACTCCGGCGGAGCCGCATACCCAATGTTAAAGTTAGATGGAACTCCAAGCGAGGACCTGAATTTACTTGGGAGCGTGAAGATGAAATGAGGAGGAACTATCCACACCTCTTCAAACCCACCCGTTCAGTCCCTAATCAGAGTTAAATTTCGGGACGAAATTTCTAAACGGTGGGAGAATGTGACAACCGACCTCCAGGTTGTTACCCTAACCCTAGATTACTTGCATCATTATCCATGCTATGAGTACTAATAATTGAAACTATACAACCCTACTATGAAATTGGAATCAATTCTTGCTATTTGATGTAAATTATGATTTCATGTGATCTTTACTTTTGATTTTTAACCAATTAGGTTTCTACCTTTTAAAAATTAGTGTCCGGGAATGTCAATTAGTCACCCTAGCTAGAATTAAGAATATCAATTGAATCAATTAAAAATATGTGTACACACCCACACACTTGGAGTTTCGGTTCTAGCATGCATTATCATGCATAAGACATTTACTAACTAACAATTTATATACTACAACACTACATTTCAAATTAATACCCATAATTTATTATTTCTACAATAAAAATTTAAGGAAAATCCCTCACAGATGACAAATTCGGCCACCCCCTTCTTGGCCAATCCATGGTCTTCTACACCACCTACATACCCACCACTTCCCACCATCCCCTCTCATGCAACTCTCCATATTGCAAGACACACACTACACTCCTCCTCTCTCTCTCTCTCATTTTCGAATTTCACCAGCTGAACACACACATTCTCTCTATCAAACACTCTCTAATTCTCTCCTTTCAAGCTCCAAAATCGTGAACAACAACAACAACAACCATCGGCCAGCAGCATACCGCAAGAAAGGTGACTTTTGGTGATGTTTTGAGGCTTGGAACGTGCAATACTTGAGGTTCCAGCTTTTGTTCGAGATTCTCCAGCCTCATCCAAGGAGATTTCATCCATTCACGACCATCCACACCTCCTAACCGTGAGATACATCAAGTGTAAGCTCACTATGTTCGGTTTTGGTCATTTCTCAAGTTTAACTTCATTGTTCAACTAAAAACCTTACTTTTTCTTGTTGTAACAGAAACCTCTCACCCTCACCTTGTTCTTGAAGAGTTCCCAACGTTCTTGAAGGTATATCACATGATATAATGGTCAATCTAAGGGTAGAACCCGATTTACCCTTTGAAAACCCTATTTTGGTGTTTTGGCACTACCAAACTTGTGTATCTTGTAACCCTTCAAAACAAAACATGTAACCTGCTCAAAATGACTTTTAAGACACCTCAATAATCTGATTTTTAAGTAAGATGAAGTTTTGGCAATGACTAAACTTAAGGTACCATGAATCACACATGTGTAATGGTCGGTTATGGCTTATTTTTACCTCTTGAAACCTTTGTATGTGTAGAACACTTAGGCAACGTGTTGGGACTGTTATTTCAGTAGTAGTTTTAGTGCATATTATTTAATAACATGGTTTGACCTCTGGAACAAAAGACATAATGTGTTTAGACCCATTTTGGTCACTTTCGGGACCCGAAAACGTGTTAAAAGGACTTAAAAAAAGAAATCTTGAACTATAAACTTTTTAAAAAAGTATTCCAGGTTCATTAAGGATTAATAAAGTGTTCTGGAGCTAATGAGAATTTTTAGTGGTCAAATGGTATTTTAAATGGATTTTAAGTGAAACCGGGTGTAAACCGAGAGGCGTTTTTAAGGAAAAATATACGATAAATGGGTTAAATGTTACAAATTATAAAAATCATGATTTTCCAGTAGGTTAAAAGATAAAATAACCTCAAAAGTAAAATAGTTGGTCAAACAAGCTTTTAAAATGGTCAAACCCGACTAAAAACGCATTTTAACGGTTTAAACGTAAAAACGGGTCTTTCAACTTCTAGGGGCAAAATTTGTGATTTAAAAGGTTGGAAACTTATTAAAATGACTTTAAAAAGTCATCTACTGGTTTTAGACTCAAAAAGGCAAGAAATCATAGATAACCATTTTTACACCGTTGGGTTTTACCGTAACCGGCAACGTTAAACGCGTAATTTGCAAACCGAGACCACAAACTGAATTTTTGGTTATAAACTCTTAAACTAAGTTAAATTAAGGTCTTGAACCTGATTTTTAAGTATAGAGGTCACTTAATGCAAGAAACTAATCTTAAGGGTAGAAAATGTCAATTTTGAAACTCAGGGGCAAAACTGTAAATTTTGCAAAACTTCATAACCGACTCCCATAAGTTCATTTTTCCCCCTTAAATGGCATAATTACTATATATTCTTGGTTTAGTAATGTAGAAACCTTTGATTTCATGAAAACCATGACTTTCCATAAAAGGAACCTTTTATACAACCCTAACCGAATCAAAGCCGAACCCGTCCATTTAAGTCTTAGGCACTATTATTGCTCCTTAAATAGGTTTAGAGCAGTAGCTAATCACTTAATATACTTATGTTAGGGTGCTAGACTTGAGACAATCCCGGCACGCGAAGAATTTCTTTTTGCTTGATATCTAAGGTGAGTTCTAGTGATTCCCCCTTTTTACTACTGTTTTGGGGTGAAGCATGCTCTGTTATTTTTTGAACTATAATTGATTGTGCTTTACTTGATGATTCTATGTGGGATTGTGGTTACCTGCTGATTCTTATATCATGATCATTAATTCTTTCGTGAACCGCTTGATTTATATGGATAGATCTATTTGGGGAATCCCCCACACACAGTGGCTTCCGTTCCAGGAAGGTTACCCCACTGAGATCCTGAGGGATCGTTGTGGCATGTAACAAGTTTTGTTAAGATTCTATGGTGAACCATCCGGGGCAGGTAGGGTTCACTGGTATGAGGCTCGTTTCTCCTTTTCTTTCCTTCGGGAATATCCGGTAAAACACAACTTTAGAAGAGGCTAACCGGGGACTGAGTGCAGGGTTGATTATGATTTTATTTCTCCCACGATGATAAACAATTATTATTTTTCATTTAATCAAAGAAGGATTTATTAAGTCCTTTTGTTTTTGAACTTAAGCACTTGAATTCACCAACTTTATAGTTGACACAATTTTCTTTTGAGCATGTTTCAGGTAATGTTTGAAGAGATCCTAGCTGTTCGAAGACCTAGACCTATCCCCGTGACATGGCATTGGCTTATTTCCTTGATGAAACATTTGAACAATTTATATTTTTGTGTTGAACAATTACAATATCATTTTTATGGATGATTGTAAAACTTTATTTGGGGCCTGATGTGTCTTTAGCCCTGTTACCTTTTTAAAACTTTAATGCCATGTGATATTCTCTCCTTTGAGCTCTTATAATGTTTTGTTTCCGCTGCCATATGTTGTTGCTAGTCTGTGACGTCCCACCCTATCTGGGCCCGGGGTGTGACATTATGATCTGTGTAAAAAAAGAGCTTTGAGACATCTCTTCCAATCTTCAAAATTATCTCCATTAATGAGTCTTGGGGTCTATTAGGAGCAACACTTTCAAGATCCGCAAGTGTAAGAGTAGTTAATTTCGACATGATAGTTTCGGCAGAAAAATTGATAATTTCGCTGACAAATTCGCTAACAAATTCGCTGAAAGAGGTGACTTGGCTAACAGTTTCGCTGAACAATACTATCGCAGAGACTTTCGCAAACACAGACACTTTCGCTTGCAATTTCAGCAGCACTTTCGCTTGAACAGAGACAACAATTGCTTAGTTTCGCTGCTAACTGCAGGAACAAGCTTGAACTTTCGTTCAGAATAGATTCGGCAGCAATTTCGCTTGATGATTGGTCAAAAACACTAATGAACTTTCGTTCAAGGGAATACTTTCGCTGAAACTCTAGAAAACAACTTCTGATCCAAAATAACTCATAATTTCGCTGAATGAAGATGACAGTTTCGCTGTAAGAACAGTAGTTTCGCTGGTCGATCTCAAAACCCTTTTTCACCTCAAAATCAATCTGAAATCATCCAAAACTCAATGAATTTGAGATCTGATGATTGTAGAATCTTCCTCAATCAAGAACAAGCATAATTCAATCAATTTCCATGCCAAAAACAGCTGATAATCCAATGAAAATTGATTGAAACTAGATATTGACCAAAACCAAAAACTCAAACAAATCAAGAGCACTAAGGCTCTGATACCATATTGTTGGTCCATGTGATCGATGAACAGTACAATTGATATGATAATTTGATCAATATCAAACACACAATCCAAACAACAACAATTGAGAATGAATAAGATGAATCAAGACATAATTGGTACTCAAATGAACAATCTCACTCAATAACAACAAGCACAATTGTATTTCAATGAAGTAACTGCTTAGAAATGGTAGCTTGCAACAGAATTCCACGATTAGGGTTTTGCAAGCTTACCATACAAAGTGAAATGACAATAGTATATATAGCAGTCATAGTTTCGCTGACAGTTTCGCTATCAGCGAAACTGTCATGCCGATACTATAGTTTCGCCCGGCAGAACACAAGTTCGCCGGGTAAACCAAGACAGCAAACTGTGAGCGAATGTATAGATTCGCTCACAGTTTCGCTGGACTGCCAAAACTGCTAATTACTAACAAAATACAAAATGAAACTAACAAAAGTCCTATTACAATGTAAAGTAAACATCTATACTAAAGTGAGTCCAACCTAACATGATCTTCAGCTTGTTATTGGGTATGACCCGACTTAGATCATAATGTACTAACCACATCAATCTTGTATGTGTCTTAGGCATATAAGATCCAACAATCTCCCACTTGCACAAGATTCATAGAAGATTGATGCAAGCAGTAAATACCGCCTAACAACGGTTTACTACCCTTAATACGTATGACTAAGTGCCATTCAATAACATCATCCCCTTCAAGTACCATAATTGAAATGTTTTAGGTCAATAAATCATCTATCCTTTTTGTCGTAGATGTCATGTTAAATCGTAGAGACACAGAGTGATCATTCTCCATTGATTTAACTTTATTAGGCCTTAGACATCTTACTCTCAACGAATAAGAGGGACAAATCCCATCTTGACTACATACGTCTCTCATAATTACCTTATATCATACCTGAACTCAGACTTATGTACTGCCATGTTTCAGAACAGCGAAGAGCTAAGTCAAAGTATAATATTCGGCAAATATCAAGAGCCAATATGTATCTCAGGTCAGAGGATACCAAATGATGTTCGCCTTTACTCAAAATTACTTATGATCAATCAGGAAGATTCCATGTAGTAATATTTGAGATGCAGGTCAGTCCAATATTTGCATCCCACAAATATCTATGAACTTTGGCAGCAACCTTTTGCTCTATATTCATCCATATGAATATCTACCAATCCAAGTTCATAATAGTATTACCTTCATACTTGTATACGGACGTTCTGAGTAAATAATTTGCTCATGGATTTTAAACATGCAAAATAGGAATATTAGTTGAATCATTATAACAAAATAATTCATTCAAGCAATAAAAGGTTACAATATCTCAATACAGAAATTAAAGATCAAATTTAGTCACTAGAATATTTAAGTCCCATGGCACAAGCATGACTTTCATGCTTTGCCTTTTCAAGGAGCTTCGTGAGTGGATCCGCAATGTTTTGATTGTGTGAACTTTGCGAATACATATCTTTCCCTTTTCAACTTCATCCCTTATGTAGTTGAACCTTCGTTCAAAGTGCCTAGTCTTCTGATGTGCACGGGGTTCCTTGATTTGAGCAACCACACCCTCGTTATCACAAAGAATTTCAAGGGGGTCCTGAATGGAAGGGACCACCCCTAGATCGGCAATGAACATCTTTAACCATGTAGCTTCCTAAGCTGCTAATGAAGCGGCGACGTATTCTGACTCTATAGTTAATAACGCCACTACATCTTGCTTAGAGCTCTTCCAATAGATTGCTCCTCCATTCAAGATGAAAATGTACCCTGATTGTGATCCTGAATCATCCCGATCAGTTTGGAAACTCGCATCCGTGTAACCCTTTACTACAAGTTCCTCCCCACCAGATCCATAGATTAGGAACATATCTTTAGTTCTCCTTAGGTACTTAAGTATGTTCTTAACAGCCATCCAATGACTGTTTCCATGATTTTGTTGGTATCGGCTTGTCATGCTCAAAGCGCATGACACGTCCGGTCTAGTGCATATCATTGCATACATGATGGATCCTATAGCAGACGCATACGGGATTCCCTTCATTTTGTCTTGCTCATCCTTTGAGCTTTGACATTGAGTCTTACTCAATATTGTTCCTCTTTGAATAGGTACGGTATCTTTCTTAAAGTTTTCCATCTTGAACTTTTTCAAGATCTTATCAATATATGCATTTTGATTCAAACCTATCAACCGCCTTGATCTATCCCTATAGATCTTTATTCCTAAAGTATAGGCGGATTCACCAAGATCCTTAATGGAGAAACAGCTTCCAAGTCAGGATTTTACACCTTCCATGGTTGGAATGTCATTTCCAAATAGTAGAATGTCATCGACATACAATACTAGGAAAGTGATGATACTCCCACTAGCCTTCTTATATACACATGCTTGATCAGCGTTTTTGATGAATCCAAATTTGATTATTTCTTCATCAAAACGGTGATTCCAACTCCTTGATGCTTGCTTCAATCCGTAGATTGATTTCTCTAACTTGCATACTTTGTTAGGATGTTTTGAGTTGACAAAACCTTCAGGCTGAACCATATAGACATCTTCCTCAAGATATCCATTTAGAAAAGCGGTTTTGACATCCATTTGCCAAATCTCATAATCATAATGAGCAGCTATGGCAAATAATATCCTAATAGACTTTAGAATTGCAACCGGTGAGAAATCTCATCATAATCAACCCCTTGAGTTTGAGTGAAACCTTTTGCTACAAGTCTAGCTTTATAAGTATCCAAGTTTCCATGCATATCGGTTTTCTTCTTGAAAACCCACTTACTTCCAACTATCTTGGAGTTAAGAGGTGGTTCAACCAAGTCCCACACTTGGTTGTAATACATGGATTGCATCTCTACGTTCATGGCTTCAAGCCATTTGTCACAATCCAAATTGGACATTGCATCATGATAGGTGGTTGGTTCATCGGAATCTACCACATAGCATCCATCTACGAAAAATCCATATCTTTCAGGTGGATTACTAATTCTACCAGATCCGCGAACGTTCTGTGTACTTTGATCAACCACTTGATCATTCTCAACATCCTCGTGTTGAGTGCTAGTATTAACCAAACGTGTATCGGTTTGTGGTTCTTGATCCTCTTCAAGATGCACAGTTCTACTGCTAGTTCCTTCCGTAAGGAACTTAGCTTCTAAGAACTCAGCCTTCTTGGCAACAAACGCCTTTTGTTCCAATGGATCATAGAAATAATATCCCATAGAATCTCTAGGATATCCAATGAAGATACACTTAGTGGAACGACTTTCTAGTTTGTTTGAGGTGGGAGTCTTTGCATAAGCCTCACAACCCCATACCTCTAAATATGATAGTGATGGAACCCTTCCATGCCATATTTCAAAAAGTGTCGTTTCCACTTTCTTGGTTGGGGCATATTCAAGATACAGGCCGCAGAGAGCAAAGCGAAACCCCAAAATGATAGAGGCAGTGAGCTTCTAGCCATCATAGATCAAACCATATCCAATAGAGTTCGATTTCTCCTCTCGGACACGCTTTTATGTTGTGGCGTTCCAGGTGGAGATAGTTGTGAGACAATACCACAACTTCTAAGATGATCTCTACAAGCATCACTTAGGTATTCACCTCCTCTATCGGTGCGGAGAATTTTTATTTTCTTGTTGAGTTGATTTTCTACTTCATTTTGGAAGGTTTTGAACATTTCAAAAGCTTCATCTTTGTGTCTTAACAAGTACACATAACCGTATCGACTATAGTCGTCGGTAAAGGTAATGAAGTATCTTTCATGGTACCTAGTCATTGGTTTAAAAGGACCACATACATCCGAATGTATGATGCCTAATAAATCTTTTGCCCTTTCAGATTTGCCACTAAAAGGTGCCTTAGTCATTTTACCTTGTAAACAAGATTCACATACATCGAATGAATCATATTCATTTGCTTTTAAAAGACCGTTATTTTGAAGTGTTTGTATGCGCTTCTTGTTTATATGACCAAGACGGCAATGCCAAAGATAGGTATCACTCAAATACAATTTGAGTTTCTTAGTGGTGGTTTGGTACAATGAGCTATCATATAATGTGTTTTCACAAACCAATTCATAAATACCATTAACAGGAATAGCTTTAAAATAAAACGTGTCATTTAAAAAAACATGAATTTCATTCTCAATAAATGACATAACATAACCATATTGTCTTAATTGGGCAACAGAAATAATGTTCCTAGTCAAACTAGGAGCATATAAAATATTGTTCAAAATTGCTTCCAAACCATTTGGAAGCTTCAAGATGTAGTCCCCTCGGCCTTCAACTTGAACCTTTTCCCCATTCCCCATGTAGAGGCTTACATCCCCTTTCTTGAAGTCCTTACTTCTTTTGAACCCCTGCAATAAGTTGCAAATGTGAGTTCCACATTCGGTATCCAATACCCATGTGTTAGAGGATATTAAATTTAGATCAATATGAATCATGAAAATTGTACCTGAGGTTTGCCTGGCATCCCTCTTTGCTTGCAACTCTTTGAGATGGACTGGGCAATTTTTTGCCCAATGTCCAATCTCCCCACACTTAAAGCATGGGTCATTTGAAGCAACCTTTTGCTTCTTCTCCACCGGTTTTGGCGGTGGCGCTCTTACCACTCCCTTTCCCTTTCCCTTAAAGTGCCCCTTACCCTTGGCAACATTTGCCATTGGTGCGGGGTGAGGCCTCTTCTTGTTCCCACCTTCATTGATGGTGAGAACGGGTAAAACCTTTTTACCCATGGCCGCCTCGCCAGTTTTGAGCATAGAGGGAACTCACTTATGTTCTTGTCCCACCCGTTCATGTTATAATTCATGACAAAGTTGTCAAACCTTTTTGACAAAGAGTTGAGGATCAAATCCGTGGCCAACTCTTTAGAGACAGGACAATTCAGCCTTTCGAGGTGGTCGATGTGGCTTTTCATCTTAAGTACATAAGATGAAACAGATTGGGTGTCGTCCATACGACACGCATGGAGTGCTCGAACCGTTTCGAAGCGCTTAACCCGTGCTTGTTGTTGGAACGTTTCCTTCAACTGGGTTATCGTGTCGTATGCTCCATGATGTTCATACTCCTTTTGGAGATCTGGAGTCATACTTTCCAACATGAGGCAAGACACTTGGACCGAGTCCTCAGTGTATTTCACCCAATTATTAAAGGCCTCCTCATCATCCTCATTAGGTTGATCAGGAATCAGATCGTCTAAAATGTATGATCGTTTCTCTTGCTTGAGAACAATTCTCAAGTTTCGAAATCAATCAATAAAGTTATTATGGTTTAGACGCTCCTTTTGGAGAATGGTCCTTAGTGATAGTGAGTGAGCGGACGGGATTTCATTGTTTTCATTATTGTTGGTGGCCATTTACAAAATATAACAAAGTTCAATTTTAGTATTTTTGATATTGTTCATTTTTTAATAATTAAAAACCCTTTTAAGTGTCTTACACAATTTTAAAATCTAGAATCCAATGTTACATTTAAATAGTGGTTAGATGACCTTTATCCCATTATTTAAATTAACAAGATAGTCAACGCTTTGACAATTGCAACCCTTTGCAACTTCTAGGGTATGTGATCGACTTTAAAACATCATATGTATAGTTGGCATGTTTATCCCATCAACACCTTTGTAAACCATATTGTAGGTGATCCATTTAACATGGTTTGCAAATCAAGTTACCCTACTTGCACACACATGTGAGTTTTCCAACATAAGTGGTTAGGTGACCTTTATCCCACAAATATGGTATCCCCACCTAAAGTCACAAGTTCCCTCAAAACGGTTAGGTGACGTTTATCCCATTAAGAGTTTCCAAATGACTCAAGTGTTGTGCAAAAGGACGGTGTTAAACTTGTTTATAAAAAGTTTTTTAAGTTTTCATAATCTTAGTTTACAAAACTCTATGTACCTTATATTTGCATGCTATCAAATACAAGGTACCCTATGGTTCACTTTTAATAAAACCTCTTTTATTAAAACCATTAATCCTTTTAATGACCTTTTATTAACCACTTAATGATAAAGAACCATCAACTTTTCATCTTGTTAAGTTTGTTAATGTGTTTGTTATGCATATCCAAATATCAACCAACAATCATACAACAAACATCCAAACAAGCATAAACATACAAACATGAGTGCATAACCATAGCCACTAAGTTGACCACACTTGTTTGCCATCACAAATGTTGTCATAAGGTCTTTCCTAAGGGTAGAGATGACACATCAAAATGTGTCCATGAACTCCCACTTGAATCCACATCCAAAAGCTTCAAGATTCCATGTCTTTTGTGTCCTTCTTTGAGTCTTCATCTTGTGCATCTTCTTTTACAAAAATCATATCCTAATACAATTTTTCTAATAAAAGAAATGCACCTAATCTATTTATTACATAACAAATGAATAAACAAATTACAACCCAAAATACAAAACACAAAATTACAACCCTTTCAAGAATCAAAACCAACATGACAAATCACAATCAACCAAAACCAAAACACATAAGGCCAAGGCTATGTTATGCACCAAAATAAGAAATATATATAACATCCAAGAACAACAATGTATCCCTTATTTCAGCCCTAAAATTTCAGCCAACATGAACTCAAATTTTAAGGTTTGTCCAAACAACACAATCAACCATTTGATCTAGATCTTTCAAGGTTTATACTAAAGCATGCAAGAATAAACCTTGAAACATAAGGGATTCATATATCCACAACAAAACAGCCCCTAATGGGTTGAAAAAGTCCATGAAAACTAATTTTTCAAGACCTTTTGAAGAACATATTCCACATATCCGGCTCTAGATGCCATTGTTGGGTTTTGTAACATGTAAACCAAGGGTAGTTTAACCATTTAAACTATAAAAACGCAGCGGAATAAAGGTTTTAACATATGGTATGCAATCTGAAAGTTTTACCATTTTAAAGCACAAACAAAACCCAAAATCCAGGATCAACAATATATGTGAAATAGTATGCTATCAAACAAAACAAACAACCATAGGGTGAACAAAGAAACAACCTTTCTTGCACAAGATGTTGTAGATGTAAAAGATGAAGATGGTGATGTCCTTGAATGTCTAGCCTTTAAAGGAGAAGACCTCAAGCTTGTATACCCACAAGCTTTAGCAAACACCTAACTTGTTAGGAAGTTAAACACCAAGATCAAACCCTCTTGTACAATCCGAAATCTTCAAGAAGTTCTTGAAGGGCAGCCAACAAAAATGAAATTTTCAGCTCCCTTTAACTTCTTTTATCCGAAAATTCCAGCTTGTTTTAGAGAGAAATGTGTTTTGTGTGTGTAGAGAAAGGTGTATTGTGTGGGAGAGAGCAAGTGCAACAGTCCTTAAGTCTTCCACAAGACAAGACAACACAAAAACCACACCCACTAAGGGCGGCCGAATTGTGCCTTTAAAATGGGTTTTCCCCCCATTTTAATTTTATAAAAAGTTACACTTTTAGCCCTTAATTTTATTAAATTAAAACCTCTTTTAATTTTATAACAATAACACACTTTTAATTGTTATTATTTAACAAACTTAAATAATGAAACAAACAATTTCTCATGAACAAATTATCCACATAATGTTGTTCTTTTACAAAAGCAACGTTTTATAAAATCCATTTCTAAATTGGTGTCAGTATTTATTTGTTTGATCTTATCAACAAATAAATATTAATTGGTGTTTGTATAGCTTGTTATTGGGTATGACCCAACTTGGATCATAACGTACTAACCACATCAATCTTGTATGTGTCTTGCGCATATAAGATCCAACACTTATGTGATGACGCAGGTCAAGGAGTTTCAAGATAAGGCGTTGAAAGTAGATCGTATTAACTCTGAAAGGATGAGAGGCCTAGTCGCGGAATTGGGTGAAAATATTCTCGGTGTTAGAAACCGATTCGCACGGATGTGGATTCCTCGCTATGGGGATCTACGTGGAAAGATCATGGATGAGGCTCATAAGACTCGATACTCCATTCATCCCGGTGCCACAAAAATGTATCAAGATATGAAGAAAGATTATTGGTGGTCGGGTATGAAGCATCACGTACTTGAGTACGTGAGTAAATGCCTTACTTGCTTGCAAGTGAAGGCAGAGCATCAGAAGCCGTACGGGAAGATCCAACCGTTGGATATACCCGAGTGGAAGTGGGATCATATCACCATGGACTTCATTACGAAGCTACGGTGTACCACGAGAGGGTATGATGCCATATGGGTGATAGTTTATCGACTCATGAAGAGTCTCACTTCCTACCGATCCGAGAGACGTATTCCTCTAAGAGACTCGCGGATCTATTCATCAAGGAGATTGTAAAATGCCATGGTGTGCCGGTGTCTATTGTGTCTGATCGTGACACCCGGTTTACATCTAAGTTTTGGAAGAGATTTCATGATGCGACGGGGACGAGGTTACATATAAGTACGGCTTATCATCCTCAGACGGATGGTGAATTGGAGAGGACTGTTCAGACGCTTGAGGATATGCTTCAGGCATGCGTCATTGATTTCGGAGGAAGTTGGGATGACCATTTACCGTTAGCTGAGTTCTCATATAATAATAGTTATCATGCCAGCATTCGTATGCCCCTTTATGAGATGCTATACGGTAGGAGATGTAGAACGCCCGCTTGTTGGGGTGATATTGGACATAAAGAGTTAGGGAGCGTCGATGTGATCGAGGCTACGACTGAGAAGCTGGAAAAGATCAAGGGTTTTATGAAGGCAGCAAAGGACAGACAGAAGTCGTATGCCGACAAAGACGTATACCGATTGAGTTCAAGGTGGGTGATAGAGTTAAGTTAAAAGTCTCACCTTGGAAGGGCATCATTCGGTTTAGAAAGCGGGGTAAGTTGAGCCCGAGGTATATAGGGCCTTTCCGAATCATTGCTCGAGTAGGAGAGGTGCCCTATAGGTTGGAGTTGCCCGTTGAGTTAAGTGGAATTCATCCGACATTCCATATATCTCATCTGAGAAAGTGCTTAGCCGACGAAGATATGATGGTGCCACTGGAGGATATCGAGGTGGATGAACGGCTCAATTATGGGGAGCAACCAGTGGTGATCATTGACCGTAAGGAGAAGAGGCTAAGAAATAAAACGGTTCCACTTGTGCGAGTACAGTGGAAGCACATGAAGGGATCAGAGTCCACTTGGGAAATTGAGGAGGAGATGAGGCAGCTTTATCCTCAGTTATTCAACGACTAACAGGTTTCGAGGACAAAACCTAAATAAGGGGGTGGACTTGTAACACCCGGAATAAAGTCCAAACGAGCCAATGAATAATAATGGGCTTAGTCGGGATTATTTAATGAAAATAAGCGCGAAATGGATTATGGACCGAGTTAATTTTACGGGTTACGTGTTGGGCGAGTTTAAGGTCCTCGGAACGCCCGGTATATATAAACGGATCAGCTTGAGCCACTCTCATTTGTAACTCAACACCCAATTTCTAGAGAAAGAGAGTGTAGAGAGAGAAAGTAGAGAGGAGGTGAACATTCAACGCTCGGTTGATCAAGAGAATGAAGATCGGTGTTTGTGGACATCCAAACAACAAGAAAAGATCAAGAATCCAAGTAAGAAACATCATTTAATTGTTTCTTTAGATAAAACCGAAATTCTAGGGTTTGGGGTTTTATAAAGTGACAGAATCGACCAAAACTCATGTTTTTGTGTAAGAAAACATGTAAAAAGCTTAGATATAGCTTCATGGATGATAAACCAAGGTTTTGGGTGTAAAAGATTGAAGTTTTGGGTTATTAATAGACTGATTCGTAATTTCAGCCCGTTCTGCGAAACTGGGTGTTCATCCAGCTAAATTATGCAGTCGTCAAGTGAAACTATGGGTCTTCTAGTGAAACTATAGTTTCGCTGTAGATTCACAGACTTGAATTTCCAACGAAAGTTGGGCGAAGCTGGCAGCGAAACTGGCATCGAAACTGCTGGCGAAACTAGCAGCGAATCTGCTGATTTGTCAGCGAAATTAGCAGTGAAGTTAGGAAGAAATTAACCCCTTTGAGTGTTAACGTGTCTGCAGGCTGCGTAGTGTGACCCTTGCTTAAAAGGCTTGATTGAGAAGCTACTCACCGAGTCCAGGTGAGTTCTAGAACCCCTATTTTAAAGGTTTTAAACTGTTTTGGGGCTGGAAATGCATACCAACCAAGATTTTAAGATGTTTTAACAGCCCGGCCCCAGCCAGGGGCATTTCCCCTTGGACCCTACTAGGGGCTGCTGCCCCCAGGACCCCGCTGTCAAGGGCTACCGCCCCCAAAGTTCGCTGTCCCGCGGAGGGTCGGTTATGTTTATGATGTCTAGTACTTGTTATGCTGGTCTTTACTTTGAACTGTCACAAGCTCAGCAGGGAGTTTGTTTTGTTGCTCAAAGGCTGGATTTGGAGCTTCAGTCCTAAACCTTACTCCAGTTTCTAACTCTACATTCATCACATGTTCCATCATTCTTTTGAACTCAGCAACAGATCTTCCCTTCAGTTCATGCAATTTGTAGTTATGACCTTGTAACCAACAAGTCATGTTGTATCTGCTCAGCTTTGTAGTATCACAATGGCCTAACTCCTTCTTTGTTTTCTGAATTGAATGGAATGCAGTGAATGTTTCATAGTTGCAGTTGGGAATCATAAATCTTGCAAGCTCAAACTCTTTTAGCATATTCTTCATTTCATTCATGCTCATCCTCTCTACCATATCATATGGAAAGCCATGATTGATCAGTGTCATAAACATTGTAGATTTAGACCTTTCTTCCAATATGTCCTTGGTTGTCAGTAGATCATCAGCCTTTGTTTCTTTGAGTTCTTTGGGAGACACATTCTTAGTAAGCTCATTCGACTCAGCATCACTCTCAGTTTCAGTATGAGATATAGGATTTAAGGTGGAAACATCCACTGAATAAGTATGCTCTGGAGATTTAAGTTTTGTCCTTTTTGAGGTCTTTTCAACATCAATCACTTTTTTCTTTACAGACCCCAAGTATTTCCTCTTTCTTGAGTATTCAATGATTTGCTTTGAAGTCTCAGCAGATTCTTTTGGTTTTTTTGTTGTAGGAGCACTTGATTCAAGGTCACTTATCTTCTTTTTCAGCTCATCAATCTCTGCATCTTTTCTTTTCAGCTGAGCAGATTGTTCATTCAGAGTCTTCTTAGCTTTAATGTTCGTCAACACAAGCTTCTCTCTTTCAGCCTTCTCATGTTCAATATTGTCTTTAAGTTCTTTGACTAACTCATGTAGAGCATCAATTACTTCATTGTTTTCTTGAACATTTTCTTTTAATTTGGGGAAGCTTCTTGATTTATCAACTTATCCTCTTTTTCTCTTATCATCCCCTTCAACTCCCTTTTTCTCTCTAACCTCTTGTTTGATTTTATGATCAGCTTGTTGTATTTAGCCAATAAGTAACTTTTGCTCACTGGGATGTCCTCATCACTAAGATCATCTTCATGATATGCAATGACATCAACATAGTTTGCTTCTTCTTCACCTTCTTGATGTTGATCAGCAATCTCATCATCAATAACTTTAGCAGGAGCTATACTAGCTGAGCTTGAACTTGACTCAGCTGCTTGATCTGCCTGCTCTTGATGTGGTTGTTGTTGTTGTTGTAGTTGAAGATCAGTGATTGGAGAGACAGGCTCAGTATCATTTGTGTGGACATGGGTTTGAGATTTGGTTAAAGATAGTTGAACAATATTGGCTTGAGAGGCTAACTCAGTCTCACTAGTGTAAATACTCTTAGTTGATTGGTTTTTAGGAGTTGGAGGTTGTTGATAAAGTTGTAATTGGTTTTGAATTGGAGGAATTTGTTGGCTGTTTTGACTGGCTGGTGATTGAGGTTGAGGGGATGGTTCATGATGAATAGGTGATTAATGATGGTGGTGTATGGGAGATTGAGGAGGGGAAAGTGAATGGGAGTCTTGCTCAGTATCAGCAGTTGTAGTTTCTTGCTAGTCTTCCCACACCAACTCTGGTGGAATGTTGGCATTGGCATCAGCCACATGGGCAAACATTGGCATATCTTCACCATCATACCTTCCACTGATCTTATTCAGGACAGATCTTCCTAGATGTGCTTGAACAAACACATCACCCTCTCTAGCTATTCCAGGCAGATTAGCATTGATGATTAGTTGTAGGAACCTTGGGAACATACACATCTTGTCAGCTTTTTCCACTCTTATTTGGTCACACAGACAACTAAAAATGTATTTTGAGTAGTTGTATGTCCTTCCCTCAAAAATTCCAATAATGCCTGATGAAATATGCCTTGAGAATCTGTCTAGCCCAGACTTCCTGTTTGAAATGCACTTCCGATAGGTGTGACATAAGAATCTATATGGCTTGCATAATCTTCCTTTCTTGATCTCACCCTTGTCAAAATCTACATCTTACCCCATCAGATAGAAGATCGTTTCTATGTATTCATTCTCAAAAACATTAGGGTGACCTATCTCTTGCTCCCCAAGCTCAAACACTCTCTTTCAAATATGTTTGTCTATTCTCAGTCTCTCATTCCTAACCTCAGCAATAATTACTTCACTTTCTCCTTCTTCTTGGATCTCAGCAGAGTTCCAGAAGTCGATGATATGCTGTTGGTAGATTACAGGCTCTGCTGACAAGGCATAAAACAGCCTATATCTTCTTAGATAGCGAATGATGTCTCGACACCCTTCCTATATAGGGTCGTCGGGATTTAAGAATGCACATACATTGTGCTCTCTTGCAAAATGATTAAACATCTTCTCATAAGAAATAAGAAGATTATGTTAGATCAACAATATCACCTCTGAGAATACGAACAGTTTAGACAAGAATGATGAATCAATCAGTTCATTATTAATGTGTATGATATGATTTACCTTGAAATTAAGATCTTAAATCAAGTTTAAACTTTGTTTGATGTTTAAGGTTTGAGTAGTTTTGAAATCGGATGAAGAAGGGATGAGGTTTTGACTAACGGAATTCTAGGTCAAAAAGGCTCTGTAAAACTGAATAATAAATGCCAAGTCAAAAACATCATTTATACTCTCTTGGACACATTAATTTAATTTATTTAATTAAGTGGGTCCCACTTTCCTTATTACTCTTCCGTGGAATTTATTTATTCCGCAGATTTCAGTTCTTCCGTAGGACATCTGCGGATGCCTAACTTAAAAGAACTGAATTTTTCATTGAATTATAACTAGATTTTCCATAGGTTATCAATCCATGGAAATAATTTTTACTTTTAAAATATTAACTCGTCCATAGGTTACCAATCTATGGATAGTCATATTTTTAGCTGAATTAAGTTTTGCACTGTAGCTTCTGCTGATGCTGAAATGTAAAGGTTGAAACTTCTTTCATTGTATGGTTCTATTCAACTGATGGAACCATTTATTGCTATTGGACCTTGTTGACTTTGTTTTCATGACAATTGGTGCACAAGAAGAATTATAACTTGAAAAACTTTATGTATCCTATAGCCAAGTTAGTGCTCAAGCTCTAATTCCTTCATATTTCTTATTGACAATTGATTTGACAATTCTGATGTTAAATTTTTCATGAATTATCTACTCCCCATAAATTTGTGATTAATGTTAAACTAAGGCATTTATCATAAAATTATGAGAAGAATATCATGAAAGACACATGACTATCCAAAAGTACTGAAAAAGAAATAAGTTAAAAGAAACAAAAAATGAATTAACTATTATATACAAGCATATATAAACATAGAATGGGATCATACTATAACACTAAGCATCATCCTGTTTGACGAAATGATACATGATTTTAGTTCTGATTGCAAGTATGTTTGTCCACTTAAATCCAAACAAGAGTATTGTATCAACTAGGCATGTTGTTTATCATGTTTTGAGGTTTATTAGTGAGTAACTGTTATGGGCTCCATATTCAAATCACTTAGAGTTTGTCCTCCCTTTGTGAGTCAAATCATCATTTTTCCACACTTAGAAACTATGTACTTTAAGTTATAAGCTCTATCTTGAGATGCATTTGACATCATGTAATAGCTCTGAAGTTAATATACAGTTGATCAAGATGACTCTTTTGAGAGGTAAGATATGATCATCATTAGAACACCAGGTCTTTACTTCCGTAAAACAGAGGTGCCTTTAACCCATGTCTTTGTTTACACAAAACAAAGGGCGATGTGGATCATGATCTTTTCACCAGTTTGTTACAAATGTATACCATGGTGATCATACTACCATGTCTTTGTTTACACAAAACAGAAGGAATATGATTTGCAAATATAGATATTATAAAGTGTTGGTACATAGTGTGCTTAGACGAGTGATTTTGTCACATCAGAATAAGACTCACTTGCTATATCCTCACAATGGAGTTCCCACATACAGTCACTTTTGCATTATATTAGGCATGCTCTTAGTGTAGTTTCCACTCAAGATGAACCTACTCACATATCAAGAAACTTTGATCAGATTTTAATGATATTTAAGAACTCAGGAAGTAAGCAAATGCATAGTGTACTATCATTTCCCATACATATGTCATGCTGAATCAAAAGACACAATAAATAAAGACAATATTTTTGTATTTTTGTATGTTTTTTCGGAATGTTTTTGTGTTTTATTTATTACTATTTACAAGGACAGACACATGCTTTTCTTTGTTAATGATGATTAATCTAAGTTAATCATGCCCATAGACTCAATTAGAAAATTGAACCTAACAGAATCAAAGGCTTTATCGAATAAATCAGCAAGCTGATTTGTTGTATCCACTTTGACTAACTTGATTAAACCTTTTTCTGAGCAATCTCTCACAAAATGGTACCTGAATTCAATATGCTTTGTTTTACTATGTTGCACTGGATTAACAGTGATGAACATAGCAACTGAATTGTCAATATGAATTGGAGTTTGAAGGAAATTGTAACCATAATCAAGTAATTAATTTTGCAATCAAAGGAATCGAGAGCAACCAGCTAAAGCAGCTATGTACTCAGCCTCAACTGTGGATACAGATACATTTGTTTTTCTTTTGCACGGCCATGAAACAAGTCTTGGTCCTATGATTTGACACCCACCAGTTGTGGATTTTCTGTTGTTGTTGCATCCTCCAAAGTCACTATTTGAATATGAGTAGAGAGTGAAGTCACCATCCTTTGGATACCAAAGGCCAAGGGCAGGTTTCCCTTTCAGATATCTGAAGATCCTCTTAACCACATTCATATGAGACTTTTTTGGATCTGATTGGTACCTAGCACAAACACACATAACAAACATTATGTTAGGTCTGCTGGCAAATAAATACATAAGATATCCTATCATTGATCTATACAATCTTTGATCAATAGATTTTCCTATAGGATCAGCTACAATCTTGTCAATTGTTGAAGCAGGTGTTTTGCATGAAAATGTATCAGCAAGATTGTACTTCTTCAATATTTGATGAATATACTTCTCTTGATTAATGAAGATGCCACCTGTTTTCTGATGAACTTGTAGACCAAGGAAGAAACTTAATTCTCCTATTGAACTCATCTGAAACTCAGATTTCATCAACTCTTCAAAGCTTACACATAGTCTCTTGTTTGTTGATCCAAATATAATGTCATCTACATAAATTTGAACAACTAAGAGGTCTTGATGTTCTAGTTTGAGAAAGAGATTCTGATCAATAGTTCCCTTTTTATATCCATGCTTGAGCAAGAAAGATGATAATGTTTCATACCACTTTCTTGGAGCTTGATGAAGACCGTGCAAAGCTTTATCAAGCTTGTAAACCCTATGTGGAAAATCAGGATCTTCAAAACCTGGAGGTTGAGCTACATAGACTTTTTCGTCAATTTTCCCATATAAGAAAGCACACTTGACATCCAATTGATAGACTATAAACTTCTTTATATTAAGCATAGGCTAGGAATACACTTATGGCTTCAATCCTTGCAACTGGTGCAAAAACTTCATAATAATCTATCCTTTCTTCTTGAGTGCACCCTTGTGCAATTAGCCTTGCTTTGTTTCTCATAATTATACCTCTGTCATCTAGTTTATTTTTGAAGAGCCACCTTGCCAATTGGATGTTGACCTTCAGGTAGATCAACTAGATTCCAGACTTTTTGCTTTCTAAATTGTTGAAGCTCTTCCTGCATAGCTTCAATCCAACTATTATCTTTTAGTGTAGTTGTGATGTTTGGAGGAACCACTTGTGAAAGAAAACAAGTGAAGAGACAGATGTTTGCAGCTCTCCTTTAGCTTCTTGTGGTTCTTTCATTAAGATCACCAATAATGTTGTCTATGGGATGAGTCTTATGAATTCTTGTTGTTGGAATAGACTCAACTGCAATAGAAGATTCTAAGTTAGTCATATTCATTGATGCAGAGGGACCCAGCTGAGATGAAGAATTTACGAAGTAATCAAATTGATCATCATGTTGATCATTGGAAGCTGAATGATTTCCCTCATTAGTTTGTACATCTGTTGTATTGTGAATGCCTTTCGCAGGAACTTCTACGGATGTGTTTTGAACTTCCACACAAGTTACAGGAACATCTACGGATGGTATTTATGGATTTGCTGACAATTCTTTGGAATGTACAGGAACTCTTATCGTCATTGTCGGTTAACTACTTCACTAAGCACCGATGCATCAACCTTTACAGAAATACCTTAAGTTAATCAATTGTGATTAGAAAGCATTTAGGGCTTTAACTCTGTGCTTATCACAATATATCTACAACCGTATTACCGAACACAAGAGTGCAAAATCCTTGTATGATTCTTTGTGTGAGTTTTATTATGGTAATGAAGACTTGAAGAAGGACAATAGAGTCCAAGTTGAAAAGGAGTTTAATTCATTTGTGGGACACAAGAATGAAAGCCTTATTGACCTTACCATTCGATTTCTTTCTATTTCAAGCAACTTCAACAAATATGATGAATAACTGGGTAATCATGAACAAATAACAAAAGTCTTGGATTCTCTGCCACCGCAATGGAGCGTACAAGTCAGATTGTTGAAGCAGGAAAGAAATTTTGCTGATTATAAACTCATGGATGTAATAGAAAAACTAAATTCATTTGACTTGGACATGAAAAGGAGAGAATACAATCAATCCATGGTGCCAGCTACAGTATATCCTCAAAATGCTGCATTGGCTTCATCCGCTGCAAACTCTTTAATATATGGTGTAACTTATGGTGGATCTTCTTGATATGGTATGTCAAACATGTCTGGTAGTGGATCATCAAGTGTTAGTTCAAGCTCAACTGCATTAGTCACTACTCAAGTTCCATCTGAAACTATGGCACTATTTGGAATGTTTGTACATAGTTATAAAGCTTTGGTTGCAGGGGAGTTGAAAGGCAAAGGAATGACCATGGAGGATATGGATCACGTATACGTTGATGACTTGGAAGAAACTGATATCCAGTGGCAGATGGCAATGCTCACGTTACATGAAAGAAGGTTCATGGAAAGAACATGCAGGAAAAACTTTGGCAATCAAAATCAAAACTCAAAACTTGGATATGATAAGTCCAAATTAAGATGCTTCAACGGCAAGCAATTATGACACTTCAAAAGAAAATGTCCATCTCCAATCATCACTAACCAAGAATATCTTGAACTTCAAAAGTCATCCCGATCACCGATAAAGAAGAAGCCAAGCCAAAGAAGGAAACAACACTAATCTCAAAAATCAAAGAAACTGAAGATGAAATTAATCATGCACCGGTGGCTGAGGTGGTGGAAAGTGATGTGGATTTGGTTGAAGACTTTGATCCTTTTAGCGAGTTCACATGCGAAATTCAATATGATGAAGATGAGGTACAACAGGTTCAAGCTCATGAGAAAAAGGTTGAGAAAGATTGTTATGAAGCTGTAAAGGAAAAGGTGACTGTTTGTGAAGCTGCTAAAGTAAGGAAACCATAAGAAGTTGAGGCAAGTCAAACTGAAGAAGCAAAAGCCATGGAGGAGAAAGCATACAAAAAGAATACTCCCGTTTGTCAATGCGAAAAAGCCCTAGTTGCTGAAAAAGTAGTTATGGGACTTCCTTATGAGTTAATCCAAGATATGTGCTCTCCTTCATGCAAAATTCGTTTATTTGGGATTTATAAAGCTAACAAGTTACTATTATAAAATAAAAAGGATTTAAAATAAATCAACAAGGAACTTAAAACAAATGAGTCAAAATATTTTCTTAAGTTAAATGAAGCCTTAAAAGAAAATGAGCATTTAAAAAGGAATCTTTTAGAAAGAAATGTAGAAATAAATGCTCTACCAGAATGTGTGGCACTTGTTGAATTTGAAACGAGTAAATTAAAAACCAAGTGTATGGCCCTGTTTCCGGAACGCTTAAAGTTGGTCATTCATCACGTAAAACATTTAAATCATGACATTTTGTAGCGGAATTTAAACTTTTCATATATAATTGTAGATACATGACAAAATATTGTTCTTGTAGTTGTATCACAAAAACTTGATAATTACAATCATTGTCTTAAAATCTAGAATGCCAGACTCAGATTGTTCCGGTAGCTAACTCATCCATGCCAGCATTCCTCAGCTGCATCATTACATGCTAACTATTATGCACACAAAGTCAGCTACGTTAAATGAGTTCTAGTTTTATAATAAAATACTTTTTCATATATTTAAAAACATTTACATATAGTGCGTGATCATTCATCATTACATACATATCATCATATTCATTTCTTATCATTCATTTCGTTCACTTCGCACATTTCAAACTTTCATTATTATCTTTCACTTCATCTAGACCAATGTCGTATATTATACCCCAAATATTGTGCACGAAGCTGGTACCGGGCCAAAGTCTATAAATAGACCCCTAACATTATGCACGAAGCTGACTCGAGTACCTGGGCAAGCGACAAGGGCCCTGTTTCGTACTTTTGGTCAATCTCAAGGATTGGAACCCAGTATTCATAGGCTAGCTAGGCCTTATACAGTTGAGATAGCAACACACGGTTGTGAACCTCCTTTCATTTTGCTTGCAAAACTTTTGTTCATTTGTTAGGTTCCATTTTTCATTATTATTATCTTCCAATTTAATATACAATAGTTTACTTATTAAGTACATAACATACCAAGTACAATTCACCATAAAAACATATTCGACCCTTCGCAAGACAGCGGGGGTTCAGGGGCGGCAGCCCCTGACAACGGTGTTCTAGGGGCAACAACCCCTAGTGGAGTCCAAGGGGCAACGCCTCTGGCTGGGGTCGGGCTGCCAACATTTATATAGCACAACTTGTTATAGAAAACTCTATCTTTCTGTTAAAACTTTTTGAGATCTTTGCCATTAAAAATTTATATTTAGTATGCATAATAGTCCCAAAACATAGAAAACTTTATAAATAAGGGGGTCTAAAACTCACCTGGTCTTCACAAATAACTTCAACTAAAGTATGCTTACGGTACATAGTCGGAATATGATTTGACATACAAACAGGTCATTTCTACACAGTTTTGCTGACAGTTTCTCTGTCAATTTCGCTGATAGTTTCACTAATAGTTTTTCTGATAGTTTCGCGTGGCGGTTTCACCCAACTTTTGTTGGAATACATGGTTGCGAAATTACAAACTCACAGTTTCTTTGGACGCATAAAAATGATGATTCAGTCAGTTTTTAACCCAAAACTTCAATTTTTTACATCCAAATCCTTAGTTATTCATCCATGAACTGTTATGACCGTTTTCGTACAGAGTACTAACAGATTTTACATGAGACCAGATCAAATAGTACGGAATCCTATTTGATTGGCGATCCAATCAGTGAGAACGACAACCTGATCAATCTAATGATGAAACAAACGTTAAATATTGATTAGAAATCGATCAGGAACGAACTATGAAGTTGGATAGGCTGTTTAGGACGCTCTGGACGGCTAGGGTTTGTATATATTCGAAATCCCCATTTTTTCCACGAATTATGTGGTATTGATAGGTTTGTAGTTTTCATTCGTACGACTAAACCATTGGCATGGTTCAGTGGTGCAACTAACTCATGCGGTTGATTCATACGCACGATTGAAGGTTTAGTCGTGCGACTGAATCAGTCTTATGTCTCAGTTTGATCCAGTCTCCTGATCTAGTCCTGCGACTGGTCCATAAGTATGATTCATTCATGCATATGGCCTATAAGTATGGTCTATTAGCATGAATAATCACTCGACTAAGTTGAACATATTCTCAATCATTATTGATTTAGAACTATGCACAACAACCTCAAACCCATATAAGATGTTCATACATATGAATTATATCAAATACAATAATAATATTAAATATTCAAAGACAAATAAACATCAAAAGCATATTATATTTCATTAAGTATGTACATCACACATGTGTAAGAAATGAAAGACTTTTACATTAAGAACATAAACTAGGTAAATGATGTATCAACATGAACTTATATCTAAGCTTTTTACATGATTTCATGCATAAAAACGTGACTTTTGTATGATTCTTTGCCACTTTTTAAAACCCCAAAACCCTAGAATCCGAGTATGATCTAAAGAGACGTTCGAATGATGATTCTTACCTGAATTCTTGCTACTTTCTTGTTGTTTGATCCCCAAAAACGCAGATCTTCAATCCTTTGATCAATCAAGCCTCAAATCTTCACTTTTCTCTACTTTCTCTCTCTATACTCTCTCTCTAGAAAGTTGGTTGTTTGAGTTGCAAATGAGGATGAATTGGCTGATTTGTGTTTATATACCGGGTGTTCACGAGACCTTAAACTCGTCTAACACATAACTCGTAAGGTTAATTTGATCCATAATCCATTTTGCTTTTATTTAGATTAAATAACCCCCAACTAAGCCAATTATTATTAATTGGCTCATTTTGACTTTTTCTAGAGTGTTACACCAAGCTTGAAAAATGGACAATCTCTGGGATGAAACATGAGGAGCTTTACAAGAAACAACGGGGGGCTAGACTTAAGACTGGTTTGGGAAGCGAAGACACCACTCATGTTTATCGTCCTCCAAGTACTTATTGTTACTCTCCTATGCCTACACCTTATCCAACTAATGAATTAATTTAGAAAGATACTAACATTTTGTATGTAGGTTTAGAAGGAGTAAATCATAAGGAGATCCATGAAGAGTTTAAGTAGATTTGTTTAAGTGGATTTGTTTCCCAAAAGTCTATTACAGACAATGGCATGTGTAGTTCTAGCTCTAGCCTAGCTTGTTTATCTTCAGATGTTTATGAAGCAAATTGTGATATTTCAATTGCTTATGTTAATAGAAATGATGTTTGCTTAAGTGAAGATTTAGACAAACAAACAAAATCAAATTGTTTTGAAAAATTCTTCTCTCATCCCATCCCATCTTTTACACCAATTTGGATTTGTAAACCTAAAGAGAATGAAACAACTTCATCAAATATCAGTAATATTAATGTAAATGAATCAGAAATTGCTACGATTAAGGTTATTAAAGAAAAACCAAGAGAATCCTATGACTCTTACAATGATTCTGATTCACATATGTCTGAATATAAGGAAGAGATATTAATAGATCTACCTTTTGTTTTAAAATGTAAGAAGAAAGTTTTAAAGTTCTGGTTTTTTAAATGTGGGAAGGATGGTCATGTAATTAAAAATTGCCCTGAGTCTGTTAATAGAAAGGTTCATAATAGTTCATTAGGAAGTAGATTAAATCTTTTTTAAATAAATTTTTGTGTAAAAAATCTTCTGTTCCGAGACCTAAGTCTGTCATGACTTGGGTCCCAATTTCAAAATCTTAACAATTTTTTTATTCATATGCCAGGATCCTTCAAGAAATGCTGTCAATAGCTTTTGGCATGTTGATAGCGGATGTTCAAGGCATATGACCGGGTTGAAGGACCTACTTACAAATTATCGCATCAAAAATGGAGGATATGTTGCATTTGCCGGAGACAAGAAGGGTGGAAAAATGATTGGTTAGGAAGAAGTCTCAAATGGTTCCTTGACTCTAGAGAAAGTGAACTATGTCCCAAAGTGTGACAACCGACCTCTAGGTCATATTTCTAACCTTATCAACCTGCATCATTACCCATTCAATTAATATTAATGTTAATATCATTACCAATATTATTATTAGCATTATTATTATTGTTGTTAGTGTTCACCATTTTTGTTATTTCATGTGCTTTTGTTATGATTACCTAGTTCAAGCTTTAGCTAGGGGAAACTTAGTGTCCTGGAAAAGTCAATTAGTCACCCATGCAAAACAATTATATCATAGTTGAAACAATTAAATTATGTGCATACACACTCAATTTTTGGTTAATGCATGCATGATCATGCACAAAACACATCAACTAACTAAATTAAACCACCTGATATTCTACACAACACTACAAAATAACACTATATAATAACAATATTCCAATAAAAATTAAATCCAAAATACCCCACAAGACTCCAATTTTAGCCGCCTCCTTGGCCACCAATCCCCTTTCCCCTACTCCACTTGGTCCATTCAAACACACGACCACCCTTTCCTCCACTCTCATTTCATGCAACCTGTCAGGACCTGATATTTGAACGAAATACCGAATGATTAACGTGTAAACCAGATCAAATAGTGCGGAATCCTATTTGATTGGCGATCCAATCAGTGAGAACACACGAAGAATCAATAAAGTATTGAATCTAACATTAAGAATCGATTGGGAATCGATCTAATATGTTCTATGAACTTGGAGAACGAATTTGGAGGCTTCTGGACGGCTAGGGTACGTCTGGAGTCGAAATAGAATGAATGCTTTAGTTTTTCACGAATTGGGTTGTATTTATAGGTTAGTATTGTTCATTCGTGCGACTGAACCATAAGTATGGTTCAGTCGTGCGATTGAACCATGCGGTTGATTCATCCGCACGACTGAGTGTTCAGTCGTGCGACTGAGCCAATCTTATATTACAATCATACGACTGATCCAGTCTCCTGGTTCAGTCGTGCGACTGAGTCAATCGTATGAAGTTATTCATGCGTGTGGTCCATTTGCATGGGCCATTCGCATGAAAACTTCATTGTGTTAAGTTTGAATGTATTAATTAATATAACATTATGTGTAACCATTCAAACAACCACAAACTTAATTAACCAATTCAACATCGACTCATTAATGAAATATTAAACGTTATAAACCACAAACAATCAATATCATTTCATTAATCATTTCAAAACATTACATCAGAATCAGATAAACAAGATCTATTACATTCATATCATGATCTAGGGACATACATGTATCAACAAACTCCCCCTTGGACCTAGATCTCTCTAATGTCTTGTTTTCTTCATTACCTCCTCATATTTCTTGTACTTATCCTCTTTTGTGACTCCCGCGTGAATCTCAAACGCGAAGCAGAGTCTTATCACGTTCTGCAACTGGAGGGATTGTACAATATCCTGTGTATCATAGAACAATGGCCACTTGTATAGAGTATAAACATCATTGGCTGACATGTTGGTAAGCCACATTGGGTCGAATACCCTGATAGTATCCATTTGGCCCTCTTTGTTTAGGACTATGACCGCTTCTCCTGTCCTCCAATCGTAGTACCACCACTTAAAGTGTGGAGTGAAGTCCTGTGGCATTTCCCGTAGAGGGATTCTTGACATCGTGCGCGGAGGACTCCACTTCAACACTATCTTTGGTTTTCCAGTAATGGCATCAACTTCAGACCTTCTGATATACCTTGTAGGCTGTTGGGGTCTGAAGTTAACCCACCTGGTGTGGTACTCCTTCTTTAGGGCAACCTCAAACCAGCCTGGCATCTTCCTCGGGTCAGCATATAACAGCTTCAGTTTGGCCAGCTGGTTGAGCTCAAAACCTGGTAGAGTCTTCAGATCATGTGGGAATCTGAAGTACTCTATGCCCTTCTCCCTCTTAACTGCATATACGTTAAGGTCCTCAAAAACGCCGACGCTATGATCCTGCCTGACACCTTATGATGTTTCTTGACTCTGTAGAGTTTGGTGTAGGCATCCTGTTTAGGTGCAGCGCGTTGGGTTCTAACTTCTTCAAAACACGCAGCCCACTCAGCCTTTCGGATATCGACATCATCATTTGAGGCTTGGGCTGTTTCCTCTATCTTCTCTGACTCTTGCTCCATTTTGTCTAACACCTCAAAAGTATCGCTAACAAGGGATTCACCCAGATTGGGGACCACATTTTCCTCATTGTCAGCATACTGAGGGTAGTGCTCTGCAGTGACATCTTCAATCTCTATTTCATCAACATCATTGAGCTCTTCGTCACTGGTCGAGTCGCACGTCGGAGCATCTTCACAATCTCATCAGGATTGAGCTTGAAGATCTCTGCTAGTTGCTCGTTTGATAGATCGTGAATTATTTCCCCTTCTTCAGGGGTATAACTCACCGACCTCCTTACGATCCCTTGCAGATCAAGAATCATAGTCAACTGAGTCTTGACCTGCTGAAGGGGAGCAACATCAAACTCATCCCTCTGATAGTTTGGATCTGTTTGATTTAAACATTCAACACATCAACTATTAGTAATTTATCAAAACAGACATGCATTAAACTTAATATAAACATAGAATACATAGGTTTAAATACATGATTCAAATACAAAAGTAATCCAATACATAAACATCTAATCATTACTTTTCTCTTGAATCACTGGATCGTCACTTGGTGGAGCAGATGAGGAAGCTGGTTGGTCTTGTCTATTCTTGGTCTCCTCTCCTGACCTTGAGCAGAGGCCGATGCAGCTGCATCTCCTCCTTCTGCATCATCATCTTCATCCTTCTCCTCTGTCCTTTCTTCTTCAGTCCCCTCATCCTCCTCAGTCTCATCTTCATCACCCTCATCGTCATCCTCATCATCATCATCACCATCATCTCCGTCTCCCTCTTTGATCTTCAGGGGCTCCTCCTTAGAACCCTTTAGCTTTAGCATGATTGTCTTCTTCGCCTCCTCCAACTCCTCTATCTTCTTGGCAGATGTGACACTGTGTGCTTGGAGTTGGGCGATCTCATGGCTCTGAGCAACCATTTGTTGGGCCTGCTCCTCAATCAATCGAGCCTGCTCTGAGATCTGGCATGACTGTACAGCAGTAAGATCAGCCAGCTGACGGATCTGAGCCGTCTTCTCCTCGTCAGCAGCTAATAAACGCATCACCATCCGGTTAAGCGCAGAAAGTTGTTCCTCTACCCCAATTGGAGGTAGAGGTGATCCATATGTATATGAGGGATGGGCTGAGGGTCCTGCTTGGTGGCTAGTGGTGGTGGTGGTGGCTGTAGTGAAGATGGGGCTGGGTCTGTGAGATAGTGGAGGTGATGTATGAGTGAAAGATATGGTGGTGGTTGGCATCTGTACAGTGGTGGGAGGTGTGGAGGTAGTAGTAGTAGCTGTGGTGGCTGTGGTGGTGACGAAGGTTAGTCTTCTTTTCTTCTTCTTCTGCCCGTGGGGCTGAGCCATCCTTTTCCTCCTCGTTCCCGTCGAGGTGGATGCTCCCCCTACAACACGGCTAGCTGACTCAGGTGCATTGCTAGGATCAGCAGCTGTCTCTCCTGAATCTCTTGGGCGTTCACCAACTGCCCTTAGCCCATACTCTGTGGGAACAACCTTGCTTCCCACAGTTCTTGTCAAGGGCTCCTCGTCCGACTCCTCTTCCTCCTCACCAGGAATAAAGTCCTGATGGAAACCAGCAGACTCGGCTATGTCACCAGCTGGGGCAGACACTGGAGGTATAACATCTGAAGCTGTGCCCCTTGGTGGAGTAGGCATATCATCCCCAGCATCCCCGCTGTCGTCATCATCGGAATCATGCTCTGGGAGCAATAGCCTCTCGTCGTCTGAATCACTATCATCATGACCCCACTTGCGTCTCCCTGGCGCCACATATCTCTCATTGGCCTGATGGCCGATCAACCTCTTCACCTGGGGCTTTACCTGCTTGCCCCGATATACTCTCATACGACCCAAAGTCGTGTCATCCATAATCTCAAGTGCCATAGCATCATGGCTCTCCTTAGGAAGTAATGGCAGCTTCTCGTTGAAGATCAGCTGTAGAAACCTGGGGTACATACAAAAACCCTCCTTCCCCTTTGCCTCCAGGTTCTGTACCAGATATGAAAAAATCATGCTCGAGAAGCTGAAGGGGTGGTTCAGTACCAGTGCCACGTAGGCATTCTGAATCTGGTCTGATAGGTCATCGAACCCACCCTTCCCTGAAGCAATACACTTCAGGATCACATGCGCCAAGTACTTGTACTGGGGACACAGGTTGCTCTTGTTGAGCACACCTGAGTTTATGTCCCCAGCGTACTTAATCCTGAGAAAGCATCCTCTAACGGTAAGTGGATGTAGTCTGGTGGGGTGATCAGTATCGTCTCCAAAGTCAAGAACCCTCTGGATATCTGCTGCTGTAATCTCAATATCATGACCAAGAATGGAGCGCCGTATACTATAAGGCTCACGAGAACGATCAACGGAGGCATTCTCCCAGAATGCCTGATGTAACGACCTGTAAGGCGTACACGGTGTAGAAATGGCCTTATGTATCCGAGAACGTCGAAGGAACGCAATAATCTCTGTAAACTCGGCCCCATTCCAAGTCGTGTGGTCCAAATGAGCACAAATATTGTGCTTTGGGTTAATGGACCATCTATCAGCCATTTTCTTGAAACACCAGACACAGAACCATTAGATAATAATACATCACAATTCAGTTCTAAGTGTATAGTTCAAATTCAGTCTGATTCATTCGTGCGAATGGATCATGCGACTGAAGTCAGTCGGTTGTCCTTTCATGCGACTGAGCTCATTCGGGTGAGTGAGACATGCGACTGAGTTCAATCTGCTAACTGAGTCTGCGATTGGTTCAGTCGGCCGACTGAGCTCATTCGCATGGTTCAATTGGCCGATTGACCCAATCGCAAGATTCAATCGTGCGATTGGAGTTCATCCGGACGACCAGTCGCTTGTCCTACTTATCAGTCGCCTGCTGTTCGAATCTTGACCAAAACAAGTAATTTAACATGGGTTACCGGTTCAATAGACTCGCCATCTTGTCACTAATAACCTATTAAACTTAATTTTAACATTTTGCTTAGTTTAGGTTGGTTATTAGGTTATTAACAGTCCGTTTCTTGTTTTCATTCGAATATCGCAAATTAGGGTTCCATTTCTTCAGATTTCTGTGAGATTTCACTGCCATCTACCTGTATAAACATCAACGAAAGTCAGAAGATCAATAACAATGTGAAAACACGATCTAGAGAAATTTTGGCAGAGTAACGGTACGAAGTGCGATTTAGGAGCGATTGAGGGTGATGAGTAAAATGCGATCGACTGTTGCCCTTTAAATACTGGAGCTGAGTTCAATCGGCCGACTGGCCTCATTCGCTCAGCTCATTCGGGCGACTGAGGCTCAGTCGTGCGATTGGCCCAGTCAGTCGCATTCAGTTGGCCGACTGAGGTTCAGTCGGTCGACTGACTCATTCGTGCCCTTTCATTCGCATCTTCAGTTGACCGACTGAGTCTCAGTCGGTCGACTGACTCATTCGCACCCTCTCATTCGGTCGAATGGTACATTCTGATAATCCATTCGGGTGAATGACTCAATCTCATGTCCAGTCGTGCGAATGGGACCCATTCGCATGGTTGGTCCATGCTTATGGTCCGATCGTGCGAATGGGTTAGACTTATGAAATTTTCTGCCATTTTGACCATTTAACATTTAAACCCTTTTAATTATTGAAATTCACCTTATGAGCATTTGATCATCTCAGACATGATCATTTTAACTTGAAAACCTTTTGATCACCTCAGACGTGATCTTTTTAAACAATTTAGTCACCTCAGACGTGACTCTTTTAAACGCTTTGTCACCTCAGACGTGACTCTTTTAAACAATTTAGTCACCTCAGACGTGACTCTTTTAAACACTTTGTCACCTCAGACGTGACTCTTTTAAACTTTGAAAACACATGTGGTCATCTCATACATGACCCTTTTAGTGAGTTGATCCCATACTGATTTTCATGATGTAGTCCGACTAACAAATAAACTAAAATGACTAAATAAATTAGAAGATTAAACTAAGGTACAAAAATGAAACTTGTTTTTGGCTTTTTGTGAGAGATAAATCCTAAGATAGAAATCTACTGGATTTGGTTCCGGAATAGGCAGCTTCAACATAGATTGACCACACCTGGACCAATTCAATTTTGGAATCATACAGGCAAGTCAAATCATTTGGGACTTGTTATCAAAACCTTTTGATGCTCAATTCTTGGTTTTCATCCAGAGTCGTTAGCAACTTTAGGAAATCATACTGGAACTATTAGATTACCACATTGATTTGAACTTTCAAGAATTGCAGCCACAACCATTTGTCAATATGTTTATCCTCTTAAATCCATACACAGACTTTTGACACAAACTGGTGATAGTTTTAGGTTTAATTATTTCAACGAACATTTGTGGATCCCACACTTATATGGTAATCAACATTCCTCAGGAGCTTTTGAGCGGTCTACGGGTATTTTAAAAGAAGAGACTATTCTTAGAGCTTTCAAAGAGAAGCCAGTCCTCAGGTCAGTGCCATCGCACAGCACAGGCACGGCAAACAACAATGAATTCTAGAATATCTAGGTTATGCTTATCCTCAGGTCAGTGCCATCGCACAACAGAGAGGCACACAACCTATCTCCTTGTTAGAGCAGCAAAATTTTATTTTGCACAAAATGCACCAACAACATAAGTCATTAGCTTGATATCATTTGTCTTTCATTTTTTTCATGCTTTGCTCTATTTATGGTCATCCGCACACATTCGTGGCACTTACATGCGATAAGATTGAAGCCTACAGTCAGTTGAACAACTTAGTTTGATCTTGAGATCACCAGTCAGGTGTAATCATCTATTTTGTTGAATCTACCGACATATCATTTGTGGTCTAGGAAGCTCTAGGTCTACCCTCGTTGTGTTACCTTAGTAGTTACCAGTTTTCTATCATCTTCCCTTTATATTGCTTAGACTACACAGACTTATACTTTGAATTTTTGCATCTTTTCTAAATCAAATTTTAAAGTCCCTCTTGATTTGTTCCTGTGTACTATCATTTTCCAGGGTTTGAATCGGTATCACAGATACGATCTACCTTATATCAGCTATCCACTCCTTCTCCCTCGTTTTTGTTTTTAATGTTACTTGCTGACTTATTCTCCCCCTAAAATACTAAAATCATAAGTGGTTTAATTATTTTAGGATTTTAATAAACAGCTAAAAACATGAGTTTAATTTAAACAGACTAAACTAAATAAAGAAAATAAAATAAAAAAGAAAAATTAACTAAAACGCATCGGACTACACATGATCATCATCAGGAATAACATCACATTTCTTTTTAACGCCGTTGACCTCTAGCAAATATTGAAAACGTGGTTTATCAAAGGCTTTAGTGTAGAGGTCAGCGCGTTGAAAATCAGTATTAATTTTTACCACATCGATTAAGTTCTTTTCAAAACAGTCTCTTATGAAATGATATTTAATACCGATATGTTTGGTCTTTGGATGTTGGACCGGATTTTTAGTTACTGCAATTGCAGCAGAGTTATCAACAAAGATAGGAGTAGAAGAAAACTTTAAACCGTAATCCCGCATTTGCTGTTGAATCCAGATGATTTGTGAACAGCAACTTGCAGCAGCAACGTATTCGGCTTCACAGGTTGACAATGCAACCGATGTCTGCTTCTTACACTGCCAGGTAACTAATCTCCTCCCAAAGAATTGACACCCTGCTGATGTAGACTTGTAGTTCATCTTGCAGCCCCCGTAATCCGAGTCACTGTACGCCGTGAGCTCAAAGTCATCATCATGAGGATACCACAACCCAAGTGTGGGTGTACCCTTCAGATAACGAAATATCCTCTTGACCCCAATCAGATGGTTCACCTTAGGCTTAGCCTGATATCGAGAACATAAACATGTAGCATACATGATATCAGGTCTTGAGGCTGTGAGATACATGAGGGATCCAATCATTCCTCGGTACATTGTGGCATCTACCAGATCTCCATTTTCGTCAGGTGCTATGTCATGATTAGTAGCAAGTGGAGTCCCAGCAGCAGAAGCATTCTCCATGTCAAACCGACTGAGAATGTCTCCCACATACTTGGTCTGATGTAGAAAGATCCCATTTGGTGTTTGATCCACCTGTAATCCGAGAAAGAACTTCATCTCCCCCATAGCACTCATCTCAAACTCTTTCTTCATAACTGCTTCAAACTCTTTGCATAAGTCTTCGTTCTTTGAACTGAAGATTATGTCATCGACATAGATCTGTACGAGCAGTAGGTCTCCATCTTTCTCTTTTATGAACAGCGTGCAGTCAATTACTCCCCTGCGAAAGCCGTGTTTCACAAGATGAGTCGAGAGTTTCGCATACCAGGCCCTTGGAGCTTGATGAAGCCCGTATAAAGCCTTGTCGAGTTTGTAAACTCTATCCCGATGATAAGGATCTTCAAATCCCTCGGGTTGACTGACATAGACTGTTTCTCTGATTTCCCCATGAAGGAATGCACTCTTCACATCTAATTGATAGACCTTAATCTTCATGTACGATGCATAGGCAAGGAAGATACGAATGGCTTCCATCCTTGCCACGGGTGCAAACACTTCATTGTAGTCAATCCCCTCGACTTGGCGAAATCCCTGAACCACCAGTCGAGCCTTGTTCTTGATAATGACCCCTTGGTCATCATTCTTGCATTCAAGACCCATTTGGTGTCAATGACCTTAGCACCTTTAGGTCTATCTACTAGAGTCCATACACCTAACTTCTTGAACTGAAGAAGTTCTTCTTGCATGGCACTCACCCACGCCCCATTATTTAGTGCATCACTGACGTATTTTGGCTCAAACTGCGAGACAAAACATCGATAAGCACCATCATGAATATATCCCTTTTCCATAACAGAGGCATAATCAGCTGAGTATAGCTGATTTCGGGTTTGTACTCCTGATCTGACATCCCCAATGACATTGTCTAGGGGATGATAGACGTTTAGACGTGATCCTGGAGTAGTAGGAACAACTACCTCAGAGCCAAGATTGTGAACATTTGGTTCTGCATCTGAGGTAGTTGGAGTTTGAGGTTCTGAAGTCGAAGGTGCATCACTGTTTGATGCTTGAGGACTTGCAGGGATTGGAACCTGTTCCTCCTGACTGTTCTAGTCATCTTCTTCAGCTTCATCTTCAGAGGAGGAGTCACTGTCGTCGACTACTCCCCCTGACTGAGTAGATGATTCTCCCTGTGAGCTAGATGATGTTGAATCATGAGATGGTGTATTCAAGATATCATACATCATCCGTGTAGCTAACTCGTCATCCGAGGGAGAGATAGGGATGTTGAAGGACTTGAAGAATCCATCATAGTCGAAAAAGTAGGCGGGTCCTTTGCCAGTAGGTGGTGTGGTATATCTCTGAACATCGACATTACACCACACTTCTACTAGACCCGTTGAGTTGTTGTAAACTCGCTTGTTCGTATGTTGTATCCTAGGAAGATTCCTTCATCAGCCTTCTCGCTGAATTTACTGCAGGACCGTTTAAGGGCTTAACTACAATTACAACACAATCACACAATGAGGAGAATAACTAATCTCTAATCAAACAGTGAACTGGGTAACCAAGTATGATGCTAAGAACACAAGTAAGTAATGAGACAGAACAAGAGAGTTGGGTTTCAAGGAGGCAGTATATTGCTTTCTCAAGTTCTCTTACAAGTGTTACAAAAGCATTAAGAAAAGATACAAGAACTTGAAATACTTATACTACAACCTACAGCCGGCCATACTTTGAAGGCCAGCTGGATACAATTGACTAGACACTAACAAAATCAATTGTAGGATCAAAAGGCATATCTGCCTTTTGACCTTGTGACTATGACATGCCATAGCTCACATCCTTTTACAATACAAAAAGGATAAAGTACATAAAGTGGAAAGTTACAGGCTCAAGACCTCAATGTACAGTTACCAAAAGCATGACCCTTTTCACCAACTCATGTAAGTTGGTGACTTTACAGAGATGCAGCGGAAAAGGTGCTTTATGGAACAGTACATCAGATAAAGCATGTGTACTAAAAGTCTTCGGAAGAAATCTGTCTTCATAGGATGAGGCTTCGGAAGACTTTGTCTCTGAAGCTTCGGAAGACTTCATGTTTGGCTTCGGAAGATATTGGTCTTGGCTTCGGAAGATTTTACACTTAGAGTATTTTCTAATGCTTTGTGTAAAACTTCCGAAGCATTCTTCACTTCAGTACTTAGTGCATGTTTGCTGAGACACTTAAGCTGTTTTGGGTTGCATCAGACTTCAGGAATCCTTACAAACTCCCCCTAGGCTGATGCTACCAAAACACTTAGAAGATCTTCAAATGTTGGTAGTCTTCAGTACAATCAGGACCATTCCTTTCTTCATGAGATGGTCAGGATCATCAAGACTTTCATAATATCTTCTCATCTCAAAGAGATCATGCAGAGGTAAGTTGATTATGTCTTGCCATGAGTAGACATTCTCAACACCTTGATCTCTGATAACAGTCCATCTCTCTGGATTGGTAGAGTATGTCCAGGATAAGATGGGTGTCTCACTAGTTAGAGGAGCCACTTGAATAGGAGTTGATTGGGCTGCCTCATCATGCACTTCCTCAGGTTGATCTGATTCAGCCTGAGGTGCAGAGGTAGATGACTTTGGCTTCTTCTTCTTTGTCTTTGGTTTAGAAGCCATCCTCTTCTTCCTCTTGGTTGTCTTTAACTGAGAAGACTGGTCTGCAGCACCAGGTTGATCATCAGTGTCTTTCTCAGTTGGGTGTTCCTCCCTCACAGGTTCAGAAGGAGAGGGAGTTTGACCCTGCCTAGGATCAGAAGATGAAGCTTGCTGGGGCTCAGCTGGAGGTGCTGGTTGAGGTGTCTCTGGTTGCTCAAACTTGACCTCCACTTCAGGTGGGTCTTGACTTGGAAGAGAGTGCAAGTCAATAAGTTCTCCACTCTTAATCTTCTGCTTGATCACCCTAATATGCTCATCCATAGTGGATAGAGCCATGGGGCCAAGTCTCCTTCCGGAGAATCCATACAGCTTCAAGAAGCTCACCATTCTTTGTCTGTCAGCAGACTTCTTTGCATTCTTTTGAATGGTGGCCCTTGACTTTGCAGCTTCTTCCCTTAGTTTCCTTTTGGTTGTCTTTCTTTCCTTGACTAGCTCAAGTTCAAGTTGTTTTAAATACTCAAACTCAATGAAGTCATAGGATAAAGGGAGAAGTGCATCTGCCTGATAGAAGCCTGTGGCACTCAGGTAGTTGATCATTTTGATCCTATCTTCCTCTTTATCTACCTGAGGTTCTTGTGGAACCACATCTTCTTGTGCAGGACTTTCTTGAACTGGTGAGAGAGTAGGAGCATGCTTGTAGAGTCTTTTCTGTCTCTTCTCCTCTTTGAGTTGGAGAAGTATCATTGCATCCTCTTTCTCCTTCAACTCTCTTGACACTTCTCTGTCAGCCAGTTCATTCAGTTCTTCTAAGGGGAGGGAGATGATATCATCAATATCATAGTTCCTGGTCTGTAAGTAAGTTATCCTGACTGCCCTTAACTCATCATCCTGAGTATTTGGTCTGGGGGCAGCCCTGATTGCAGCTTGCATGAAGCTAGATGACCCAGTGGAACTTTCTCCCCTTAGTCTCCTTTTCCTCTCTCTCTCTTCCTCCTCAATTTCCTCAGGAGTCATTATCCTTTTCCCTTTGTCACCAACAGACCTTTGTGACTCAGGGAGGATTGAGGCTTGGCCTTCATTGCTTGGAGTAGCTTCCATGCTCTGGCCAGAGAGAGGCTGAGAAACACCTTCACCAGCAGGTGTCTCTGTTGGAGTTTGGACCTCAGCAGCAGTTGTTGATGATGAGACAGGGGTCTCAGGTTCTGTCACTGGGCCTTCAGTCAAGGTTTCCCCTATGAAACTAATCTTAGGGTCCACCTCAACATCCAGTTGACCGATGACATTGCCTGATTCCCTAAGTCTCCTTCTTAGAGAGAACTCTGCCATGATCCTGTCTTGGATTCTTTGAGCCAGCCTATCAGCTTGTCTTGAATTGCTTGGTTGACAAGTGGTAGGTTGACTAAATCCAGTCTTTCATAGAAGCTCAGGCTTTGGAATTGAAAAACTTCTTGTTGGCCTTGAACTCTTTGAAGTATGAGGGCTCTTCTGTCATCATCATACCTCCACCTTATGATTTGATTGTTAGTTCCCAGAGGTGGAGATGAAACAGCCCTTGGTATGCCTTCCTCAAATAGACTCCTGATGAGAGAGTCTATAGAGTCCACATTAATGTGAACTTGAGGAAGTTGCTGAGAATGCACAACAGCAAGTGAGGATGGTGAGTCCTCTATGTCCATTCTCTCTGAAGAACTCCCAGGTTCTGTGGTTGTAACAACTTTCTCCCCCTTTTTGGTAGCATCACCCACTTGCATAGGTGAGCTGGAGGATAAGTCAATCACTTCCACAGGTTCTTGTGTTCCTGGTTGAGCTCTTCTTAAAGGTCTCCCAGCTAGTTTTTCCTGCAGATATGAAATCTGGAGTTGCTGATCATTGACCCTGTTTTGTAAGGTAGTCACTTGAGATTCCAAGTGACTAACCTTAGAGACTAAATAGGTGCATGTTTTTGACAATTTTTGCACCTTTAGCCTCAAATTCCCCTCATCTTCATCAGAAGATTCATTGGGGGATGAGATGATTGGACCAAAGTCCTCTCTCTCACCACCAGCTTGAGTTTCTTGGCTGCTGGTTTTCCTCTGCTCACTGGCAGCCTCAGTTGAGATGCCAATGGGCTGAGTTGCCATGGTTGAGGTCTTAATGATGTAATCACTTTCAAAAGTGAGAGCCTCTTCCATATGGACATCCTGAACAGGTTCAGAAGTGTCCACCTCAGTAACAGGTGACTGATGGGGGATAGACTGAGGAGAGTCAGAGGTACTCATCTCTCTTTGAGTAGGGGAGGAGAAGAGAGACTCATGGTACTCACTGAATCCTAAGTCTTCATCAGTGTAAAAGGATAGGTTGGGAATTGGTTGGTTGAGATCCAAAGGCTGGGGATGGTAGCTGTCCCCTGAAGGTTGTCCACTTGAGTGTTGAGACTCAGAGTGAAGGCTTAAGGTTGTTGGGCTATTGAGCTCATCAGGGTGAGCTTGAGGAACCTCAGCCCTGATAGGTGAAGTAATGGGAGTGGTTTGCTCCTCAGGAGAAGTGGGAGCTCTAGTGTCCACTTCTTCCTGTAAGGTTGAGTATTTGGGGGCCTGCACAGACTCAATAGTCTGAGCAGGGGTTCGTTTGGATTTTCTTTGGTAGGTGAGGGTGATTTCTGGTCTTTTTAATGGTAGGGACAAAAGAGGTGTGGGTTCAACACTAGCTTGTGTTGCTAGGTTGTCACCTTGAGCAATGAGCTCTAACATTTTTGGGACTAGGGCTGTTTCTACCCCAGAGAAGCCTACAGTTGGCTTCTTCATTATTTTAAAGATGCCGGGCTTCATCTGTCCCAATTTAAGAATATTACCTGTTTCCCTCAACTGTGAGCCCAGTTCACAGTTGAGAATGTGTTGAACATATCTAGGAAACATGTAATACTCTAAGGAGTCTAAGTTTGCAAGTAAATTAGTATATACAAATTGTGAATACCTGAACTTGACCCCTTGAACCATTCCATGAACTATGAAGGAGAGATCCTCAGGAATCTGGTCCCATCCACCATGCTTGTTTGACAAGCTGTGGATAACCACATGGAGCAGGAATTTCCATTGGGATGAGACCTTCCCTTTCCTAAAGGTCTTTACAGAGAAATCTCCTTCATAGCCCATCTGCTCAAAAGAATGATTTACAGCTTCTTTTGGAAAGGACACCTCACCTTCTTCATCATCCAGCTGTAGATGTTGGTTAATGATGGCCGGAGTGATGAAGACTGTCCTTCCCTTGCACTGTGGCAGACAGTGCCTTCTCCCCATCCATAATGACCTCTTGGCAGGTCTTCCAGAATTCAAGCAACTGATCCTCATATAGAGGAGGATCAATGGTCAGGGAGGTGAAGTAGTTAGATAGAGTCAAGAATTGGCAAATCTCTGAGAAACTTGCATCTTTCTCAGAGCTTAACAGAGCAACTTGATTATGTTGCCTGTGTAGTTGCATGGAGAAATCAGGGTTGTTTCTGCGGTTAAGGTTGGCCATTTTAGAAGCTTAAGGGTGAAGAAAGGTAGAAAGCAAAGGCGGTTTAGAGAATTAGGTTAGAGAAACAGTAGAATTGAGGAAGATAGTGGGAAAGAGGGGGAACCGTTGGGTATTTATATGAAAAGGGATTTGAACCAAAGTTAATGAAAGAGGATAAACTTTGAAATCCGAAAGTCGGTCCCACCTCTGAAAAAGTAGTTTACTTTTGCTCAAAAAGTAGTTTTCTTGGAATTCGAAAAGCTTCCGAAGTTTATTTGTCTTCGGAAGTTTTGATTTAAAAAGCTTCCGAAGCTAAAATGGCTTCGGAAGATTTTCCTGAGAGTCTTGATAATTTATGCTTCGGAAGAGAAATAAACCTTTGAATGCTTTGTATGAAAATAAACAAAGCTTCCGAAGGTTAATTTTGCTTCGGAAGGAAAAGGTTCTTGAAAATAGATAAGTGTCTGAGATAAGAATTTTAAGCTTCGGAAGATGAATCTTTACTTCTTCCGAAGGTAAAATCTCTTAGACAGTTATTTATTTTAAAGACATGTTTTTCTTCCGAAGATAAAATCTTTATCTTCCGAAGTATCAGAAATTTTCAAGAATCTAAGGAAAGTCTTCAAAAAGAATTTTACATCCAAAGAAAACATGAGCTTATGAAAGTGATGAACTAGACAACTTAGGACACACATATTTTAAGAAGAAATAATTAGAATTAGTTTTAATAAAAAGTCTACTCAAAGTTAATCATCCCAATAGCTGATATCAGATACTTAAATCTCTGTTCATCAAAAGCTTTGGTGAACAGATCAGCATATTGTTCATCTGTATGAACTTTGACTAGTTTAATTAATCCTTTTCATAGTTATCTCTTATTAAATGATACCTGATGTTGATGTGTTTGGTCCTTGAGTGCTGCACAGGGTTCTCAGTGATAGAGATAGCACTATTGTTGTCTATGTGGATAGGAGTCTCCTTGAAGTTAAATCCATAGTCCAGCATCTGATTTTGAATCCAAAGCACTTGAGCACAGCAGCTTGCAGCAGCAATGTATTCAGCCTCAGCAGTTGATGCAGACACACAGGATTGTTTCTTGCATTGCCATGAGACCACCCTTCCACCAAGGAATTGACATCCCCCAGATGTAGACTTTGCAGTCATATTGCAACCACCATAATCACTGTCTGTATAGGCATACAGATTGAAATTTGGATTCTTTGGATACCATAGACCAAGTGTTGAAGCACCTTTGAGGTATCTTAAAATCCTTTTCACAGTGATTAAGTGAGACATCTTAGGGTTGGCTTGATATCTTGCACAAATACATGTAGCAAACATGATATCAGGCCTGCTAGCTGTAAGATACATAAGAGACCCAATCATAGCCCTGTATAAGTGTTCATCTACACACTCCCCCTCAAGATCTGGACCAAGGGAGTGGTTTCTGGCTATGGGTGTCTTAGCAATCTTACAATCAGTCATATTGAACCTCTTGAGTATGTCTTGAACATACTTTGACTGACTTATGAAGATGCCATCTTCAACTTGCTTCACTTGAATTCCCAGAAAGAAGTTGAGTTCTCCCATTGAACTCATCTCAAATCTGTCCTTCATCAGCTTCTCAAAGTCTTTGCAGAGCTTTGGATTAGTTGAACCAAAGATGATGTCATCAACATATACTTGAACCAGCAATAAGTCATTTCCCTGTCCTTTGATGAAGAGGGTTCCATCTATAGTACCTCTTCTGTATCCATGCTTGCAGAGATACTTAGATAGTGTCTCATACCACTTTCTGGGTGCCTGATGCAGCCCATAAAGAGCTTTGTCAAGCTTGCAGACATAATCAGGATGATCAGGGTCTACAAAACCAGGTGGCTGTTTGACATAAACCTCCTCATCAATCACTCCATATAAGAAAGCACACTTTACATCAAGTTGGTAGACCTTGAAGTTCTTGGATGCAGCAAATGCCAGGAATATCCTAACAGCTTCTAGTCTTGCTACAGGAGCAAAGACATCAGTGTAGTCAATCCCTTCTTCTTGTGTGTATCCTTGAACAACTAGTCTTGCCTTGTTCTTGATGATGATTCCCCTATCATCCTTCTTGTTTCTAAAAACCCATTTGGTTCCAATGGTAGTCTTCCCATGAGGAAGAGGACAAAGGTTCCAAACTTTCTGCCTTTTGAATTGAAGCAGCTCTTGTTGCATAGCTTCAACCCAACTTCCATCCTTTAGAGCTTCATCAACTTTCTTGGGCTCTATCTGAGATAAGAAACAAGAGTGAAGACAAACATTTGCTTCATGGGTTTGTCCTCTTGTTCTTACCCCTGTGACAACATCTCCAATGATGTTTGTGGTGGGGTGAGACTTGTGGATCCTTAGCTGAGGGATCACAGCAAGTTGCTGGGAAAGATCTAAATTTGAGAAATTTAAATCTGGTCCTGAAGATTCACCCTCCACATTATCACACTTATCAAGATTAACTTGATCCAATGAGTGTGAGACATCATTGATGTTGTCATCTATGGTGTGGTTATTAGCATCAAGGAATTCCTGATCACTATCACCATCACCATTGTTGTCTTCTACAAGTGAGGTATCTTTATCTGGTTGAGAGGCCTCTGAGCTGGAATTTGAAGGCATGCCAGATGTATCAGCTGAATTTGTCATTGTTGTGCTGATAGAAACCTCATTTGCTGAAGTAGTTCCAACTGGAGCTGAAGATGTATGAGTTGAAGATCTTCCTAGCTCAAATCTTGGATCAGGATCACCTGTATTTAGATTTTCTGCAGATCCTGAAACATGCTCACAAGATTTGTTAAAACAGTTGGTAACTAAATCAAGATCAAACAGCCAATCCGGACCAGAACCAGCCACACAAGGAGTGTGCTCATTGAAAGTCACATTGGCTGACTCCTCAACAATTCTAGTTCTGAGATTGTATACTCTATAAGCTTTAGCTTGAGAAGAGTATCCAATGAAATGTCCATCATCTGATTTCTCAGCAAACTTGGCAATTTGATCTTTGGTATTCAAGATGGTGCAGGGACATCCAAATGACCTGAGAAAACCAATGAAAGGTTTCCTCTTGTGCCAAAGTTCATAAGGAGTCTTACCATGTGTCTTAACTACTAAAACTCTGTTTTGCACATAGCAAGCAGTATTGACTGCCTCTGCCCAGAAGGTGATAGGCAGTTTAGAGTCAGACAACATAGTTCTTGCAGCTTCAATAAGTGTCCTGTTTCTCCTTTCAGCAACTCCATTTTGCTGAGGAGTCCTGGGAGCACTATATTGTCTTGTAATACCTTTTTCATCACAAAATGCATCAAGGATTTGGTTCTTGAATTCAGTTCCTTGATCACATCTTATGGTTTTGACCTTGTGATCACATTGATTCTCAACTTTTAAGATGAAATTCTTCAGAATCTCAGGGGTTTCATCCTTAGTTCTAAGGAAGAAGACCCAAGTGAATCTTGTAAAATCATCTGTGATCACCAGACAGTAAGAGGTCCTTCCTAAACTCATTACACTGGTGGGGCCAAAGAGATCCATATGTAACAAGTGTAGGGGAGTAGTGATGGAGTTCTTTTCCTTAGGCTTGTGAGATACTTTGTGTTGCTTCCCTTTCAGGCATGCCACACAATGATCATCACTAGTAAACTCTTTCTTTGGCATTCCAGTTACCAAATCATGTTTAATTAATTTATTCATGTTCTTAAAGTTTACATGGCACATTCTTTTATGCCATAGGAAAGACTCATCACTATTTGCTTTAGATAGAAAGCATGAAACTTCTCCTGAGGGAGATGTTTCTTGCAAATCCATCTTGTACATGTTCCCTTTCCTGGGGGCTCTGAGCAGGATATGCTCATGAGGAATGACCACACCAGGTTTGAGAACAATGCACTCATGCTCAGTAAAGAGCATGTTATGACTCTGATCACAAAATTGGGATACACTCAGAAGATTGTACCCAAGCTCCTTGACAAAGTTTACCTTCTCAATGCTGAGCTTACCATTTGTGACCTTGCCCCTTCCAGAAATGTAACCACCTTCATCTCCTCCAAAAGCAACTGGTCCTCCATCAATCCTCTCAAAATTGTGGAGTAGAGACCTATTGCCAGTCATGTGCCTGGAACAGCCACTGTCAATTATCCAAACATTCCTGTTGGTCTTGAGCTGTTCCTGCACAGAGAAGATGATTAGTTACATTTGAAACCCAAGCCTTACTTGTCTTGGGCTCATTAACAGTAAAAGAAGGTAATGCAACAGTAATAGATCCTATGGTTGTACTATAGGGATCTTCAGCTGTTGTTGATGGAGAAACCTCAGTCATTTGGTCTTTCTTAGACTTCCACACCACCTTTGGAGTCTTGGACTTGACCTTCAAAACCTTAGAAGCTTTTAAACTTCATAAGTTTTGATGACTGATCCTTCGGAAGAGTCTACAGTCACTGCAGCAGACTTTAGTGCTTCGGAAGAATTCCTTTCTTCCGAGACCAACTTTGCTTCCGAAGGTAATTTTCCACTTACCTCCTTCTTTGATTTGGAGCTTCCGAAGGAAACAGACTTTCCTTCCGAAGCTTGAGATTTCTTGAGACTCTTTGAAGTCTTTGTTTTAGTCATGTGGACAGTACTTTTAGGATTGTATGGGCAATCCTTAGCAATGTGAGAAGTACTTTCACACATGACACATAACATTATCTTTTCAAAGAAGTCTCCCTTTGAGAACAAGACTGACTTTGGTCACATCCCCTCTCCATCTTCATCTTGGTAGATGCTGAGACAGTTCCCTTGGGCTGTGAACTGTTCTTGGAGTTTGATGGTCCAGGCTGTGCAGCAGTGGTACACAGCAAATCAGTCTTCTTCTTGGTACTGAGATGATTTGAACAAGAACCATGACTCTTAGCTAAGGAGTCTTGGTTGATGTCTTCAGTCCTTACTACTTTGAAACCTGCAGAGATAAAAACTTGTTTCTGCTTAGCATCAAAAGTAGCCTTGATTTCTTGAGCTTTCTTTGCTTTCTTTTGCTCTTTCTGATCAAGTTCTTTCTTTTGGACTTGGTCATCCCAGTTGATTTCTTCTCCTCAGAAGGATAGTGGCCCTTGGGAGAATCCTCTTCTTCACTCTTCTCAGAGGAATTCTTCACTATCACTTCTTCATCATCCTCACTTACAGGATCTATGAGAGGAAGCTCATCTTCACAAGTTCCACACCTAGGAGATCTTACAGACAAGATTGTGTGTGGAGGAGCTATCTCATTTGATCCTAGTCCCTGTCTGTTTTGATAACAAACTTTGTTGTGCAGGGATGAGGATATCATGTTCTTGAAGGTCTCTTCTTCAAGAACACTTTTCTCTGCCTTGGCTTTGCTGATCACAAGCTCAGCCTGGCACTCAGTTAACTTAGTGATGAGATCTTGGATCTGAGTTCTGAAATCTGTGTTTCATGTTTTAGTACTGAAATGGTTTTCTCCAAGTCTTCTATCTTTAACTTGTAATCATTTTCAGACTTTCTAAAATCAGATTTTAATATGTTTAATGACTCAAGATCAGATCTCATCTCTAGGTTATAGGACCTGTATCTATTTACTTTAGCAATGCATTCAGGGGAGCAAAGATGTTCCAATACCTTGGCTTCATCATGGTCAGCCATCAGTGCTTGGTTTGGAGAAGCATCCTCCACCTGAAAACTCCAGTCAAAGCCTCCTTCTTCAACAGCAACAGCAGCATGTTGCTTTGTCTTCTCAGCTTGAGGAGCTTTGTCAGCAAAGTTTGGTCTGGGTTGTGTTTGGCCCCCATTTGTTTTAGGTGCCTTACACTCCCTGGCAAAGTGACCCATAAGGTTACAGTTGTAACACTTAACTTTGCTTTTATCCAGCCCAAACTTGCTGCTGGTAGCATTGCTTGGGAATCTTCTTCCTGTCCTCTTGTAGAACTTCTTGGCTCTGTGAGTGAGGAGAGCCATCTGCTGAACTATCTCCATGTATTCCAGGTCATCTGGATGGATACAGTCCAGGTCTTCAAGAGTGAAGAGATAATTCCCACAGCTTTCATCTGCAGACACAAAGGCTTGAGAAGAACTTGTCTCTTGGAATGGGCTTCCTTGAGTAAAGTTCTCCCTTGGTGTCTCCGGGAAGGTGATGAAAGGACCCTTTTGTGAGTTGTCAGGGTAGCATAAGAGATGATGCTGAGGTTCTATGCTGTCCCTTTCAACCACATGAAGGGCTGAACCCATTTGATTGTTGGAGTTGCCAGATGAACCTTGCATGTTCATCTCCATCTGGTATCCACTGAGAATCCCATACAACTCTGTAAGAGTAAGAGTCTTAAGGTTCTCAGTCCTCTTGATCACCACACAATAGTGTGTCCATTGCCTAGGAAGTGATGACATGAACTTCCTTACAATGTCCCTGTTCTCAAGAGGAACTCCTCCATCCACTAGGGTATCCACAATCTCAACATACCTGAAGTATTGTTGAGTCATGGTCTCACCTGCTTTGAAGGTGAAATTTTCAAACTGCTGCTTCAGAAGATCTTTCTTGTTCTCTTGGCTTCAGAGGAGCCTTCATACATCAGCTTCAGTGCATCCCACAGCTGCTTGGCTGTCTTGCACTTCTTGAAGCCTCTGTATACAGAGTTTGGGAGAGCAGTCTGAAGAGCAGTCATGGCCTTCCTATCAATTTCTACTCTTTTTCTATCTTCATCTGAGTAGTTGGCCACATCTTTAGGAATCATACCAGCACCAGTAGCAGAGGGAGTGCTGGGTATGAAAGGTCCATTCTCAACAGATTCCCACATTCTTGAATCAAGAGACCTGATGAAGCCTTCCATCCTCATACACCAGGTGTCAAAATCATCAAGAGTGATCAGTGGGGATTTGTTCATGGTTCCAGTCTCCATATCAGTCTTAGAGATGGCAGCCATTTGAAGAGTTTAGCTTTTGTGTGTTGTGAGGGATCTTAAGATGGTTAGATCTTATATCAAGAGCCTGGAAAGCTCTGATACCAATTGCAGGACCGTTTAAGGGCTTAACTACAATTACAACACAATCACACAATGAGGAGAATAACTAATCTCTAATCAAACAGTGAACTGGGTAACCAAGTATGATGCTAAGAACACAAGTAAGTAATGAGACAGAACAAGAGAGTTGGGTTTCAAGGAGGCAGTATATTGCTTTCTCAAGTTCTCTTACAAGTGTTACAAAAGCATTAAGAAAAGATACAAGAACTTGAAATACTTATACTACAACCTACAGCCGGCCATACTTTGAAGGCCAGCTGGATACAATTGACTAGACACTAACAAAATCAATTGTAGGATCAAAAGGCATATCTGCCTTTTGACCTTGTGACTATGACATGCCATAGCTCACATCCTTTTACAATACAAAAAGGATAAAGTACATAAAGTGGAAAGTTACAGGCTCAAGACCTCAATGTACAGTTACCAAAAGCATGACCCTTTTCACCAACTCATGTAAGTTGGTGACTTTACAGAGATGCAGCGGAAAAGGTGCTTTATGGAACAGTACATCAGATAAAGCATGTGTACTAAAAGTCTTCGGAAGAAATCTGTCTTCATAGGATGAGGCTTCGGAAGACTTTGTCTCTGAAGCTTCGGAAGACTTCATGTTTGGCTTCGGAAGATATTGGTCTTGGCTTCGGAAGATTTTACACTTAGAGTATTTTCTAATGCTTTGTGTAAAACTTCCGAAGCATTCTTCACTTCAGTACTTAGTGCATGTTTGCTGAGACACTTAAGCTGTTTTGGGTTGCATCAGACTTCAGGAATCCTTACATTTACCTTCTTGTGTCTTCTTCAGAAGTGTGCACGGCGCGCCAAATGGTTCGAGATACTCCAAATTCGGTTTGCGTCTTTGTAGTAGCACGTAACATGTCTTTCCGTGGCGCTTGACAATCAGAACTCGATTCAGTGTATAACATGCATTAGCCACTGCCTCATTCCAGAATTGGATAGGCAGTTTCGAGTCTGCCAGCATTGTCCGTGCTGTCTCTATCAAGCTTCTGTTCTTTCTCTCAGCAACGCCATTCATCTGAGGTGTGTAGGCAGAAGTGAATTGATGCACAATTCCCTTTTCCTTGCAGTAAGCCTCCATCCACTGATTCTTGAATTCAGTCCCGTTGTCTGAGCGTACTTGTCTCACCTTCAGCTTGTAGAGAGATTCCAGTGTGGTTACTAACTCCTTGAATGACTCAAATGTTTCTGATTTGGACTTCAGAAACATTACCCAAGAGAATCCTGAGTAGTCATCAGTAACCACAAAACAGTACAAGTCGCCTGCAATGCTCTTTGTACTTACTGGACCAAACAGATCCATGTGAAGAAGTTCAAGAGGAAGTTCTATGGAATGAACTTTCTTTTCCTTATGAGACTTCTTCGTCTGTTTGCCCTTCTTGCAAGCTACACAGAAATCAGGAAGTTGGAAATTCTTGACGTTGACTCCTCTCACGAGATCCTTCTGGATCAAGTGATTCATCTTCTGTTGATTGATGTGTCCCATTCTCCTATGCCAGGAGATGGAATCCTTCTCAGTAGCTTTTGATAGAAAGCACTGAACCTCATGATCCGTTGTAGAAGTTGTTGACAGATCCAAAACATAAAGGTCTTTATATCTTGAAGCGGTCATCAGAACTTGGTCCTCCGGAATCACGTAGTCTTTCTTTAGCACGTAACACTTCTTGCTGTCGAATATGACTTTGAATCCCTTATCACAGATTTGGGAAACAGAAAGTAAATTGTTTTGAAGTTGTTGAACGTAGTTCACCTTATCAAACTTAACTTTCTGATTCCCAACTTCTCCTTGAGCTGTGATATAGCCTCCCTTGTTTCCAGCAAACAAAACATGCCTTCCTTTTATTTGCTTGACGTTTGATAAAAGAGCCCTGTTTCATGTCATGTGCCTGGATGCTCCGCTGTCTACAATCCAAGTGTTGGTTTTAGCACTGTAGCGAACACCCTGCACATACAATATAAAAGATTAGTTTATGTTAGGAACCCAAGCCTTTACTGGCTTGGGTTTCCCAAAGGCATCACACATCATGAATTCAACCCATTGACCCTTAGAGGGTGAGGGTAGCTCAGGTTCCTTCTTGTCATCATTATCAGACACGCAGGATGACTTTTCTTTCCATAAGCCAGATTTGTGCAAGGCCTGTTTGTGATAAACAGTCGACTGGCTAACGGGTTGAACTTTAGGTTCACTAGTTCTTCTAGGTGGAGTTAAAGAACTCCTCTTAGAAGACCTAGGTTTTGAGTCCTGAAGTTCAATCTTCTTCCTAGGTGTCTGATAGTAAGGACAATAGGAAGCAATGTGTCCACACTCTCCACAGTTGTAGCACGACCTGCTATTAACTTTATGATTAAACTTTCTTTGTGGAGATGTGTGTGACACTCTAGTAACATCACTCAATTTAGGTTTGACTCTGGTTCTTTTGATGTTTTCTCTTGTTTAACAAAATTAATTGTTTTAACATTTTTAACATCTTTTTCTTTTTGGTTAACTGGTTTTTGACTTGAAACTTGTGAAAGATTAACATTTACAGTCTTTTTAGGTTCTGATTTGACTCTGTTTGACCCTGACTTTATATTAACCTTTTCAAATTCTTTTTCCAGATTAACATATGGCATTTTACCCTTTGCCTTGGAAGTGGCCTCCTTTTGTTTGGTTCCAGATTCAATAGATGAACATGAGTAATCTGGATCACTAACAAGAGGAGTAGACACCACATGATCCTTGATGGGGTTATTATTTATTGGTCTAGTCTTAGTGTTCATCAAGGTCTCAGGTGGTGGTGGAACCACTTTATAACCCAAACCCTCCCCGTTGTTTCTTTCTCTCACTAAGTGTTGGACAATGTGTGATGAACTTGTCCAACTGTGCAGTTTCTATTTTAATGAGTTTACTTCTACTTCTAGAACTGCCTTTTGCTTCTTAGTGTCTTCTAGGGAGTTTAGATAGTACCTAATGTCATTAGCTTGGTTAAATGCAACTACTTCAGTTTCCCTAAGCTGTTTAGTCAAAAGGTCTATCTTTTCTTTGTAACTATGCTCATTTTGTTTTAATACTCTATTAGCCTCAGTACACAGTTGCAAATCTTTTACTAAGTTATCATTATGATCTAATAACCTAGCAAATTTCTCATCTATGCTATTTCTAAAAGTATCACAAACAGAACAAGCATGATTTTTAAACAGTTGGTCAGTGGTACTTACCTGAGGAGGTTCAGAAGAGTTAGCCATCAACGTAGCATCAGATGTCTCTGGTTTTGGTGATTCTGTCTTTGCTGTGGAAGTCCCTTCTTCAGGCTTGTAGCTGACCTCAGTTGCAGTTGTCTCTTCAATATTTGACATCGCTATCTCAACTGCAATATCTCCTTCACTCGCGGAATCATCGTCTAAGTCTTCTACACTTGCAATGTTTGATTCCCCTGGAGAAACAAAACGAAAGCTCCAGTCCTGTCCTTCATCATCATGAGCAGTCAAGGCTTTTGGATCCTTGTTTGATGAAGTAGAACTAGTAGCTTGCTTGTCTTGACGAGTGAATGATGAAAATGGGTTCCCGTTACCCGTCTTCTTTGGCTTAACACATTCTCTCTTGAAGTGCCCCTTCTCTCCATAGTTAAAGCAGGTCACTTTACTCTTGTCAAAGCCAAATGTGGTATCCTTAGTAGCTACCAAGTTCTGTCCGATCTTTTTCACAAACTTCTTCGCCTTCCGGACAGCACTAGCTAAGGCCCACATAATGTCCATCCTCTCAAGCTCCATTTCATCCACCTGCTCGTAGTCCTCATCTGCCAGATGGAAGTTTCCAATCTTCCCAGCTACATGTCCATCATATGAATGAACCACTGCTGCCAAAAGATCCATATGCTCTCGAGCTACTTCCACTGTCACATTACCGAGGTTCTCGGTCTTCAGTCTAGTAGCATTCGCTTCAGATCCAATGTAGTGGGTACAAGAAGACCCTAACGTGTCTGATCCTGAAGGAGAAGCATGTGAAGGACCCGATGAGCTAGACACAAATGCAGTCTGGAGAGGTGCTCCAGATGTCTTAGCTTGAGGTGTGGCATTGTACAAAGCTGGATTCTGAGTGTACAAAGACTTCTGAGCTCTGTACTTCATCCTAAGTGCTTCTTCTCGCAGCTTTAGACTGAAGTCATTGATATCCAACTTTGCCAGCATTTCATTCTGTCTCAGGTTAGACACGAATGAACCCCACTTTTCTGGCAATCCGTCTGCGAAATTTGTCACCTTTTCTTCCATGGTAGTAGCCACCCCATGTGTATGAAGTTCACTCATCAGATGGTAGAATCTATCAATAACATCGTCTAAACTCTCGTTTCCCATCGATGAGAAGTTGTCAAATTCCTTTTTTAACTCCTTAGCCTTGATTGCCTTCAGCGAAGCATTCCCGTCGTACCTCTTTTCCAGCTCATCCCATAGTTTCTTGGCCTGCTTATTCTCCGAGTATTGGTGGAAAATGTCTTTAGGGATAGACTGTGTGATCAATGCATAGACTCTCTTCTCTGCATTATACTTAACCTTCTGAGCGTCTGTCATCCCTCCTAAAGTAAGCTTTACTCCATCGGCTCCCACCGGCGTACTATACCCAATCTCGATAGCTTCCCACAGATTTGGATCCACTCCATTGAGGTAGATTTCAAAACGTTGTTTCCAGTGGGGAAACTCATCTAACGTTAAGAGCTTTGGTGGTTTATTATGATTACCCACCTCACTCTCAAGTAGCAGCAGATTCTGGATCCTTGAGTCCTTCCCAGCAGTAAAGGCTGACATTTGATCTTCCATGTCGAATAACTTTAAGTCTACTAAAACAAACTGTCAGCTGGTGCGAATGAAGGATGCGATTGGGCTATCCGTGCGAATGAACTATGCAACTGGTTCAATCATTGCGGCTGAACTAAGCGATTGGTTCAGTCGTGCGAATGAATCTGATGCGTATGAACACTGCGAACGAATGGTTCAATCGTACGAATGGAGATGCGACTAGGTCCAATCGTGCGTCTGGGCAATGCGAATGAAGTCCAGTCGTGCGAATGGCTCACTCGTGCGACTGAAGCTGCTGTTTTGCGAAAATTTCTAGGTTAAACGTGTTTTAGCCGTAAAAATTCGGAATTTTGCAAACTCTAATCGCGTAAGTCCGTAAAAACTAAACTTTGATGAGCAGGGAACGTCCAAGATCACTTTTGACACAAAAGATTGCGGCTTTAGTGTAAAAACTCAAACTTTTTATCAATCTTGATTGAATCACACGTAATCAAGAGCCAAAGCTCTGATACCAATTGTCAGGACCTGGTATTTGAACGAAATACCGAATGATTAACGTGTAAACCAGATCAAATAGTGCGAAATCCTATTTGATTGGCGATCCAATCAGTGAGAACACACGAAGAATCAATAAAGTATTGAATCTAACGTTAAGAATCGATTGTGAATCGATCTAATATGTTCTATGAACTTGGAGAACGAATTTGGAGGCTTCTGGACGGCTAGGGTACGTCTGGAGTCGAAATGGAATGAATGCTTCAGTTTTTCACGAATTGGGTTGTATTTATAGGTTAGTATTGTTCATTCGTGCGACTGAACCATAAGTATGGTTCAATCGTGCGATTGAACCATGCGGTTGATTCATCCGCACGACTGAGTGTTCAGTCGTGCGACTGAGCCAATCTTATATTACAATCATACAACTGATCCAGTCTCCTGGTTCAGTCGTGCGACTGAGTCAATCGTATGAAGTTATTCATGCGTGTGGTCCACTCGGATGGGCCATTCGCATGAGAACTTCATTGTGTTAAGTTTGAACGTATTAACTAATATAACATTATGTGTAACCATTCAAACAACCACAAATCTAATTAACCAATTCAACATCGACTCATTAATGAAATATTAAAAGTTATAAACCACAAACAATCAATATCATTTCAAAACATTACATTAGAATCAGATAAACAAGATCTATTACATTCATATCATGATCTAGGGACATACATGTATCAACACAACCCTTATCAATCTCTCCTCTCACTCTCTTCTCTCTTCTCTAGGATTCTCCAGCAGAAAAACACACAATCATGGTTCTAGCACCATTCCTAGCCTCATTTTCCAAGAACACAACATCACACCATCAGCCAAGCATCAAAACCGCAAGAAAGTGAAGATTCGTGAGCCTTTAGTGCTCGGATCTTGCAAGCTAAGCCTTCTCCATCCTTGCTCGAGATTTTCCAGCTTTGTACAAAGCTTTCCAGACCATTCTTGTCTCTCTACACTCTCCAAATCGTGAAACCTACAAAGAGTAAGCTTCATCTTACCCGAACCATGTACACCATGTGTTATTCTTTCATTTATCAACCAAAAACCTTACTCTCTTTGTTCTAACAGAAGTCTACTGCTATCACCTTGTTCTTTAGGAGCTTTCAATGTTCTTGAACGTATCACACTTGTTACATAAGTCATTCTATAGGTGTAACTCGATTTACACCTAGAAAACCCTCTTTTTGGGTGTTATTACACCATATAACATGCACAACTTGTAATATTCACAAGCTAAGCATATAACCTGCTCTAAATCAGTTTTCTAAACTTCTGATTACCTGATTTTTAAGTTACAAAAGGTTTGGGCAATATATAATCACAAGTTATAATGTTATTGATGAACCCATGGGTTAGGAATGTTATAACGTTTTTGATGAACCCGTGGTTTTTGATGAACCCGTGTGTAATGGATGAAAATGATGTAATCTCTAAGTTTCCATCTTGTTCATGTGTTGTTTGAGGAACCCGTGGGATAGGAATGTTATTTTAGTAGGTTTTAGATGATATTGGGTGTATGATGAGATGTTAATGGCTGAAAATAATAAAGTCTTAGACTTGTAGGCAATTTGGACATATTAGGGGACCCGAAAAGTGGTAAAACGACTTAAAAATAAGAAAACTTGGATTTTAACCACGTTAAAAGGAATTCCAGGATTTAAAATAGTTAAAAAAAAGTGTTTCGGACTATATTTGTTGATTAAATGGTCAAAGGACAAATTAAAAGGAATTTTTAACTAAAATCGGGTATTAACCGGGTGACGTTTTGAGGAAAATCCTAGAAATAAGAATATAAAGATCAAAACCCATAGAAACCATATTATTTCAGTAAAATAAGTGCCTTAATATTTTCAAAGGTATTAAAAAATCAGTCAAACAAGCTTTTAAATGGTCATTTACGGGTAAAAAGGCGTTTTAACGGGTTAAACTTAAAATTTAGACTTTCAACTAAAAGGAGCTTGAAATACATTTTTAACAGATTAAAAACTTAAAAAAATTACTTAAAACAATATTTAATGGAACTAAGACTAAAAATATGAAAATCAACACTTAACCGTTAAAAACCTTCGGTTTTATCGTAACCGATAACGTAAGACATAAAAATGTATTACCCGGAACTAAATTCTGAAATCTTGGTTCAAACTTACTTAAATCATTTAATTAACTTCTACAACCCAATATTTGTCCATAAAAGCCATTAAATGCAAGGAAACAAACTTTGGGGTAAAAATTGTAAATTTTTGAAACTTGGAGTGCTAAACTGCAAATTTTACTAAACTTCAATAAACGGACCTCTTGGACTAAGAATCATTTAGAAAACTCAAACTAACTTCTATAGATGATCTAACATGGTAAATCATGTGTTCTTTCCTAAGAGACCCTAACTTTCTATAAAAGGAAACTTTTTATATAAAGACTTAGCAAATCAAAAGTTTGTAAGACATTAACCTCATGACACACCTAGTGCATCCCCATAACCCTAGAATTAGTGACTTAACACTTAAATCTTGATGGTAGGGTGCTAGAATTGAGACTCTTTCCCGGCACACGACGAACCCTTTTGCTTGAATTTTATGGTGAGTTTTAGTGTTCACTTTTTACTACTATTTTTGGGATGAAACATGCTATACTTGAATTGAAACCTTGTATGAGTTATTGTATGATGCTTGAATATTGGGGTTAATGTTAGAACCTGCTTTTATTTGTATCAGGATCATTAATTCTTGTGTGAACCGCTTGTTTTATATGGGTAGATCTACTTGGGAATCCCCCACACACAGTGCCTTCCGTGATGAACAGGAAGGGTACCACACTGAGATCCTGCGAGGTCGTTTGTGGCATGTGACAAGTTTTTTATAAGATACTAGGTGAACCATCCGGCAGGTATGGTCCACTATTTTGAAGCTAAGTTCTTCCTTCGTGATTAACCGGTAAAACATAACTTTTGAAGAGGCTAGCCGGGACTGAGTGCAAGGTTGATTGTGATGCCCCACAACAGTGAATCTCTGATTCTTTTAAATCAAATATGGATTCTATTGAATCTTTTTGTTTTTAAACTTTAAGCACTTGAATTCACCAACTTTTTAGTTGACACAAATTTCTTTTGAGCCTGTTTCAGGTAATCCTTGAAGGGACTCTAGTCGTTAATGAAGACCTAGACCTAGCACCATGACCATGGCATTGACTTATTTGATTTTAAAAACAAGTTGAACAATTTATAATTATCGTTGATCATTACACTTTGTTTTAAAGTTGTATGTACAATTCATTTGGGGGCTAGATCTATTTCTAACCTTGCTTCCTTTTAAACTTTAAATGCCATGTGATGTTCTCTCCTTTTGTGCTCTTATGATGGTTTGTTTCCGCTGCCATATGTGTTGCTAGTCTGTGACGTCCCACCCTACTTGGGCCCGAGGTGTGACAGATTGGTATCAGAGCCAAAGGTTGTAGAGAAGTCGGGAATACCATAGTAGACCATAGGCTACAACCCTGATACCTTAGGACCGTCCTTGTGGGAAAGTGTTGGGATGATCGGGTTGGGTAAATTGATGATTACACTTGATCAACGTAATCATGAATTTACCGGAGGCGCAAGTTCCAGCATGGACCTTTAGGTAATGATTGGACTTTATTTGTTTGAAACTCATGATTTCTGAAATTACTTTTCAAGTGGTCTAATGGTTTTTCCTAAATGTTAACTACTCTACCTGTTGTTATTTGAAGAAGCTACTGAATTCTTAAACTACTACTTACTGATACCTCTGGTTATTGATACTATTGGGATATATGATAATATTGCCATCACTACCATAAGTACTATTATTATTACAATCATGAGCTATGAGAAACCAAATTACTCTTGCAGGACATCAAGGACTATGGCTGACAAGGGTAAGGCACCGCCATACCCCACTGACGGGAATGCACCATCTGGGAGCCTCAAGAAGGCGACACCGCGAACGGAGTACGAGGAGTATAGAGGAGATGCGGACATCTGGGAAGGGTATCCGTCACATCCGACGACACCGAGCCGTCAGAAGACTCTTCCTCGGCCAGGTCCCACAGTCTCCTTTAGGATGCCACCTCCTCCTCCTCCACCTGTTAGGGTTCCGACACCTGCACCTCCGTCATTTGATCCACTCCACCACCACCCACATGACGAGCACTGGATGCCATCGAGGCGCAGCATGTATGATGGCCCTAGTGTGCTACCTGGTGACAGGTACTCCCATTCTAGCCGCCGGGCAAGCGACGTAGTTCCCTCCCCCTGATGCTGCTCTGGACAAGATTCTTAAGAGCGTTCGCCGTAACGAGCTGACCCTCCAGCACGATACTCGGACCTCTCAGACTGCCCAGTTTCAGGCGATGTTGGCTTCGCACGGGGTCCAGCGGTTGGAGCAAGAATAGAGGAAGAAGAACTCGGGTGGCTAGGGTGGTTGAAGAAGAAGTGGATGTGAAGGCTTTGAGAGGATGTGGGATTATCTGTCTTATAGACAATTGAAGGAAACTATTTCTATTATTATCTGATACTATTATTATTATTATGGGGGTGATGGTACCTTCCAACTTGTAAGAGTGTAACTCTGATACAATTATGTTTGCTGATACTATTAACTCTAACTCTCCGTGAAACTATTTTAATTGATGCTAAAACCTTGCTGAGCTATTTATATTGAATTGTAATGTATCATGTAATGCGTTGGGAGTAGTGAACCTGTGTCCATTATGGATGAATTGTATTAAGCTAATTTAATGAAACATTTTCTTGATTAGAGATATTTAGTGGTGTGTATGATACACTCCTTCTTTCTAGAACGCGATAGTTTAGGGTAAATGATGCATGTGCTACTCGAAACCAATTATGAGATGCTAAACAAAAATTTATCTGTGATGCTATCAGAATGCCGACTAGGAGAGGAACCCACATTGGAAGATGAAGAGCTACTAGAGGCCGCCGTGAAGGGGCTAGACAGACTAGAAACCAAACCCCTACTCCACCAAGAACCCCTCGTGGAGAGAATGCAAACTAGGGGAATGATGAAAGGATTGCCAACCTTGTTGCATAACAGATTGCAAATGCTATTCCTACCATTATAGCCCAGATCAACACAGACCGGAGTAATCCCAGTGGTGATGATGTATTCGGAAACAACGAGGGCAATAATGAGGAAGCTAAAGCACTGAAGAATGGATGCTCCTACAAAACTTTCATGGCATGCAAGCCAAAAGACTTCTATGGCAGTAAGGATGCGACATAGACGTACCGATGGATCGATGAAAAAGAAGCTGTCTTGGACATCAGTGAGTGTAAAATGGACCACATGGTGAGGTTCGCATCCCAGTCACTCAAGGGATCGGCTCTAGAATGGTGGAAGACGTTTATTCAGCCCCGGGGAAGGAACACTGCTAACCGAATGAGGTGGACCGATTTCAGGGAACTGATAACCAGCAAATACTACCCCATCAATCAACTGGAAAAGCTGGAATCTGAATTCCTGAGCCTGGATATGAAGGGTCCTAATTACACTGAGTACATCAACCGCTTCTTAGCCCTGTCTTTGAATGGTGCCACACCTGGTGACACCGGAATCTAAGGGTGTAGCGCGTTTCATTTGGGGGCTACATCCTAGAGTCAGGGGAATGGTTCGACCTTCCAGGCCTTTAACATTACAAGCTGCGGTTGACTTCACCAACAGTTTGACTAATGATTTGGTTAGGGTTGGGTGGGCTGAGCAAACCAGGATTGAAGAGAAGAGGAAGTCGATGGGTGAGAAAAGGAAGTGATTCGATGTGAAGAGAGCAATTGGCAGTAGTACCGGGTCAAGCAAGAAGGGCTTTGCAGGTGTGAGGCATGATGGCCAAGGTGGGAGGACAACGAAGCTATACTCGGGTACGAGCCCGTTCTACAATAAATGCAAACTGCATCATCAAGGGGATTGCAACCTGATGCCTTACTTTCGATGCAAACGACAAGGTCATTTAATCAAGGATTGTACGTATGCACCTGGTAAACAATGCTATGAATGTGGAGATCCAGGGCACATGAGGAACAAGTGTCCTAAACTGGGAAGAGATAAGGAGACCAGACCCAACAAGCCAAAGGGACGAGCATTCGTGATGGAACCAGCCGATGCTTGCAAGGAACCTGATGTTGTCAATGGTTCCTTATAAACAACCATCCTGCTACCGTTCTCTTTGATACTGGAGCAACTGCTAGTTTTGTCTCTAGTGCTTTTAGGCCTTTGATTGACTTGAGTGCATGTATCCTGACCGATCCGTTTACCATAGAATTAGCTAACGGTAACATTATAGAAACTAATGAAGTCCTCAAGGACTGTTTAATGAATCTAGAAGGTAGCACATATAAGATAAACCTAATGCCTATTAAGTTAGGAGGATTCGATGTGGTTGTTAGTATGGATTAGCTGGCTAAGCATAGAGTTGAAATCGTGTGTGATGAACGCTTGCTTAGGATACCGTTGAGCGATGGGAAAATGCTAGTGGTTCGTGGCGAAGGAAGTGACACCCTATGTCCTATGATATCGCATCTGAAAGCTACCAAGAGCCTTAAGAAGGGATGCCCAGCTTTCATAGTCTACGTAATGAAGGCTAAAGAGGAGAAGAGGATTAAGGATATTCTAGTGGTTTCTGAATATCCAAAAGTGTTTCCCGAAGATCTACCGGGACTCCCTCCGAACCAACAAGTCGAGTTCCAAATAGATCTACTGCCTGGTGCTGCACCTATAGCCAAGGCACCATATCGACTCGCCCCTCTCGAGATGAAGGAACTAATGCTACAGATCCAAGAACTTCTCGACAAGGGATTTATTCGACCGAGTGTTTCTCCATGGGGTGCACCGGTATTATTTGTGAAGAAGAAGGATGGAACCCTACGTATGTGCGTTGATTACCAGGAGCTAAACAAGCTGACTATAAAGAATCGTTACCCTCTCCCAAGAATTGACGACCTATTCGATCAACTGCAAAGAGCAAATTACTTTTCTAAAATAGATTTAAATTCCTAATACCATCAGCAGAAGATAAGAGAAGAAGACATACCCAAAATGGCCTGCAGGACGAGATACGAACATTATGAGTATCTAGTCATGCCCTTTGAACTGACTAACGCACCAGCGGCGTTTATGGATCTCATGAACCGTGTATGTCGCCCGTATCTTGACAAGTTCGTGATCGTGTTTATCGACGACATCCTGATCTACTCCCGTAGTAAAGAGCATGAGAAACAACTTAGACTGATTCTTGAGTTGCTCAAAGAATGAAAAATTATATGCCAAGTTCTCCAAATGTGAATTTTGGATGCGAGAAATCCAATTTCTAGGCATGTGGTAAATGAAAATGGGATTCAAGTTGACCCTTCTAAGATTGAGGTGATTAAGGACTGGAAAATTCCTGAAACCCCTACCAAGATAAGGCAATTACTTTGATTGGCCGGATACTACAGAAGGTTTATTAAAGACTTCTCGCTCATTGTGCAATCACTGATCGCTCTGACAAAGAAGAATACAACCTTTGTGTGGGAACGAGAGCAGAATAAAGCGTTTGAAACGCTCAAAGAGAAACTGGTAGTGCACCTATCCTCGCTCTCCTAGAAGGAATTAAGGATTTCGTAGTCTATTGTGACGCCTCGTGTTAAGGACTAGGATGCATGCTAATGCACAACTAAGTAATTGCTTATGCATCGAGACTACTAAATGATCATGAGAAGAACTACACAACACATGATCTAGATTTGGGTGCCGTGGTGTTTGCGCTCAAAATGTGGAGGCATTATCTCTATGGCACGAAGTGCATTATTTACACTGACTGTAGGAGTTTGGAGCACATTCTGGATCAGAAGATGCTAAACATGCGCCAAAGAAGATGGGTCGAGTTACTGAATGATTACGAATGTGAAATACGTTACCATCCTGTAAAGGCCAATGTAGTGGCAGATGCCTTGAGTCAGAAAGAAAGAGAAAAACCTCTTCGCGTCCATGCCTTAAGGATGAGTGTGTACACCGACCTTATCACGAGACTAAAGAAAGCACAAGGCGAAGCCCTAAAGGAAGATAAGCTAGCAGGGGAAATGTTAACAGGAATGGAGAAGCGATTAGAGCTGAGCAGCGATGGTATATGTAAATATGAAAGGAGAACGTGGGTACCAAAGCACGGGGGAATTAGAGAGGTAATCCTCGATGAAGCCCACAAATCTAGGTACTCGGTTCACCCCGGAAGTGACAAGATGTACCAAGATCTTAAGTCACTTTTCTGGTGGCTTGGAATCAATAAATCCATCGCCATTTATGTTAGCAAGTGTCTGACGTGCGCCATGGTGAAGGCTGAAAATCAAAAACCGTCAGGGACGTTGCAGCAGCCCGAATTTCCAGAGTGGAAGTGGGATAAGGTCATAATGGATTTCGTTACAAAGCTACCCAAAACTTTTAGAGGTCATGATGCTATTTGGGTAGTAGTGGATAGGCTGACTAAATCAGCTCACTTCTTGTCGATCCGAGAAGACTACGACCTGACGAAGCTGGCTCAACTGTATATCGATGAAATAGTGACCAGGCATGGTGTGCCTCTGTCAATCATCTCCGACCGTGATAGCCGCTTCACTTCACATTTTTGGAGATCACTCCAACAAGCCTTAGGAAACCATTTAGATCTAAGCACTGTATACCACCCACAAACTGATGGTCAGAGTGAATGGACTATTCAAACCCTAGAAGATATGCTAAGAGCTTGCGTGAATGACTTTGGTGGGAACTGGGACAATCATCTTCCTTTGGTAGAGTTCTCCTATAACAATAGTTACCACGCAAATATAAAGGCACCTCCGTATGAGGCCCTATATGGTAGGAAATGCCGATCACCATTGAGCTGGAATGAGATCGGTGACAGCCAAGTAATGGGACCCGACATCATGTTGGAGACCACCGACAAGATATTTAAAATCAAGGAACGTTTGAGAGCAGCCAGGGACTGTCAAAAGAAATATGATGATAGAAGACGAAAACATTTGGAATTTCAAGTGGCTGATAGGGTAATGCTAAAAGTGGCACCATGAAAGGTACCGTGAGGTTTGGAAAGAAAGTAAAGCTAAGCCCGAGATATATTGGACCATTTGAGATACTAGTAAGAATTGGTCTCGTGGCATATAAACTAAAGCTACCTCATGAGTTAAGTTGCATACATGACACCTTCCATGTGTCAAACCTAAAGAAGTGTCTGGTAGACAAGACCTTGGAGATACCATTGAAGGAAGCTAGGATAACCGATAAGTTGAACTTCATGGAAGAGCCCATAGATTTCATTGACCGGCTGGTCATGAAACTCAAACGAAGTTGCATACCCAAGGTCAAGGTAAGATGGAATTCTAGGCGAGGACCTGAGTTCACCTGGGAGCGAGAAGATGAAACGAGAAAGAGTTATACGCACCTCTTCAAACCCACCCATTCCGAATCTAATCGAAGCTAAAATTTAAGGACGAAATTTCCTAAACGGTGGGAGAATGTGACAACCGACCTCTAGGTCATAATTCTAACCTTATCAACCTGCATCATTACCCATTCAATTAATATTAATGTTAATATCATTACCAATATTATTATTAGCATTATTATTATTGTTGTTAGTGTTCACCATTTTTGTTATTTCATGTGCTTTTGTGATGATTTAGCTAGTTCAAGCTTTAGCTAGGGGAAACGTAGTGTCCCGGGAAAGTCAATTAGTCACCCATGCAAAAAAATTAAATCATAGTTGAAACAATTAAATTGTGTGCATACACACTCAATTTTTGGTTAATGCATGCATGATCATGCACAAGACACATCAACTAACTAAATTAAACCACCCAATATTCTACACTACACTACAAAATAACACTACATAATAACATTATTACAATAAAAATTAAATCCAAAATACCCCACAAGACTCCTATTTTGGCCGCCCCCTTGGCCACAAATCCCCTTTCGCCTACTCCACTTGATCCATTCAAACACACCACCACCCTTTTCTCCACTCTCATTTCATGCAACCCTTGTCAATCTCTCCTCTCACTCTATTCTCTCTTCTCTCAGATTCTCCAATAGAAAAACACACACATTCACGGTTCTAGCACCATTCCAAGCCTCATTTTCAAAGAACACAACATCACTCCATCGGCCAAGCATCAAAACCACAAGAAAATGAAGATTTGTGAGCCTTTAGTGCTCGGATCTTGCAAGCTCAGCCTTCTCCAGCCTTGCTCGAGATTTTCCAGCTTTGTACAAAGCTTTCCAGACCATTCTTGTCTCTCTAAACTCTCCAAATCATAAAACCTACAAAGAGTAAGCTTCATCTTACCCGAACAATGTACATCATGTGTTATTCTTTCATTTATCCACTAAAAACCTTACTCTCTTTGTTCTAACAGAAGTCTACTGCTATCAACTTGTTCTTGAGGAGCTTTAAACGTTTTTGAAGTTATCAAACTTGTTACATAAGTCATTCTATAGGTGTAACTCGATTTACACCTAGAAAATCCTCTTTTTGGGTGTTATTACACCATCTAACATGCAGAACTTGTAATCTTCCGAAGCTAAGCACGTAACCTGCTCTAAATCAGTTTTCTAACCTTCTAATAACCTTATTTTAAAGTTACAAAAGTTTTGGGCAATGTATAATCCGAAGTTATAACATTTTACACATGTGTAATGGATGAAAATGGTGTCATCTCTAAGTTTCCATCTTGTTCATGAGTTGTTTGATGAACCCGTGGATTATGCATGTTATTTCAGTAGGTTTTGGATGATATTGGGTGTATGATGAGATGTTAATGGCTGAAAATAATAAAGTCTTAGACTTGTAGGCAATTTGGATATATTCGGGGACCCGAAAAGTGGTAAAACGACTTAAAAATAAGAAAACTTGGATTTTAACCATGTTAAAAAGAATTCCAGGCTTTAAAAAGTTAAAAATGTGTTTTGGACTAGATTTGTTGATTAAATGGTCAAAGGACGATTTAAAAGGAATTTTTAGCTAAAATCGGGTATTAACTAGGTGACGTTTTGTGGAAAATCCAAAAAAATAAGAATATAAAGATCAAAACCCATAGAAACCATATTATTTCAGTAAAATAAGTTTCATAAGATTTTCAAAGGTGATAAAAATCGCTCAAACAAGCTTTTAAACGGTCATTTACGGGTAAAAACGCATTTTAACGGGTTAAACTTAAAATTTAGACTTTCAACTAAAAGGAGCTTGAAATACATTTTTAACTTATAAAAAGTCCTTAAAATAATATTTAATGGATCTAAGACTAAAAACATGGAAATCAACACTTAACCGTTAAAAACCTTCGTTTTTACCGTAACCGATAACGTAAGACATAAAAATATATAACCCGGAACTAAATTCTGAAATCTTGGTACAAACTTACTTAAAATGAGTTACTTAACTTCTAGAACCCAATATTTGGCAGTAAAAGCCATTAAATGCAAGAAAACAAACTTTGGGGTAGAAATTGTAAATTTTGGAAACTTGGACGACTATATTGTAAATTTTGCTAAACTTCAATAAACCGACCCCTTGTACTAAGAATCGTTTAGAAAACTCAAACTAAATTGTATAGATGATCTAACATGGTAAATCACGTGTTCTTACTTAAGAAACCCTAACTTTCTATAAAAGGAAAATTTTTATATAAAGACTTGGCAAATCAAAAGCTAGTAAGACATTAACCTCATGACCCACCTAGTGCATCCCTATAACCCTAGAACTAGTGACTTAACACTTAAATGTTGATGGTAGGGTGCTAGACTTGAGACTCTTTCCCGGCACACGACGAACCCTTTTGCTTGAATTTTAAGGTGAGTTCTAGTGTTCCCTTTTTACTACTGTTTCTGGGATGAAACATGCTATACTTGAATTGAAACTTTTTATGAGTTATTGTATGATGCTTGAATGTTGGGGTTAATGTTAGAACCTGTTTTTATTTGTATCACAATCATTAATTCTTGTGTGAACCGCTTGTTTTATATGGGTAGATCTACTTGGGGAATCCCCCACACACAGTGCCTTCTGTGATGAACGGTAAGGGTACCACACTGAGATCCTGCGGAGTTGTTTGTGGCATGTGACAAGTTTTTATAAGATACTAGGTGAACCATCCGGCAAGTATGGTCCACTGTTTTAACGCTCAGTTCTTCCTTCGGGATTAATCGGTAAAACATAACTTTTGAAGAGGCTAGCCGGGACTGAGTGTAGGGTTGATTGTGATCCCCCACAACAGTGAATCTCTGATTCTTAAATCAAATATGGATTCTATTGAATCCTTTTGTTTTTAAACTTTAAGCACTTGAATTCACCAACTTTTTAGTTAACACAAATTTCTTTTTGAGCATGTTTCAAGTAATCCATGAAGGGACTCTAGCTATTGTTGAAGACCTTGACCTAGCACCGCGACCATGGCATTGACTTTTTGATTTTAAAAACAATTTGAACAATTTATAATTATTGTTGATCATTACACTTTGTCTTAAGTTGGATGTACAGTTCATTTGAGGGCTAGATCTATTTCTAGCCCTGTTTCCTTTAAACTTTAAATGCATGTGATGTTCTCTCCTTTTGTGCTCTTATGATGGTTTGTTTCCACTGCCATATGTGTTGCTAGTCTTTGACGTCCCACCCTACCTCGGCCCGGGGTGTGACACAAAGTTGGCATTCAATCTGTTGAGTGTATCACAAATCTATGATAAAGACATTCCAGTTCTGTTTCTTTCAAACGAATGCTTGTTTCTCAAACCATAGTTTGTTATTCTTGAAAATTTAGTGATCATGCGTGCTCCATGAAAGAATGATACTTATCTTCTGGATATGGGATCTGTTAGGACCTGGTATTTGAACGAAATACCTAGTGATTAGCGTGTTAAACCAACTCAAATAGTGCGGAATCCTATTTGATTGGCGATCCAATCAGTGAGAACACACGAAGAATCAATCAAGAATTGAATCTAACGTTAGAAGTCGATTAGGAATCGATCTAATGTGTTCTGTGAACTTGGAGAACGATTTGGGAGGCTTCTGGACGGCTAGGGTACGTCTGGAATCATAATGGTATGAATGCTTACGTTTTTCCACGAATTGGGTTGTATTTATAGGTTAGTGTTGTTCAATCGTGCGACTGGGCCATAAGTATGGTTCAGTCGTGCGATTGAACCATGCGGTTGATTCATCCGCACGACTGAGTGTTCAGTCGTGCGACTGAGCCAATCTTATGAGTCAATCATACGACTGATCCAGTCTCCTGGTTCAGTCGTGCGATTGAGTCAATCGTATGAAGTTATTCATGCGTGTGGTCCATTCGCATGGGCCATTCGCATGAGAACTTCATTAAGTTAAGTTTGAATGTTTTAATTAATATAACATTATATGTAACCATTCAAACAATCATAAACCCAATCAATTCAATCACGACTCATTAATGAAATATTAAACATTACCAATAACAAACAATCCATGTCATTTCATTAATCAATACAAATTACATCATAATCAGACAGACAAGATCTATTACATTACAAATCATGATCTAGGGACATACATGCATCAACAAACTCCCCCTTGGACCTAGATCTATCTTATTGTATTGGAACTGGAGGGCTTGTACAATATCTTGTGTGTCATAGAACAGTGGCCACTTTTATAATGTATAGACATCATTAGCAGACAAGTTGGTTAGCCACATCGGGTCGAATACCCTGATTGTATCCATTTGGCCCTCTTTATTTAGAACTATGACAGCTTCAGCTGTTCTCCAATCATAATACCACCATTTGAAGTGTGGAGTGAAGTCCTGTGGCATTTCCCTGAGAGGGATTCTCGACATAGTGCGCGGAGGACTCCACTTCAACACAATCTTAGGCTTGCCAGTAATGGCATCAACCTCAGACCTTCTTATGTACCTCGTAGGCTGTTGGGGTCTGAAGTTAACCCATCTGGTGTGGTACTCCTTCTTAAGGGCAGCCTCGAACCAGCCTGACATTTTCCTTGGGTCAGCATACAAAAGCTTTAGCTTAGCCAGCTGGTTGAGCTCAAAACCAGGTAGAGTCTTCAGATCATGTGGAAATCTGAAGTACTCTATGCCATGTTCCCTCTTAACTGCATACGCGTTAAGATCATCAAAATAAGCCCATGCTATAATCCTGCCTGACACCTTGTGGTGTTTCTTGACTCTGTAGAGCTTGGTGTAGGCATCTTTCTTTGGTGTAGCACGTTGGGCTCTCACTTCTTCAAAACAGGCAGCCCACTCAGCCTTTCGAATGTCTACGTCATCATTTGAGGCTTGGGCTGTTCCTTCTGCCTTTTCAGTTTCCTGCTCCATCTTGTTTAGTACCTCAAACGTATCACTGACTAGGGACTCACCCAGATTGGGGACCACATTACCCTCGTTGTCAGCATACTGAGGATACTCTTCTGCAGTGATATCTTCGACCTCGACTTCATCAACATCATTTAGCTCTTCATCGCTAGTCGAATCAATTGTTGGAGCATCTTTGACGATTTCATCAGGATTGAGTCTGAACATCTCTGCCAGTTGCTCGTTAGATAGGTCATGAATTATTTCCCCTTCTTCAGGGGTATAACTCACAGACCTTCTTACAATCCCTTGCAGATCAAGAATCATGGTTAGTTGAGTCTTGACCTGTTGAAGGGGAGCAATATCAAACTCATCTCTTTGAAAATTTGGATCTGTTTGATTTAAACATTCAACACATAAATCATTAGTAAGTAATCAAAACAGAATTACATTAACTTAATATATAAATATTCAAAACATTTGTTTTTCAGTACATGATTCAAACACAAAAATAATTAAATACATAAAACATCTAATCTGTACTTTTGTCTTGAATCATGGTCTCATCGCTCGGAGGAGCAGAGGTGGTAGATGACTGGTCCTATCGATTCTTCGATCTTCGTTCTTGACCAGAAGCAGAGGCCGATGCAGCCGCATCCCCTCCTTCTGCTTCGTCATCATCATCTTTTCCCTCTGTCCTTTCTTCCTCTGTCTCTTCCTCATCCTCATCATCCTCCTCATCCTCATCATCATCTTCATCCTCGTCATCACCATCTCCATCATATCCATCACCCTCCTTTATCTTTAAGGGCTCATCTTTTGATCCCTTTAACCGCAGCATGATGGTCTTGTTGGTAGTCTCCAACTCCTCTATACGTTTGGCTGATTGGGCCTGCTGATCCTGGAGTTGGGACATCTCAACTCTCTGTGCATCCATCAGCTGGGTCTGCTGCTCTATCACCCGAGCCTGCTCTGCCATCTGCTGAGACTGGGCAGCAGTCAGGTCGGTCAGCTGGCGAATCTGCGCAGCTTTCTCCTCATCTGCAGCTAGCAAGCGCATCACCGTACGGTTTAGCGCTGACAGCTGTTCCTCTACTCCGATTGGAGGTAGAGGAGATCCATACAAGTGTGAGGACTGGGCTGATGGTCCTGCATGATGTGAGGAGGTGGTGGTAGTGGCAGTGGTGAATATGGGTCGGTAGACTGGTGAAGGTGATGTGGGTGTAAATGGTATGGTGGTGGATGGGAAATGTACAGTAGTGGTAGGTAAGGTGGTGACTGTGGTAGCAGTAGTGGATATGGTGGCTGTGGTGATGGGTGGTATGTCAGTGGAGGAGGTAATGGTGGCTGTTGTGGTGGAAGTAGAGGCTACAGTGGTAACGAAGGTCAGTCGACGCTTCTTCTTCTTAAGTCCATGGGGCTGAGCCATCCTCTTCCTCCTAGTCCCAGTGGAAGTGGATGCTCCCCCTGCAGCTCTGCCCGCTGAACCCGGAGCATAGCTCGGGTCAGTCTCTGTCTCTCTGGAGTCTCGAGGGTGTTCACCAACCACCCTTAGCCCGTGTTCTGTGGGAACAACCTTGCTTCCCACAGTCCTCGTGAAGGGCTCCTCATCAGACTCCTCCTCCTCCTGATCACCAACTACAAACTCCTGATGAAAACCGGCCGTCTCAGCAACCTCTTCGGCAGGGGCAGACCCCGGGGGAATAACATCTGAATCAGTGCCTCTAGGTGGAGCAGGCATATCATCCCCGGCGTCTCCGCTATCATCATCATCAGAATCCATCTCTGGGAGGAGCAGCCTCTCATCATCAGAGTCACTGTCCTCATGACGCCATTTGCATCTGCCTGGCGCCACATACCTCTCGTTGGCCAGGTGGCCAATCAATCTCTTCACTTGGGGCTTCACCTGCTTCCCCCGATAAACCCTCATCCGACCCAGAGTCGTATCATCCATGATCTCTAGAGCCATTGCATCATGACTCTCTTTGGGCAGATGTGGCAGCTTCTCGTTGAAGAAGAGCTGTAAGAACCTGGGGTACATACAAAACCCCTCCTTTCCCTTGGCCTCCAAGTTCTCCACCAAGTAGGAGAATATCATGCTCGAAAAGCTGAAGGGGTGGTTCAGCACCAGTGCCACGTAGGCATTTTGGATCTGGTCTGAGAGGTCGTCGAACCCACCCATCCTCGATGCAACACACTTGAGGATCACGTGTGCTAAGTACTTGTACTAGGGGCTCAGGTTGCTCTTGTTGAGCACACCTGAGTTGATGTCCCCAGCGTACTTTATCCTCACAAAGCATCCTCGCACTGTCAGTGGATGTAATCTAGTAGGATGATCAGTATCTTCTCCAAACTCGAGGACCCTCTGGATGTCGGCAGCAGTGATCTCAATATCATGGCCCAGTATAGAGCTCCTAATGCAGTAGGGCTCGCGGGAGCGGTCCACAGAGGCATTCTCCCAGAATGCCTGATGGAGTGATCTGTATGGCGTGCAAGGCGTGGAGATAGCCTTATGAATCCTGGACCGTCTAAGAAAGGCTATAATGTCGGTAAACTCGGCCCCGTTCCTGGTAGTGTGATCCAAATGCGCACAGATGTTGTGCTTTGGATTTATGGACCATCTCTCTGCCATTTTTCTGAAACATGCATGACATAGAACCATTAGTACATAAGACATGAAAATTCTGTTCTAAGTGTAATGTTGAAACTCATTCTGATTCATTCGTGCGAATGAATCATGCGACTGAATTCAGTCGTATGTTCTTTCATGCGACTGAACTCACTCTGGTCAATGTGACATGCGATTGGGTTCAGTCTGCTGACTGAGTCTACGAATGGTTCAGTCGGCCGACTGAGCTCAATCGCATGGTTCATTCGGGCGATTTGTCCAATCGCAAGTTTCAATCGTGCGATTGGAGTTCATCCGGGCGACCAGTCGCCTGTCCTGTAGTTCAGTCGCCAATCGTTCGAATCTTCAACAAAACGAGTGTTTTAACACAGATAACCAGTTCAATAGACTCGCATTCTTGTTACTAATAACCTATTAGGCTTAATTTTAACATTTTGCTTAGTTTTGATAGGTTATTAGGTCTTCCTAGTCTTGGTTCTTGTTTCACAGTCGAGTAATCAAAATTAGGGTTTGAATCTTTCGTGTTTTGGTACGATGAGTCTTCAAACTACCTGTATAATCAATACCAAGAGTCAGTGAATGAAGATCAAGACAAAAACAAGGTCAGACGAAAATTTGGCAGCGTAACGGTAGGGAATGCGATTTGAGAGCGATTGGGGTGTGGTGAATGAAATGCGATCGACTGTGCCCTTTAAATACTGAAGCTGAGTTCAGTCGGCCGACTGGCCTCAGTCGCCCAGTTCATTCGGGCGACTCAGGCTCAATCGTGCGATTGGCCCAGTCAGTCGCATGTTGTTGACCGACTGAGGTTCAGTCGGTCGACTGACTCAGTCGTGCCTTTCATTCGCATATTCAGTTGACCGAATGAGTCTCAATCGGTCGACTGACTCATTCGCTCCCTTCCAATCGGTCGAATGGGCCATTCTGATAAGCCATTCGTGTGAGTGGCTCATTCTTATGTCCATTCGTGTGAGTGAAACTCATTCACATGGTTGGTCCATTAGCATGGTCCAATCGTGCGAATGGGTCACACTTAGTTAATTTTCTGCCATTATTACCAATTTACATTTGGAACCCTTTTAACTCTTGAAATTAACATTGTGAGCCTTTGATCATCTCAGACATGATCATCTTAACTTGAAAACATTTTGATCACCTCAAATGTGATCCTTTTAACCAATTTAGTCACCTCAGACGTGACCTTTTTAAACACTTTTTCACCTCAGACGTGACTGATTTAATTTTTTAAACACATGTGGTCATCTCAGACATGACCCTTTTTAGTGAGTTGATTCCTTTCTGATTTTCCTGATGTAGTCCAACAAACTAATAAAATTAAAATTAAAAACTACTAACTAACTTAGAAAATTTAAGCTAATTACTCAAACAAACTTGTTTTTGGCTTTTTGTGAGAGATAAATCCTAAGATAGACATCTACGGGATTTAGTTCCGGAATAGACAGCTTCAACTTGGATTGACCACACCTGGACCAATTCAATTTTGGAATCATACAGGCAAGTCAAATCATTTGGGACTTGTTATCAAAATCTTTTGATACTCAATTCTCGGTGTTCATCCAGAGTCGTTAGCAACTTTAGGAAATCATACTGAAACTCTTAGATAGTCACATTGATTTGAACTTTTGAGAAATGCAGCCACAATGATTGTCAATATGTTTGTCCACTTAAATCCATACACAGATTTTTGACACAGACTGGTGATTGATTTAGGTTTAATTATTTCAACGAACATTTGTGGATCCCACACTTATATGGTAATCAACATTCCTCAGGAGCTTTTGAGCGGTCTACGGGTATTATTACAAGAAGAGACTATTCTTAGAGCTTTCAAAGAGAAGCCAGTCCTCAGGTCAGTGCCATCGCACAGCAGAGAGGCGGCAAACAACAATGAATTCTAGAATATCTAGGTTATGCTTATCCTCAGGTCAGTGCCATCGCACATCAGAGAGGCACACAACCTATCTCCTTGTTAGAGCAGATTATTTTATTTTGCACAAAATGCACCAACAACATAAGTCATTAGCTTTATAGCATTTGTCTTTCATTTTTTTCTTTGCTTTGCTCTAATTATGGTCATCCGCACACATTTGTGGCGTTTAAATGCTCATTACCCCTTATTGGAATATAGTTGATTGTGTTAACCAGTGATAAGATGGAAGCCCACAGTCAGTTGAACAGCTTAGTTTGATCTTGAGATCACCAGTCAGGTCTAATCATCTATTGTGTTGAATCTACCAACATATCATTTGTGGTCTAGCAACCTCTAGGTCTACTTTCTTTGCGGTACCTTAGGAGTTACCAGTTTTCTATCATCTTCCCTTTTGTATTGCCTAGACTGCACAGACTTATACTTTAAACTTTTGCATTTTTTCCAAAACTTAAAATTTTAAAGTCCCTCTTGATTTGTTCCTGTGTACTATCATTTTCCAAGGTATTGAATCGGTATCACAGATACGATCTACCTTATATCAGCTATTCACTCCTTCTCCCTCGGTTTTTTTTTTAATGTTAACTTGCTGACATATTCTCCCCCTAAAATACTAAAATCATTACTGGTTTAATTATTTTAGGATTTTAATAAACAGCAAAATAACATGAGTTTAAATTTAACTGACTAAAATAAACACATAAAATAAAATAAAATAAAATAAACTTTAACGAAACTACATCGGACTACACATTATTATCATCAAGAATTACCTCACTTTTCTTTTGAGAAATGCAGCCACAATGATTGTCAATATGTTTGTCCACTTAAATCCATACACAGATTTTTGACACAGACTGGTCGTGTTTCACAAGATGAGTCGAGAGTTTCTCATACCAAGCTCGAGGAGCTTGATGAAGCCCGTATAAAGCCTTGTCGAGCTTGTAAACTCTATCCCGATGATAAGGATCTTCAAATTCCTCGGGTTGACTTACATAGACTGTTTCCCTGATTTCCCCATGAAGGAATGCACTCTTCACATCTAGTTGGTAGACTTTAATCTTCATGTACGATGCATAGGCAAGGAAGATACGAATGGCTTCCATCCTTGCCACGGGTGCAAACACCTCATTGTAGTCAATTCCCTCGACTTGGCGAAAACCCTGAACCACCAATCGAGCTTTGTTCCTGATAATGACCCCTTGGTCATCCTTCTTGCATTTCAAGACCCATTTGGTGCCAATGACCTTAGCACCTTTAGGTCTATCTACCAGAGTCCATACACCTAACTTCTTGAACTGCAGAAGTTCTTCTTGCATGGCACTCACCCATGCCTCATCATTTAGTGCCTCACTGACATATTTTGGCTCAACCTGCGAGACAAAACATCGATAAGCACCATCATGAATGTAACCCTTTTCCATAACCGAGGCGTAATCAGCTGAGTATAGCTGATTTCGGGTTTGTACTCCTGATCTGACATCCCCAATAACATTGTCAAGGGGATGATATACGTTTAGTCGTGATCCTGGAGTAGTAGGAACAGTCACCTCAGAACCGAGATTATGAACATGTGGTTCTGCATCTGAGGTAGTTGGAGTTTGAGGTTCCGAAGTCGAAGGAGCATCACTTGTAGTTGCTTGTGGACTTGCAGGAACTGGAACCTGTTCCTCCTGACTGTTCTGGTCATCTGCTTCAGCTTCATCTTCAGAGGAGGAGTCACTGTCATCGACTACTCCCCCTGACTGAGTAGATGATTCTCCCTGTATGCTAGATGGTGTATTCAGAATATCATACATCATCTTAGTAGCTAACTCATCATCCGAGGGAGAGAGAGGAATGTTGAAGGACTTGAAGAATCCATCATAGTCGAAGAAGTAGGCGGGTCCTTTGCCTGTAGGTGGTGTGGTATATCACTGAACGTCAACATTACACCACACTTCTACAAGACCCGTTGAGTTGTTGTAAACTCGCTTGTTCGGTATGTTATATCCTAGAAAGATTCCTTCATCCGCCTTCTCGCTGAATTTGCCTTCTTGTGTCTTCTTCAGAAGTGTGCACGGCGCGCCAAAAGGTTCAAGATACTCCAAATTCGGTTTGCATCTTTGTAGTAGCTCGTAACATGTCTTTCCGTGGCGCTTGACTATTAGGACTCGATTCAGTGTATAACATGCATTCGCCACTGCCTCATTCCAGAATTGGATAGGCAGTTTTGAGTCCGCCAGCATAGTTCGTGCTGTCTCTATCAAGCTTCTGTTCTTCCTCTCAGCAACACCATTCATCTGAGGCGTATAGGCAGAAGTGAATTGATGCACAATTCCCTTTTCCTTGCAGTATGCCTCCATCCATTGATTCTTGAATTCTGTCCTGTTGTCTGAGCGTACTTGTCTAACTTTTAGCTTGTAGAGAGATTCCAGTGTGGTTACTAACTCCTTGAATGACTCAAATGTTTCTGATTTGGATTTCAGAAACATTACCCAAGTGAACCTTGAGTAGTCATCAGTGACCACAAAACAGTACAAGTCACCTGCAATGCTCTTTGTACTGACTGGACCAAACAGATCCATGTGAAGAAGTTCAAGAGGAAGTTCTATTGAATGAACTTTCTTTTCCTTATGAGACTTCTTTGTCTGTTTGCCTTTCTTGCAAGCTACACAGAAGTCAGGAAGTTGGAAGTTCTTGACATTAACTCCTCTTACCAAATCCTTCTGAATCAAATGATTCATCTTCCTTTGACTAATGTGTCCCATTCTCCTATGCCAAGAGATGGAATCCTTCTCAGTAGCTTTAGATAGAAAGCACTAAACCTCATGATCCGTTGTAGCAGCTGTTGACAGATCCAAGACATAAAGGTCTTTATATCTTGAAGCAGTCATCAGAACTTGGTCCTCTGGGATCACGTAGTCTTTCTTCAGCACGTAACACTTCTTGTTGTCGAAGACGACCTTAAAACTTTTATCACAGATTTGGGAAACAGAAAGTAAGTTATTCTGAAGTTGTTGAACGTAGTTCACCTTATCAAACTTAACTTTCTGATTTCCCACTTCTCACTGAGCTGTGATATAGCCTCCCTTGTTTCCAGCAAAGGAAACATGCCCTCCTTTTATTTGCTTGACGTTTGATAAAAGGGCTCTATTTCCTGTCATGTGCCTGGGTGCTCCGCTGTCTACAATCCACGTGTTAGTCTCAGCACTGTATCGAACACCCTGCACATACAAAGTAAATTAATCAGTTTAGGTTAGAAACCCAAGCCTTTACTGGCTTGGGTTTCCCAAAGGCATCACACATCATAAACTCCACCCATTGACCCGTCGAGGGTGAGGGTAGCTCAGGTTCCTTCTTGTCATCAGTATCAGACACGCCGGATGACTTTTCTTTCCATAAGCCAGATTTGTGCAAGGCCTGTTTATGATAAACAGTCGTTTGGCTTACAGGTTGGACTTTAGGTTCACTAGCCCTTCTAGGTGGAGTCAGAGAACTCCTCTTAGAAGACCTAGGCTTAGAGTCCTGAAGATCAATCTTCTTCCTAGGTGTCTGATAGAAAGGACAATAGGAAGCAATATGTCCACATTCTCCACAGTTGTAGCATGACCGGCTATCAACTTTATGAGTAGACTTTCTTTGTGGAGAAGTGCGTGACACTCTAGTAACATCAATCACTTTAGGTTTTGACTCTTGTGCGTTAGATGTTTTCTCTGGTTTAACAAAATTAACTGTTTTAACCTGTTTAACATCTTTCTCTTTTTGGTTAACTGGTCTTTGACTTGAAGCATTTGAAAAATTAACATTTGAAGTCCTTTTAGGTTCTGATTTGACTCTGTTTGACCCTGACTTAAAGTTAACTTTTTCAAATTCATTTTCCAGATTAACACAAGGCAATTTACCCTTTGCCTTTGAAGTGGCCTCCTTTTGTTTGTGTCCAGATTCAGTAGATGAACATGAGGTATCTGGATCACTAACAAGAGGAGTAGACACCACGTGATCCTTGATGGGGTTATTATTTACTGGTCTAGTCTTAGTGTTCATCAAGGTCTCAAGTGGAGGTGGAACCACTTTGTAACCTAATCCCTCCCTGTTATTTCTTTCTCTCACTAAGTGTTGAACTATGTGTGAAGAACTAGTCCAACTATGCAGTTTCTGTTTTAATGAATTTACTTCTACTTCTAGAACTGCCTTTTGCTTCTTAGTGTCTTCTAGGGAGTTTAGATAGTACCTAATGTCATTTGCTTGGTTAAAGGCAACTACTTCGGTTTCCCTAAGCTGTTTAGTCAATAGGTCTATCTTTTCTTTATAACTATGCTCATTTTGTTTTAATACTCTATTAGCCTCAGTGCACAGTTGTAAATCTTTTACTAAGTTATCATTATGATCTAATAACCTAGCAAATTTTTCATCAATGCTATTTCTAAAAGTATCACAATCAGAGCAAGCATGATTATTAAACATTTGGTCAGTAGTACTTACCTGAGTTGGTTCAGAAGAGCTAGCCATCAACGCAGCATCAGATGTCTCTGGTTCTGGTGATTCTGTCTTTTCTGTCTCTGACGTGGAAGTCTCCTCCTTTGGCTTGTAACTGACCTCGGCTGCAGTTGCTTCTTCACTATGCGACATCTCTATCTCAACTGCAAGATCACCTTCACTCGCAGAATCATCATCAATGTCCTCTACACTGGCAATGTTTGATTCTCCTGGTGAGACAAACCTAAAACTCCAATCATGTCCTTCATCATCATGAGCAGTCAAGGCTTTTGGATCCTTGTTTGATGAAGTAGAACTGGAAGCTTGCTTGTCTTGGCGAGTAAAGGACGAGAACGGGTTCCCATTACCCGTCTTCTTTGGCTTAACACATTCTCTTTTGAAGTGCCCCTTCTCTCCACAGTTGAAGCAGGTCACTTTGCTCTTGTCAAAGCCAAATGTGGTATCCTTAGTAGCTACCAAGTTCTGTCCAGTCTTTTTAACAAACTTCTTCGCCCTCCGTCAGCACTAGCTAAGGCCCACATTATATCCATCCTCTCAAGCTCCATTTCGTCCACCTGCTCGTAGTCCTCATCTGCCAGATGGCAGTTTCCAATCTTCCCGGCAACAAGTCCATCATATGAATGAACCACTGCAGCTAGAAGATCCATATGCTCTCGAGCTACTTCCACAGTCACATTACTGAGGTTTTCGGTCTTCAGTTTGGTAGCACTTGCTTCTGATCCAATATAGTGGGTACAAGACGACCCTGACGTGTCTGATCCAGAAGGAGAAGCATGTGAAGGACCTGACGAGCTAGACACAAAAGTAGTCTGGAGAGGCGCTCCAGATGTCTTAGCTTGAGGCGTGGCGTTGTATAAAGCTGGATTTTGTGTGTACGAAGACTTCTGCGCTCTGTACTTCATCCTTAGTGCTTCTTCTCGCAACTTAAGAATGAAGTCATTAATATCCAGCTTTACAAGCATTCCATTCTGTCTTAGGTTAGACACGAATGAAGCCCACTTATCAGGCAATCCGTCTGCGAAGTTACTCACTTTCTCTTCCATGGTCGTTTCCACTCCATGTGTGTGCAGTTCGCTCATCAAGTGATAGAATCTATCTATGACGTCGTCTAAACTCTCGTTACCAATCGATGAGAAGTTATCGAATTCCTTCTTTAACTCATTTGCCTTGATTGCCTTCAACGAAGCATTCCCATCATACCTCTTCTCTAGCTCATCCCACAGTTTCTTGGACTGCTTATTCTCTTAATACTGGTGGAATATGTCTTTGGGGATAGACTGAGTGATCAATGCATAAACCCTTTTCTCTGCATTGTACTTGACTTTCTGTGCGTCCGTCATCCCACCTAACGCTAGCTTAACTCCATCAGCTCCCACCGGCGTACTATACCCAATCTCAATGGCTTCCCACAGATTAGGATCTACTCCATTGAGGTAGATCTCAAAACGTTGTTTCCAGTGGGGAAACTCATCTAAAGTCAAGAGCTTTGGTGGTTTATTGTGATTACCCACCTCACTCTCAAGCAGCAGCAGGTTCTGTATCCTCGAGTCCTTCCCAGCAGTAAAGGCTAACATCTGATCTTCCATGGCGAATAACTTAGAATCTAATCAAACAAACTTTTACTGATGCGACTGAAGGATGCGAATGGTCTAATCGTGCGTATGAACTCTGCGACTGGTTCAATCGTGCGGCTGAACTGGGCGATTGGTTCAGTCGTGCGAATGAATCTGGTGCGTATGAGCTATGCGAACGAACGGTTCAGTCGGTCGAATGAAGGTGCGACTAGGTCCAATCGTGCGAATGAGCAGTGCGAATGGAGTCCAGTCGTGCGAATGGGTCACTCGTGCGACTGAAGCTGCTGTTTTGCGAAATTTTCTAGGTTTGACGGGTTTCAGCCGTAAAAATTCGAAATTTCACAAGTCCTAATCGCCTTAGTCCGTAGAAACCAAACTTCGATGAGCAGGGAACGTCCAAGATCACTTTTGACACCAAAGATTGCGTTTTTAGTGCAAAAACACAAACTTTTATGCAATCTTGATTGAATCAACACGTAATCAAGAGCCAAGGCTCTGATACCACTTGTTAGGACCTGGTATTTGAACGAAATACCTAGTGATTAGCGTGTTAAACCAACTCAAATAGTGCGGAATCCTATTTGATTGGCGATCCAATCAGTGAGAACACACGAAGAATCAATCAAGAATTGAATCTAACGTTAGAAGTCGATTAGGAATCGATCAAATGTGTTCTATGAACTTGGAGAACGATTTGGGAGGCTTCTGGACGGCTAGGGTACGTCTGGAATCGTAATGGTATGAATGCTTACGTTTTTCCACGAATTGGGTTGTATTTATAGGTTAGTGTTGTTCAATCGTGCGACTGGGCCATAAGTATGGTTCAGTCGTGCGATTGAACCATGCGGTTGATTCATCCGCACGACTGAGTGTTCAGTCGTGCAACTGAGCCAATCTTATGAGTCAATCATACGACTGATCCAGTCTCCTGGTTCAGTCGTGCGATTGAGTCAATCGTATGAAGTTATTCATGCGTGTGGTCCATTCGCATGGGCCATTCGCATGAGAACTTCATTAAGTTAAGTTTGAATGTTTTAATTAATATAACATTATATGTAACTATTCAAACAATCATAAACCCAATCAATTCAATCACGACTCATTAATGAAATATTAAACATTACCAATAACAAACAATCCATGTCATTTCATTAATCAATACAAATTACATCAAAATCAGACAGACAAGATCTATTACATTACAAATCATGATCTAGGGACATACATGCATCAACAGGATCAAATGAATCAACCTCCATTGTGACATGTCTCCTGTCAAAAGCTTCATCTTTTGAATTATTTTTGTGGCATTGACGATTAGGACATGTTAATTTTAAAAATATTAATAAGTTGGTTAAGAACAATCTTATGAGGGGGTTACCACTTAAAGATTTTTCATTGGTAGAAAAGTGCATGGTCTGTGTTCAAGGAAAAAAACACAAAAGGCCACACAAGCTCAAGCTTGAAAATCCACTGTGTTACATACCCACTTATTCTGTCCTATAAGAGTTAAATCCATTGCTAAGAAATCTTATTGGTTGGTTGATACAAAAGATTTCTTAAAATACTCTTAGGTAAGATTTTAGCACACAAAGGAGACACTATAAAAGAGTTAAGGAAGCTTATCCTCTCAATTGAAACCATCAATAAAAGGAAAGTGATGGCCATTCAAAGTGATAATGGAACTGATTCAGAAACCACATCTTTGATTCTTTTTGTGCAAGCAAAGGGATTCCGAAACAATTTAGTGCTGCTAGGACACCTCAACAAAACGGTGTTGTTGAAAGGAAAAATCAGACCCTGATTGAAGTAGCATGAACTATGCTGATTGAGTCAAAGCTTCCAATTAATTTCTGGGCCAAAGCAATTAACTGTGCATCTTATGTACTGAAAAAAGTTCTTATTCTGCCCAGAAAATGATTGGAAGCTTTGACACAATCAACATACTTCGTGATGCTTCAATCAAGGTTCAATTTTTTTTAGCAACACCATTTTGTTGAGGTGTCCTAGCAGCATTGAATTGTCTGAGAATCCCTTCGCTTGTACAGTAAGAATCAAAGATGTGGTTTCTGAATGCAGTTCCATTATCACTTTGGATTGCCATCACTTTCCTTTTGTTAATGGTTTCAATTGAGAGGATTAGCTTCTGAAGCTCTTCTGTAGTGTCTCCCTTTGCTAGAATTCTTACCCAAGAGTATCTTGAGTAATCATCTGTAACAACCAAACAATACGATTTCTTAGCAATGGATTTAACACTAATAGGACCAAATAAGTCGGTATGTAACAATTCAAGGGGTTTTGAAATTGTATTTTCAAGCTTGAGGTTGTGTGGATTTTGTGTTGTTTACCTTGAGCACAGGCCATGCCATTTTCTGCCACTGAAAAAACTTTTAGTGGTAGCTCCCTCAAAAGATTGTTCTTAATCAACTTATATTAATTTTTAAAGTTAACATGTTCTAATCGTCTATGCTATAAAAAGGATTTAGAGGATGAAGCTTTTGACCGGAGACATGTCATAGTAGAGGTGGATTCTATTGATCCCATATACAACAGATAAGTATCATTCTTTCTTGGAGCACGTATGATCACTAAATCTTCTGGGATAATAAACTCTGGTTTGAGAAACAAGCATTCGTTTGACATAAATAGCACTGAATGCCACCTCTGGAACATAGTTCACTTTTTCCAGAGTCAAGGAACCATTTGAGACTTCTCACTGACCAATCATCTTTCCACCCTTCTTGTCTCTAGAAAATGCAACATACCCTCTATTTATTATGCGATAATTTGTAAGTAGTTCCTTTAACCCAGTCATATGCCTTGAACATCCGCTATCAACGTGCCAGAAGCTATTGACAGCTTTTATGGAATGATCCTGGCATATGAACATAATTTTTTTAAGATTTGGAAATTGGGACCCAAGTCATAACTAACTTAGAAACAGGAGATTTTTTTTATAGAAAAAATAATTTACAAAATGATTTAATCTACTTCCTAATGAACTTTATTTACATTTCTACTAACACATTCAGGGCAATTTTTAATTACATGATCATACTTTCCACATCTAAAACACCGAGACTTTAAACCTTTCTTCTTACATTCTATAACTAGAGAAAGATCTATTAAATCTCTTCGTCACATTCAGACAAATGTGAATCAGAATAATTTTTCTTGATTTTTCTTTATCAACCTTGATTGTAGCAAATTCTCTTGACTTTTCTTTATCAACCTAGATTGTAGCAGATTCTGATTCATTTACATTAATATTACTGACATGTGAGCAAATTTTCTCATTCTCTTTAGGTTTAGAAATCCAAATTGGTGTAAAAGATAGGATTGAATAAGAGAAGAATTTTTCAAAACAATTTGATTTTGTTTGTCTGTTTGAAGCTTTACTTGAGCAAACATCATTTCTATTAACACAAGCATTAGAAGCATCACGATTTGATTCATAAACATCTAAAGATTAACAAGCTGGACTAGAGCTAGAACTACACATGCCATTGTCTGTAATAGACTTTTAGGAAACAAATTGTTGGACCAAAAGAACCAATGAGCCTGATCAGAAAAACCTCTAAGTCCCACAGACATTACAACTGCTGAAGAAGATCACAACAGCTGAAGACATCAGCTGATTACAAGGTCTGAAGACAAAGTATGAAAGTGAAGTACTGAAGACAAAGACTGAAGACCAGAGTGATCAGTAGTTGTCACAACAGCTGAAGTTATTAACTTCAGTACTTGTGATGGTTTTTCCTTTTCAGTACTTGTAATTGTATCTTTCAGTAGTTTATTGTTTCAGTAGTTTTAGGTCAGTAGTTTTATGTTCTTGTACTTAGCATTCTCTGAAATGTGATCAGTTGTTGAGAACATTTTCAGTAGTTTGCATAGTTTCAGGTGTTTGTATAATTCAGTTAGATGTCACTATCAAGTGACATCAGCAGACGTCACATTCCTTTATAAAAGGAATGTTGACCTAGTTGTTTTGAAACCGAAGCATTAAGCGTGAATGAAAATATTCCTTTAACAGAAAAGTTCTCTCTCTCTATAATCGTCATTGTGTGATTGCATATTCATACTTATCTTGCTTGAATTCGATCTAATTTCTGTTATATTCCGTTGCAAAATTCAAATCTAATTGATCAAACTAGATCCGATCCTATCAAATGGTATCAGAGCTGGTTAATCATTGATCGATTTAACAATTGATCATTGAAACTGCTCTTTTGATAGCTAAGTTTGATCGAATTAGCAAATTTGCAAGAATTGATTATAGAGTTTGATTTTCTGTCGCTTCCGGTCAATTAATTGAGATTCAAATTGTGTTGTTGAGTTTTTAAACTAGACTGATTTTAATCTCATTGAATTTGGTTGAATTGGTGAAAATGACTACTTCAATCAATGATCCTCACAATACTGGCTCCTCAACTAAGCATCCGATGCTTGTTAGGAGTGAGTATAACATATGGCAACGCCGAATGCTCCATCACCTGTCTGTTAACAGTTCAGGTTGTTGGAAGTCAGTGGTTCATGGACCATATAAGCCTATGGTGAGTAATCCTGAAACCAATGAGATGGTTCCGAAGAAGAAGGAACAATATTCTGATGAGGATTTAAAGCTGTTTGAAATTGATGCTAAAGCCCATGGAATTCTGGCCATGGCACTGCCTAATGAAATCTACTCTGGGCTTATGCATCATGAAACTGCTCATGATCTCTGGGTTGCTCTGAAGGAACAATTTGGAGGAACTGATGAGGTCTTAGCAAACAATAGAGAAATCCTTGCCCAGCAATATGAGACATTCTCTCATAGGAAGGGTGAGACATTGACTCAACAGTTTGAGCGATTTTCATGTTTGATATCTGAGCTAAAAATGGTTCAACATGAATATACAAACAGCCAGATGAATAACAGATTCCTCAGATCTCTGCCTGTGAGATGGGACACTTATACCATTGTCCTACGCTCTAGTGCAAATCTGGATACTCTATCTCTCACCCAACTTCATGGGAAACTCTTAGCATTTGAGAGAGAGATAGAACAGAAAAGGAAACTATCTTCATCTGGAAAGCTCACTGATGACTTTATACCAGGAAACACTGCTCTGGTTGGTCATGAGTCTGAATATGCTTCATCTGAAAGTTCATATGATGAGCATATTGATTTCTCTTTAAACAGTGGAAATCATGCTTTTGTTGGAGTTGAGGGTAACTCAGGTTTTAATGTTGATAACTTGTGTTTTCTGATGGATGATTTGAAAGGAATTGCTGATGATGATCTGGAAGAGATGGATATTTTAAGCCAAATGGCATTGATCAATATCAGATCTCAAAAGTTTTACAAAAGAACAGGTAGAAAATTCCCTGGTCTCTCTGGCAAAACAAAAGTTGGTTTTGATAAGAGCAAGTTGAGATGTCACAAGTGCCATAGACTTGGACATTTTGCTAGAGAGTGTAGATCATCTGGATCTAGCTCATCTGCACCCTTTGTGACTTTTCCAAGCAATAGCTCACAATCCAAAGGGCAACATTCTACCAATTCTGATCATCATTCACAACATCAATCATCTCCTGCATTCTTTGTTCCTCAAAGTCCAATGCCATATCCTTATCCATGTTTTTACATGCCTCAGTCTAGTCAGGTTCCTGTACCCATGGCTCAACAACCACATGCTCTACCTGATCCTCAACCATCTCAAACAAATCAACAATCTCAATCTCAATCTCATCAGAGCTTTTTCACCCTTGAGGTTGTTGACTGGAGCAGCTTACCAGATGATGTCTCTGGTTATTCTGAACAATTATTTGCTGGTGCTGGTCAACATGGTGGTGAAAACCCTTTTGGAAATCTTTCCTTAATGGCCCTGGAGTCTACTGATGGAAGTTCTTCATCATCACAGGTACCACAGGTATCTTCTGAGGCTAAGGCCAAGTTATGTTCTGAGTCATGCATAGCTGCTTTTGTTTCAATTAGGGAAGCAAATGTAGCTTTAATTAATCAAAACCTTGACCTAGAAAAAGCAATTTCCAAAAGAAAAGCTGAGTTTGAGTCTGTTTTAAAAGAGAAGGATGAGGAGATTTATAAACTAAAGTGTCAAATCACTGATGAAAAAACTAAGGTAGAGGTCATTTTGGAAAATCATAAGAATCTCAAAGAAACACTTGCAGCTACCCAAGTTAATTGTGAACATTGGGTAACATCATGCAAGGGATTTGAAATGCTTCTCAGTAAGCAAACAACTTCTAATGTGAAGTTTGGGATTGGGTATAATCATACCATACCTCCTACAGATTTTACTCCCAAGTTAGAAGTAAAATCTGAGGATGATTGTAATTCCCAAACCACATCATCATGTGTCTCATCCTCAAATGATAATTCAAAATCAAAGGATGAAGTCAGTGTGAGTACCTCAGCTAATCAAATTGCTGATGGTCCCACTGCTTCGAAACACATGATCAAGAAGAGACTGAGTAATTCAGGTGTTGTTCCACAAGGTACTCAAAGTACTGAAGGGCAAAACACAACACCTGAAGAGCATTTCAAATCAGAGGAAAACAAGCATTGCTTGACAACTGCTGAAAGATCTATTAGGAATCTCAAAAGTGCTGATAGAAAACTTCTGAAGAACAAATCTTCAGTTGTTGCAAATCCTTCAGTAATTCCCAAAAGTACTGAAAGGAAGAAAGTACTGAAGAACAAATCTTCAGTAGTTTCATCATCTTCAGCAGTTGATCAACAAAAGATGAAAAGAAAGCCATGTGAAATATGTGGTTTGTTTAATCATCTTACTGATGAATGCTGGTATAACAAGGGTTTAAAATTTAACAAAGAGAAAATCATTAAGAAGCAAATGCATAAAATGAAAGATGAATTTCAAACCAAGTTTGTACCACAATCATCTCAATCTGATAAACCAAAGCTTTTTCAAAAAGTCACAAAGAAGGAAGGGGTTTGTCACACAACCGCTGCAAATATTCCTCATGGAATATTAAAAACTCAGACTAAGTCTGTGTCTTTTCAAAAGAAGAATGTAGTGAATCACAAGAACAAATCATCAACAAGTACTGATATGTCAACTGAGTTGAAAACTTTGACAACCAATCAGACACAACTTGTTATGATGGTTCAACATCTATTGGGGAGAGTTAACCAATTAGTTGTTTCTGTGATTAAACCACTGAAAAGGACACCCAAGCCAAAATCAAAGGAATCCTTTTCAGCACCATCTACATCTTCAAAGGCTGTTAATCATGCAGAATCAGTTAGTTTAACATCTGTTGATGAAAACAGACCCAAAACCAAAAAGGTTTGGGTCTCAAAGGCTAACTTTTTGTAAAAAATGCAGGGTTCTTCAGCATGCCAAAGAAGCATCTGGTATGTAGACAGTGGAGGATCTATGCATATGACAGGGAGCAGCTCTCTTCTTCATGATTATTCTCAAGGGAAGAAGGGATTTGTTTCTTTTGGAAATGATGCCAAGGGTTACATCATTGGAAAAGGATTTGTCTCAAATGGGGAGATAAGATTTGATGATGTTAACCATGTGGAGAACCTCAAGTACAATCTTTTGAGTGTCAGTCAAACGTGTGATAAAGGGCATGTTGCACTTTTCACAAGTCAAAACTGTCGGATTCTGTCTTCCAAAGTTTTGCACAAGATTGACAAGATATTGGATAAATATACTCTCCTGAAGGCCAACAGGATTGGAAGAGTATATGCCTTAGATTTATCAAAGAAAATCGATCTTAAAGGCCATCCATGTCTGTTCTCCAAAGCCTCTCCTCAAGAATCTGAACTATGGCATAGAAGGCTTGGTCATGTGAATCTTAAGAACATGAATCAGCTCATTCATCATGGTTTAGTGAGAGGTTTGCCATTGAAAGAGTTCAAATGTGATGATAACTGTCCAGCTTGCTTAAAAGGGAAGCAACACAAAGCTTCATTCTCTCCTATAGAAGAACCTAAGTCCACTGCCTGCTTGCAATTACTGCATATGGATCTCTTTGGTCCTGTTAGAGTAATGAGTATGGCAAAGAAAAAGTACTGTCTGGTAATTGTGGATGATTATTCCAGATATGTATGGACTTTCTTCTTGCATTCCAAGGATGAGGCTTCTCAAATTATCATTTATTTTGTGTTGCATGTGGAAAAGCAGCATTCACTTCCAGTCAAATGTGTGAGAAGTGATAATGGCACAGAGTTTAGGAATCACACTCTTGATGAATTCTATTTGTCTAAGGGAATCAAAAGACAATATAGTATTCAAAGAACTCCTGAGCAAAATGGAGTGGTGGAGAGAAAGAACAGGACCCTTATTGAAGCCGCAAGGACAATATTGGCTGACTCAGGTTTGCCACTAACCTTTTGGGCTGAAGCTGTCAACACAGCTTGCTATGTACAGAATAGGGTATTAGTGAATCAGAGGTTGATAAAGACTCCTTATGAGTTATTACATCATTTGGCCCCTCTAATTTCATTCTTTAGAGCATTTGGGTGTCCCTGTTATATTCTTAACACAAAGAATCCACTTCAGAAGTTTGAATCAAAGGTGGATGCAGGGTATTTTGTTGGGTATTCATCTACTTGCAAGGCATTTTAGAGTTTTCAATTGCAGAACAAAGATTGTTGAAGAAACTTTGCATGTCAAGTTTAATGAATCTCCAAAAGACAAAATTCCTCAAAACCCTGTTGAGTTGTTTGATTTGGACATACTATAATATGTTCCATTTCAGTCTCCACCTGTTATTGTTTCTGAAGTTCCATCCTCTCCATCTGATGGTACAAATACAAGTTGTAGTGATTATCTGCCTGTATCTACTACACTTGATGTTCCTGTAGCTTCAGCAGTTCCATCCACAACAAATGCTGATGAAATCTCTGAATCCTCTACTTCATTTGAACTGCCATCTCAGTCTAGGTTTCAAGAGTCTGAATCAACATTTGTTGCTGCTGCATCTCCTACAAACACTTGCACAGATATTATTGTGTATCAAGAATTGAAGAATCATCCCATGTCCCAGATCATTGGTGACATTAATGCTGGTGTTTCAACAAGAAGTCAATTGTCCAATTTCTGTCTCTATGCTCTCTTCATCAGTCAGTAAGAGCCAAAGAATTATCATGTGGCATTAAGGGACAATGGGTGGGTTGAAGCCATGCAGCTTGAGCTTCTTCAATTTCAAAAACAACAAGTGTGGGAACTGGTTCCTCTACCCCAAGGTAAGTGTGCAATAGGCACTAAATGGGTGTTTAGGAATAAAACTAATGAAAAAGGCCAAATTGTCAAGAACAAGGCCAAATTGGTTGTACAGGGGTTTTCACAAGAAGAAGGTATTGATTATGATGAAACCTTTGCCCTTGTAGCCAGACTAGAGGCAATCAGATTGTTTTTAGCTTATGCTGCTTTCCATAACCTTAAAGTTTTTCAAATGGATGTCAAAAGTGTTGGGTTTGCTAGAACATAAAATCAATGTTTAACCACTTAAACTTTCTGAAAAACGCAGCGGAGTTACAACTTAATAAAACCCATTTTATAAGCTGAAAATAATGTTCCTTAGTGACCATTTTAGATGAAAAACAAACCCAAAGAAAAGGATCATAATATGTGAATCATCAAGCTATGAAAATGTACTAAAACTACATAAAATCACAGCCACAATGAGCTATGATTCTACCTCTTTGAGCAGCAAGAAACGACCAAGGAGAGGGCTGTTGTAAGCTTCAAAAACGTCCAAGAAAGTGCTGAATGAGGGCTGATTAATGGCCAAGACTTCAAGCTAGAAGTCCTCAAACGTCTATACCCACAAGCCTTCAAGCAAACACCTTAGTTGCTAGGATTTTGGTCACCAAAACTTCAAGAAGAAGCTGCTATATCACCTTCAAAACCGTGAGTTTGGAGAAGATGGAAGAGAGAGTTTTTCTTGGAGTTTTGTTGCATGTGTGTGTAAAGTTAGCTGGTCCAAGAAAGCATTCAAAGACCCTTAATGTGTTGTGTCTAATCAACAAAATTGGTCCAATGACCAACAAGGGGGGGCGGCCGCCGAAAATAGGGTGAAAAAAGAGGTTTCCCCCCTTTTTTGTTAGACACAATCACATGTTAAATGGTCTTATAATTTGTCCCTCTTAGAAAATGTATACAACTAACCCATTAATTGTATAACATATATAGCCATTATTAATTTGTAATGTCATCTAAATAACATTACAAATAATATCATTGAACAATATATCCTAATAAATTGTTTCATGTCATATGCAACTTATTTAGAAAACCCATTTTCTAAATTGGTGTTAATATTTTATTGCATGATCATATCATCAATAAATATTATTTGGTGTTTGCTAAGCTTGTTATTGGGTATAACCCGACTTGGATCATAACGTACTAACCACATCAATATTCTAAGTGTCTTGGGCACATCGAATCCTACAATCTCCCACTTGCCCAAGATTCATAGAAGATTGATGCAAGCAGTAAATACCGCCTAACAACGGTTTACTACCCTTAATACGCATGACTTATAGCCATTCAATAACATCATCCCTTTCAAGTGCCCTACTTGAAATGATTTAGGTGAATTAATCATCTATCCTTTTGTTACAGATGTCATGTTAAATCCAAGGACATAGAATGATCATTCCTTGTTGATTTAACTTAATCAGGCCTTAGACATCTAACTCTCAACGAATAAGAGGAACAAATTCCAATCTTGACTACATACGTCTCTCACAAACACTTCGTGTTATACCTGAACATATCCTTGTGTACTGTCCACTATTTCAGGCAGTGAAGAATAGGCTCAAGGTATAAAACTTGGTGAATATCAAAACCCAATATGTGTCTCAGGTCTGAGGATACCAAATGATATTCGCCTTTACTCAAATTTACTTATGATCAATCAATAAGATTCCATGTAGTAAAATTTGAGATGCGGGTTAGTCCAATATTTGTATCCCACAAATATCTATGAACCTTGGTAGCAACCCATTGCTCTATATTCATCCTTATGAATATCAACCAATCCAAGTTCATAATAGTCTTACCTTCAACTTGTTCCCACAAGTATGAACGACTACGGACATTTAGAGTAAACATTTTACTCATGGATTAAACATGCTAAATTGGAATATTATTTGAAACATTATAACCAAATAACTTTATTCAAATAATAGAAAGTTCCATATATCCAAATACAAAATGTACAGATCAAATCCAATCACTAGAATATCGAAGTCCCATGGCACAAGTATGACATTCATGCTTTGCCTTTTCAAGGAGCTTCGTGAGAGGATCCGCAATGTTTTGATCCGTGTGAACTTTGCGAATACATATCTTTCCCTTTTCAACTTCATCTCGTATGTAGTTGAATCTCCGCTCAATGTGCCTAGTCTTTTGATGAGCACGGGGTTCCTTGATTTGTGCAATCGCACCCTCGTTATCACAAAAGATCTCTAGGGGGTCCTGAATGGAAGGGACTACCCCTAGATCGGCAATGAATTTCTTCAACCATGCAGCTTCTTGAGCTGCCAATGAGGCGGCAACGTATTCTGATTCTGTAGTCGATAGAGCCACCACATCCTGCTTGGAGCTCTTCCAAGAGACAGCTCCTCCATTTAGAATGAAAATGTATCCCGATTGTGACCGAGAATCATCACGATCGGTTTGGAAACTCGCATCCGTGTAACCTTTTACAACGAGTTCTTCGTCACCAGATCCATAGATTAGGAACATATCCCTTGTCCTCCTTAGGTACTTAAGTATGTTCTTAACAGCCATCCAATGACTGTTTCCAGGATTTTGCTGGTAACGGCTTGTCATGCTCAAAGCGCATGACACGTCCGGTCGAGTGCATATCATTGCATACATGATGGATCCAATAGCAGATGCATATGGGATTGCCTTCATTTTATCTTGCTCATCCTTTGAGCTTGGACATTGAGTCGTACTCAATATCGTTCCTCTTTGAATAGGTACGGTACCTTTCTTAGAGTTCTCCATCTTGAACCTTTTCAAGATCTTATCAATGTATGCACTTTGATTCAAACCAATCAACCGCCTTGATCTATCCCTATAGATCTTTATTCCTAGAATATAGGCGGCTTCACCAAGATCCTTGATGGAAAAACAACTTCCAAGCCAGGTTTTTACACCTTCCAAGGTTGGAATGTCATTTCCAAATAGTAGTATGTCATCAACATACAATACTAGGAAAGTTACTGTGCTCCCACTAGCCTTCTTATACACACAAGCCTCATCAGCGTTTTTGATGAAGCCAAATTTCTTTACTTCCTCATCAAAACGGTGATTCCAGCTTCTCGATGCTTGTTTCAATCCATAGATTGATTTCTTTAACTTGCATACTTTATTAGGATGTTTTGGATCGACAAAACCTTCAGGCTGAACCATATAGACATCTTCCTCAAGATATCCATTTAGGAAAGCAGTTTTGACATCCATTTGCCAAATCTCATAATCATAATGAGCAGCTATGGCAAACAATATCCTTATAGACTTTAGCATCGCTACAGGTGAGAAGGTTTCATCATAATCAACCCCTTGAGTTTGAGTGAAACCCTTTGCTACAAGTCTAGCTTTATAAGTATCCAAGTTTCCATGCATATCGGTTTTCTTCTTGAAAACCCACTTACTTCCAACTACTTTGGAATTAAGAGGTGGTACAACAAGTTCCCAAACTTGATTGTCATACATGGATTGCATCTCAACGTTCATGGCCTCAAGCCATTTGTCACAATCCAAATTGGACACTGCATCATGGTATGTGGTTGGTTCATCTGAATCTACCATATAGCATCCATCCATGAAAAATCCGTATCTTTCAGGTGGATTACTAGTTCTACCACTTCTGCGAACGTTTTGTGTGTATTGATCAACCATTTGATCATCTTCAACATCCTCATGTTGAGTGCTAGTTTCAACCAAACGTGCATCGGGTTGTGGTTCTTGATCTTCCTCAAGATCCACTGTTCTACTGCTAGCTCCTTCCATAAGGAACTTTGCTTCTAAGAACTCACCCTTTCTGGCAACAAACACCTTTTGTTCCAGTGGATCATAGAAATAATATCCCATAGAATCTCTAGGATATCCAATAAAGATACACTTGGTGGATCGGACTTCCAATTTGTTTGGGGTGGGAGTCTTAACATAAGCCTCACATCCCCAAACCCTTAAGTATGATAGGGATGGAACTCTTCCATGCCATATCTCAAAAGGTGTCCTTTCCACCTTTTTGGTTGGGGCCATATTTAAAATACGGGCCGCGGAGAGCAAAGCGAAACCCCAAAATGATAGAGGTAATGTGCTTCTAGCCATCATAGATCGGACCATATCCAATAAGGTTCGATTCCTCCTCTCAGACACACCATTATGTTGTGGTGTTCCAGGTGGAGTGAGTTGTGAGACAATCCCACAACTCCTAAGATGATCTTGAAAAACATCACTTAGGTATTCACCTCCTCTATCGGTACGGAGAACTTTAATTGACTTGTTGAGTTGATTTTCAACTTCATTCTTGAAGATTTTGAACATTTCAAAAGCTTCATCTTTGTGCCTTAATAAGTACACATACCCATAGCGACTATAATCGTCGGTAAAGGTAATGAAGTATCTTTCACCATTCCTAGTCATTGGCTTAAAAGGACCACATACATCCGAATGTATGATTCCTAATAAATCTTTTGCCCTTTCGGTAGTTCCACTAAAGGGTGCCTTAGTCATCTTACCTTGTAAACAAGATTCACAAACATCAAATGAATCACATTCATTTGTTTTTAAAAGACCATTCTTTTGAAGTGTTTGTAAACGTTTCTTGTTTATATGACCAAGACGACAATCACTCAAGTCCAACTTGAGTTTCTTGGTGTTTGTTTGGTACAATGAACTATTTAAAGTATTTTCATGAACCAATTCATAAATACCATTAATTGGTATAGCTTTAAAATAGAACATACCATTTAAAGAAACATGAATATCATTTTCAATAAAGGATAATACATAATCATAATGTCTTAATTGAGATACAGAAATAATGTTCCTAGTCAAACTAGGAGCATACAAAACATTCTTCAAAATAACTTCCAAGCCACTTGGAAGTCTTAGGATGTAGTCCCCACGAGCTTCAACTAAGACTTTAGTTCCATTGCCCATGAAGAGGCTAACATCCCCTTTCTTGAAGTCCCTACTTCTTGTGAACCCCTGCAACAAATTGCAAATATGAGTTCCACATCCGGTATCCAATACCCATGTGTTTGAAGATGTAACATTAAGATCAATATGTATCATGTATATTGTACCTGAGGTCTGCCCGGCATCCCTCTTTGCTTTCAACTCTTGGAGATGGACAGGACAATTCCTTGCCCAATGTCCTATCTCCCCACACTTGAAGCATGGGTCATTTGTAGCAACCTTTTGCTTCTTCTCTTGTGGTTTGGGTGGTACCCTTACCACCCCTTTCCCCTTTCCCCACACATGTCCCTTACCCTTGGCAACCTTTGCCTTGGGTGCGGGATGAGGCCTTTTGTTGTTCCCACCTTCATTGATGGTGAGAACGGGTAAAACCCTTTTACCCATGGCCGCCTCGGCCGTTTTGAGCATTGAGTGAAGTTCACCAATGCTTTTGTCCCATGCATTCATGTTGTAGTTCAACACGAATGTCTCGAACTTCTTGGTTAGGCCATTTAGGATCAAATCCGTGGCCAACTCCTTCGAGACGGGGCAGTTTAGCCTCTCGAGGCGGTCAATATGACTTTTCATCTTAAGTACATAAGATGAAACAGATTGGTTGTCGTCCATACGACATGCATGGAGCGCTCGAACCGTTTCGAACCGCTCAACCCTTGCTTGCTGTTGGAACGTTTCCTTCAGCTGGGTTATCATGTCGTAAGCTCCGTGATGTTCATACTCCTTTTGGAGATCCGGAGTCATGCTCGCTAGCATGAGACAAGACACTTGGACGGAGTCCTCAGTGTATTTCAGCCAATCGTTAAAGGCCTCCTCATCATCCTCGTTAGGTTGATCGGGGATAGGGTCGTCTAAAACATATGATCTTCTCTCTTGCTTGAGAACAATTCTCAAGTTTCGATACCAATCAATAAAGTTGTTATGATTTAGACGTTCCTTTTGGAGGATCGCTCGTAGTGATTGGTTTGACGCGGACGAGTTATCGTGATTTTCATTATTGGTGGCCATCTACAAAATTTAACAAAGATCAATTTTAGTATTTTCGATATTGCTAATTTTAATATTTAATGCCTTTTAAGGTCTTTTCATATTAAAATCTAGAACCCAACATTACATTTAAATCGTGGTTAGGTGACCTTTATCCCACGTTTTAAATTAATAAGGTGGTCAACGTTTGACGATTGCAACCATTTGCAACTTCTAGAAATATGGGATCGACTTAAAACATCATATGTAAAGTCGGCATGTTAATCCCATCAACACCATTTGGAAACCACATCGTAGGTGATCCATTTGACATGATTTGCAAATCAAGACACCCTACTTACACCCACGTGTGAGTTTGCCAAAACAAGTGGTTAGGTGACCTTTATCCCACAAATAAGGCATTCTCACCTCAAGTCACAAGTTCCCTCAAAATGGTTAGGTGACCTTTATCCCATTAAGAGTTCCCAAGTGACTCAAGTGTTGTGTAAAAGGACGGTGTTGATCTTGTTTGGAAAAAAAAAAGTTTTAGAGGTTTCAAAATACAAGTTTAGAAAACTCTATGTACTTGTATTTGCATGCTTTCAAATACAAGGTACCTTATGGTTCTTTGATTAAAACCTATTTTAATCCTTAAAATCATTAAATAATTTTAATAACCTTTTATTAACCTTTAAGAACCATCAATTTTCAGCTTGTTAAGTTTGTTAATTAGTTTGCTGTGAATATCCAAATATCAACCAAACAATCAAGACAACAAACAATCAACCAAGCATAAAACATAAACAACCATATGTGCATAACCATAGCCCTTATGTTGACAACACTTGTTTGCCATCACAAGTGTTGTCTTTGGTCTTTCTAAGGGTCAAACATATCATAAAGGTTCCAAGAACCTCCCACTAGAAACCGCATCCAAATGCTCCATGTTTCTTGTGTCTTTGTGTCCATCTTTGGGTCTTGATCTTGTACATCTTCCTTTTACAAAATTGTATCCTAATACATTTTTTTTAGTAAAGGAAATGAACCTAATCTATTATTACATAACCAAATGAATGAATAATTACAACCCAAAGGAATAAACACAAATATTACAACCAAATTGAATGAATAAAACAACCACTAGAATCATCCAAACAACACAAGGCCACAAGCTAGGTTATGCACTAAACAACCAATGATCATATCATCTATTCATATAATGAAGACCCCATTTAAAACCCCAAATTTCAGCCAACATAAACTGAAATTTTGGGTTTTAATCATTGTCCAAACAACCAACATTCATAATATGTTTCTTTCAAGGTCTAATCACTAGCATGTGTGATATGACCTTGAAAGTTTGGGGAATCATTCATATAAACTATAACAGCCCAAAATCAGCCTATAACATGTCTAATATCATCTTTTAAAACCAATTTCAAAAGATAAAACAAGCAAGTCATCCACATAACCGGCTCTTGATGCCATTGTTGGGTTTGCTAGAACATAAAATCAATGTTTAACCACTTAAACTTTCTGAAAAACGCAGCGGTGTTACAACTTAATAAAACCCATTTTATAAGCTGAAAATAATGTTCCTTAGTGACCATTTTAGATGAAAAACAAACCCAAAGAAAAGGATCATAATATGTGAATGATTAAGCTATGAAAATGTACTAAAACTACATAAAATCACAGCCACAATGAGCTATGATTCTACCTCTTTGAGCAGCAAGAAACGACCAAGGAGAGGGCTGTTGTAAGCTTCAAAAACGTCCAAGAAAGTGCTGAATGAGGGCTGATTAATGGCCAAGACTTCAAGCTAGAAGTCCTCAAACGTCTATACCCACAAGCCTTCAAGCAAACACCTTAGTTGCTAGGATTTTGGTCACCAAAACTTCAAGAAGAAGCTGCTATATCACCTTCAAAACCGTGAGTTTGGAGAAGATGGAAGAGAGAGTTTTTCTTGGAGTTTTGTTGCATGTGTGTGTAAGTTAGCTGGTCCAAGAAAGCATTCAAAGACCCTTAATGTGTTGTGTCTAATCAACAAAATTGGTCCAATGACCAACAAGGGGGGGCGGCCGAAAATAGGGTGAAAAAAGAGGTTTCCCCCCTTTTTTGTTAGACACAATCACATGTTAAATGGTCTTATAATTTGTCCCTCTTAGAAAATGTATACAACTAACCCATTAATTGTATAACATATATAGCCATTATTAATTTGTAATGTCATCTAAATAACATTACAAATAATATCATTGAACAATATATCCTAATAAATTGTTTCATGTCATATGCAACTTATTTAGAAAACCCATTTTCTAAATTGGTGTTAATATTTTATTGCATGATCATATCATCAATAAATATTATTTGGTGTTTGCTAAGCTTGTTATTGGGTATAACCCGACTTGGATCATAACGTACTAACCACATCAATATTCTAAGTGTCTTGGGCACATCGAATCCTACAAAAAGTGCATTTTTATATGGTAAAATAAAAGAAGAGGTTTATGTGTGTCAACCACCAGGGTTTGAAGATCATAAACATCCTGATTGGGTGTATAAGCTTGATAAGGCTCTTTATGGGTTGAAACAAGCACCCAGAGCCTGGTATGAAACATTATCTAATTTTCTTCTTCAAAATAATTTCACTAGAGGCTCCATAGACAAAACTTTGTTCATTAAGAAAGTAGGCATGCATAAGCTCCTTGTTCAATTTTATGTTGATGACATTATTTTTGCATCCTCTGATCCACAGTTGTGTGATGCATTTACTAAATTGATGCAACAAAAGTTTTAAATAGTGCCATGGGAGAATTACAGTTCTTTCTGGGTTTGCAAATCAAACAACTGGCTGATGGAACTTTCATTCATCAGTCAAAATACACAAAAGATTTGTTAACCAAGTTTGATTTACAAAACTGTAAGCCTTGTTCTACTCCCATGTGCAGCAACACACAACTGGATGCTGATCAAAAAGGTAAAGCAGTTGATGAAACTCTTTACAGATGTATGATTGGTTCCTTGATGTACCTTACAACTTCTAGACCAGATATTATGTTTGCAACTTGTGTCTGTGCTAGATTTCAGGCTGCTCCTAAGGATTCCCATATGATTGCAGTCAAGAGGATCTTTAGATATTTGCAAGGAACTCAATCTCTAGGACTTTGGTATTCCACTGGGCACTCTTGCAAATTGGTTGCTTTCTCTGATAGTGACTATGCAGGGTGTAAGTTAACCAGAAAATCAACTTCTGGTGGATGCCAATTTCTAGGCAACTGTTTAGTTTCTTGGCAGAGTAAGAAACAAACTTCAGTTGCTACATCCACAGCTAAAGCAGAGTACATTGCAGCTGCAAGCTGTACATCTCAGGTACTCTGGCTTCAAAATCAATTATTGGATTATGACATTACAGAGACTAAGACTCCTTTACTAATGGATAGTGCTTCAGCTCTTTGTATTGTTAAGAATCCTGTCCAGCACTCTAGGACCAAACATATTGAGATCAGACATCATTTTATCAAGGATTGTTATGAAAAAGGTCTGATTGATCCAAAGTTTGTGCCTAGTGCTGATGAGCTTGCAGATATATTTACTAAGCCTTTGGACAGTGCAACTTTTCATAATCTTGTACTCAGGCTTGGTATGCTGCAACTAGAATAATTTGACAACTACTGATGCTCTTAGTCAATAAATACTGATGAGCATTAGTATAATTATGTCAAAAATAAGTGCTGATAAGTCATTTTATCTTCAGCAGTTTTTATAACTACTGAAGACTAAACTACTTAAAAGTACTGAAGTACTTCATTTGTTGAAAAGTACTGACGTAGTTCAAACTACTGAAGTCTTTTATAATAGATAAGTATCGATGACCAATGAAACATCTGAAAATCAGATTATCTGATGAGTAAGTGTTAAGGTCATTGAAACAGCTGAACTTTGTGAATTGACGACAACAACTACTGTTTCATTTCAAAACAACTGAAGCCAAAACCAAGTCTTCAGTAGTTTACAACAACTGATGACCAACACCAAGTCTTCAGATGTTTACAACATCTGAAAGTTAAGACCATGTCTTCAATTGTTTTCTAACAGCTGATGACTCACACCAACACTTTCAGTTGTTTTTGTTGGTCCATGTGATCGATGAACAGTACAATTGATAGAATAGTTTGATCAATATCACATACATAAGCCAAATAACAAACAATTGAGAGATGAATATGATGAATCAAGACATAATTGATATTCAAATGAACAAACTCACTGAATAACAATAAGCACAATGTATTTCAATGAAGTAACTGCTTGAGAATGATAGTTTGCAACAGAATTCCACGTTTTGGGTTTTGCAAACTTATCATGCAAAATGAAATAACAAAAGTATATATAGCAGTCATAGTTTCGCTGACAGTTTCGCTACAAGCGAAACTGACATGCCGAAACTATAGTTTCGCCCGGCAGAACATAAGTTCGCCGGGTGAACCAAAACAGCAAACTGTGAGCGAAACTATAGATTCGCTCACAGTTTCGCTGGACTGCCAAAACTGCTAATAACTATCAAAATACAAAATGAAACTAACACAAGTCCTATTACAATGAAAAGTAAACATCTATACTAAAGTGAGTCCAACCTATCATGATCTTCAATACTCCCCCTAGGTTGGACCTCACTGTCTTCACTGCTCTTCGTTCGGCTCTTCAGCTCCCGTTTCCTCAGCTGCTGTTGATCTGTCTTCAACTCCTCCTGCAGCAATGTCTTGAGAAGCTTCAGCCACTGATTCTCCAAGATTAGTTCCTGCCTCATCAGCTTCATGTGAATGACCACTAGCTCTAGCAAACTGCCTTGTTAAGTCTTGAACATCCATAGCCAAGTCATCTTGTGCTCTCACCTTTTCAGCCAAACTTTTTACCTCTGCCCGAACTCCCCTTATTTTGTTCGCCACATTCATAAACAAGCTTGCCTCCTTTCTTGTTTCCTCACCTGCCCCCGCCTTTATATGATTTTCACAGAGTATCAAAAGATCTTCATCACAAAAGCTGAATAACTCCATTGGGTCAAACACCCTAAATTCTCTTCCTTGTTTGACTCTAATCACAGCCTCCCCGGTGTTATTATCATAGAACCACTTCTCAAAGTCCTGTAAACGAGGAGGAAGAGGATCAGCCAGTCTTACTCTGTTTACAGTCTTAGGCGGTTTAACTCTCAACACAATTCTCCCTTTCCCTGTCTCCCAGTCTTTGTCTTTCTTAGATCTCTTTCGTTCAGCCTTCATAAAACCAAATGATTCAAAATTATCATTTAGACCATTTTTAATCTCCTTCTCCAAAAATTCTGCCCTTTCACTTAAATTAGCATTAATCAAAGGCAAGGTAGCTAATCGTCTCAGATCCCACTTAGGCAAGGTCTTAAACGCCTTCCTCTTGAGCATGTAACTGATATTACCTCCTCTTCTTTTAATCAAAAACATCTTTAAGAAAGGATTATAACACCAGCTGATTATCTTCTTGTCTGCTTCCTTTCTGCTCAAACCCTCCATATTTTGAAACAGAGGGGTGAGTTCTTCAGCCTCCTTCTCTTTTATCAACCAATCACTCTTATCCATCTCAAACACATCATTCTCATCATCTCCCTTCTTAGCCACATACACTAGAGGTCTCTCATCTACTTCATAGAATTCCGGCTCAGAATCATAATCAATCAACTGCTCATCCTCCTCTTCTTCTTCATCAATCAAACCTTTACCTTTATCTGATGTCTCATCATGAGTAGCTTTAACAATCACTTCTTCTCCCAAAATATCTTTATCAAAGTCAAACTGTAGATTAACAAACTCAGCCTCAACAATCTCATCTTCATCATTTCTACCAGCCTCTTCTCTTGGAATCTCTTGTTCTCTTGTTTCAGTGTCAGCTGCTCCAGAGGTGCCCTCTCCTACCTTTGATGAGGTACCAACATTCAAGAATGGGTACTTAGATATATCAGTCATATCATCTAACTCAGATTGAGTTAGTTGACTGGGTAGGCCAGCAGCAGCCTTCATCTGTGAAATCTCTTCAAATAACTTCTTAATCAAACTGTTCTGATCAATCAACATCTTTTTCATTCCATCCATGACCTCATCTTTCTGTTGTTCCCGAATCTCTTGATTCATCAGTTTGGTCTTTATCATACTTAACTCATTTGCCAATGAAGTATTTAGACCACGAATCACATCCTCATCAAGACCAGCACTTGCTTCATTCCCAGCTGTGAAACCCTCATGTCTATGTTTTGTTCTTCGTTCAGGCTCAACAAAGTCAGTCCTCTTTTTAGACCTTCGTTCCTTCTCCACCCTTATCTCTTCAGCTTGTGTATTTATATCTTCTTCAAAATCATAATCTTTCTCCTTTGCATATCTCTTTCGTTTCTTAGCTACATCAGCTTGTTTCACCCGTGTTTCTTCAGCTCTTTTGTTTTCAGACTCATCGACTCGTCTGATATAATTCCATCGCTCTGGTGGGTACATATTCTCCCAGAGATGGGTTATTTTACCACTGAAATCATGGCGTATAGCACAACAATCTGCAAATATCCGAGGGTTCATCTGAACCAATCTCTTAACTTCACCGTGTTTAGGAACATCAGGAATCAAATCATCAATAATCATCTGAATAAAACGAGGATATAATAACCATTTATCCTTTTTCACCGCCATCACATTTTCTGCCATACAAGCGAAGATCAATCTAGCAATGTTTGCCTTCTCTCCTTTGCAACATATCACCATAGCTTTGGCCCAGTCAAGATTAAGTCCATCTGATCCACCCTTACGGTGATCTAAGCACATAATAAACACGTGAGCTATATATCTCCATTCTTTAGATAAAAATGACTTTTTAATCTCTTTCCTCGATCCAAAGACTGGTCCCTCATATCCCATTTGCCGAAAAGCTTGGAATACTTCAGATTCCGTCATATCAACCTCATCACCAGTATCCTCGTCCAGTCTAAGAATCCTCGACACATTCTCAGCAGTAATAGATATATCATGATCAAGCACTCTAGCTGTGATCCTCTGAACATCTCCTCCGGTGTTGTTTTCCGCTGACCTCCAAAAGTCTCTAATGTGAAGATCATAGATAGTGGGAGAATGAGAGATAGCATATGCAATGGGTGATCTTTGAAGCCATCGAATACAATCCCGAAATCCGGCCGCTTTAGGCAAAGTATCATCTAATATGGCAGTAATGTTATTCCTCTCGTCAAACTTTAGATTCGCCATAGTAATCTGAAAAGATCAACAAATAAATTTGAATAAGAAATACTGAAAATAAGAAAAATAAGATACAAACAAAAGAAACAATTAATTTCGGCAAGCGAAACAATAGTTTCGCTCACTAAGACATGATTTATTCGCTGAATTAAAGACAGTTTCGTCAAGAAAATCAAACAGTTTCGACGAGCGAAACTATAGTTTCGCTCATAGAAACTTGTTAATTTCGCAGAACAAAAAGCATTTTCGACAAGATTAGAATGATTCAAAGTAGTTTCGCAATTCAGGACTACGATGAAAAAGGAACAATTCAGGAGGACTGTTTATGAGTGCAGGACTACGATGAAATAGGAATTTCCAGGACTACGATGGCCTGGGTTCCCCTTTCAAACTAATCTGTTTATGAGTGCAGGAACAATTCAGGAGGACTGTTAGTAATCCGCTTTACTGACTGGGATTGTTCCTAATTCAAATTTGAGGTGAACAAACAGGTTAAGGTCATGGTATTATATCCACAATCTGAATTTTTATCTGCATTATCACAGTTCTCACTTCACAGTTCCTGCATACTTCTTGAGAATTCATTTCTTATCTTCATATTAGTGTAGTTTGGAAGACCTTCTTTGATAAATTTTTATTTTTATACAGTTTAAAAAAAATTAAAAAAATTAAAAAAATTAAAAAAATAATAAAAAATATATAAAAAATAGGAAAAATAATAATAAAAAATAAAATAATAAAAAAGAGTTTGCAAAAATAAAATTTAGGGGGAGAGTATAAGTAAATAAAAATGAAAAGAGAACTGGGAACTTGATTCGAGATGACTGAGAAATGATTGTATATCATCTTGAAATGCTTGTTTTTGCATGACTTGCGTTTATAAATTGAGAAATGATAGTAACTGATGTTGTTATCTGAATTACATCTTATTTTTAATTGCAAATAATAGAAAATAAACAGATTCTTTAATGATATGCTTGGTAGACTCAGCCTGAAGAATAAAGTAGACAGCAGTATGATGATTTAAATTAAAATATATGCTTAAGGATGTCTGGATTTACGCAATCATTTTGACCTGCACGAAAACTGAGTCCCGACAAAAATTGGATTGAGAATTGATATTTCACCCACCATGATACAAATCATATAAGCCATATCTTTGAGCCATGTCTGGTGTATTTATGTGTCTTGTGTCTGTGCTAATCTCCTCTGCTGTACGGTAGTACTGACCTGGAGTGATGATCTCCTCTGCTGTACGATAGTACTGACCTGGAGCTCTCATCGGCACATGATTAAATGGTCATCTCCTTTGTTATACGTGAGTATAGACCTGGAGCTCTCACCATTTTGGTCTAAGTAGTGTCAAATCATCTAATTCATCATAGAATGCAATATTCTGTTGATAATCACTTGCACACTAATGCACACGCCTTGCTCTGTAAAGATCGTTACAAAATTCAAGAAATCCTGAGGTTGGGTGAGGGTTTTTTGCCAAATGATTGTGGGGTCCTAGCATTCTAAAGCATTTAATCGAACCTTAACGAATCATCTTCTGCTTGTTGAAAAAGATAGGGCATGAGTTTAAGTGGACAAACATACCAGCAATCGTTATTGATCTGTTTGACAATTTCAAAATTATTCAAAGACTGTTATTAGATTCAGTTATCAGTGTGATCTCATTGCTTGTCGATGATTAAATTTATCTTTGTGCTAAAGTATATCTTGAGGATGTGATCTCATGATCGATTCAATTCTCGGTTATAAAAAAAATATAGATTAAAAAAATTTTATAATAAATGTATATAATAAAAATAAAAAATATAATAACTTTTTAGTTCAAAATTTTTTTTAGGTCTTCCATATTATACTGATACAATTTTATCATTTTTCAAGCATTTTACAGAAATTGCGTACAAACGAACACGGATTCGCTTGTTTTTCACACACAGATAAACACGGGTTTATTTTGTTAAAATTAAATGATCTAATTAGAAATGTCGAGATTGTGTTTGAGAATGTGTTTCAGATTTTTGCTGTAAGTGATGGCCGATCATCAGTTGAGCAGTGTACCTGATCAGAGAACCTGTTCCTCAAGTTTGCAGAAGATACCGAGCTAGGAATCCTCCTCCTACATCTTCTGAAGCATTCGGGATTAGAGATTTGGGAAAGTTGTTCCAATATACTCACAAAGGATGCACTCAAAAAGGGGGAGCATATAAATAGGGGGAGCATATGAGATGAATAACTTTTCTCATCAAATTCAAAAGCTTTAATTTGAAGCTTTTTCTACTGTTGATTTCTCAGGGATGAATTCATATGAAGACGTTGATAATGATAGACTAAGGGGGAGTATTGTTGGAGCTGGAAAATATAGTCTATATTATCAACACTATGAAAGTCAACAAAAGTCAACGTCACGGTCAAAGTCAACAAAAGTCAAACCCGACACGTTCAAGACGAAGAACCGAGTCGAGACGTTGAACATTTAGATGACTAGGAGTTTTATTGTAATAAATATATTTTGTGTGAACAAAATATATTTTATCTTGTTTTTAGTCATTTTTATGCTTAATATGTAATTTCGTATTAATTAGCCTAAGTCTAGGGGGTTAAGTGTAATTAGTGAATATTAGTCTAGACTATAAATAGGTTAACTGTCATTAGTGTTGGTTAATGGTTGGATAACCAATAGATTGAGGGATTTTTTGTAAACACACATTTGGCAATCTAATTGAAGATCAAAGGGTTTTCATTGTGTTCATCATATTTTGATCTAATTCTTCATGATTTGATTCAAGTTTGATTATCCTGGAGTTACAATTTTCTTTCAGCCGTTTCATAACCTATATATACCTAACCCTAACTTCAAACTTTTCATAACCCACTTTCCAAATGTTCATCTTCCATTAATGGCGACCATGCAAATCAAACCTCGACACAACTGTGTCGCTTACCTTACCAAATCACCCTTTTGGAACAAGTTTGATGCTGCTATTGATTTGATGGTTGATTCCCAATATCGCACAGCCTTTCTCTTGAATCCTACCATCTATCCCGATACCCTTTGCCAATTCTGGACAAACGTCACTGTTCATACTGCTGAGAATGATGACTCCATCACTCTCCAGTCGTTTGTCAACCAGAAACAGGTGGTCATCACCTCTGAGATCATTCGTCAAACCCTAGACCTGAATGATGCCACCTATGTCACCAAATACCCCAAAGGCACCATTGATTTATCCTTTGCTAATCATGGTTATGAGGGTGACCTAAGTGCTACTACTATTCTGAAGAAGCACTTCCATGATGCCGAGCGGCTCATTTTCCATATAATCAACGTCTGTCTTGCCCCCAAAACATCTTCATGGGATCAAATGTCATCCAGGTTGCAACAGGTATTGTATTCTATCCTTGAACATCAAAGCCTAAATTTTTCTGAAATAATTTTTTTGGAATTAAAAGATTTGGCAATGAAACCTATGGCTAATAGATGGATATTATATCCAAGGTTTCTTATGGCCATAATTCTTAATCAATTAAAATCTGATGGCCTTGTTGGACTTGGAGTCCCTGCTCTGGTAGTTTTGCCAGAGGTATACTCCAGGCACAACTCCAATCCACAACTCAAAGAGGCTGCCAAACTGCTAAAACCCAAGCAGAGGGAACCCACAGCCTCCACCTCCAGATCTAAAGTCCCCTCCAAACCAAAATCCAAGAAAACCAAAAAGGCTACTCAGGGAGTTGAGTCCCCTGATAATGCCCCTGCAGCACAAACGCAGGATGAAACTACAAGTCTTAATCCCCTTGTAGTTTCAATGACTCCACTAGCTGAAACCGCTCAGGTATCCTCTCAACAGGATCCTGATGCAACCAACATTGGGGAAGCCACATTACTGGAATCTCTCTCACTTGAGAAAATTGCCATTGAAGAGCACCATTCACCCCGGGTGCAATCCTTTTCACCTCCATCTCCCACTGAAACCACCCCTACTAGCCCAACTGCAGTCATTGCACAAGTGCTGACTCAACTACATTCCTCTACCCCTCCCCAGAAACCTGTTAACACTGGGAAAACCTCAACAGCTGAGGGGGAGGATCATAATGTAGTTGACAACCCACAGCATAGGGATTATAAAGTTCAGTCTCCTAGTGTAGATGAGGAGACTAGAACATCTGGTGAGGCTACCTCTTCCCCTGTTTCAACACATGAACAGGATGAAGCAGGTATCATCTCTAAGACCTCACCAGAGGCAACTGCCAATGAAGGACTTAATCCTGAGGCAGGAGGTCCCCAGTTCCAAGACAAAGGGGCACATGTGATTACTGATCTACACTCAGCACATGTTCATCCTGATTTACTCAGGAGGTCAGCTGATTCAGCTTACACTGATGATGACCTGGGCTTTTTCTTTGAAGTTCTAGCCCAAAACACCATTCTTGAGGCTGAGGTTTGCAGATTACAAGAACTGCTTACCAAAATGTCTCAGGATTCAAGTCCATCTGCCCCAATTAACCCACAGATGGCAGCTTCTGTTGAAGCTCTCCCAAACACTAAGCCACTCTCATCAAATAAGCCACCAGCCTCTGTTTCAGGCACAATTTCTCAGGGAGAGAACCCCTCTGAGCAAATAGTTGCTGTTTTTAAATCTTCCTTACCTCTCATCACTCCCATCATCACTACTATTGTCCATCAAACCATTGATGAGAGGATTTCCTCAAATCTTCAAACCCTTGTGGATGATGCTGTGTCAAAGAAACTTTCTGACATTCAAACCCCTGAACCCAATGCAACCAAAAAGGGGGAGTCTAAGTCAGTGAAAGATGATAAAAGAAAAAAAATTGAAGAGGAAGAAGCCAAGGAGAATAAAGGAAAAGAGATTATTACTTACAAAAGAAAGAAAAGTGCTGGTGAACAGACTGAGGATGAGAAGAAGTTGGAGGAGATGATCAAAGAAGCTGATGAGCAACACAGCAGATCCATGGACAGGATTATTGATCAGGTCTTCAGGCAAGGCTTTGATACTGCCAAACTTGATTCTGAGATCAGAAGGCTTGAGATTCAGGAGATTGAAAATCGATGGGCAGGCTGCAATGAGAAAGAAATGGAAAGATTGGAGGCTATGATCAGATTTCTATCAAAACACTTGGGAAGACCTATCATTGAAGTCAAGTCATGGTCTAGAGATAGCATTTTGGAGATAACCACCAAAATATGCTCTTCTGAAAGCTTCAACAAAGGTCTGATCATAGAAGCTCTGGATGAAGCTGGTGCTGGGAAAAGATCTGACATGGCTAAGTTATCCGAAGCCACCCTCACAAACAAAATGATAGAGCAGCCTTTACAATCTCCCTTACCAAAACAACCTTCAAAATCAACCTCACAACCTCCAAAGCAATTAACCTCACAATCCTCAAAACAACCAACCTCACAACCCTCTAAACCAACTCCTTTACCTAAGAAACCCACTCAATCTACCACCAGTGATGCACCTAAAAGAAAGAGAAGGGTGTTGAGGATGGAAGAAGAAGAAGAAGATGATGAAGAGGATAGTCTGCCAATCTCTGCTGTGATCAAAATGAAGAAACCTGAGCCTAGGAGTCAATCAGCAAACAATAACTCCTGAAACTCAAAGGCAAATGGTTAAAGTTAAGATTGAAGAAGAAGAACAGCAGAAGCAGCATGATGAGCAATTTCTCAAAATGGTTGACAAGGACTTCCCTCAGTCCTCATCCATTCAAGCAATGAAGAAACAAGCTCTGAGGCTGTACACTCTTAGGCATACATTCTAACATCAAAGAGAAAGAGTGAGGATTTGGCCAGACCCCAGGGTAAGTTCCAGAATACACAAGAAAAACATACCAAGTAGATATCATGGCCAAGTGAAAAAGACTTTGAATGCTGCAATTATGTTGGCCATGGTAGTCTCACCCTGGGAGATTATAGAAGAATTCAAGAGAGCACACACCTCAAAATCAACCCCTCAATCTATACTTTAGAACAAAATGATCAAGAAGGGGTTGTTATACAAGAGACTTGAAGATCTACAAAAGAGTGAACTCCAGTTGTTGCTAGAAGGCTCTCATCCAGATGAATTTGCATACAGAGAGATCACAACTGTTGAGTTGAAAAATGGGAAGACAGTAAGATATCTGTCTGAATATTATGGCCCTGAGTTCTTCTTTGAGGGAGAAGCAGAAGAACTCACCAAGGAGGAACAAGTTGTTCTCCTTGAGGCTTATGCAAGAGAGTCTTACAGACTCATCAATGGGAAATAGGTTTCATGGTTGGGACAAGACTCTGTGTCCAGTTTCCCCAAGACAGAGTTCCCTTTCACACTTAGCCAATCAAAAGATTAGAAACCTTTTCCCGGCCTGTGCTTATATGATTACCTCTAAAGCTGATCAAGAGAGTGTTTTTGCCAAAGAATAAGTGGGATCATCAATAAACTTAGAGGTTTTGGCTGCATTGGTTCAGGGGGAGTTTGTTGGACCAAAAGAACCAATGATCCTGATCAGAAAAACCTCTAAGTCCCACAGACATTACAACTGCTGAAGAAGATCACAACAGCTGAAGACATCAGCTGATTACAAGGTTTGAAGACAAAGTCTGAAAGTGAAGTACTGAAGACAAAGACTGAAGACCAGAGTGATCAATAGTTGTCACAACAGCTGAAGTTATTAACTTCAGTAGTTGTTATGGTTTTTCCTTTTCAGTACTTGTAATTGTATCTTTCAGTAGTTTATTGTTTCAGTAGTTTTAGGTCAGTAGTTTTATGTTCTTGTACTTAGCATTCTCTGAAATGTGATCAGTTGTTGAGAACATTTTCAGTAGATTGCATAGTTTCAGTTGTTTGTATAATTCTGTTAGAACATCAGCAGACGTCACATTCCTTTATAAAAGGAATGTTGACCTAGTTGTTTTGAAACCGAAGCATTAAGCGTGAATGAAAATATTCCTTTAACAGAAAAGTTCTCTCTCTCTATAATCGTCATTGTGTGATTGCATATTCATACTTATCTTGCTTGAATTCGATCTTATTTCTGTTATATTCCGCTGCAAAATTCAAATCTAATTGATCAAACTAGATCCGATCCTATCACAAATCTACTTAAACTATTGTTTGTTGAAGACTTTGGGAATCAGAAATGCTAATACTGGAGATGCCCAGACCAATACTTGCACCATAATCATACTCCTCGCGAATATTCTTATGATTTACTCGTTTTAAACCTGCATACAAACTGTTAGTATCTTTCTGAATTACTTCATTAGTTGGATGAGGTGTAGGCATAGGAGAATAACAATAAGTTCTTGGAGGAGGATAAACATGAGTGGTTTCTTTGCTTCCCAAACCAGCCTTAATTTTAGCCCCACGTCATTTCTTGCAAGGCTCCTCATGTTTCATCCCAGAGATTGTCTACTTTTCAAGTTTGGTTTTTAATTTGCTTGTTTCAAATTCAGCAAGTGCCACACGTTCTATTAAAGAATTTATTTCAATATTTTTTTCCAAAATATTTCTTTTTAAATGCTCATTTTCCTTTAAGGCTTCATTTAACTTAACAAAATATTTTGACTCATTTGTTTTAAGTTCTTTGTTAATTGGTTTTAATTCGTTTTCAGTTTCTAACAATAACCTGTTAGCTTTATAAACCCCGAGTAAATGAATTTTGCATCGAGGAGAACACATATCTTGGATTACCTCATAAGGATATCTCATAACTTCTTTTTCAGCAGCTTGGCTTTTTCGCATTGACATACGGGAGTGTTCTTTTTGTATTCTTCCTCCTCTATGGCTTTCTTCCTTGCTTCCTCAGCTTGACATCCCTCTTCCTCTCCTTGATCACAAACCTCCAGCTTTACTTCACTTGCTTCAACATCTTGTGGTTCCCCGACTTCAGCAGCTTCACAACCTGTCACCTTTTCCTTAATAGCTTCACAACAACCCTTCTCTTCACCAACCTTAACAACCTTTTCCTCATGAGCTTGAACCTGTTGTACCTCATCCTCACAAACCTTATCATCTTGAATTTCACACCTAAACTCTCTAAAAGGATCAAAATCTTCAACTGAATCCACATCACTTTCCACCACCTTAGCCACCAGAGCATGATTAATTTCTTCTTCAGTTTCTTTTCTTTCGGCACTCCAATCAAAGTTTGAGATTATTTTGTTTCTTCTTTGGCTTGTCTTTTTCTTTATCGGTGATCGGGATGACATTTGAAGTTCTTGACGTTCCCTGTTCAATGATGATTGGAGATGAACATTCTCTTTTGAAGTGGCCTAATTGCTTGCAATTGAAACATCTCAATCTGGACATATCATATCAAAGTTTTGAGTTTTGATTTTGATTGTCAAAGTTTTTCCCACTTGTTTTTTCCATAACCTTCTTGCATGCAAGGTGAGCATTTCCATCTACCACTAGATATCAGTTTCTTCCAAATCATCAGGCTCTACCTGATACATATCCTCCATGGTCATTCCTGTGCCTTTCAGCTCTCTCGCAACCAAAGCTTCATAACTGTGTACAAACATTCCGAATAGTGTCATTGTTTCAAATGGAACTGGAGTAGTGAATGATGCAATTGAGCTTGGTCTAACACTTGATGATCCACTACCAGACTTGTTTGACACGCCATATACAAAAGGCCCACCATAAGCTGCACCATACATTGAAGAGTTTGCAGCGGACGAAATCAGTGTAGGATTTTGTGGATAAACTGTAGCTGGCACCATGGATTGATTGTATTCTCTCCTTTTCAAGTCCAAATCAAATGACTTCAGATTTTTTATCACATCCATGAGTTTATAATCAGTAAAATTTCTTTCGTGCTTCATCAATTTGACTTGCAAGCTCCATTGCGGTGGTAGAGAATCCAAAAGTTTTGTGACTTGTTCATGATTACCCAACTATTCATCATATTTCTTTACATTGCTTGAAATAGAAAGAAATTGGTTGTTAAGATCAGTAAGGCTTTTATTTTTGTGTCCAAAAAATGAATTAAACTCCTTCTTATATTGGGTTCTCTTTTCCTTCTTCAATTCTACATTACAAACATAAAACTCGCACAAAGAATCATACAAGGATTTTGCACTCTTGTTTTCGGCAAAACGGTTGTAGATGTCTTGAGATAAACACAAAGTTCAATCTTCGAATGCTTTTTGATCATGATTGATTGACTTAAGATCTCTTTCTATCAAAGTTGATGCATCAGTGTTTGGTGAGGTAGTTCGATCGATAGTGATGGTAGGAGTGTGTGGACCATTGAAAATTGATTCCCACTAATTGTGATCGGTGTAGTAGAAGAAGGCTTTCAAACAACGTTTCCAATCTTCAAAATTGTCACCATTGATAAGCCTTGGTGGCCTATTAGGTGCCTCACTTTCCAAGTCAGAAATAGTGATATTAGTTGTTGTCATTTTCAAATCAGAAGGTAATTTCGCTAAACACCTTTAATTTCACTGCTACTTTCGCTATCACTTTTGCTGCTACTTTCGCTGGGAGATTCGATAACAGTTTTGCTCGAACATATTAGTGCTGGGAAACTCTAGTTTCGGCAATAAATTCGCTGAAACTAGTAGAACTTTCGTTCTGAGGACAATTTCGGCAGCACTTTCGCTTGTTTTGGCAATCAAAGGAGGTGAACTATTGTTCAAAATGAGGTACTTTCACTGAGTAACAAAGACCAACTTCCACAATCACAAGTTTGGTAGTGCTGGAACAGTGGTTATAGTTTGGCTGGATGAACAATAGTTTCACTGGATGAAACTGTCAGCCTTTTTCGAACACAAAATCAATTAGAATTCACCCAAATCATAATGAATTTATGATTGGATGATTAGGATAGCTTCCTATACAAATACCATATGTTTTTCAATCGATTTCCATACCAAAAACACAAAAGATAAGATTCAAAATGAATGGAATAGTGTTTTTGCCAAAAACCCTTCAAAAACTGAACAATCAAGAGCATTAAGACTTTTATACCATATTGCTGGTCCATATGATTGATAATCATTGCAAATGATTCATAAAACACATAAATCCCACTAAATAAACATAAATTTATTAATGACACAATGAACAAGTTTCAAATATATTCAATGATCTCCAAACTCGCACAATGAATAATAAACAAAAGCTCAAATATGAGCAAAATAAGCTGCCTGCCGAATACACAGAATTGCAATAACAATATTTCACTATTAGGGTTTTGCAAAACTTGCTTACAATGAGTGAAACTTTGAATATATAAGCAGATGATAGTTTCGCTGTCAGTTTCTGTCTTGCTCATAACTAGATTCACCCAGCGACGAAACACAGTTTCGCTAGGTGAACCAAATCAGTTGACTACAAGCGAAACTCAGTTTCACTCCTTGTTTCGCTGGGTATAGAACTTACAAAATACAAATTACAAACTAAGTAAACTAACATGTAACCTATTACAATAATAAACAAAATAAACACAATAACAATGGTGAGTCCAACCTATTCAATATCATCAATTACGAACCACTTGATCCAGCTACAGAGGAATTGTATGAGAAGGAATTCTATACATGTTAGCAATAAATCTTAGCTGAGGAGTCTGGTGAAGATTTGGGTTCATTTGATGATCTAGAAGATTCTATTGATTACACCAACATATTTGGAAAGAGTCTAAAGAATTTATTTTTTTAGATATATTTTAAGGAGAAGGAGATATTCCCTCTGACTCTTGAGTTAAGCAGCATACATCTGATCCTAGTGACATGACGAGAAAGATTTCCTCATAACCCCCTTTCCAATGATAGTGCTAGTATTTGTAGCTCATCCGTGAAGCTTCAGATACGATGACATGGAACTGCCTAGTGTAATATTCTCACCCTTTCTTGTTTGATCCGAACTCGTGATAGTGATGGAAGTTGTAGTTTCTCCCGATAAGATTCTAGTGGTACACGAACACGATAACAATATTCTTATTCATTGGAGAGGATATTTTGATGGTACACAGAGACGATAATGACATTCTTTTTCACTAGCGAGGATGGCAAGTTTAAAATCTACACATAGACATCGACTAGCACTGTGTGAGCCATTGGCATGGCTCCGACAATGGTGGTAATTTGCATCACTACCGACATTGAACTATAAAAGCTCAGTTATGGTAAACCTAGCTGGTAATTAGGTGATTTAAGGTGACTAGATGTTGTGGTGCTCCACACTCAGATTTAAGTTTCTTAAGATTTCGCTAGCACTCAAGATCTAAATCAATTAGATAACGGTGATTCTATGAAATCCGGTAGTTTTCCATTACGCACTCTTCGTTAGTTCTGTTAAGTATTACATACACATCTTGTGAGCACAGACAAGTTGTCCTTGAACGTTGTCAACTTACCAAATTATTAATATTGATTTAACCAATATTAACATAACTAATAATTACCTGTACTTATTATATGATTATGTTATATCAACATGTTTATGTTATTGTGACAACCCTAAAATTCGACCCATTTTGGAGTTTTAAAATGTTAAAATGAAACTACACGTGCATGTTACACACTCTAAATACTTTTAACAGGTACAATCCAATGCACAAATGAACCCTTTAGGTGTAGTGATGGCCCAAATGATGATTAAAATAATAATAATAATAATAATAGCAATAATAATAATAATAATAATAATAATAATAATAATAATAATAATAATAATAATAATAATAATAATAATAATAAAAGCATGACTAAGATCCAACTTATGAATCCAGATTAAAATAAATATGCTTGTTAATAAAATGTTATTAATAGTATTTACCCAACAAAATTCTTATACGAAACAAGTATATTTAAAAGAAAATCTATGGAAAATGCATAAATTACAACCAAACCAACATAAATATTATCAGAATAATTTTATTTACATATTGAGCAAAAAAATAAAGAATGTATTTAATAGTTACATGTTATTGTGACAGTACAAAATTGGCATGCGATACTAGTTAAGTGAGCACCCACACCTTACCCTAACTAAATAAGACCCTCATCTTCCCCTTCTTACTTCATGTTTAGGGTTTTCATCAAGGAAGGATGGGGCAGCGGTCGTACCACCCCCCCTCATTTTGCGCTCGATTTCTAGCCACCTACCATGGCACCACCACCATAAAGCGCATTTGAACCCATATCTATCTTTAATGTATGATTTCACCCACAAGAACGTGTAATTTTCATGCTATGAATTGATATTTGCAACAAAGACGGTGGTCTCAAGGCTACGATGGTGATGGTGGCCTCAATGTTGGTCAAGTTAGTGATGAACGGTGGTCGCGACCACCCACTTATGGTCAGTAGAGCTGCGATAGGGACAACCGAGTGTAGCTGTGATGGTGGTAGGTTATAGGATCATGGTAGTGGTGGCTTGGTGGTGACCTTCAGACTCAATGGAGACAAGGATGGTTGTGATGGTCGTTCTAGACCATAAATGGGTCGTCATGATAATGGACTTGTGTTGGAGTTGGTTTCAACGGTTGCTTGTGGTTATGATGATGGTGTTGTGGTATTGATGTTGTCGGCTGCTGGTTGTGGCAGTGATGGTGGTGTAGGTCATGATGGTAATGGTGGTTATGATGGGTTATAGTGGTTGTGATGGTTGTTTGTTGTGGGTGTAATGGTTAGTGTTCAAGTTATTGGTTCCAGAGTTCTCCAGATGAAGGCTATGATGGTGGCTTTTAGTCTCGATGGTGATTGTGGTGACAGGTCTGGTCTAGGTGTGGTAGTTGAGTTGTTTTCGGTCAGATTGGCAAAGGAGATGTTACAAGGTTGTTTGGTCTCGGTAAATATCTATGGAAAAGGTATAACCTATGCGTACAAATTAGTCCATAAATTTTATGTATTCGATTGGTGATGTTGAGTTCTGAAAATAAAAACAACGATAATAGACTTCATTTAGTAACCAAGCAACAAAATGATATTAACAATAGACCCAGTATTGTAAAAATCGGCCTACTTGGCTAAGTACTCGAGGAGTACTCGGGAATTGACTGGCTATTGAATCAATTTTCCCTAACTTGGTCAAAGAAATCAGATTCGGTCAACCTCGGCAATAATCGGCCTACTCGGTTCTAGTCGGTCAACATCGCCCAACTCGGTCAATGGGTCAAATGGCGGACTTTGACCCTAAAAATTAAAAAAAACCTAATTTTCCATTATACTTTGTTTGAGAACAAAAACCATATTCAAAATCAGAATTTAAAACTCAAACAATCGACTTCCCTAACCTAAAACATCGAACCTTTCTATCTTCACACATTGCAGCCATGAATCTTCATTCGGTACAACCTTTAATCTTCATTCATTGTGAATTCTACCATCATAGCAAAGCAAAATCATTCATTGTAGCCACGCAGGTATGTGTATTGTTGTCGTTTTGGTCTGATGAACCCTATCGAAGTTTCATTGTATTGGACTTTTGGTCTAATTGTTTGTTTATAGTAGCATAAAGTATGATTTTATAATGAAATCCACCATATTTTTTGCCTGAATGCTTGTTCAAGTAGGTAGTAACCTATTGTCTGATGCCCTAATATATTTGTTTTGGTATGATTATTCATTTGTATTTTTGTATGATTATTCATTTGTATGTTAGTATGTTAGATTTTGTAATTGTTACTTTTCAGCAGAATAGTGTTTTCAATTGGTAGTTGTGTTTTGGAAATTAGAATTAGTTTGATCTGTATGTATGTATGTTTAAATAAGGTTATATTTTAAGATCTGTAATATTGAATTAGTTATATGTATTCATTGGGTTTTGGCCAAAATTTAATTAGGTTTTTTGTTCTAGTAGCCTAATGTCATATTTGTTTATTTTGTAACTTTATCATGTTTGTATTTTGATGTTGTAGTTCTAATGTCATTAACCACAACTCCCACAAGTACCCCATCTACTACATCAACGGCAACTCAAGACCAACTTAAATGGAAATCCAGAGATCTAGGATGGGAATATGGAGTATTGTCGGATCCTAACAACAAAGATAGAGTGAGATGTATTTTGTGCAATAAAGAGATGTCAGGAGGAATCAATAGACTAAAACAACACATTGCACATATTAAGGGAAGTGTTGCCCCATGTTTTAAATACACAAAAGAGGATCAAATCAAATGTAGGGATGCTCTTCTCGATAACCAAACAAAAAAGAAGGGAAATGAACTTGATAATGAATCTTTAAGAGTGAGAGTGAATATTGGAAGCGATGAACATGAAACCATTACCATTGAGGATGATGCAATGGGAAATTCCTTTGGTGGTTCAAAGGTTCCATGATCTTTTGGTCCTATTGAAGGGTATGCAAACACTATTAACCCTGAAAATGTATTGAGTGGAAGAAAGAGCAATATCGATAATATTTCAAATGTTATTCCAAAGGAACACATGGCGCATGGAAAAGAGTACATTTGTAGATGGGCATACGAATGTGCAATTTATTTTCAAGCAATTGAAAAGGATAACTTTAAAATGATGTTTGTAAGGATTCCTATAAGTCTAATGTAGCCAAAACATCCAAAGTCTCTCTGCATGCATGCACTGAAGAACAGAAGTAGAAATGCTTCGAAAGTTTTACACCATGCACTAGAAATATTCTAAGTGTAAAATGCATGTGATGATCTCTCCTTTTGTTCTCTTATGATGGTTTGTTTCCGCTACCATATGTGTTGCTAGTCTTTGACGTCCCACCCTACCTGGGCCCGGGGTGTGACACAAAGTTGGCATTCAATCTGTTGAGTGTATCACAAATCTATGATAAAGACATTCCAGTTCTGTTTCTGTCAAACGAATGCTTGTTTCTCAAACCATAGTTTGTTATTCTTGAAAATTTAGTGATCATGCGTGCTCCATGAAAGAATGATACTTATCTTCTGGATATGGGATCAAATGAATCAACCTCCATTGTGACATGTCTCCTGTCAAAAGCTTCATCTTTTGAATTATTTTTGTGGCATTGACAATTAGGACATGTTAATTTTAAAAATATTAATAAGTTGGTTAAGAACAATCTCATGAGGGGGTTACCACTTAAAGATTTTTCATTGGTAGAAAAGTGCATGGTCTGTGTTCAAGGAAAAAAACACAAAAGGCTACACAAGCTCAAGCTTGAAAATCCACTGTGTTACATACCCACTTATTCTGTCCTATAAGAGTAAAATCCATTGCTAAGAAATCTTATTGGTTGGTTGATACAAATGATTTCTTAAAATACTCTTAGGTAAGATTTCTAGCACACAAAGGAGACACTATAAAAGAGTTAAGGAAGCTTATCCTCTCAATTGAAACCATCAATAAAAGGAAAGTGATGGCCATTCAACGTGATAATGGAACTGATTCAGAAACACATCTTTGATTCTTTTTGTGCAAGCAAAGGGATTCCGAAACAATTTAGTGCTGCTAGGACACCTCAACAAAACGGTGTTGCTGAAAGGAAAAATCAAACCCTGATTGAAGTAGCATGAACTATGCTGATTGAGTCAAAGCTTCCAATTAATTTCTGGGCTAAAGCAATTATCTGTGCATCTTATGTACTGAAAAAAGTTCTTATTCTGCCCAGAAAATGATTGGAAGCTTTGACACAATCAACATACTTCGTGATGCTTCAATCAAGGTTCAATTTTTTTTGGCAACACCATTTTGTTGAGGTGTCCTAGCAGCATTGAATTGTCTGAGAATCCCTTTGCTTGTACAGTAAGAATCAAAGATGTGGTTTCTGAATGCAGTTCCATTATCACTTTGGATTGCCATCACTTTCCTTTTGTTAATGGTTTCAATTGAGAGGATTAGCTTCTGAAGCTCTTCTGTAGTGTCTCCCTTTGCTAGAATTCTTACCCAAGAGTATCTTGAGTAATCATCTGTTACAACCAAACAATACGATTTCTTAGCAATGGATTTAACACTAATAGGACCAAATAAGTCGGTATGTAACAATTCAAGGGGTTTTGAAATTGTATTTTCAAGCTTGAGGTTGTGTGGATTTTGTGTTGTTTACCTTGAGCACAGGCCATGCCATTTTCTGCCAATGAAAAAACTTTTAGTGGTAGCTCCCTCAAAAGATTGTTCTTAATCAACTTATATTAATTTTTAAAGTTAACATGTTCTAATCGTCTATGCTATAAAAAGGATTTAGAGGATGAAGCTTTTGATCGTAGACATGTCATAGTAGAGGTGGATTCTATTGATCCCATATACAACATATAAGTATCATTCTTTCTTGGAGCACGTATGATCACTAAATCTTCGGGGATAATAATCTCTGGTTTGAGAAACAAGCATTCGTTTGACATAAATAGCATTCGTTTCACATAAATAGCACTGAATGCCACCTCTGGAACATAGTTCACTTTTTCCAGAGTCAAGGAACCATTTGAGACTTCTCACTGACCAATCATCTTTCCACCCTTCTTGTCTCTAGAAAATGCAACATACCCTCTATTTATTATGCGATAATTTGTAAGTAGTTCCTTTAACCCGGTCATATGCCTTGAACATCCGCTATCAACGTGCCAGAAGCTATTGATAGCTTTTATGGAATGATCTTGGCATATGAACATAATTTTTTTTAAGATTTGGAAATTGGGACCCAAGTCATAACTAACTTAGGTCTCGAAACAGGAGATTTTTTTTATAGAAAAAATAATTTACAAAATGATTTAATCTACTTCCTAATGAACTTTATTTACATTTCTACTAACACATTCAGGGCAATTTTTAATTACATGATCATACTTTCCACATCTAAAACACCGAGACTTTAAACCTTTCTTCTTACATTCGATAACTAGAGAAAGATCTATTAAATCTCTTCATCACATTCAGACAAATGTGAATCAGAATAATTTTTCTTGATTTTTCTTTATCAACATTGATTGTAGCAAATTCTCTTGACTTTTCTTTATCAACCTAGATTGTAGCAGATTCTGATTCATTTACATTAATATTACTGACATGTGAGCAAGTTGTCTCATTCTCTTTAGGTTTAGAAATCCAAATTGGTGTAAAAGATAGGACTGAAAAGAGAAGAATTTTTCAAAACAATTTGATTTTGTTTGTCTGTTTGAAGCTTTACTTGAGCAAACATCATTTCTATTAACAAAAGCATTAGAAGCATCACGATTTGATTCATAAACATCTAAAGATTAACAAGCTGGACTAGAGCTAGAACTACACATGCCATTGTCTGTAATAGACTTTTAGGAAACAAATCTACTTAAACTATTGTTTGTTGAAGACTTTGGGAATCAGAAATGCTAATACTAGAGATGCCCAGACCAATACTTGCACCATAATCATACTCCTCGCGAATATTCTTATGATTTACTCGTTTTAAACCTGCATACAAACTGTTAGTATCTTTCTGAATTACTTCATTAGTTGGATGAGGTGTAGGCATAGGAGAATAATAATAAGTTCTTGGAGGAGGATAAACATGAGTGGTTTCTTTGCTTCCCAAACCAGCCTTAATTTTAGCCCCCCGTCTTTTCTTGCAAGGCTCCTCATGTTTCATCCCAGAGATTGTCTACTTTTCAAGTTTGGTTTTTAATTTGCTTGTTTCAAATTCAGCAAGTGCCACACGTTCCATTAAAGAATTTATTTCAATATTTTTTTCCAAAATATTTCTTTTTAAATTCTCATTTTCCTCTAAGGCTTCATTTAACTTAACAAAATATTTTGACTCATTTGTTTTAAGTTCTTTGTTAATTGGTTTTAATTCGTTTTCAGTTTCTAACAATAACCTGTTAGCTTTATAAACCCCGAGTAAATGAATTTTGCATCGAGGAGAACACATATCTTGGATTACCTCATAAGGATGTCTCATAACTACTTTTTCATCAGCTATGGCTTTTTCGCATTGACATACGGGAGTGTTCTTTTTGTATTCTTCCTCCTCTATGGCTTTCTTCCTTGCTTCCTCAGCTTGACATCCCTCTTCCTCTCCTTGATCACAAACCTCCAGCTTTACTTCACTTGCTTCAACATCTTGTGGTTCCCCGAGTTCAGCAGCTTCACAACCTGTCACCTTTTCCTTAATAGCTACACAACAACCCTTCTCTTCACCAACCTTAACAACCTTTTTCTCATGAGCTTGAACCTGTTGTACCCTATCCTCACAAACCTTATCATCTTGAATTTCACACCTAAACTCCCTGAAAGGATGAAAATCTTCAACTGAATCCACATCACTTTCCACCACCTTAGCCACCAGGGCATGATTAATTTCTTCTTTAGTTTCTTTGCTTTCGGCACTCCAATCAAAGTTTGAGATTATTTTGTTTCTTCTTTGGCTTGTCTTTTTCTTTATCGGTGATCGGGATGACATTTGAAGTTCTTGACGTTCCCTGTTCAATGATGATTGGAGATGAACATTCTCTTTTGAAGTGGCCTAATTCCTTTCCATTGAAACATCTCAATCTGGACATATCATATCAAAGTTATGAGTTTTGATTTTGATTGTCAAAGTTTTTCCCACTTATTTTTTCCATAACCTTCTTGCATGCAACGTGAGCATTTCCATCTACCACTAGATATCAGTTTCTTCCAAATCATCAGGCTCTACCTGATACATATCCTCCATGGTCATTCCTGTGCCTTTCAACTCTCTCGCAACCAAAGCTTCATAACTGTGTACAAACATTCCGAATAGTGTCATTGTTTCAAATGGAACTGGAGTAGTGAATGATGCAATTGAGCTTGGTCTAACACTTGATGATCCACTACCAGACTTGTTTGACACGCCATATACAAAAGGCCCACCATAAGCTGCACCATACATTGAAGAGTTTGCAGCGGACGAAATCAGTGTAGGATTTTGTGGATAAACTGTAGCTGGCACCATGGATTGATTGTATTCTCTCCTTTTCAAGTCCAAATCAAATGACTTCAGATTTTTGATCACATCCATGAGTTTATAATCAGTAAGATTTCTTTCGTGCTTTATCAATTTGACTTGCAAGCTCCATTGCGGTGGTAGAGAATCCAAAAGTTTTGTGACTTGTTCATGATTACCCAACTATTCATCATATTTCTTTACGTTGCTTGAAATAGAAAGAAATTGGTTGTTAAGATCAGTAAGCCTTTCATTTTTGTGTCCAAAAAATGAATTAAACTCCTTCTTATCTTGGGTTCTCTTTTCCTTCTTCAATTCTACATTACAAACATAAAACTCGCACAAAGAATCATACAAGGATTTTGCACTCTTGTTTTCGGCAAAACGGTTGTAGATGTCTTGAGATAAACACAAAGTTAAATCTTCGAATGCTTTTTGATCATGATTGATTAACTTAAGATCTCTTTCTATAAAATTTGATGCATCAGTGTTTGGTGAGGTAGTTCGATCGATAGTGATGGTAGGAGTGTGTGGACCATTGAAAATTAATTCCCACTAATTGTGATCGGTGTAGTAGAAGAAGGCTTTCAAACAACGTTTCCAATCTTCAAAATTGTCACCATTGATAAGCCTTGGTGGCCTATTAGGTGCCTCACTTTCCAAGTCAGAAATAGTGATATTAGTTGTTGTCATTTTCAAATCAGAAGGTAATTTTGCTAAACACCTTTAATTTCACTGCTACTTTCGCTGTCACTTTTGCTGCTACTTTCGCTGCTACTTTCGCTGGGAGATTCGATAACAGTTTTGCTCGAACATATTAGTGCTGGGAAACTCTAGTTTCGGCAATAAATTCGCTGAAACTAGTAGAACTTTCATTCAGAGGACTATTTCGGCAGCACTTTCGCTTGTTTTGGCAATCAAAGGAGGTGAACTATTTTTCAAAATGAGGTACTTTCACTGAGTAACAAAGACCAACTTCCACAATCACAAGTTTGGTAGTGCTGGAACAGTGGTTATAGTTTGGCTGGATGAACAATAGTTTCACTCGATGAAACTGTCAGCCTTTTTCGAACACAAAATCAATTAGAATTCACCCAAATCATAATGAATTTATGATTGGATGATTAGGATAGCTTCCTATACAAATACCAGATGTTTTTCAATCGATTTCCATACCAAAAACACAAAAGATAAGATTCAAAATGAATGGAATAGTGTTTTTGCCAAAAACCCTTCAAAAACTGAACAATCAAGAGCATTAAGACTTTTATACCATATTGCTGGTCCATATGATTGATAATCATTGCAAATGATTCATAAAACACATAAATCCCTCTAAATAAACATAAATCTATTAATGACACAATGAACAAGTTTCAAATATATTCAATGATCTCCAAACTCGCACAATGAATAATAAACAAAAGCTCAAATATAAGCAAAATAAGCTGCCTGCCGAATACACAGAATTGCAATAACAATATTTCACTATTAGGGTTTTGCAAAACTTGCTTACAATGAGTGAAACTTTGAATATATAAGCAGATGATAGTTTCGCTGTCAGTTTCTGTCTTGCTCATAACTAGATTCACCCAGCGACGAAACACAGTTTCGCTAGGTGAACCGAATCAGTTGACTACAAGCGAAACTCAGTTTCACTCCTTGTTTCGCTGGGTATAGAACTTACAAAATACAAATTACAATCTAAGTAAACTAACATGTAACCTATTACAAAAATAAACAAAATAAACAGAATAACAATGGTGAGTCCAACCTATTCAATATCATCAATTACGAACCACTTGATCCAGCTACAGAGGAATTGTATGAGAAGGAATTATATACATGTTAGCAATAAATCTTAGCTGAGGAGTCTGGTGAAGATTTGGGTTCATTTGATGATCTAGAATATTCTATTGATTACACCAACATATTTGAAAAGAGTCTAAAGAATTTATTTTTTTAGATATATTTTTAGGAGAAGGAGATATTCCCTCTGACTTTTGAGTTAAGCAGCATACATCTGATCCTAGTGACATGACGAGAAAGATTTCCTCATAACCCTCTTTCCAATGATAGTGCTAGTATTTGGAGCTCCTCCGTGAAGCTTCGGATATGATGACATGGAACTGCCTAGTGTAATATTCTCACCCTTTCTTGTTTGATCCGAACTCGTGATAGTGATGGAAGTTGTAGTTTCTCCCGATAAGATTCTAGTGGTACACGAACACGATAACAATATTCTTATTCATTGGAGAGGATATTTTGATGGTACACAGAGACGATAATGACATTCTTTTTCACTAGCTAGCTAGCAAGTTTAAAATCTACACATAGACATCGACTAGCACTGTGTGAGCCATTGGCATGGCTCCGACAATGGTGGTATTTGCATCACTACCGACATTGAACTATAAAAGCTCAGTTATGGTAAACCTAGCTGGTAATTAGGTGATTTAAGGTGACTAGATGTTGTGGTGCTCCACACTCAGATTTAAGTTTCTTAAGATTTCGCTAGAACTCAAGATCTAAATCTATTAGATAACGGTGATTCTATGAAATCCGGTAGTTTTCCATTACGCAAACTTCGTTAGTTCTGTTAAGTATTACATACACATCTTGTGAGCACAGACAAGTTGTCCTTGAACGTTGTTAACTTACCAAATTATTAATATTGATTTAACCAATATTAACATAACTAATAATTACCTGTACTTATTATATGATTATGTTATATCAACATGTTTATGTTATTGTGACAACCCTAAAATTCGACCCATTTTGGAGTTTTAAAATGTTAAAATGAAACTACACGTGCATGTTACACACTCTAAATACTTTTAACAGGTACAATCCAATGCACAAATGAACCCTTTAGGTGTAGTGATGGCCCAAATGATGATTAAAATAATAATAATAATAATAGTAGTAATAATAATAATAATAATAATAATAATAATAATAATAATAATAATAATAATAATAATAATAATAATAAAAGCATGACTAAGATCCAACTTATGAATCCAGATTAAAATAAATATGCTTGTTAATAAAATGTTATTAATAGTATTTACCCAACAAAATTCTTATACTAAACAAGTATATTTAAAAGAAAATCTATGGAAAATGCATAAATTACAACCAAACCAACATAAATATTATCAGAATAATTTTATTTACATATTGAGCAAAAAAATAAAGAATGTATTTAATAGTTACGTGTTATTGTGACAGTACAAAATTGGCATGCGATACTAGTTAAGTGAGCACCCACACCTTACCCTAACTAAATAAGACCCTCATCTTCCCCTTTTTACTTCATGTTTAGGGTTTTCATCAAGGAAGGATGGGGCAACGGTCGTACCACCCCCCCTCATTTTGCGCTCGATTTCTAGCCACCTACCATGGCACCACCACCATAAAGCGCATTTGAAACCATATCTATCTTTAATGTATGATTTCACCCACAAGAACGTGTAATTTCCATGCTATGAATTGATATTTGCAACAAAGACGGTGGTCTCAAGGCTACGATGGTGATGGTGGCCTCAATGTTGGTCGAGTTAGTGATGAACGGTGGTCGCGACCACCCACTTATGGTCAGTAGAGCTGCGATAGGGACAACCGAGTGTAGCTGTGATGGTGGTAGGTTATAGGATCATGGTAGTGGTGGCTTGGTGGTGACCCTCAGACTCAATGGAGACAAGGATGGTTGTGATGGTCGTTCTAGACCATAAATGGGCCGTCGTGATAATGGACTTGTGTTGGAGTTGGTTTCAACGGTTGCTTGTGGTTCTGATGATGGTGTTGTGGTATTGATGTTGTCGGCTGCTGGTTGTGGCAGTGATGGTGGTGTAGGTCATGATTGTAATGGTGGTTATGATGGGTTACAGTGGTTGTGATGGTTGTTTGTTGTGGGTGTAATGGTTAGTGTTTAAGTTATTGGTTCCAGAGTTCTCCAGATGAAGGCTATGATGGTGGCTTTTAGTCTCGATGGTGATTGTGGTGACAGGTCTGGTCTAGGTGTGGTAGTTGAGTTGTTTTCGGTCAGATTGGCAAAGGAGATGTTACAAGGTTGTTTGGTCTCTATAAATATCTATGGAAAAGGTATAACCTATGCGTACAACTTAGTCCATAAATTTTATGTATTCGATTGGTGATGTTGAGTTCTAAAAATAAAAACAACGATAATAGACTTCATTTAGTAACCAAGCAACAAAATGATATTAACAATAGACCCAGTATTGTAAAAATCGGCCTACTTGGCTGAGTACTCGAGGAGTACTCGGGAATCGGCTGGCTATTGAATCAATTTTCCCTAACTTGGTCAAAGAAATCGGATTCGGTCAACCTCGGCCAATAATCGGCCTACTCGGTTCTAGTCGGTCAACATCGCCCAACTCGGTCAATGGGTCAAATGGCGGACTTTGACCCTAAAAATTAAAAGAAACCTAATTTTCCATTATACTTTGTTTGAGAACAAAAACCATATTCAAAATCAGAATTTAAAACTCAAACAATCGACTTCCCTAACCTAAAACATCAAACCTTTCTATCTTCACACATTGCAGCCATGAATCTTCATTTGGTACAGCCTTAAATCTTCATTCATTGTGGATTCTACCATCATAGAAAAGCAAAATCATTCTTTGTAGCCACGCAGGTATGTGTATTGTTGTCGTTTTGGTCTGATGAACCCTATCGAAGTTTCATTGTATTGGACTTTTGGTCTAATTGTTTGTTTATAGTAGCATAAAGTATGATTTTATAATGAAATCCACCATATTTTTTGCCTGAATGCTTGTTCAAGTAGGTAGTAACCTATTGTCTGATGCCCTAATATTTTTGTTTTGGTATGATTATCATTTGTATTTTTGTATGATTATTCATTTGTATGTTAGTATGTTAGATTTTGTAATTGTTACTTTTCAGCAGAATAGTGTTTTCAATTGGTAGTTGTGTTTTGGAAATTCAAATTAGTTTGATCTGTATGTATGTATGTTTAAATAAGGTTATATTTTAAGATCTGTAATATTGAATTAGTTATATGTATTCATTGGGTTTTGGCCAAAATTTAATTGGGTTTTTTGTTCTAGTAGCCTAATGTCATATTTGTTTATTTTGTAACTTTATCATGTTTGTATTTTGATGTTGTAGTTCTAATATCATTAACCACAACTCCCACAAGTACCCCATCTACTGCATCAACGGCAACTCAAGACCAACTTAAATGGAAATCCAGAGATCTAGGATGGGAATATGGAGTATTGTCGGATCCTAACAACAAAGATAGAGTGAGATGTATTTTGTGCAATAAAGAGATGTCAGGAGGAATCAATAGACTAAAACAACACATTGCACATATTAAGGGACATGTTGCCCCATGTTTTAAATACACAAAAGAGGATCAAATCAAATGTAGAGATGCTCTTCTCGATAACCAAACAAAAAAGAAGGGAAATGAACTTGATAATGAATCTTTAAGAGTGAGAGTGAATATTGGAAGCGATGAACATGAAACCATTACCATTGAGGATGATGCAATGGGAAATTCCTTTGGTGGTTCAAAGGTTCCATGATCTTTTGGTCCTATTAAAGGGTATGCAAACACTATTAACCCTGAAAATGTATTGAGTGGAAGAAAGAGCAATATCGATAATATTTCAAATGTTATTCCAAAGGAACACATGGCGCATGGAAAAGAGTACATTTGTAGATGGGCATACGAATGTGCAATTTATTTTCATGCAATTGAAAAGGATAACTTTAAAATGATGTTTGTAAGGATTCCTATAAGTCTAATGTAGCCAAAACATCCAAAGTCTCTCTGCATGCATGCACTAAAGAACAGAAGTAGAAATGCTTCGGAAGTTTTACACCATGCACTAGAAATATTCTAAGTGTAAAATCTTCTGAAGCCAAGACCAACATCTTCCGAAGCCAAAAGTGAAGTCTTCCGAAGCTTCAAAGACTGTCTTCCGAAGCCAAAGAGTGAAGACTGATTTCTTCCGAAGACTTTTTAGAGATATGCCTTTATCTGATGTACTTTACCATAAAGCTGGACCACCTTTCAGCTGCAACTCTGTAATGTCACCAACTTACATGAGTTGGTGATAGGTCCATGCTTTTGGTAACTGTACATTAAGGTCTTGAGTCCATTCTTTCTACTATATGTACTTTTATCCTTTTTGTAATATATTAGGATGTGAGCTATGGCATGTCATAGTCACTAGTCAAAAAGGCAGATCTGCCTTTTGACTCTACATTTGATTTTGTAGTTGTCTATTCAATTGTATCCAGCTGGCCTTCAAAGTATGGTCGGTTGTAGGATGTAGTATATGTATCTCAAGTACTTGTAACTTTCCTTTATGCTTTGAAACATTTGTAATAGAACTTGAGAAGCAATATACAGCATTCTTGAAAACCAATTACTTGTGCTGTTTGCCATCTTGCTCTGTCTCATATTTACTTGTGTTCTTAGCATCTTTCATTAACAAGTTAACCAGTTCCCTATTTGATATGTTAAGTGTTCTAAGCAACTCTCCTCATTGTGTTGTTGTGTTGTAAGTGCATACCCTTCACCGGTCCTGCATTTGGTATCAGAGCATTTCAGGCACTTGATATATGATCTCACCATCTTAAGATCCCTCACACACACAAAATACTTGACAACTCAAATGGCAGCTATTACCAAAGCTGTTATGGAAACTGGAACTATGACAAGTCTCCATTGATCACTCCTAAAGACTTTGATACTTGGTGTCAAAGAATGGAAGCCTTCATCAAGTCTCAAGACTCCAGGATGTGGGACTCTATTGTTGAAGAACCTTACATACCAAGCACCACTTCTTCTACTGGTGGTGGTATGATTCCTAAGGATGTGGCTGATTACTCTAAAGTAGAGAGGAAAAGAATAGAGATTGATCAGAAAGCCATGACAGCCTTTCAAACTGCTCTTCCAAACTCCATTTACAGAGGCTTCAAGAAGTGCAAAACTGTCAAGCAACAATGAGAAGCACTGAAACTGATGTATGAGGGGTCTACTGAAGCAAAGGAGAACAAGAAGGATCTCCTAAAGCAGCAGTTTGAAAACTTCACCTTTAAGGTAGGTGAAACCATGACTCAACAATACTTTAGGTATGTTGAGATTCTGGATACTCTAATGGATGTTGGAGTAACTCTTGAGAACAGGGACATTGTAAGGAAGTTTATGTCCTCTCTTCCTAGACAATGGACATATTACTATGTTGTTATCAAGAGGACTGAGAACCTTAAGACTCTTACTTTCACAGAGTTGTATGGTATTCTTAGTGGCTACCAGAGGGAGATGAACATGCAAAACTCATCTGGTAACTCCAGCAATCAACTGAGTTCAGCCCTCCATGTGGTTGAAAGGGAAAGCATTGAGCCACAGCATCATCTTATATGCTTCCCTGACAACTCATAAAAGGGCCCTTTCATCACCTTCCTAGAGACTCCAAGGGAAAGCTACACTCAAGGAAGTCCTTTCCAAGAGACAAGTTCTTCTCATGCCTTTGTCTCTGCTTATGAAACCTCAGGCAACTTTCTCTTCACTCTTGAAGATTTGGACTGTATCCATCCAGATGATATGGAGTACATGGAGATAGTCCAGCAAATGGCTCTTCTCACTCACAGAGCCAAGAAGTTCTACAAAAGGACAGGGAGAAAGTTTCCAAGCAATGTAGCCAGTGGAAAGTTTAGGCTGGATAAAAGCAAAGTAAAGTGTTACAGCTATAACCAGATGGGACACTTTGCAAGAGAGTGTAAGGCACCAAGGACAAATGTTGGCCAAGCACAAACCAGACCAAACTACACTGAGAAAGCCCCCCTAGAATAAGAAGCCAAAGCAGCAAGCTGCAGTTGCTGTTGATGAAGGAGGCTTTGGCTAGAGCTTTCAGGTAGAAGATGCATCTCCAAACCAAGCACTCATGGCAGACCACGATGAAACCAAGGTATTGGAACATCTTTGTACTCCTGAATGCATTGCTAAAGCCAATAGATACACGTCCTATAAGAAATGAGATCTGATCTTGAGTCCTTAAATATCTTAAAAGCTAATTTTAAAAGAGTTGAAAATGATTATAAACTAAAAGATAGAGGACTTAAAGAAAACCATTTCAACTCTTAAACATGAGCATACAAATTACAGGACTCAGATCAAAGACCTCATTACTAAATTAACTGAATGTCAGGCTAAGCTTGTGATAAGCAAATCCAAGGCAGAAAAATGTGTTCTTGAAGAAGAGACCTTCAAAATCCTAATATCCTCATCCTTGCATGCAAAAGTTTGTTATCAAAATAAGTAGTGACTAGGATCTTGTGAGATAGCTCCTCCACACACAATCTTGTCTATAAGATCTCCTAGGTGTGGAACTTGTGAAGATGAGCTTCCCCTCATAGATCCTGTGACTGAAGAGGATGAAGAGAAGATGGTGGGAATGGCTCTGAGAAGAGTGACGAAGAGCATTCTAAGAAGGGTCATCATCCCTCTAAGGAGAGCAAAGCTGTTGGGATGACCAAGTCAAGAAGAAAGAACTTGATTAGGAAGGCGAAAAGAAAGTCCAAAAAGGCTCAAGAGATCAAGGCCACCTTCAATTCTGCACAGAAACAAGTCTTCATCTCTGCAGGATTTGAAGTGGTAAAGGATGAAGACACCAACTTGAACTCCATCAACAAGAGCTCTGGTTCATGTCCAAATCATCCCATCATCAAGAAGAAGGCTGATCAGTTGTGCATCACTGTTGTACAACCTGAACCATCCAGGTCCAAAGGTAGTTCTATCCCCATAAGAATTGCCACAGCATATGCAAAGATGAAGATGGAGAAGGAAAGTGATCAACTTCAGCCTTGTTCACAAAGGAAAACTCATAAAAGGAAGAAAATGGACTGTGTTATGTGTGGGAGTACTTCTCATCTTGCTAAGGATTGTGTTTACAATCAAAAGAGTACTCTCCACATGACCAAGAAAAAAACTTCTAAGAGTTTGGAAAAGAAGAAGCAAGCTTCGGAAGGAAAATATGTTTCCTTCGGAAGCTCCAAAATGAAGAAGAAGACAACTGGAAACTTCCCTTCGGAAGAAAATTTGGTCTCGGAAGAAAGGAATACTTCCGAAGCACTGAAGCCTGCTGTAGTGAAAGCAAGATCTTTCGAGGGTCCAGTCATCAAAACTTCCAAAGTCATCAAAACTTCCGAAGTCATCAAAACGTATGAAGTATTGAAGGTCAAGTCTAAGCTTCCAAAGGTGGTGTGGAAGTCAAACCAAGTGGCTGAAAGTTCTTCATCAACATCAGCAAATGATCCTTCTAGCATGACTATAGGATCAATTAATGTTGCATTGTCTTCAACTTCTTTTGATGAGCCCAAGACCAATGAGGTTGGGTTTCCAAATGTAACTAATCATCTCTTTTGTGCAGGAACAACTCAAGACAAACATAAATGTATGGATCATTGACAGTGGTTGTTCCAGGAATATGAAAAGCAATAGGTCACTACTTCAAAAGTTTGAAAGAATTGATGAAGGACCAGTTGCTTTTGGAGTAGATGCAGGAGGTTACATTACAAGAAGGGGCAAGGTCACAAATGGTAAGCTCCGCATTGAGAAGGTAAACTTTGTCAAGGAGCTTGGGTACAATCTTCTAAGTGTATCCCAATTTTGTGATCAGAGTCATAACATGCTCTTCACTGAGCATGAGTGCATTGTTCTCAGGCCCGGGGTGGTCATTCGTCTTGAGCACATCCTGCTCAGAGCCCCCAGGAAAGGGAACATGTACAAGATGGACTTGTAAGAAACATCTCCCTTAGGAGAAGTTTCATGCTTTCTGTCTAAAGCAAATAATGATGAATCTTTCATCTAGCATAAAAGAATGTGTCATGTAAACTTTAAAAACATGAACAAATTAATTAAGAATGATTTGGTAACTAGAATACCAAAGAAAGAGTTTACAAGTGATGACCATTGCGTTGCATGCTTGAAGGGGAAGCAACACAAGGTATCTCACAAGCCAAAGGAAAGAAATTCCATCATTAATCCCCTACACTTATTACATATGGTTCTCTTTGGCCCCACCAGGGTAATGAGTCTAAGAAGGACCTCTTATTGTTTGGTGATCACAGATGATTTTACAAGATTCACTTGGGTCTTCTTTCTTGGAACTAAAGATGAGACCCCTGAGATTCTAAAGAATTTCATCTTAAAGATATAGAATCAATGTGATCATAAGGTCAAAACCATAAGATTTGATCAAGGAACTGAATTCAAGAATCAAATCCTTGATACATTTTGTGATGAAAAAGGTATTTCAAGACAATATAGTTCTCCCAGGACTCCTCAGCAAAATGGTGTTGCTGAGAGGAAAAACATGACACTAATTGAAGCGGCAAGAACAATGTTGTCTGACTCTAAACCGCCCATCACCTTCTGGGCAGAGGCAGTGAACACTGCTTGCTATGTGTAAAATAGGGTTTTAATGGTTAAGACTCCTTATGAACTTTTTCACAAGAGAAAACCATTCATTGGTTTTCTCAGGTCACTTGGATGTCCTTGCACCATCTTGAATACCAAAGATCAAATTGCCAAGTTTGCTGACAAATCAGATGATGGACACATTATTGGATACTCTTCTCAAACTAAAGCTTATAGAGTATACAATCTCAGAACTAGAGTAGTTGAGGAGTCAGCCAATGTGACTTTCATTGAGCACACTACCGGTGTGAAAGGTTCTGGCCCGGATTGGCTATTTGATCTTGATTTAGTTACCAACTGTTTTAACAAATCTTGTGAGAATGTTTCAGGGTCCACAGATATACTACCTACAGGTGATCCTGACCCAAGATTTGAGCTAAGAAGACCTTCAAGTTACACATCTTCAGCTCCAGTGGTAACTAATCTTGCAAATGAAGCTTCTACCAATACATCAATGTCAAATCTTGCAGATACTTCTGAGGTGCCTTCAAATTCCAGCTTAGAGGCACAAAACTCAAAGGAAGGAGCTTCAAATTTTGGATAAAATGGTGGTGGTGAAAGTGATCAGAAATTGTTGGGTATTCTACCTAAGAATAAATTGAAGATTTCCAATATTATTGAAGTTGAAGACTTGAAGAATAAAAGCAACAAAATATTAGTCTAGGGTTTATTTTGTAATTATTGTAAATGCTAGATTAGTATAAATATTAACATAAATCATCATTGTAAAGGGTGAATAATTCTCCACCAAGGGTGGGAATTAATTCCATCAACAATATCATTATATCATCATCCTACATGTATGATGATTTCAACATCAAAGCAATAAACATCAAACATTAAACACATTGTGTTCCTCATGTTCATCATCATTATTATTATTTTAACATCGAATCATCAAGTTTTGGTATTATCAATATGAATCCTAAGATCCAAGCTCAACGATCCCGTTCATAACGGGAACACACAATTGGTATCAGAGCCGGAGTTGATGGGTTCATATTGATTTTGATGAGATTTCATGGTTAGATTGCTAAACTTATTGAAGATCTGAAGAAAGCAATTCAACAATCAATTAAATAATAATGTTTGTGGCTGCGTAATCAACATTAATGTTTGCGTTCAATCGAAACATTATAACCCTTGGTGCGCACGGCTCATCAAGAAGTAGTCAATCAAAGCTGCGGATTAGGGCTGCTTCCGAACAAATTGTGGATGCCGAATTGGTGATGCAAATTAGGGTTGCGGCTGCCGAATGAGGCTGCCCAATTAGGGTTGTGATTTAATCAAAGGTGTCTTTTGCGATCGAAAGAGAGCTGCAGATTAGGGCTGCTTGCGAACCAAGTATTGCGGCCGAATGGGGTTGCCAAATAGGGCTACCAAATCGGATTGTGGCTGCCGAATTAGGGTTTGCTCGAATGGTTGAGGCTTCCGTGAGCAGCTCTTGCGAATTAGGGCTGCCACATTAGGGAGGCCAAATTAGGGTTGCAAATGGGCTCATGAACATCATTGGGTTTGTAACTTGGGCTCCATCATTAAAATAAAAAGAAAAGGTGGACTCGGATTTAATGTTTGGGCCACCAACATCAAAAAGAAAAGGTGGACTTGGATTTAATTCTTTGGGCCGCCAACATCAAAAAGAAAATATGGATTAGGGATTTAGCTTAATGCTATGAAAGCAACTATAACCACAAATCAAAGGCACAAATTGGTTGTTCTAAAGTGTTGAAGATTTCGCTTCCGCATCAACAACAACATTCTTAGCTTTGAACAACTATTCAACAAAATCAACATCAAGCTTCAATTCACATCGAAAATCTACAATTTAGGGGGAGTATTGTTGGGTATTCTACCTAAGAAGAAATTGAAGATTTCCAATATTATTGAAGTTGAAGACTTGAAGAACAAAAGCAACAAAATATTAGTAGGGTTTATTTTGTAATTATTGTAAATGCTAGATTAGTATAAATATTAACATAAATCATCATTGTACCAACCACCCCTCCCAGACCCTGCTCTTGAGTGGGATTTACTGGGTATGTTTGTTTGTTTGTTTGTTTAAAGGGTGAATAATTCTCCACCAAGGGTGTGAATTAATTCCATCAACAATATCAATATATCATCATCCTACATGTATGATGATTTCAACATCAAAGCAATAAACATCAAACATTAAACACATTGTGTTCATCATGTTCATCATCATTATTATTATTTTAGCATCGAATCATCAAGTTTTGTTATTATCAATATGAATCCTAAGATCCAAGCTCAACGATCCCGTTCATAACGGGAACACACAGGAATTTCTTGATGCTGATAACCACTCCATTGAAGACAACATCAATGATGTCACACACTCACTGGATCAAGTCAATCTTGATAAGTGTGCTGATGTGGAGGGAGAATCTTCCTTGCCAGATCAGAATTTTTTAAATTTAGATCTGTCTAAGCAACTTGCTATGATCCCTCAGCTAAGGATCCACAAGTCTCATCCTACCACAAACATCATTGGAGATGTTGACTCAGGGGTGAGAACAAGAGGACAAACCCATGAAGCAAATGTTTGTCTTCACTCTTGTTTCTTGTCCTAGATAGAGCCAAAAAAAATTGATGAGGCTCTAAAGGATGGAAGTTGGGTTGAAGCTATGCAAGAGAAGCTGTTTCAGTTAAAAAGGCAAAAGGTTTGGAACATATGTCCTCTTCCTCAAGGGAAGACTACCATAGGAACCAAATGGGTTTTTAGGAATAAGAAGGATGATATAGGACTTGTCATCAAGAACAAGGCATGACTAGTTGTTGAAGGGTATACTCAAGAAGAAGGAATTGACTACACATATATTTTTGCTCTTGTAGCAAGACTTGAAGCTGTTAGGATATTCCTAGCTTTTGCTGCATCTAAGAACTTCAAGGTCTACCAACTTGATGTCAAGTGTGCTTTTCTTTATGGGGTGATTGATGAAGAGGTGTATGTCAGACAACCACCTGGGGGAGTGTGTTGAGAGCATTTCTATAAGGCAATGATTGGGTCTCTTATATACCTCACAGCTAGCAGGCCAGGTATCATGTTTGCTACATGCATTTGTGCAAGATATCAAGCCAACCCCATGATGTCACACCTGGTCACTGCCAAAAGAATTTTAAGATATCCCAATGGTGCTCCATCACTTGGCCTTTGGTATCCAAAGAATTCTGACTTTAATCTGTATGCTTGAACACATAGTGACTATGGTGGTTGCAACATGACTGTAAAGTCTACATCAGGGGGATGTCAATTTCTTGGTGGAAGAGTAGTCACTTGGAAATTTAAGAAAAAATCCTGTATGTCTGCATCAACTACTGAGGCTAAATACATTGCTGTTACAAGCTGCTGTGCTCAAGTGTTTGGATTCAAAATCAGATGCTAGACTATGGATTCAACTTTAAAGAGACTCCCATCCACATAGACAACAACAGTGCTATCTCCATCACGGAGGATCCTGTGCAGCACTCAAGGACAAAGCATATTAATATCCGGTATCATTTGATTAGAGATAACTTTGAAAAGGAATTAATCAAACTAGTCAAAGTTAACACAAATGAACAATATGCTGATCTGTTCACCAAAGCTTTTGATGAGCAGATATTTAAATATCTTGTATCAGCTATTGGGATTATTAACTTTGAATAGGTTTTCTTAAAACTTAATCATATTTATTTCTAAAACCTGTGTGTCCTAAGTTGTCTATTTTATCACCTTCATAAGCCCTTGTTTTCTTTGGAAGAAAATCTTTTCGCCAGACTTTTCTTAGATTTTTGAAAATTTTGATCTCTTTTCTTTTCGGAAGACTTAAAATTACCCTTGGAAGAAATTTATGTCTTAGTAAACAAATAATTGCTTCAGTAACTTTACCTTCGGAAGAAATTTCTGAAATATCTTCCGAAGCTTAAAATCAACTTAAGTACTCTGTATGTTTTCAAAGAACAAGTTTCTTCCGAAAATAATTTACCTTTGGAAGTTTTTATTCTCCTTAGAATAAAAAATCCCTGAGTGTAAATTCTCTTCCGAAGCAAATTCTCAAAAACCTTTGAAATATCTTCCGAAGCCAATTTGCCTTCGGAAGTTTTTTCTTCAGAACTTCCGAAGCAAATAACCTTCGGAAGATTTCTCGATTCCAAGAAAACTACTTTTTGGGCAAAAGTAAAATACTTTTCAGAGGTCGGACCGACATCCAGATTTCAAAGTTTATCCTCTTCCATTAACTTTGTCTCAAATCCTTTTCACATAAATGCCCAATGGTTCCCCCCTCTTTCACTATCTTTCTTAATTACACTATTCCTTAAACCTAAATTCTCCCAAACAGCCTTGTTATTCATCTTTCTTCATCCTTAAGCTTCTCAAATGGCCAACCTAAACCGCAGAAACAACCTAGATTTCTCCATGCAAATTCACAGGCAACACACCTAGGTTGCTCTGTTAAGCTCTGAGAAAGATGAAAATTTCTCAGAGATTTGTCGTTTCTTAGCTATATCCAACTAATTCACCTCTCTAACCATTGATCCTACTCTCTATGAGGATCATCTGCTTGAATTCTAGAAGACCTGCCAAGAGGTCATTATGGATGGGGAGAAGGCGCTGTCTGCCACAGTGCAAAGACAATCTTCATCACTCCGGTCATCATAAACACTCACTTGCAGCTGGATGATGAAGAAGGTGAGTTTTCCTTCCCAAAGGAAGTTGTAAATCATTCCATTGAGCAGATGGGCTATGAGGGAGATTTCTCTGTAAAGACCTTCAAGAAAGGGAAGGTCTCATCCCATTGGAAATACCTGCTTTATGTGGTTATCCATTGCTTGTCTAACAAGCATGGAGGATCGGACCAGATTCCTGAGGATCTCTCCTTCATAGTACATGGAATGGTTCAAGGGGTCAAGTTCGGGTACTCTCAGTTTGTTTATACAATTTTGCTTGCTAACTTGGACTCCTTAGAGTATTATATGTTTCCTAGATATGTTAAACACATTCTCAACTGTGAACTAGGCTCACAGTTGAGGGAAACAAATAATATTCTTAAATTGGGACAGATGAAGCTCGACATCTTTAAAATTATGAAGAATCCAACTGTAGGCTTCTTAGGGGTAGAAACAGCCCTTGTCCCAAAAATGTTAGAGCTCATTGCTCAAGGTGATAACCTAGCAACACAAGCTAGTGTTGAACCCACACCTTCCACCTCCCAACCACCAAAAAGGCCACAAATCACCCTCACCTACCAAAGAAAATCCAAATGAACCCCTACTCAAGCTATTGAGTCTGTGCATGCCCCCATATACTCACCCATACAGGAAGAAGTGGACACTAGAGCTCCCACTTCCCCTGAGGAGCAAACCACTCCCATCTCTTCAAGAATTAGGGATGAGGTTCCTCATGCTCACCCTGATGAGCTCATAAGCCAAACTGCCTTAAGCCGTCACTCAGAGTCTCAACACTCAAGTGAACAACCTTCAGGGGACAGTTACCATCCCCAGCTTTTAGACTTAAATCAACCCATTCCCAACCTCTCATTCTATACTGATGAAGACTTAGGTTTTAGTCGGTACCATGAGTCTCTCTACTCTTCCCCTACTCAAAGAGAGATGAGTACTCCTGAGTCTCCTTTGTCTAGCCCACATCAATCACCCATCACTGAGGTGGATACTTCTGAACCTGTTCAGGATATCCATATGGAAGAGGCTCTCACTTCTGCAAGTGATTACATCATTAAGACCTTAACCATGGCAACTCAGCCTATTGACACTTCAATTGAGGCTGTGAATGTGTAGAGGAAATCCAGCAGCCAAGAACCTGAAGCTGGTGGTGAGAGAGAGGACCTTAGTCCAATCATCTCATCCCCCAATGATTCTTCTGATGAAGATGAGGGGAATCTGAGACTAAAGGTGCAAAAACTAACAAAAACATGCTTCTATTTAGTCTCTAAAGTTAGTCACCTTGAATCTCAGGTGACTACCCTGCAAAATAGGGTCAATGATGAGCAACTTGAGATATCTTATCTCATGGAAAAACTAGCTGGGAGACCTTTAAGAGGAGCTCAACCAGGAACACAAGAACCTGTGAATGTGATTGACCTAACTCCTAGCTCACCTATGCAAGAGGGTGATGCTACCAAAAAGGGGGAGAAAGTCATTATAGTCACAGAACCTTGGAGTTCTTCAGGGAGTATGGACATTAAGGACTCACCATCCTCACTTGCAATTGTGCATACTCAGCAACTTCCTTAAGTTCACATTAATGTGGATATAATAGACTCTGTCATTAGCAGTCTCTTTAAGGAAGGCATTCCAAGGGCTATGTCATCCCCACCTCAAGGAACTTCAAACTACATTATTGGGTGGAGGTATGATGCTGAAGAGCCCTCATTCTTCACAGAGTTCAAGGGCAGCAAGAAGTTTTTGATTTTCAGACCATGAACTACTATGAAGGTCTTGACCTGATCAACATGTCACTTGTCAACCCAAGTTAATCAAGACAAACTGACATGTTAGCACTCAGGATTCAAGAAAAAATTACTGAAGAGTTCAGCCTTAGAAGGAGACAAAGACAATCAGGTAATGTCATTGGTCAACTGGATGTTGAGGCAGACCTTGAGATTAGCTTCAAAGGGAAAACCTTGGCTGAAGGCCCAGTGATAGAGCATGAGACCCCTGTCACACCAACAACTGCTTCAGAAATTCATTCCCTCGGTGAAACACCTGCTAGTGAAGGTGTCTCACAACCTCTCTCTGGCCAGAGCTTGAATGCTACACCAAGCAATGAAGGCCAAAGCTCTCTCCACCCTGTGTCACAAAGCTCTGTGGGTGACAAAGGGAAAATGATTTTAACTCCTGAGGAGATTGAGAGGAGGAAAGAGAGAGGAAGAGGAAGCTAAGGGGAGAAAGTTTCTCTGGGTCTTTAGGCTTTATGCAAGCTGCGGACAGGGCTGCCCCCAGACCAAACACTCAAGAAGATGAGTTGAGGGTAGTCAGGATAACTTACCTGCAGACCAATAACTATGACATAGATGAGATTATATCTCTCCCCTTAGAGCAATTAAATGAACTGGCTGACATGGAAGTGTCAAGAGAGATGAAGGAAGCAGAGGATGCAAGGCTACTTCTCCAATTCAAAGAGGAGAAGAGACAGAAAAGGTTATACAAGCATGTTACAACTCTCTCCCCAGTTCAAGAAAGCCCTGTGCAAGAGGATGTGGCAGCTACACAAGAACCTCAGGTAGACAAGAAAACAGATAGGCAAAACATGATCATCTACCTGAGTACCACAGGTCTCTACCAGGCATCTGCACTTCTTCCCTTGTCCTTTGAGTACATTGAGTTTGAGTATCTCAAACAGCTTGAACTTCAAGTCCTCAAAGAACAAAAGGTAATAAAGAAAAAGATGATAGAAGATGCTGCAAAGTCAATAGCCATCATCCAAAAGAGTATGAAGAAGTCTGCTGACAGACAAAGGATGATGAGCTTCTTGAAGCTGTATGGATTCTCCGGAAGGAGACTTGGCCCTATGTCTCTATCCATAATGGATAAGCATATCAGGGTAATCAAGCAGAAGATCAAGAGTGGGGAGTTGATTGACTTAGACTCCCCTCCAAGTCAAGTCCCACGTGAAGTGGAGGTTAAGGTTGAATAACCTGAGACAACACAACCTGGACCTCTTGTTGAGCCTCAGCAAGCTTCATCTTCTGAACCACAGCAGGGTCAAACTCCCTCTCCTTCTGAACCAGTGAGGGAGGAACACCCAACTGAGAAAGACAAGGATGATAAACAAGGTGCTGCAGACCAGTCTTCTCAGTTGAAGTCTTCTAAGAGGAAGAAGAGGATGGCTTCCAAACCAAAGTCAAAGATGAAGAAGCCTGAATCATCCACCTCTACACCTCAGGCTGAGTCAGATTAACCAGAGGAAGTGCATGAAGAGGTAGCCCAATCAACTCTAATTCAAGTGGCTCCTCTTGCAGCTGAGAGACCCATCTTATCCTGGACCTTCACAACTAATCCAGAAAGATGGCATGTGATCAGAGATTAAGGTGTTGAGAATGTCTACACATGGCAAGGCTTAATCAACTTACCTTTGCAAGATATCTTTGAGATGAGAAGATATTATGAGAGTCTAAGTGATCCTAACCATCTGATGAAGAAGGGTATGGTTGTCATCATCCTAAAGACTACCAATATCTGAAGATCTTCTAAATGTTTTGGTAGCATCAGCCTAGGGGGAGTTTGTAAGGATTCCTATAAGTCTGATGTAGCCAAAACATCCAAAGTCTCTCTGTATGCATGCACAGAAGAACAGAAGTTGAAATGCTTCGGATGTTTTACACCATGCACTAGAAATATCCTAAGTGTAAAATCTTCCGAAGCCAAGACCAACATCTTCCGAAGCCAAAAGTGAAGTCTTCCGAAGCTTCAAAGACAAAGTCTTCCGAAGCCAAAAAGTGAAGACAGATTTCTTCCGAAGACTTTTAGAGATATGCCTTTATCTGATGTACTTTACAATAAAGTTGGACCACCTTTCCGCTGCAACTCTGTAAAGTCACCAACTTACATGAGTTGGTGAAAGGTCCATGCTTTTGGTAACTGTACATTAAGGTCTTGAGTCAATGCTTTCTACTTTATGTACTGTTATCCTTTTTGTAATATATTAGGATGCGAGCTATGGCATGTCATAATCACTAGTCAAAAAGGCAGATCTGCCTTTTGACTCTACATTTGATTTTGTAGTTGTCTAGTCAATTGTATCCAACTGGCCTTCAAAGTATGGCCGACTGTAGGATGTAGTATATGTATCTCAAGTACTTGTAACTTTCCTTTATGATTTGTAACATTTGTAATAGAACTTGAAAAGCAATATACAACATTTTTGAAAACCAATTACTTGTGTTGTTTGCCATCTTGTTTTGTCTCATATTTACTTGTGTTCTTAGCATCTTTTATTAACAAGTTAACCAGTTCCCTATTTGATCTGTTAAGTGTTCTAAGTTACTCTCCTCATTGTGTTGTTCTAAGCAACTCTTCTCATTGTGTTGTTGTTGTGTTGGTGGTTCAAAGGTTCCACGATCTTTTGGTCCTATCGATGGGTTTGCAAACACTATTAACCCTGAAAATGTATTGAGTGGAAGAAAGAGCAAAAATGATAATATTTCAAATGTTATTCCAAAGGAACACATGGCGCATGTAAAAGAGTACATTTGTAGATGGGCATACGAATGTGCAATTTCTTTTCATGCAATTGAAAAGGATAATTTTAAAATGATGTTGGAAGTGGTTGGCCAATTTGGTCGTGGAGTTCAACATCCAACTAGATACGAGATAGTAGAAACATACTTAAAGAAAAATGTTGAAAGAACAAAAAGTTTGTTGACACCATACAAAGAAGAGTGGAAATCTAATGGATGCTCGATTATGACGGACACATGGCCTGATAGAAAGAGAATGAGCATCATGAATTTGTGTATGAATTCGAAATTAGGAACTGTGTTTTTGTCCTCTACAGAATCTCAGGATGAAGCTCACACGAGTGAGCATATATATGAGTATGTAGAAGGTTGCATTTAAGAAATTGGTCCCAAAAATGTTATTCAAATTGTAACCGATAATGCTTGAAATAACATGGGAGCAGCAAAGTTGTTAAATGAGAAAAGACCCACTATATTTTGGACATCATTTGCAACACATACCCTCAATCTTATGCTTGAAGGTATTAGTTTTTTTGACAAAGTAATAATTTTTTATATTTTGAGATATTGCTATTTATGATTGGAAAATATAACATGTTAATTCTTGTTAAATGGTGAGAAATCATGATTTAACTTTTCTTTTTAGTTATTGAAAGTGCATGTTTTTTTTTCATTTATTAACATGTTTATTTTTTTTGATGTATAAGGTATTGGTAGGCTACCTAGGTATAAAAAAATTCTCTCAAGAGCTAAAACACTAACCGTGTTCATTTATGCCCATCATAAAACTTTGGCTTTGATGAGACAGTTCAACAAAAAAAGAGATATTGTGAGACCGGGAGTCACGAGATTTGCTTCCTCATTTCTCACTTTGCAAAGTTTGGCCGATTAAAGAGCCCAACTAAAACAAATGTTTACTAGCGATGAATGGGAGAAGTGTAAGTTTTCCAGGATGGAAAAAGGGAAATTAGCATATAATATTGTGGTTAATACCGCATTTTGGTCAGGTGTAGCATTATGATTAAAAGTTTTTGCCCTTTGGTTAAAGTTCTAAGAATGGTTGATGCGTATTGGAAGCCATCCATGGCGTTTATCTATGGAGAGATTAAAAGTTCCAAAAAAAGAAATCAAGAATGTTTTGGGAAATAATAAAAAGGATTATCAACCAGTTTTGGATATTATCTAAAAAAAGATGAGAAATAGGCTTGATATAGAGCTACATCTGACGGCCTATCTTCTAAACCCATATTATCTTTATAACAATCCGGAAATGCAAAATGATCATGATGTGTCAGATGCGATCATTGATTTTGTTGATACAATATATCCAAAAGATCATAATTTTGACGATTGAGTTGCCGATATTGGTGGGCTACCTAGGTATAAAAAAATTCTCTCAAGAGCTAAAACACTAACCGTGTTCATTTATGCCCATCATAAAACTTTGGCTTTGATGAGACAGTTCAACAAAAAAAGAGATATTGTGAGACCGGGAATCACGAGATTTGCTTCCTCATTTCTCACTTTGCAAAGTTTGGCCAATTAAAGAGCCCAACTAAAACAAATGTTTACTAGCGATGAATGGGAGAAGTGTAAGTTTTCCAGGATGGAAAATGAAGGGTTTGTTATGAACATAAAACCAAGTTTAACCATTTAAACTTTCAGAAAACGCAGCGGATATATAGCTTTAAAACCGATTTTAAAAGCTGAAAAATATGTTCTTTAAGTGACCATACAAGAGTAAAACAAACCCATAATCAAAGGGATCTTTAATATGTGAATGAACAAGCTATGAACATCTATAAAACTACATAAAATCACAGCTACATAGAGCTGTGATAAACTACCTTTATTCAGCTGCAAAGTCGACCAAAAGAGGAGAATGAGATGCAAGAAACTCGGCCAAGGCTCCAAGGAAGGACCCCTCAAGTTAGTATACCCCAAGCACTATCACAAAACACCTTAGTTGCTAGGATTGAACACCAAAAACGAAGGGACACACTTCTGAAAAATTTCCAGCCGAGTTCTTCTTCAACAAAAGCAAGAAAACCTTTTTTCTTGTGTGTTCTATTGCATGTGAGAGAGAGAGGAGATGGAGTGAATGAGTGTGTAAAGATTAGTCTTTCCAAGACAAAATAGAAGCAAAACCAAAGGGCCCTAGGGGCGGCCGAATGGTTTGAATGAATTGGGGTTTTTCCCCCCAAAACCAAATAAAAATATGACACATTAACAAGTCATATTAAAGGGTGTTCTTTCAATAAACCTTTTATTAGAATAACACTTACACACTCACTTATTGTTTGATGTATATTGTACCTGAGGTCTGCCCGGCATCCCTCTTTGCTTTCAACTCTTGGAGATGGACGGGACAATTCCTTGCCCAATGTCCAATCTCCCCACACTTGAAGCATGGGTCGTTAGTAGCAACCTTTTGCTTTTTCTCTTGTGGTTTGGGTGGTACCCTTACCACCCCTTTCCCCTTTCCCCAAACGGGTCCCTTACCCTTGGCAACCTTTGCCTTGGGTGCGGGATAAGGCCTTTTCTTGTTCCCACCTTCATTGATGGTGAGAACGGGTAAAACCCTTTTACCCATGGCCGCCTCGGCCGTTTTCAGCATTGAGTGAAGCTCACCAATGCTTTTGTCCCAAGCATTCATGTTGTAGTTCAACACGAATGTCTCGAACTTCTTGGTAAGGCCATTAAGGATCAAATCCGTGGCCAATTCCTTCGAGACGGGACAGTTAAGCCTCTCGAGGCGGTCAATATGACTTTTCATCTTAAGAACATAAGATGAAACAGATTGGTTGTCGTCCATACGACATGCATGGAGTGCTCGAACCGTTTCGAAGCGCTCAACCCTCACTTGCTGTTGGAACGTTTCCTTCAGCTGGGTTATCATGTCATAAGCTCCGTGATGTTCATACTCCTTTTGGAGATCCGGAGTCATGCTCGCTAGCATGAGACAAGACACTTGGACGGAGTCCTCAGTGTACTTCAACCAATCGTTGAAGGCCTCCTGATCATCCTCGCTAGGTTGATCGGGGATAGGGTCGTCTAAAACATACGATCTTCTCTCTTGCTTGAGAACGATTCTCAAGTTTCGATACCAATCGATGAAGTTGTTATGATTTAGATGTTCCTTTTGGAGGATCGCTCGTAGAGATTGGTTGGGCGCGGATGAGTTATCGGAATTATCATTATTTGAGGCCATCTACAAAATTTAACAAAGTTTTATTTTAGTATTTTCGATATTGTAATTTTAATAATAAATGCCTTTTAAGGTCTTTCATATTAAAATCTAGAACCAAACATTACATTTAAATTGTGGTTAGGTGACCTTTATCCCATGTTTTAAATTAATAAGGTGGTCAACGTTTGACGATTGCAACCATTTGCAACTTCTAGAAATATGGGATCGACTTTGAAACATCATATGTAAAGTCGGCATGTTAATCCCATCAACACCATTTGGAAACCACATCGTAGGTGATCCATTTGACATGATTTGCAAATCAAGACACCCTATTACACCCACGTGTGAGTTTGCCAAAACAAGTGGTTAGGTGACCTTTATCCCACAAATAAGGCATTCTCACCTCAAGTCACAAGTTCCCTCAAAATGGTTAGGTGACCTTTATCCCACTAAGAGTTCCCAAGTGACTCAAGTGTTGTGTAAAAGGACGGTGTTGATCTTGTTTGAAAAAAAAAAGGTTTAGAGGTTTCAAAATACAAGTTTAGAAAACTCTATGTACTTGTATTTGCATGCTTTCAAATACAAGGTACCCTATGGTTCTTTGATTAAAACCTATTTTAATCTTTAAAATCATTAAATCATTTTAATAACTTTATATAAACTTTTAAGAACCATCAATTTTCAGCTTGTTAAGTTTGTTAATGAGTTTGTTATGAATATCCAAATATCAACCAAACAATCAAACAACAAACAATCAACCAAGCATAAACATAAACAACCATATGAGCATATGTGCATAACCATAGCATCTAAAGTGGTCCACACTTGTTTGCCATCACAAGTGTGGTCCATAGGACATTCCTAAGGGTCACAAACAAAGCATATAGAAAACTTCCAAAAGCCTCCAACTTGAAACCGCATCCAAAATGCTCCATGTTTCTTTGAAGATCATGATAGGTTGGACTCACTTTAGTATAGATGTTTACTTTTCATTGTAATAGGACTTGTGTTAGTTTCATTTTGTATTTTGATAGTTATTAGCAGTTTTGGCAGTCCAGCGAAACTGTGAGCGAATCTATAGTTTCGCTCACAGTTTGCTGTTTTGGTTCACCCGGCGAACTTGTGTTCTGCCGGGCGAAACTATAGTTTCGGCATGACAGTTTCGCTTGTAGCGAAACTGTCAGCGAAACTATGACTGCTATATATACTATTGTCATTTCATTTTGCATGATAAGTTTGCAAAACCCTAAACGTGGTGCAAACTATCATTCTCAAGCAGTTACTTCATTGAAATACAATTGTGCTTATTGTTATTGAGTGAATTTGTTCATTTAGATATCAATTATGTCTTGATTCATCATATTCATCTCTCAATTGTTTGTTATTTGGTTTATGTATGTGATATTGATCAAACTATTCTATCAATTGTACTGTTCATCGATCACATGGACCAACATTCTTTCATGACCTTCCTTTGTGCTTCCAATGTGAATGTCTTCATATTACAAGATATAAAGTCCTAATACAAGATATCTAGTAAAATGAAAATACACCTAATCTATTTATTACAACCCAATAATAAATAAATTACATTTGAAACAAAGCACAAACAACAAATAATACAACCCAATTGAATGAATGAATACAACCATCACAAACATCCAAACAATCACAAGGTCAATGGCTAGGTTATGCATTAAAACAAGCATCTATCATATCATCCAAAATATAATGAAAACCCCACTTAAAACCACGAAATTTCAGCCAACACAAACTGAAATTTCGGGTTTTATTTTGTCCAAACAAAACAAACAACAAACATGTATATCTTTCAAAGTTTAATCACAAGCATGTGTGATATGACTTTGAAAGGTTGGGGTTTCATATCATATGAACTTAGCAGCCCAAAATCAGCCTATACTAAGATTATTATCATCCTTTAAAACCTATTTAAAAGGACAAAACAAGCAAGTCATCCACATAACCGGCTCTGATACCATTGAAGGGTTTGTTATGAACATAAAACCAAGTTTAACCATTTAAACTTTCAGAAAACGCAGCGGATATATAGCTTTAAAACCGATTTTAAAAGCTGAAAAATATGTTCTTTAAGTGACCATACAAGAGTAAAACAAACCCATAATCAAAGGGATCTTTAATATGTGAATGAACAAGCTATGAACATCTATAAAACTACATAAAATCACAGCTACATAGAGCTGTGATAAACTACCTTTATTCAGCTGCAAAGTCGACCAAAAGAGGAGAATGAGATGCAAGAAACTCGGCCAAGGCTCCAAGGAAGGACCCCTCAAGTTAGTATACCCCAAGCACTATCACAAAACACCTTAGTTGCTAGGATTGAACACCAAAAACAAAGGGAGACACTTCTGAAAAATTTCCAGCCGAGTTCTTCTTCAACAAAAGCAAGAAAACCTTTTTTCTTGTGTGTTCTATTGCATGTGAGAGAGAGAGAGGAGATGGAGTGAATGAGTGTGTAAAGATTAGTCTTTCCAAGACAAAATAGAAGCAAAACCAAAGGGCCCTAGGGGCGGCCGAATGGTTTGAATGAATTGGGGTTTTTCCCCCCAAAACCAAATAAAAATATGACACATTAACAAGTCATATTAAAGGGTGTTCTTTCAATAAACCTTTTATTAGAATAACACTTACACACTCACTTATTGTTTGATGTTATTTAAACAACTTAAATAACATTACAAACAACATCAATAAACAAAATATCCATATAAATTGTTTAATCTCATATGCAACTTATTTAGAAAACCCATTTTCTAAATTTGGTGTTATTATTTAATTGCATGATCACATCATCAAATAAATATTAATTGGTGTTTGCTAAGCTTGTTATTGGGTATAACCCGACTTGGATCATAACGTACTAACCACATCAATATTATAAGTGTCTTGGGCATATAGAATCCTACAGAAAAAGGGAAATTAGCATATAATACTGTGGTTAATACCGCATTTTGGTCAGGTGTAGCATTATGTTTAAAAGTTTTTGCCCTTTGGTTAAAGTTCTAAGAATGGTTGATGCGTATTGGAAGCCATCCATGGCGTTTATCTATGGAGAGATTAAAAGTTCCAAAAAAAGAAATCAAGAATCTTTTGGGAAATAATTAAAAGGATTATCAACCAGTTTTGGATATTATCTGAAAAAAGATGAGAAATAGGCTTGATACAGAGATACATCTGACGGCCTATCTTCTAAACCCATATTATCTTTATAACAATCCGGAAATGCGAAATGATCTTGATGTCTCAGATGTGATCATTGATTTTGTTGATACAATATATCCCAAAGATCATAATTTTGACGATTGAGTTGCCGATATATAAGGGTAAACAAGAGTAGTTTAGTCGGGAAATGGCAACTAAAGGATGCAAGGTGAATGACGACAAATATGATCCGGGTAATATATGTATTATTTTAATTTTTATAAATAATATAAAAATCAAATTTATTAATTTGTTAAGTCTTTGTTTTTACATTATAGAAAATTGGTGGGGAGCTTATGGTGCCTCAACTCCTAAATTAAGAAAGATTCTTATGAGGATACTTTCGTTAACAAGTTCGTCTGGATGTGAAAGAAATTGGAGCACTTTTGAAGGGGTTAGTAATATTATGAAAATAGTCAAATACGAGTCAAAGTTAATTATTATTTACTAAACCATTTGTTGATCGATTTTGATTTTGAAGGAACATACAAAGAAAAGAAATAGATTAGAGACGAGCAAATTAAACAATCTTGTTTTTGTTCAATTTAATGCAAATTTGATGGAAAAAAACAAGAAAAGAAAGACTAGAGGCATGGAAGTATTATTAGCCAATGATTCAAGTGAGGCTCAAGATTGGATTGTCAAAGGTGATGTAGACGAATTTGAGTTCGGAGTACCTTCAGAGGCAGCTAGTGAAGGCATGGGTAATGATGAATCTTTAGAAAATCTAAGATGTTCTAGACTGAGAGAACTTGACGAGGAAGAATTTGTGTCCGAGGATGAAGAGGAGTTGAATGATGAGGTTGAATATGAATTGGATGGAGATAACATCAACGAACAATACGGATATACCTTGGAAGATGACATCTAAATGTTTCATGTCTTAAATATTTTAGAATGAATGTTAGTTTTGTGAAATTCTATGATAATGAACATGTATCTTTTTGATCTATTTTGATATTCACGTATTTTGTTATAAAGTTAGTAATTTTATGATATCTTACATAATTGACATGTATATAATCTCCTAAAAACTAATTATTTTTACAATTTACCAAGTCCGAGTACTCCCCGAGTACACCCCGCCTAGGCCGAGTACTCCAACTCCCTAGTCGACCGATCTAGGAGCGCCTAGCGACTCCCACAACATTGAATAGACCAATGATCCATAAAGATATCATACATGTCATATTTTAATTATTTAAAAAGTATACTATGACAAGCGCTTGTTAGAGATTGAATTTACTATTAATGTTATTGCTTCCCTTATGGCAATTCTAAGGCTTTGTCTACTAGACACTTCATCAAATTTGACACATGAAATGTGTCATATATGTAGCTCAACTCTTGAGGTAGCCTTAGCTTATATGCTACTGAGCCCACTCTTGACAAGATTTCAAATGGTCCAATATATCTTGGGCTTAGTTTGCCTTTCTTGCCAAATCTCACGGCTCCCTTCCATGGTGCGACCTTTAACATCAATCTATCACCTACCTGGAATTCCAAGGGTTTTTGTCTTATGTCTGCATATTTCTTTTGATGACCTCTGGTAGTTCTCAGTCGCTCCTTAATCTTAATTATTTTGTCTGTGGTTTCGATCAAGATGTCAGGTCCCATCACTTGGCTATCACCAACCTCATTCCAACTTAATGGTGATCAACATTTTCTACCATATAGAGCTTCATACAAGGTTGCTTTTATACTTGCGTGGTAACTATTATTGTAGGAGAACTCCACTAAGGGAAGATGGTTATCCCAGCTTCAACCAAAGTCAATCACGCAAGCTCTTAGCATGTCCTCCAAAGTTTGAATAGTTCTTTCATTTTGCCTGTCAGTTTGAGGATAGTATGCAGTGCTTAAGTCAAGTCGAGTCTCCAGAGCCTGTTGGAGATATTTCCAAAATCGTGAAGTGAAGCAACTATCACGGTCTGAGATGATTGACGCTGGCACTCGATGCCTCGTCACTATTTTGTTAATGTATAGTTGGGATAACTTTGGTACGAGGTGGGCTGATTTTGTAAGTCTATCCATGATTACCCAATAGCATCATGTCCATGAAAGGTTCTTGGTAATTTTGTAATGAAAACCATTATGATATTATCCCATTTCCACTCTGGGATTTCAGGTTGTTGGAAAGTTCCTGACGATTTTTGATTTTCGGCCTTTACCATAGCGCACGTCAGACAATTCCCCACATTGGTGGCGATTGATTTCTTAATTTTGGGCCACCAGAACAGTGTCTTTATGTCTTGATACATCTTGTCGCTTCCTGGGTGAATCGAGTATCTAGATTTGTGGGCTTCATTTAAGACTATCTCTCTAATTCCTCCACTCTATGGTACTCATGTCCTTCCTTCATACTTGTATAACCTGTCGTTACTCACTTCCAAACGCTTTTCCATTCCTGTTAACATATCCTTAGCCAATTTATCCTCTTTTAGAGCTTCCTTTTGTGCTTCTTTTAATCTACCGATAAGGTTAGTATACACGCTCATCCTTAAGGCACGAACACGAAGGGGTTTTTCCGTTTCTTTCCCACTCAAGGCATTTGCCACTACATTTGCCTTACCGGGATGGTAGCGGATCTCACATTCGTAATCGCTCAACAATTCTACCCATCTTCTATGGCGCATGTTCAAAAATTTTTGATCAAGAATGTGTTGCAGGTTTTTGTGATCGGTATAGATAACACACTTAGTTCCATAAAGGTAGTGTCTCCATATTTCGAGTGCAAACACCACGACACCCAATTCCAAATTGTGGATCGTGTAATTTCTTTCATGCTCATTTTGCAACCAAGACGCGTAAGTAATCACCTTGTCCCGGTGCATTAGCACACATCCTAATCCCTGACGCGAGGCGTCACAATAGACCACGAAGTCCTCAACACCTCCCGGTAGGGTAAGGACAGGTGCGCTGCATAGTTTCTGCTGGATCAAGTAAGGCTGATGCAACCAAAACATACACTTAAACAATTTTTGGTGCATCTGAAAAAGGACTACCAAAGAAAAATGCAGAACTTCCGAAGGCAAAGTCTTACAGAGCTTCCGAAGACGAACTCTAACTTCCGAAGACAAAGTCTTCCTTCTTCCAAATTTCAACACTTAAAAGAATTCAAGACAATAACTTCCAAAGCATGATGTCCTGAAGAGCAAGTCAAGCCTCGAAAGAAGTAGCCTCTTCTGAAGTATAAGTGGCTTCGGAAGAACTTGTTCATTTGAAGCATGTTAACCTTCGGAAGGCCTTACTATGAACCAGTGGACATAAGTATGGTCCCTCTTGTAGGATTCGATGTGCCCAAGACACTTAGAATATTGATGTGGTTAGTACGTTATGATCCAAGTCAGGTTATACCCAATAACAAGCTTAGCAAACACCAAATAATATTTATTGATGATATGATCATGCAATAAAATATTAACACCAATTTAGAAAATGGGTTTTCTAAATAAGTTGCATATGACATGGAACAATTTATTAGGATATATTGTTCAATGATATTATTTGTAATGTTATTTAGATGACATTACAAATTAATAATGGCTATATATGTTATACAATTAATGGGTTAGTTGTATACATTTTCTAAGAGGGACAAATTATAAGACCATTTAACATGTGATTGTGTCTAACAAAAAGGGGGGAAACCTCTTTTTTCATCCTATTTTCGGCCGCCCCCCCTTGTTGGTCATTGGACCAATTTTGTTGATTAGACACAACACATTAAGGGTCTTTGAATGCTTTCTTGGACCAGCAATCTTGAAACACACATGCAACTAAACTCCAAGAAAAACTCTCTCTTCCATCTTCTCCAAACTCACGGTTTTGAAGGTGATATAGCAGCTTCTTCTTGAAGTTTTGGTGACCAAAATCCTAGCAACTAAGGTGTTTGCTTGAAGGCTTGTGGGTATAGACGTTTGAGGACTTCTAGCTTGAAGTCTTGGCCATTAATCAGCCCTCATTCAGCACTTTCTTGGACGTTTTTGAAGCTTACAACAGCCCTCTCCTTGGTCGTTTCTTGCTGCTCAAAGAGGTAGAATCATAGCTCATTGTGGCTGTGATTTTATGTAGTTTTAGTATATTTTCATAGCTTGATCATTCACATATTATGATCCTTTTCTTTGGGTTTGTTTTTCATCTAAAATGGTCACTAAGGAACATTATTTTCAGCTTATAAAATGGGTTTTATTAAGTTGTAACTCCGCTGCGTTTTTCAGAAAGTTTAAGTGGTTAAACATTGATTTTATGTTCTAGCAAACCCAACAATGGCATCAAGAGCCGGTTATGTGGATGACTTGCTTGATTTATCTTTTGAAATTGGTTTTAAAAGATGATATTAGACATGTTATAGGCTGATTTTGGGCTGTTATAGTTTATATGAATGATTCCCCAAACTTTCAAGGTCATATCACACATGCTAGTGATTAGACCTTGAAAGAAACATATTATGAATGTTGGTTGTTTGGACAATGATTAAAACCCAAAATTTCAGTTTATGTTGGCTGAAATTTGGGGTTTTAAATGGGGTCTTCATTATATGAATAGATGATATGATCATTGGTTGTTTAGTGCATAACCTAGCTTGTGGCCTTGTGTTGTTTGGATGATTCTAGTGGTTGTTTTATTCATTCAATTTGGTTGTAATATTTGTGTTTATTCCTTTGGGTTGTAATTATTCATTCATTTGGTTATGTAATAATAGATTAGGTTCATTTCCTTTACTAAAAAAAATGTATTAGGATACAATTTTGTAAAAGGAAGATGTACAAGATCAAGACCCAAAGATGGACACAAAGACACAAGAAACATGGAGCATTTGGATGCGGTTTCTAGTGGGAGGTTCTTGGAACCTTTATGATATGTTTGACCCTTAGAAAGACCAAAGACAACACTTGTGATGGCAAACAAGTGTTGTCAACATAAGGGCTATGGTTATGCACATATGGTTGTTTATGTTTTATGCTTGGTTGATTGTTTATTGTTTGATTGTTTGGTTGATGTTTTGACATGCATTACAAACTCATTAATAATCATAACAATCTGAAAATTGATGGTTCTTAATAGTTAATAAAAGTTATTAAAATGGTTTAATGATTTTAAAGATTAAAATTGGTTTTAATCTAAGAACCATAGGGTACCTTGTATTTGAAAGCATACAAATACAAGTACATAGAGTTTTCTAAACTAGAATTAAGAAGTCTCTAAAATTTTAAAAACGAGATCAACACCGTCCTTTTACGCAACACTTGAGTCACTTGGGAACTCTTAGTGGGATAAAGGTCACCTAACCATTTTGAGGGAACTTGTGATTTGAGGTGAGAATGCCTTACTTATGGGATAAAGGTCACCTAACCATTTGTTTTGGCAAACTCACACGTGGGTGTAAGTAGGATGTCTTGATTTGCAAACCATGTTAAATGGATCACCTACAATGTGGTTTCCAAATGGTGTTGATGGGATTTACATGCCGACTTTACATATGACGTTCAAGAGTCGATCCCATACCTCTAGAAGTTGCAAATGGTTGCAACCGTCAATCGTTGACCACCTTATTAATTTAAATCGTGGGATAAAGGTCACCTAACCACAATTTAAATGTAATGTTGGGTTCTAGATTTTAATATATAATTGACCTTAATAGGCATTAATTATTAAAATTGATAATATCGAAAATACTAAATAAAACTTTGTTAAATTTTGTAGATGGCCTCTAATAATGATAATTCCGATAACTCATCCGCGTCCAACCAATCCCTACGAGCGATCCTCCAAAAGGAACGTCTAAACCATAACAACTTCATCGATTGGTATCGAAACTTGAGAATTGTTCTCAAGCAAGAGAGACGATCGTATGTTTTAGACGACCCTGTCCCCGATCAACCTAGCGAGGATGATGAGGAGGCCTTTAATGATTGGCTGAAATACACTGAGGACTCCGTCCAAGTGTCTTGTCTCATGCTAGCGAGCATGACTCCGGATCTCCAAAAGGAGTATGAACACCACGGGGCTTATGACATGATAACCCAGCTGAAGGAAACGTTCCAACAGCAAGCGAGGGTTGAGCGTTTCGAAACGGTTCGAGCACTCCATGCATGTCGTATGGACGACAATCAATCTGTTTCATCTTATGTACTTAAGATGAAAAGTCACATTGACCGCCTCGAGAGGCTTAATTGTCCCGTCTCGAAGAAATTGGCCACGGATTTGATCCTCAATGGCCTTACCAAGAGGTTCGAGACATTCGTGTTGAACTACAACATGAATGCATGGGACAAAAGCATTGGTGAACTTCACTCAATGCTCAAAACGGCCGAGGCGGCCATGGGTAAAAGGGTTTTACCCGTTCTCACCATCAAGAAGGTGGGAACAATAAAAGGCCTCGTCCCGCACCCAAGGCAAAGGTTGCCAAGGGTAAGGGACCTACTTGGGGAAAAGGGAAAGGGGTGGCAAGGGTGCCTCCCAAACCACAAGAGAAGAAGCAAAAGGTTGCTACTAATGACCCATGCTTCAAGTGTGGGGAGATTGGACATTGGGCAAGGAATTGTCCTGTCCATCTCCAAGAGTTGAAAGCGAAGAGGGATGCCGGGCAGACCTCAGGTACAATATACATGATTCATATTGATCTTAATGTTACATCTTCTAACACATGGGTATTGGATACCGGATGTGGAACTCACATTTGCAATTTGTTGCAGGGGTTCACAAGAAGTAGGGACTTCAAACAAGGGGATGTTAGCCTCTTCATGGGAAATGGAACTAAAGTCTTAGTTGAAGCTCGTGGAGACTACATCCTAAGACTTCCAAGTGGTTTGGAAGTTATTTTGAAGAATGTTTTGTATGCTCCTAGTTTGACTAGGAACATTATTTCTGTATCCCAATTAAGACATTATGATTATGTATTATCTTTTATTGAAAATGATATTCATGTTTCTTTAAATGGTATGTTCTATTTTAAAGCTATTCCAATTAATGGTATTTATGAATTGGTTCATGAAAATACTTTAAATAGTTCATTGTACCAAACTAACACCAAGAAACTCAAGTTGGACTTGAGTGATACCTATCTTTGGCATTGTCGTCTTGGTCATATAAACAAGAAACGTTTACAAACACTTCAAAAGAATGGTCTTTTAAAAACAAATGAATGTGATTCATTTGATGTTTGTGAATCTTGTTTACAAGGTAAGATGACTAAGGCACCCTTTAGTGGAACTACCGAAAGGGCAAAAGATTTATTAGGAATCATACATTCGGATGTATGTGGTCCTTTTAAGCCAATGACTAGGAATGGTGAAAGATACTTCATTACCTTTACCGACGACTATAGTCGCTATGGGTATGTGTACTTATTGAGGCACAAAGATGAAGCTTTTGAAATATTCAAAATTTTCAAGAATGAAGTAGAAAATCAACTCAATAAGTCAATTAAAATTCTCCGTACCGATAGAGGAGGTGAATACCTAAGTGAAGCTTTTCAAGATCATCTTAGGAGTTGTGGGATTGTCTCACAGCTCACTCCACCTGGAACACCACAACATAATGGTGTGTCTGAGAGGAGGAATCGAACCTTATTGGATATGGTCCGATCTATGATGGCTAGAAGCTCATTACCTCTATCATTTTGGGGTTTCGCTTTGCTCTCCGCGGCCCGTATTCTAAACATGGCCCCAACCAAAAAGGTGGAAAGGACACCTTTTGAGATATGGCATGGAAGAGTTCCATCCCTATCGTACTTAAGGGTTTGGGGATGTGAGGCTTATATTAAGACTCCCACCCCAAATAAATTGGATGTCCGATCCACCAAGTGTATCTTTATTGGATATCCTAGAGATTCTATGGGATATTATTTCTATGATCCAATGGAACAAAAGGTGTTTGTTGCCAGAAAGGGTGAGTTCTTAGAAGCAAAGTTCCTTATGGAAGGAGCTAGCAGTAGAACAGTGGATCTTGAGGAAGATCAAGAACCACAGCCCGATGCACGTTTGGTTGAAACTAGCACTCAACATGAGGATGTTGAGGATGATCAAGTGGTTGATCAATACACACAACACGTTCGCAGAAGTGGTAGAACTAGTAATCCACCAGAAAAATATGGATTTTTCATGGATGGATGCTATGTGATAGATTCTGATGAACCAACCACATACCATGATGCAATGTCCAATTCGGATTGTGACAAATGGCTAGAAGCCATGAACGTTGAGATGCAATCCATGTATGACAACCATGTTTGGGAACTTGTAGTACCACCTCTTAATTCCAAGGTAGTTGGAAGTAAGTGGGTTTTCAAGAGGAAAACCGATATGCATGGAAACTTGGATACTTATAAAGCTAGACTTGTAGCAAAGGGTTTCACTCAAACTCAAGGGGTTGATTATGATGAAACTTTCTCACCTGTTGCGATGCTAAAGTCTATAAGGATATTGTTTGCCATAGCTGCTCATTATGATTATGAGATTTGGCAAATGGATGTCAAAACCGCTTTCCTAAATGGATATCTTGAGGAAGATGTCTATATGGTTCAGCCTGAAGGTTTTGTTGATCCAAAACATCCTAACAAAGTATGCAAGTTAAGGAAATCAATCTATGGATTGAAACAAGCATCGAGAAGCTGGAATCATCGTTTTGATGAGGAGGTCAAGAAATTTGGCTTCATCAAAAACGCTGATGAGGCTTGTGTGTATAAGAAGGCTAGTGGGAGCATAATAACTTTCCTAGTATTGTATGTTGATGACATACTACTATTTGGAAATGACATTCCAACCTTGGAAGGTGTAAAAACCTGGCTTGGAAGTTGTTTTTCCATCAAGGATCTTGGTGAAGCCGCCTATATTCTGGGAATAAAGATCTATAGGGATAGATCAAGGCGGTTGATTGGTTTGAATCAAAGTGCATACATTGATAAAATCTTGAAAAGGTTCAAGATGGAAAACTCTAAGAAAGGTACCGTACCTATTCAAAGAGGAACGATATTGAGTACGACTCAATGTCCAAGCTCAAAAGATGAGCAAGATAGCATGAAGGAAATCCCATACGCATCTGCTATAGGATCCATCATGTATGCAATGATATGCACTCGACCGGATGTGTCATACGCCTTAAGCATGACAAGCCGTTACCAGCAGAATCCTGGAAACAGTCATTGGATGGCTGTTAAGAACATACTTAAGTACCTAAGGAGGACAAGGGATATGTTCCTAATCTATGGATCTGGTGACGAGGAACTCGTTGTAAAAGGTTACACGGATGCGAGTTTCCAAACCGATCGTGATGATTCTCGGTCACAATCGGGATACATCTTCATCCTGAATGGAGGAGCGGTCTCTTGGAAGAGCTCCAAGCAGGATGTGGTGGCTCTATCAGCTACAGAATCAGAATATGTCGCCGCCTCATTGGCAGCTCAAGAAGCTGCATGGTTGAAGAAATTCATTACCGATCTAGGGGTTGTCCCTTCCATTCAGGACCCCCTAGAGATCTTTTGTGATAACGAGGGTGCGATTGCACAAATCAAGGAACCCCGTGCTCATCAAAAGACTAGGCACATTGAGCGGAGATTCAACTACATACGAGATGAAGTTGAAAAGGGAAAGATATGTATTCGCAAAGTTCACACGGATCAAAACGTTGCGGATCCCCTCACGAAGCTCCTTGAAAAGGCAAAGCATGAAGGTCATACTTATGCCATGGGACTTCGATATTCTAGTGAGTGGATTTGATCTGTAAATTTAGTATTTGGATATATGGAACTTTCTATTATTTGAATAAAATTATTTGGTTATAATGTTTCAAATAATATTCCAATTTAGCATGTTTAATCCATGAGTAAAATGTTTACTCTAAATGTCTGTAGTCGTTCATACTTGTGGGAACAAGTTTGAAGGTAAGACTATTATCAACTTGGATTGGTTGATATTCATAAGGATGAATATAGAGCAATGGGTTGCTACCAAGGTTCATAGATATTTGTGGGTTACAAATATTGGACTAACCCGCATCTCAAATTTTACTACATGGAATCTTATTGATTGATCATAAATAAATTTGAGTAAAGGCGAATATCATTTGGTATCCTCCGACCTGAGATACATATTGGGTTTTGATGTTCACCAAGTATTATACCTTGAGCATATTCTTCACTTTCCTGAAATAGTGGACAGTACATAAGGATATGTCCAGGTATAACACGAGGTGTTTGTGAGAAACGTATGTAGTCAAGATGGAATTTGTTCCTCTTATTCGTTGAGAGTTAGATGTCTAAGGCCTGATTAAGTTAAATCAACAAGGTATGATCATTCTGTGTCCTTGGAATTAACATGACATCTGTAACAAAAGGATAAATGATTAATTCACCTAAATCATTTCAAGTAGGGCACTTGAAAGGGATGATGTTATTGAATGGCTATAAGTCATGCGTATTAAGGGTAGTAAACCGTTGTTAGGCGGTATTTACTGCTTGCATCAATCTTCTATGAATCTTGGGCAAGTGGGAGATTGTAGGATTCGATGTGCCCAAGACACTCAGAATATTGATGTGGTTAGTACGTTATGATCCAAGTCGGGTTATACCCAATAACAAGCTTAGCAAACACCAAATAATATTTATTGATGATATGATCATGCAATAAAATATTAACACCAATTTAGAAAATGGGTTTTCTAAATAAGTTGCATATGACATGGAACAATTTATTAGGATATATTGTTCAATGATATTATTTATAATGTTATTTAGATGACATTACAAATTAATAATGGCTATATATGTTATACAATTAATGGGTTAGTTGTATACATTTTCTAAGAGGGACAAATTATAAGACCATTTAACATGTGATTGTGTCTAACAAAAAGGGGGGAAACCTCTTTTTTCATCCTATTTTCGGCCGCCCCCCCTTGTTGGTCATTGGACCAATTTTGTTGATTAGACACAACACATTAAGGGTCTTTGAATGCTTTCTTGGACCAGCAATCTTGAAACACACATGCAACTAAACTCCAAGAAAAACTCTCTCTTCCATCTTCTCCAAACTCACGGTTTTGAAGGTGATATAGCAGCTTCTTCTTGAAGTTTTGGTGACCAAAATCCTAGCAACTAAGGTGTTTGCTTGAAGGCTTGTGGGTATAGACGTTTGAGGACTTCTAGCTTGAAGTCTTGGCCATTAATCAGCCCTCATTCAGCACTTTCTTGGACGTTTTTGAAGCTTACAACAGCCCTCTCCTTGGTCGTTTCTTGCTGCTCAAAGAGGTAGAATCATAGCTCATTGTGGCTGTGATTTTATGTAGTTTTAGTACATTTTCATAGCTTGATCATTCACATATTATGATCCTTTTCTTTGGGTTTGTTTTTCATCTAAAATGGTCACTAAGGAACATTATTTTCAGCTTATAAAATGGGTTTTATTAAGTTGTAACTCCGCTGCGTTTTTCAGAAAGTTTAAGTGGTTAAACATTGATTTTATGTTCTAGCAAACCCAACACCTCTAACACTCCACTGCAACCTCTGAGATACTGCATGGTGCTTTTCCACACCCATGTAGTTAACCATACTTTATTCCATTGTTCATTCCCTATCAGTTAGTACAGTTACCAACTTTAGTTGGTGATAAAAGGTAAGTCATGGACATGTCATGACATGTATATAATCTCCTAAAAATTAATTATTTTTACAATTTACCAAGTCTGAGTACTCCCCGAGTACACCCCGCCTAGGCCGAGTACTCCAACTCCCTAGTCGACCGATCTGGGAGCGCCTAGCGACTCCCGCAACATTGAATAGACCTATGATCCATAAAGATATCATAAATGTCATATTTCAATTATTTAAAAAGTATACTATGACAAGCGCTTGTTTGAGATTAAATTTACTATTAATGTTATTGCTTCCCTCAATGGCAATTCTAAGGATTTGTCTACTAGACACTTCTTCAAATTTGACACATGAAAGGTGTCATATATGTAGCTCAACTATTGAGGTAGCCTTAGCTGATATGCTACCGGGCCCACCCTCGACAAGATTTCAAATGGTCCAATATATCTGGGGCTTAGTTTGCCTTTCTTGCCAAATCTCCTGGCTCCCTTCCATGGTACGACCTTTAACATCAATCTATCACCTACCTGGAATTCCAAGGGTTTTTGTCTTATTCTGCATATTTCTTTTGATGATCTCTGGTTGTTCTCAGTCGCTCCTTAATCTTAATTATTTTGTCTGTGGTTTCTGTTGGGTTTGTTGTACCAAAACAATGTTGTTTAACCATTTAAACAAGAAAAACGCAGCGGATAAACATTTAACAAACACCATTTGTAATCTGAAAATTGATGTTCATAACTTAATTTCAACAAACCCAAAGACATAGGATCATATGTATGTGAATAAACTAGTTATCAACAAGCTAAAACAACCAAAACAACATCAACAAACTACCTTTATGGGTGATTTGAAGAACCGACATTAGAGCTGCTGGAAATCTCGTTTTGTTGAAGAAGTGGCTGTTCTTGGATGGCCAAAACACCAAGGATAGGTGTCCTCAAGTGTACATACCCACAAGCCTTCAAGAAACACCATATTTGCTAGGATTTGACACCAAAATCGCATCAAAACCCTGCTGAAAAATCCTTTTCAGCCGTGGAACATCAAGAAGATGTCAAAGGCTTTGTTCCAGCCGTATGACTTCTCTTCCATAAGAGAAATACGAGTTCTTGTGCGATTTCATGTGAGAAAGAGGAGGATATCAGATGTGTGTGTATGTTCATCAAGAGATTCATGTTTCAAAACAAGAAAAAGGGGAAGAGAGGGAAGGCCCTTGCGGCCGAAAATTCTCTCAACCCTTATTAGGGTTTTCCCCTTTTTAAGTTTCCTTTAATTTGACTAAAACTTATAAATTACATAATTAACCTTTAATTATATAAAATATGCACACACACACTTTTATTATTTGATGTTGCTTGATTAATTTAAACAACATAACAAATAATATCCATGAACAAAATATCCTCATAATTTGTTCATTCTCACATATAATTTATTTAGAAAACCCATTTTCTAAATTGGTGTAATTATTTAATTGCATGATCATATCATCAATTAAATATTAATTGGTGTTTGCTAAGCTTGTTATTGGGTATGACCCGACTTGGATCACAACGTACTAACCACATCAATGTTCTATGTGTCTTGGGCATACAGAATCCAACAATCTCCCACTTGCACAAGATACATAGAAGATTGATGCAAGCAGTAAATACCGCCTAACAACGGTTTACTACCCTTAATACGCGTGACTTAAAGCCATTCAATAACATCATCCCCTTCAAGTATCCAACTTGAAATGATTTAGGTGAATCAATCATCTATCCTTTTGTTACAGATGTCATGTTAAATCCAAGGACATAGAATGATCATTCCTTGTTGATTTAACTTAATCAGGCCTTAGACATCATGCTCTCAACGAATAAGAGGAACAAATTCCATCTTGACTACATACGTTTCTCACAATCACCTTATGTTGTACCCAAACATAGCCTTATGTACTAACCATTATTTCAGAGCAGCGAAGAACTAGCTCAAGGTATAACACTTGGTGAATATCAAAACCAAATATGTATCTCAGGTCAGAGGATACCAAATGATATTCGCCTTTACTCAAATTTACTTATGATCAATCTAAAGATTCCATGTAGTAAAATTGAGACGCGGGTCAGTCCAATATTTGTATCCCACAAATATCTATGAACCTTGGTAGCAACCAATTGCTCTATATTCATACCATATAAATATCTACCAATCCATGTTCATAATAGTCTTACATTCATATCTGTTCCCACAAATATGACCGACTACGGACATTTAGAATAATAAACATATTCATGGATGTAAACATGCTAAAAAGGAACACGACTCAAAAGGTCAAAATTACAATTGTTCCATACATTAAATACTAAATAGATCAATTCCAATCGCTAGAATATCGAAGTCCTAAGGCACAAGTATGACCCTCATACTTTGCCTTCGCAAGGAGCTTCGTGAGTAGATTCGTAACGTTTTGATCTTAATGAACTTTACGAATACATATCTTTACCCTTTTCAACTTCATCCCTTATGATGTTGAATCTCCGCTCAAGGTGCTTAGTCTTTGATGAGTACGGGGTTCCTTGATTTGAGCAATCCCACCCACGTATTTACCAAAGATCTTTAGGGAGTCTTGAATGGTAGAGACCACCCCTAGATAAGCAATGGACAAGCTTATCCATGCAGCTTCCAAAGCTGCCAATGAAGCGGCTATGTATTCGAATTTTAGACTGAATAATGCTACCGTGTCCTGCTTTGAACACTTCAAGGATACCACACCTCCATTCATAATGGAAGTACACCTGATTATGATCGAGAGTTGTATCGATCTGTTTTGGAAGTCCTCATCTGTGCAACCCTTTACACAGATTTTCACTTCAACAGATCCGTATATTAGAAACATATCCTTAGTCTTACTAAGGTGCATCAACATACTTTTAACAACCATTCAATGGTTATTTCCATTGGTATCTACTTTGTCATACCTGATAAGCATGACTCGTCCGGTTTAGTGCATATCATGAGACAAATGACGGATCCTATAGCAGATGCGTATGGGATATCCTTCATTTGATTTTGCTCATCCTATGAGCTTGGACATTGAGACGTAGTCAGCATGGTCTCTCTTTGAAAGGGTATCATACCTTTCTAAGAGATTTCCATCTTGAACCTTTTCAAGATTTTATATATGCACTTTGGTTTGACCCTATCAATCACCTCGATCTATCCTTATAGATCCTTATTCCAAAATATGGGTGATTTCGAAGAGATCCTTTTATGAAAAACATCTTCCAAGCAAGGTTTTAACACCTTCCATGGTTGGAATATATTTTTCAAATAGCAGTGTGTCATCAGCATACAACACTGAGAGTATAATTCTGCTCCCACTAGCTTTCATATATACACACCCTTTTGATGCTTGTTTCAATCCATAGATCTATCACTTTAACTTGTATACTTTATTGGGATGTCGCGGATCGACAAAACCTTCATGCTGAACTATGTGGACAGTCTCTACGAGATGTCCATTAAGGAAAGCGGTTTTGACATCCATTAGCCAAAACTCATATTCAAAATATGCAGTTATGGCACTTAACATCCTAATCGACCTTAGCATTGCCACAGGCGTAAGACTTTCATCATAATCAACCAATTGAGTTTGATGAAAACCTTATGCTATAAGTCTTGACTTATAAGTATTCAAGTGTCCATGTATATTTGTTCTCATCCTGAGAACCCACTTGTATCCAACCGGTTTGGAGTTAAGTGGAGGTTCAACCAATTGCCAAACTTGGTTGTTATACATGAATTGCATCCTTACGTTCATGGCCTCTAGCCATTTGTCCCAATCCAAATTGGACATAACATCTTGGTGTATGGTTAGCCTACAGGGTATAACCACATAGCATCCATTCATGAAATATCCTTATCTTTCAGATGGAATACTAACTCTACCAGATTTGTGAACGTTTTGTGTGTGTTGATCAACCTCTTGATCTTTATCAACAACCTCCTGCTGATTGCTAGTGTCAATCAAATGTGTATCGCCTTGTGGATTTTGATCCTTATCAAGTTCCACAGTTCTATACATCATTCCTTCCATAAAGGACTTGGTTTCAAGAACCATAGACTTTGGAGCAATAAATATTTCTGATTCGTTGAGTCAAAGAAACGGTATCTCATACAGTATCTTTGGATTCTAAATGAATACACACTTTCTTTGTCCGGGTCATATTCATAATATGAGCCTTAGAGAGCGATGCGAAAACCCAAAATGATAAAGGTGGTAAGCTCATAGCCATAATAAATTGAACCATATCCAAATAGGGTTCAGTTTCTCCTTTATCAGAATGAAGAGCATAGATAATTATGAGGAGTTGATTTTCTACTTCATTATTGAAGATTTTGAACATTTCAAAAGCTTCATACTTATGTGTCATCAAGTGCACACAATAATAGCGACTGCAATCGTCGGTAACATTAATGAAGTATCTTTCACCAGTCTTAGACATTGTCTTAAAAGGATCATATGCATCCAAATGCATCAATCCTAATTAGTCTTTGGTTCATACTTATCAAATGAAACATTTTCATTTGTTTCCAAAAGACCATTCTTTTGAAGTGTTTGAATCTAATTCTGGTTAATGTGACCAAGGCGACAATGTCAAAGATAGTAATAACTTAAACCCATTTTAAGTTTCTTTATGCTAAATGTGTATCAACGAGTTATAATAGGATGATCTATCATGAACCAATTCATGGATGTCATTAAAAGGCATATCCTTAAAATGATATACATCATTCAAAACTCAATACCATTATTTACAAATTTTGAATCATGATCATATTGTTTTAAAAGGAAACATTAATCATGTTCCTAGTCAAACTAGGTGCATACAAAATGTTTTGAGAACAACTTCCAAACCATTTGAAGGTCTCAAAATAGAGTTTCCCTTCTTGAAGCGGACATTTCTTTTGAACCCTTTTGCAACAATTGCAAGTATGAGTCTCACATCCGGTATCTAATACCCATGTGATTGAAGAAATGCTTTTAAAACAGCGTATGAATCATGGAATTGTATTTGAGGTTTGCCCAAAACCCTTCTTGTGTTTCAACTCCTTGAGATAGAAGGGACAATACCCCTTTTATAGTCCCATCTCTCCATACTCAAAGCATGGATCGTTCTCCGTTACCTTAGGCTTCATAAGCTTAGGTTTTGAGGTTTCGCTATAACCTTTGCTTTGACGTATTCCTTTCCTTTAGCAATAATTGCTTTAGGATCGGGATGGGCCACTTCTTATAGCCTCCTTTATTGATTGAGAGAATAGGTAGAACCTCTCTACTTATCCCCGCCTCGGTTGCTTTGAGCATTGCATGAGGTTCACCAATGCTCTTGTCCCATCCGTTCATATTACAGTTTTTTATGAATGTCTCAAACCTTTAGTTAGGCAATCAAGGATCAAATCCTTGGCCAACTACTTTGAGACAGGACAGCAAAGCATCTTGAGGCTATCAATATGGCCTTTTATCTTAAGAATATATAAGATGATATCGATTGGGTCTTTTCATGTGACATGTATAAAGCGCTTGAACCGTTTCAAAGCAATCTTATTGTGGAAGGAACATTTCCCTTTTAGATTAACATGTCATGTGCCCCATGAGGCTCCAAACCCTTTTGGAGTCTGGGAATCATATTCCCAACATGAGATCGGATGCTTGCACAGAATCCTAAGTGTGCTTAACTCAATCGTCAAAAGGCCATAACATCAACAGCGTGGGTTGGTGAGGTATGGGATCGTCAAGGACATAGACCTTTACTCATTCTTGAGAACGATTCTCAAGTTTCAAAATGAGTCCATAAGATAATTATGGTTAGGACTATCCCTCTCGAGAATAGGTCTCAGTGATAGGGAAGGGACGATCGGGGTGGTAGCATTATAGTTAGAGGTCATTATTACAAAATTGACAAAGTTCATATTAGTATTTCTCATAAATTTATTTTAATCGTTAATACCCTTAAATGTCTCATAGACAATTAACAATTAAAATCTAGAATCCAACGTTACATTTAAATGATGGTTAGGTGATCTTTATCCCATCATTTAAATTAACAAGGTAGTCAACAGTTGACAATTGCAACCTATTGCAACTTCTAGTCTTATGGGATCGGTTAAACATCATATGTTTAGTCGGCATGTTTAATCCCATCAACACCATTGTACGCCATGCTTCGGTGACCCTAAGCACATGGTTTCCAATTCAAGTCGTCCTACTTACACACACGTGTGAGTTTTTACATATAAGCGGTTAGGTGACCTTTATCCCACAAGTATGTTAGACTCACCTCAAGGACACAAGTTCCCTACAGGTGGTTAGGTGACCTTTATCCCACAAGTAGTTCCCAAGTGATTCGAGTGTCGTGTAAAAGGATGGTGTTAGACTTGTTACCAAAGGGTTTTAAGTTTCCATTAATTTTAGACTTTGAAAACACTATGTACCTTGTAATTGCATGCTTTCAAATACATGGTACCCTATGGTTCTCTTTTAATAAAACCTCTTTTATTTTGAAATCATTAATCCTTTTAATAACCTTTTATTAATTACTTAATGATTTAGAACCATAAAATTCAGCTTGTTATCATAATTTATTTAGATCGTTAAGCATATTCATATATCAAACAATCAACATAAAACTAACAAGCATAATCATACAAACATATGTGCATAACCATAGCCACTAAGTTGACCACACTTGTTTGCCATCACAAGTGTTGTCATAAGGTCTTTTCCTAAGGTTTCAACACAACACAAATGATGAGATCTCCAAAGACCCCCACTTGAACTTGCATCCAAATGCTTCAAGTCCATCCTTTGTGTCTTCCTTTTGTGCTTCCATCCCGAGCATCTTCTTTTACAAAATATATATCCTAATACATATTTTCTAGTAAAAGAAAAATACTCCTAATCTATTTATTACATTGCCAAATGAATAAACAAATTACAACCCAAATAGAAACACAAAAGAAATTATTACAACCCATAAAGAAAGAATACAATCAACATGACAATTCCATAATCAACCAAACCCAAAACAACCATGGTCAAGGCTATGTTATGCACTAAAAATTATGTATCCATATACATCATACTAAGAACCAAAATGAACCCCATTGACCCTAAATTTTCAGCCAACATAAACCAAAAATCTAGGGTCTATTGTCCAAACAAAACACAATCAACCAAATTGATATCTTTCCTTTCAAGGTTTAATCACTAGCATGTTTGATATAACCTTGAAAGATTGGGGTATCATCAAATCAATACAAAACAGCCCTTAAATTGGTTGTTAACCCTTATATAACCAATTATACAAGAACACATGAAACTAATCATCCACATAACCGGCTCTTGATGCCAATGTTGGGTTTGTTGTACCAAAACAATGTTGTTTAACCATTTAAACAAGAAAAACGCAGCGGATAAACATTTAACAAACACCATTTGTAATCTGAAAATTGATGTTCATAACTTAATTTCAACAAACCCAAAGACATAGGATCATATGTATGTGAATAAACTAGTTATCAACAAGCTAAAACAACCAAAACAACATCAACAAACTACCTTTATGGGTGATTTGAAGAACCGACATTAGAGCTGCTGGAAATCTCGTTTTGTTGAAGAAGTGGCTGTTCTTGGATGGCCAAAACACCAAGGATAGGTGTCCTCAAGTGTACATACCCACAAGCCTTCAAGAAACACCATATTTGCTAGGATTTGACACCAAAATCGCATCAAAACCCTGCTGAAAAATCCTTTTCAGCCGTGGAACATCAAGAAGATGTCAAAGGCTTTGTTCCAGCCGTATGACTTCTCTTCCATAAGAGAAATACGAGTTCTTGTGCGATTTCATGTGAGAAAGAGGAGGATATCAGATGTGTGTGTATGTTCATCAAGAGATTCATGTTTCAAAACAAGAAAAAGGGGAAGAGAGGGAAGGCCCTTGCGGCCGAAAATTCTCTCAACCCTTATTAGGGTTTTCCCCTTTTTAAGTTTCCTTTAATTTGACTAAAACTTATACATTACATAATTAACCTTTAATTATATAAAATATGCACACACACACTTTTATTATTTGATGTTGCTTGATTAATTTAAACAACATAACAAATAATATCCATGAACAAAATATCCTCATAATTTGTTCATTCTCACATATAATTTATCTAGAAAACCCATTTTCTAAATTGGTGTAATTATTTAATTGCATGATCATATCATCAATTAAATATTAATTGGTGTTTGCTAAGCTTGTTATTGGGTATGACCCGACTTGGATCACAACGTACTAACCACATCAATGTTCTATGTGTCTTGGGCATACAGAATCCAACAGTTTCGATCAAGATGTCAGGTCCTATCACTTGGCTATCACCAACCTCATTCCAACTTAATGGTGATCAACATTTTCTACCATATAAAGCTTCATACAAGGCTGCTTTTATACTTGCTTGGTAATTATTATTGTAGGAGAACTCCACTAAAGGAAGATGGTTATCCCAGCTTCCACCAAAGTCAATCACGCAAGCTCTTAGCATGTCCTCCAAAGTTTGAATAGTTCTTTCATTTTGCCTGTCAGTTTGAGGATAGTATGCAGTGCTTAAGTCAAGTCGAGTCTCCAGAGCCTGTTGGAGATATTTCCAAAATCATGAAGTGAAGCAACTATCATGGTCTGAGATGATTGACACTAGCACTCCATGCCTGGTCACTATTTTGTTAATGTATAGGTGGGATAACTTTGGTACGAGGTGGGCTGATTTAACAAGTCTATCCATGATTACCTTATAGCATCATGTCCACGAAAGGTTCTTGGTAATTTTGTAATGAAAACCATTGTGATATTATCCCATTTCCACTCTGGTATTTCAGGTTGTTGAAAGGTTCCTGACGATTTTTGATTTTCGGCCTTTACCATAGCGCACGTCAGACAATTCCCCACATTGGTGGCGATAGATTTCTTAATTCTAGGCCACCAGAACAGTGTCTTTATGTCTTGATACATCTTCTTGCATCCTGGGTGAATCGAGTATCTAGATTTGTGGGCTTCATCTAAGACTATCTCTCTAATTGCTCCACTCTATGGTACCCATGTCCTTCCTTCATACTTGTATAACCTGTCGTTACTCACTTCCAAACGCTTTTCCATTCCTGTTAACATATCCTTAGAGAATTTATCCTCTTTCAGAGCTTCCCTTTGTGCTTCTTTTAATCTACCGATAAGGTTAGTATACACGCTCATCCTTAAGGCACGAACGCGAAGGGGTTATTCCGTTTCTTTCCTACTCAAGGCATTTGCCACTACATTTGCCTTACCGGGATGGTAGCGGATCTCACATTCGTAATCGCTCAACAATTCTACCCATCTTCTATGGCGCATGTTCAAAATTTTTTGATCAAGAATGTGTTGCAGGTTTTTGTGATCGGTATAGATAACACACTTAGTTCCATAAAGGTAGTGTCTCCATATTTCGAGTGCAAACACCACGACACCCAATTCCAAATTGTGGATCGTGTAATTTCTTTCATGCTCATTTTGCAACCAAGACGCGTAAGTAATCACCTTGTCCCGGTGCATTAGCACACATCCTAATCCCTGACGCGAGGCGTCACAATAGACCACGAAGTCCTCAACACCTCCCGGTAGGGTAAGGACAGGTGCGCTGCATAGTTTCTGCTGGATCAAGTAAGGCTGATGCAACCAAAACATACACTTAAACAATTTTTGGTGCATCTGAAAATGGACTACCAAAGAAAAATGCAGAACTTCCGAAGGCAAAGTCTTACAGAGCTTCCGAAGACGAACTCTAACTTCCGAAGACAAAGTCTTCCTTCTTCCAAATTTCAACACTTACAAGAATTCAAGACAATAACTTCCAAAGCATGATGTCCTGAAGAGCAAGTCAAGCCTCGAAAGAAGTAGCCTCTTCTGAAGTATAAGTGGCTTCGGAAGAACTTGTTCATTTGAAGCATGTTAACCTTCGGAAGGCCTTACTATGAACCAGTGGACATAAGTATGGTCCCTCTAACACTCCGTTGCAACCTCTGAGATACTGCATGGTGCTTTTTCACGCCCATGTAGTTGACCATACTTTATTCCACTGTTCATTCCCTATCAGTTAGTATAGTTACCAACTTTAGTTGGTGACAAAAGGTAAGTCATGGACATGTCATGACTACCGAATCTTATATAGTAGTTTATCTAAGACACCTTACTTCTAGCAATGTAGTATTAGTCTAGTTGTAAGTTCCAGCTGGTATAAAAGTTTATCCGACTATAGATAGTAGTATATATAGTTTCTCAGTATAATTCATTTTTAATGCTTGTAACTTTCTTGTAATGTTTTGAGTTGAGAAGTAATATATACTGTTGGGTATTCTACCTTTGAAGAAATTGAAGATTTCCAATATTATTGAAGTTGACGACTTGAAGAACAAAAGCAGCAAAAATATTAATCTAGGGTTTATTTTGTAATTATTGTAATTGCTAGATTAGTATAAATATTAACATATATCATCATTGTAAAGGGTGAATAATTCTCCACCAAGTGTGGGAATTAGTTCCATCACAAAAACATCATATCATCATTCTTCATGGATGATGATTTTATCATCAAATCAATAAACATCAATCATTAAACACTTTTTGTCTTCATCATTATTATTATTTTAGCATCGAATCATCAAGTTTTGTTATTATCAATATGAATCCTAAGATCCAAGCTCAGCGATCCCGTTCATATTGGGAACACACAATTGGTATCAGAGCTGGAGTTGATGGATTCATATTGATTTTGATGAGATTTCATGGTTAGATTACTAAAATTATTGATTAAATCGAATCAATGGTTGGTGCGCACGACTGCGTAATAAACATTAATGTTTGCGGTCAATCGAACACATTATAACCCTTGGTGCGCACGGCTCATCAAGAAGTGGTCATTCAAAGCTGCCGTATGTGTCTTTTGCGGTTGGAACAGGGCTGTGGATTAGGGCTGCTTGCGAACCAAGTGTGGGTGCCGAAGTGGGGCTGCAAATTAGGGTTTGCGGCTGCCGAAGTGGGGTTGCAAATTAGGGTTTGCGGCTGCTGAATGTGGCTGCCAATTAGGGTTGCAAAAGGGGTTGCCGTAGGCAGCTTGTGTCGAATGGAATGGCCTGCCATAGGTAGTCTTCTTGGCCGAATTAGGGTTTGCAAACTAGGGTTGCAAATGGGCTCTTGAACACAAATGGGTTTGTTACGTGGACTCCATCACTAAAACAAAAAGAAAAGGTGGACTCGGGTTTATTTGTTTGGGCCACCAACATAAAAAAGAAAAGATGGACTAGGGTTTTAGCTTAAAGCGATGAAAGCAAGCTATAACCACAAAACAAAAACAAAAAAATATAGTTGTACCAAAGTTTTGAAGACCTAGCTTCCGCATCAACAACAAAATTCTTAGCTTTGAACAACTATTCAACAGAATCAACATCAAGCTTCAATTCACATCGGAAATCTACAATTTAGGGGGAGTATTGTTGGGTATTCTACCTTTGAAGAAATTGAAGATTTCCAATATTATTGAAGTTGAAGACTTGAAGAACAAAAGTAACAAAAATATTAATCTAGTGTTTATTTTGTAATTATTGTAAATGCTAGATTAGTATAAATATTAACATATATCATCATTGTAAAGGGTGAATAATTCTCCATCAAGTGTGAAAATTAGTTCCATCACCAACAACATCATATCATCATTCTTCATGGATGATGATTTTATCATCAAATCAATAAACATCAATCATTAAACACTTTTTTTGGCATCATTATTATTATTATTTTAGCATCGAATCATTAAATTTTGTTATTATCAATATAATCCTAAGATCCAAGCTCAAAGATCCCGTTCATATAGGGAACACACATATACAAGTATCTTGAAAACCTTTATTGTGTGTTTGTTTACTTAATATATTATTATCAACTCTTACAGGATTCTACATCATCAATCTGGGTGTGACTTAGTGAGTTTGAGAGACTACAATTGTGTTGAGTGACCAAACTCGATCCTGCATTTGGTATCAGAGCTTCTTAGGCTCTTGATTATGTGATCTCACCATCCAAATAAACCTTTTACCACTCATACACTCACTTCACTCGAAATGGCCCTCAACCAAACTCTGAATGTGAAATAGGGATGATGACCAATGCACCTATCATCACCCTTGATAACTTTAGATCATGGAGCAAACGTATTGAAGGATTCATCACATACCAAGACAACACGATGTGGAAGTCTATCACCAATGGTCCTTACAAGCCAAAGGTGTCAGCTCTAGCTGGAAATGGTGCTACGATAAAGAAGGCAGTTGAAGATTATTTTGATGACCGCCATACCTAACTCCATCATGGTGGCTTTTGAGCACTACCAGTCAGCCAAAGAACTCTTTGATGCTTTGACTCAGATGTACTCCATCTCCAGTGACTCCAAGAAAGATTCACTGAAGCAACAATTTGAAAATTTTACTTATATTGCTAGAGAGACCCTCAGTCAACAATACTTTTGGTACATGGATCTTATTTCCTCCCTTCAATCTGTGCGAATAGCTCTTGAGTTGAAAGATCTCTCAAGAAAGTTCATGAGTGCCCTTCCAAATGAGTGGACTTTCTACTCTGTCTCTATGAAGAGAACAGAGAACTTGAACTCCCTCACCATGACTGAACTATATGGCATCCTTGATGGATACAGTGTAGAGATGGAGAACAAGAAAGGCCACCAGGTGATCAAACCCTCAAGCCTTCCTGCTAGCAACACTTTAGTGGTTGTTGAAGGCTCAAGAACCCCCACAACCTCTGCAGTATCTGACTTACTCCCATGAGCCACCCTGTTCTTTTGGGCCATACATAACATTTACTGAGACTCAAAGGTCTTAACAGGCTTAGTCAAGTCCCTTCCAGGACAATTATGCTTTTGTCTCAGGGAATAGACATTCTAGTGATTTTCAGTTTTGTTTTGATGATTTAGAATACATGGACATTGTCCGACAGATGGCTCTGTTAACTTACAGGGCGAAGAAGTTCTTTAAGAGAACTAGAAGGCAATTTCCCCAGAACCCAATTAACAGCAAGTTTGGGTTTCACAAGACAAAGGCTAAGTGTTACAACTGTAACCAGCTATGCCACTTTGTCAGGGGCAGGATCCACTCAAGCCTTTACACATCCCACCACACCTAAAGCTAACGAGAAGTCAACTGAACAATACACAACTGTTGTTGCTCAAGAAGTTGATTAGAGCTTCATGGTACAAGATGTGACTCCTGCTCAAGCATTAATGTCTGGAAATGATGACAGCAAGGTATTTGAACACCTTTGTACTCCAACTTGCATTGCTAAAGTTAAAATGTATCAGGACTACAATATGAAAATTAAATCTGTTTGAATCTTTGAATATCCTTAAGAGTGACTTTAAAAGGGCTGAATCTGACTATCAAAAGAAAATTGAGGAGGTAGAGAAAACCGTGTCCTCTTTAAAACATGAACATACGAATTATAGGACTCAAATCAAAGATTTAATCTCCAAATAGACTAAGGCTTAAGCCCAGCTCGTAAAAGCTGAGACTCCAGCCAGGAAGCATACTATTTTTGAGCAAAACTTCCAAGCCATACTTGCATCATCCTCCCACTCAAAGATTTGTTATCAAAAAAAGGTGGGTTAGGAACTAATGAAATTGCTCCACCATACTCGTATGAGTCCATTAGACAACCAAGATGTGGGTCTCAAGAGCAAGAGGTTCCAACTGCTGACCCACCATCCCATGAGTTAAAGAATGATGCGACTATTGGGACCATCACAGAGAAGGACAAGGTAAATCAACCCACTTCACGTAATGATGATCAACCCCTAACAACCAAAGCCAGAAGAAATAGGGCTAATGCAGCTAGAAAAACTGCCAAGAAAGTGGTTGAACCCAAGCTAAAGATAGACCCAAAACAAAAGGTTGTCTTCATTTTAGTCGGATTCTAGGTAGTTGGAAACTCTGATCTTGGAAAGGAGTGTAGTACTAGCACTCCAGTCCTACTAAAGGATCAGAAGTTAAAGGGTAGGACTGTTGATGAAGAAAACAAGTGCAAGAAATAACAGTCTTCACATCCCATAAAGGTTTACATTGCATGCATAATATGGTGTTTGCAAAACCATATGGTTGAAAATTGTTACTACAATCCTGCAAGCACACATTATGCAAATAATGTTATGAAAGAAGGAGTCAAGGAGGGTTTCACATTTGGACCCTATCACATGGTTCAAGTGATGAGGAAAGGAAAGCTTGTTTCCAAAGCAAAGTTGCTTGTGGAAGAAACTCATTCTTCCGAAGGGAAAATAGCTTCGGAAGATAAGACAAAGAAAATTCAAAAGAACAAGAGAGTTCCTTTGAAACCTTCCGAGAATAAGACTGCTTCGGAAGAAAAGGTGGGGAATGCTTCTTCCGAGAAGAAAGAAGCTTCGGAAGAATACAAAGTTGCTTAAGCTTCAACAAGCTCACCTACACTGATAAGCCAAGGGATGGAATGGAATATCAGACAAGATGCTACAACTCAAACCTCTTCTTCACAGACATCTATTGAACCCTCTTGCATGCACTTTGGTTCATATATGTCATTATCATTTGAAGAGCCCAAGACCAATAAGGCTTGGGTTTCCAATAGTAACTAACTTTTTTACCTTATGTGCAGGGACATCCACTTGACAAGAATAACAACGTATGGATTGTAGACAGTGGATGCTCAAGGCACATGACTGGGAACAGATCTCTCCTTCAATAGTTTCAAAATTTCGATGGAGGTCTTGTTCAATTTGGAGGTGAGACCGGAGAATACATTAAGTGTATCCAAAGGGAAGTTAAAATTCGGCAAAGTAAACTTTGTCAAGCAACTTGAACACAATCTTTTAACTGTTTCCCAATTCTGTGATCAAAAGCACCAAATGCTTTTCACAGAACATGAGTGCATTATCCTCAAACCCGGGATGACATTTCCTCAAGAATTGGTGCTTCTTAGATCTCCCAGGAAAGGGGATATGTACAAGCTGGATATGGACAATGCTTCCCCTTTTGGTGAAGTTTCATGCTTTCTTTACAAAGCTGATAGTGATAAGTCAACTCTGTGGCATAAACGAATGTGTCATGTTAATTTTAAAACTATGAATAAATTGGTTAAAAATAACCTTATACATGGTGTGCCTAAGAAGGAATTTTGCTGCAAAGATAACTGTGTTGCATGTCTAAAAGGAAAGCAACATAAAATGTCTCATAAAATTATAGAAGTTAACTCTATCACTACTCCATTACACTTATTGCATATGGATCTATTTGGTCCTACAAGTATAATGAGTATTGGAAGGAAATCATACTGCCTTGTGATTGTTGATGATTTTACTAGATTTAGTTGGGTATTCTTTTGAAGAACTAAAGATGAAACAACTGAAACTTTAAAATCCTTTATTCTTAAAATAGAAAATTAAGTTGATCACAAGGTTAAGATAATTAGAAGTGATCAAGGGACTGAGTTTAAGAATCAAGTTCTTGACTCACTTTATAACTCAAAAGGGATTGCTAGACAATACAGTGCTCCTAGAACTCCTCAACAAAATGGTGATGGTGAAAGGAGAAAAAAGACACTTATTGAGGCTGCTTGAACTATGTTAGCTGATTCAAAGCTACCTCTAACATTCTAGGCGGAGGCAGTCAGCACTGCATGTTATGTGCAGAACAAAGTTCTTGTAGTTAAGCCACATTGAAAACCCCTTATGACTTAGGGAAGAAGAGAGATGATAGAGGCTTAATTATCAAGAACAAGGCAAGACTGGTAGTTCAAGGATACACTCAATAGGAGGGAATTGATTACACTGATGTCTTTGCATCTTTTGTAAGACTTAAGGCAATGAGGATCTTTCTTGCTTATGCTGATCCAAGGATTTTACTATCTACCAGCTAGATATTAAGTTTGCATTTCTATATGGGGATATAGATAGGGAAGTCTATGTGTGTTGGCCTCTATGATATAAAGACCCACAACACCCCAACTATGTGTGCAAATTGGATAAAGCTCTTTATGGGCTGCACCAAGCACCTAGGCTGTGGTATGACAACTTGTCTTAGTTTCTCCTAAAAAATGGTTACACAGGATGTACCATTGACAAGACTTTATTCATAAGAAAGTCTAGGAAAGACATTTTGCCCGTACAAGTCTTTGTTGATGACAACATATTTGTTTCCTCAAATGACCAAATGTCTAAAGACTTTAAGAGCATTATCAAGAAGAAGTTTTATTGATACATATGTACCTAGATCCTAATATGAATGTAATATGTCTTGGTTGTCTTACACTGATGTAATGTTTGGAATATTAATGAAATGAGAATGGTTGTTTGTGATTTATAATGTTTAATATTTCATTAATGAGTTGATATTGAATTGGTTAAATAGGTTTGTGATTGTTTGAATTGATACACATAATGTTAAATTAATGAATACATTCAAACTTAACAAAATGAAGTTCTCATGCAAATGGCCCATGCGAATGGACCATACGCATGAATAACTTCAGGCGAATGACTCAGTCGCACGACTGAACAAGGAGACTGGATCATTCGTATGATTATAACATGAGATTGGCTCAGTCGCACGACTGAACACTCAGTCGTACGGATGGATCAACCGCATGGCTCAATCGCACGACTGAACCATGCTAATGGTCCAGTCGCCCGAATGAGCAATCCTAACCTATAAATACCACCCAATTCATGGAAAAACGTAAGCATTCATTCTATTTCGACTCCCGACGTACCCTAGCCGTCCAGAAGCCTCCAAGTTCATACTCTAAGTTCATAGAACGTTGTAGATCGATTCCTAATCGATTCTTAACGTTTGATTCAATACCTTATTGATTCTACGTGCGTTCTCACTGATTGGATCGCCAATCAAATAGGATTTCACACTATTTGGTTTGGTTTACACGTTAATCAGTTGGTGTTTCGTTCAAATACCTGATCCTAACAAGAGGTATCAAAGCTTTGGAAGCTCTTGATTACGTGTGATTCAATCAATTTTGATACAAAGTTTGTGTTTTTTCACTAAAAACGCAATCTTTTTGTGTTAAAAGTTGTCTTGGACGTCCCCCGCTCATCAAGTTTTGGTTTCTACGGCATTAGGCGATTAGGGTTGGTGAAAATTCGGGTTTTTACGGCCATAACACGTTTAACCTAGAAATTTTCGAAAAACAGCAGCTACAGTCGCACGATTGACCCAATCGCACGACTGGACTTCATTCGCATCTTCCAGACGCACGATTGGACTGAGTCGCATCTTCATTCGTACGACTAAGCCTACCGTTCGCAGTGTTCATACGCATCAGTTTCATTCGCACGACTGGACCAATCGCTCAGTTCAACCGCACGATTGAACCAGTCACATAGTTCATTCGCACGGATAGCCCATTCGCATCACTCCAGTCGCACCAGTTGACAGATTGTTTAGGAGACTTAAAGTTAATCGAGATGGAGGATCAGTTGTCAGCGTTTACAGCCGGGAAGGACTCACGGATCCAGAACTTACTGCTACTTGAGAGTGAGGTGGGGAATCATAATAAACCCCCAAAGCTTTTAACGTTAGATGAGTTTCCCCACTGGAAACAACGTTTTGAGATCTACCTCAATGGAGTGGATCCAAATATGTGGGAAGCTATTGAGACGGGTTACAGTATGCCGGTGGGAGCTGATGGGGTGAAGCTTACTTTAGGAGGAATGACTGACGCACAGAAAGTTAAATATAATGCAGAAAAGAGAGTCTATGCATTGCTAACACAGTCTATTCCTAAGGATATTTTTCACCAGTACTCGGAGAATAAGCAAGCCAATAAATTATGGGATGAGCTGGAGAAAAGATATTACGGGAATGCTTCGTTGAAGGCTATTAAAGCTAAGGAGTTAAAGAAAGAATTTGACAACTTCTCATCGATGGGAATTGAGAGTTTAGACGATGTCATTGATAGATTCTACCATCTGATGAGCGAGCTGCACACACATGGTGTTACTACTACCATGGAAGATAAAGTGTCAAATTTTGCAGACGGATTGCCAGAAAAATGGGGTTCTTTTGTGTCAAATCAGAGATAGAATGGAATGTTGGCAAAGTTGGATATCAATGACTTCATTCTAAAGTTGCGAGAAGAAGCACTTAGGATGAAGTACCGAGCTCAGAAGTCTTCATACACTTAGAATCCAGCTTTGTACAATTCAACTCCTCAAGTTAAGACGTCTGGAGCACCTCTTCAGACCGCCTTTGTGTCTAGCTCATCTAGTCCCTCACAAACCTCTCCTTCAGGATCAGAAACGTCAGGGTCTTCTAGTACCCATTACATTGGATCTGAAGCAAATGCTACTAGACTGAAGACCGAGAACCTCGGAAACGTGACAGTAGAAGTAGCTCGAGAGCACATGGATCTCTTGGCAGCAGTGGTCCATTCCTATGATGGACTTGTTGCTGGGAAAATTGGAAACTGCTATCTGGCAGATGAGGACTACGAGCAGGTAGATGAGACTGAGCTAGAGAGGATGGACATTATGTGGGCCTTAGCAAGTGTTGTCCGGAGGGCGAAGAAGATTGTGAAGAAGACCGGACAAAACTTGGTTGCTACTAAGGACACTACATTTGGCTTTGACAAGAGCAAGGTGACCTGCTTCAACTGTGGAGAAAAGGGGCACTTCAAAAGAGAGTGTGTGAAGCCAAAGAAGGCTGGGAACGGGAATCCATTCTCATCCTTCACTCGTCAAGACAAGCAAGCTAGCAGTTCTACTTCATCAAGCAAGGATCCAAAAGCCTTGACTGCCCATGATGATGAAGGACAGGATTGGAGCTTTCGGTTTGTCTCTCCGGGGGAATCCAATATTGCAAGCGTGGAAGACTTAGATGATGATTCCACGAGTGAAGGAGATATTGCAGTTGAGATAGCGATGTTAAATAGTGAAGAGACGACTACAACTGAGGTCAGCTACAAGCCTGAAGAAGGGACGTCTACAACAAAGACAGAATCACCAGAACCAGAGACATCTGATGCTGCGTTGATGGCTAATTCATCAGAATCTCCTCAGGTAAGTACCACTGACCAACTGTTTTAAAATCATGCTTGTTCTGATTGTAATACATTTAGAGAAAGCATAGATCAGAAATTTGCTAGGGTATTAGATCATAATGATAGCTTAGTAAAGGATTTGCAACTGTGCACCGAGGCTAATAGAGTTTTAAAACAAAATGAGCATAGTTACAAAGAAAAGATAGACCTTTTGAATAAACAGCTTAGGGAAACTGAAGTAGTAGCATTTAACCAAGCTAATGACATTAGGTACTATCTTAACTCCCTAGAAGACACTAAGAAACAAAAAGCAGTTTTAGAAGTAGAAGTCAACTCTTTAAAGCAAAAACTGCACAGTTGGACAAGTTCATCACATATTGTCCAACACTTAGTGAGAGAGCGTAACAACGGGGAGGGTTTGGGTTATAAAGTGGTTCCACCACCACCTGAGACCTTGATGAACACTAAGAGTAGACCAATAAATAACAATCCAATCAAGGATCATGTTGTGTCTACTCCTCTTGTAAGTGATCCAGATTCCTCATGTTCTTCAATTGAATCTGGAACAAAACAAAAGGAGGCCACTTCAAAGGCAAAGGGTAAAATGCCTTGTGTTGATCTGGAAAAAAATTTGAAAAGGTTAATATAAAGTCAGGGTCAAACAAAGTCAAATCTGAACCTAAAAAGACTGTTAATGTTAACCTATCACGAGTTTCATGTCAAAGTCCTTTTACCAAAATGGAAAAGATGTTAAGAATGTTAAAACAATTAAGTTTGTTAAACAAGATAAAACATCAAAAGAAGTAGAGTTAAAGCCCAAACATAATGATGTCATCAGGGTGTCACACACGTCTCCACATAGACAGTTTAATCATAAAGTTGATAGCAGGTCATGCTACAATTGTGGAGAGTGTGGACACATTGCATCTTATTGTCCTTACTATCAGACACCTAGGAAGAAAATTGAACTTCAGGATTCAAAACCTAGGTCTTCTAAGAGGAGTTCATTGACTCCACCTAGAACAACTAGTGAACCCAAAGTTCAACCCATTAGCCAGTCGACTGTGTATCACAAACAGGCCTTACACAAATCTGGCTTATGGAAAGAAAAGTCATCCTCTGTGTCTGATAATGATGACAAGAAGTCACTTGAGATACCCTCAACCTATAAGGGTCAATTGGTTGAATTCACGATGTGTGATGCCTCTGGGAAACCCAAGCCAGTAAAGGCTTGGGTTCCTAACCTAAACTAATGTTTTAAATTGTATGTGCAGGGTGTTTGCTACAGTGCTGAAACTAACACGTGGATTGTAGACAGCGGAGCATCCAGGCACATGACAGGAAACAGTGCTCTTTTATCAAACATCAAACAAATAAAAGGAGGGCATGTTTCGTTTGTTGGTAACAAAGGAGGCTATATCACAGCTCAGGGAGAGGTTGGAAATCAGAAAGCTAAGTTTGATAAAGTGAACTACGTTCAACAACTTCAAAACAACTTACTTTCTGTCTCCCAAATATGTGACAAAGAATTTAAAGTCATATTCGACAACAAGAAGTGTTACGTCCTAAAGAAAGACTACGTGATTCCGGAGGACCAAGTTTTGATGACAACTTCAAGATATAAAGACCTTTATGTTTTGGACCTCTCAACGGCTTCTACAACGGATCATGAAGTTCAGTGCTTTCTATCAAAAGCTACTGAGAAGGACTCCATCTCCTAGCATAGGAGAATGGGACACATTAATCAACGGAAGATGAATCACTTGATCCAGAAGGATCTCGTGAGAGGAGTTAACGTCAAAAATTTCCAACTTCCGGATTTCTGTGTAGCATGCAAGAAAGGCAAACAGACGAAGAAGTCTCATAAGGAAAAGACAGGTCATTCTATCGAGCTTCCTCTTGAACTTCTTCACATGGATCTGTTTGGTCCAGTCAGTACAAAGAGCATTGCAGGTGACTTGTACTGTTATGTGGTTACTGATGACTACTCAAGATTCTCTTGGGTAATGTTTCTGAAGTCCAAATCAGAAAAATTTGAGTCATTCAAGGAGTTAGTAACCACACTGGAATCTCTCTACAAGCTGAAGGTGAGACAGGTATGCTCAGACAACGGGACTGAATTCAAGAATCAGTGGATGGAGGCTTACTGCAAGGAAAAGGGAATTGTGCACCAATTCACTTCTACCTACACGCCTCAGATGAATGGTGTTGCTGAGAGAAAGAATAGAAGCTTGATAGAGACAGCACGGACAATGCTGGCAGACTCAAAACTGCCTATCCAATTCTGGAATGAGGCAGTGGCAAATGCATGTTATACATTGAATCGAGTTTTGGTAGTCAAGCGCCATGGAAAGACATGTTATGAGTTACTACAACGACGTAAACCTAATCTGGAGTATCTCGAACCATTTGGCGCGCCGTGCACACTTCTGAAGAAGACTCAAGAAGGAAAATTCAGCGAGAAGGCTGATGAAAGGATCTTCCTAGGATACAACATACCGAACAAGAGAGTTTACAACAACTCAACGGGTTTAGTAGAAGTGTGGTGTAATGTTGATGTTCAGAGATATACCACACCACCTACTGGAAAAGGACCTGGTTACTTCTTCGACTATGATGGATTCTTCAAGTCCTTCAACAACCCTATCTCTCCTTCTGATGACGAGTTAGCTACACGGATGATGTATGATATCTTGAATACACCATCTCTTGATTCAACATCATCGAGCTCACAGGGAGAATCATCTCACCACTCAGGGGGAGTAGTCGAAGACAGTGACTCCTCCTCATAAGATGAAGCTGAAGAAGATGACCAGAACAGTCAGGAGGGACAGGTTCCAATTCCTGCAAGTCCACAAGCATCTAACAGTGATGCTCCTTCGACTTCGAAACCTCAAACTCCATCTACCTCAGATGTAGAACCAAATGTTCATAATCTTGGCTCTGAGGTAGTTGTTCCTATCACTCTAGGATCACGTCTAAATGTCTATCATCCCCTAGACAATGTCATTGGGGATGTCAGATCAGGAGTGCAAACCAGAAATCAGTTGTACTCAGCTGATTATGCCTCTGTTATAGAAAAAGGATACATTCATGATGGTGCTTATCGGTGTTTTGTCTCGCAGTTTGAGCCAAAATACGTCAGTGAAGCACTAAACGATGAGGCGTGGGTGAGTGTCATGCAAGAAGAACTTCTTCAGTTCAAGAAGTTAGGTGTATGGACTTTGGTAGATAGACCTAAAGGTGCTAAGGTCATTGGCACCAAATGGGTCTTGAAATGCAAGAAGGATGACCAAGGGGTCATTATCAGGAACAAGGCTCGACTGGTGGTTCAGGGATTTCGCCAAGTGGAGGGGATTGATTACAATGAAGTGTTTGCACCCGTGGCAAGGATGGAAGCCATCCGTATCTTCCTTGCCTATGCATCGTATATGAAGATTAAAGTCTATCAATTAGATGTGAAGAGTGCATTCCTTCATGGGGAAATTCGAGAGACAATTTATGTTAGTCAACTCGAGGGATTTGAAGATCCTTATCATCGGGACAGAGTTTACAAACTCGACAAGGCATTATACGGGCTTCATCAAGCTCCAAGGGCCTGGTATGAGAAACTCTCAACTCATCTTGTGAAACATGGCTTTCGCAGGGGAGACATTGACTGCACACTGTTTATCAAAGAAAAAGATGGAGACTTACTGCTAGTACAGATTTATGTCGATGACATAATCTTCGGTTCAAAGAACGAAGAATTATGCAAAGAATTTGAAGCAGTAATGAAGGCAGAGTTTGAGATGAGTGCTATGGGGGAGATGAAATTCTTTCTCGGGTTACAGGTGGATCAGACACCAAAAGAGATCTTTCTACATCAGACCAAGTATGTGGGAGACATTCTCAGTCGGTTTGACATGGAGAATGCTTCTGCAGCTGGGACTCCACTTGCTACAAACCATGATATAGCACCTGATGAAAATGGAGATCTAGTAGATGCCACAATGTACCGAGGAATGATTGGATCCCTCATGTACCTCACTGCCTCAAGACCTGATATCATGTATGCTACATGTCTATGTTCTAGATATCAGGCTAACCCTAAGGTTAACCATCTGATCGGGGTCAAGAGGATATTCGTTACCTGAAGGGTACACCCACACTTGGGTTGTGGTATCCTCATGATGATGACTTTGAGCTCACGGCGTATAGTGACTCGGATTACGGGGGCTGCAAGATGAATTACAAGTCTACATCAGCAGGGTGTCAATTCATTGGGAGGAGTTAGTGACCTGGCAGTGTAAGAAGCAGACCTCGGTTGCATTGTAAACCTGTGAAGCCGAATACGTTGCTGCTGCAAGTTGCTGTTCACAAATCATTTGGATTCAACAGCAAATGCGGGACTACGGTTTAAATTTCTCTTCTACTCCTATTTTTGTTGATAACTCTGCTGCAATTACAGTAACTAAAAATACCAGTACAACATCCAAAACACATCGGTATTAAATACCATTTTATAAGGGACTGTTTTGAAAAGAACTTAATTGATGTGGTAAAGATTAATACTGATTTTCAACGCGCTGACCTCTATACAAAAGCTTTCGACGAACCACGTTTTTTATATAAGTTAGAGGTCAACGGCGTTAAAAAGAAAAGTTATGTTATTCCTGATGATGATCATGTGTAGTCTGATACAGTTAAGTCTATTTTTTTTATTTTCTTTATTTATTCTATTTTCTGTTTAAATTAAATTCATGTTATTTAGCTGTCTATTAAAATCCTAAAATAATTAAATCCATTATGATTTTAGAATTTTAGGGGGAGAATAGGTCAGCCAGTAACATTAAAAAAAAACGAGGGAGAAGGAGAGGCTAGCTGATATAAGGTAGACCGTACCTGTGATACCGATTCAAATTCTTTGGAAAATGATAGTACATAGGAACAAATCAAGAGGGACTTTAAAAAATTAATTTAGAAAAGATGCATAATTCAAAGTATAAGTATGTGTAGTCTGAGCAATATAAAAGGAAAGATGATAGAAAAAATTGTAACTACTAAGGTAACACAACGAAAGTAGACCTAGAGGTTGCTAGACCACAGATGATATGTCGGTAGATTCAACACAATAGATGATTAGACCTGACTGGTGATCTCAATATCAAACTAACATGTTCAACTGACTGTGAGCTCCCATCTTGTCACTGGTTAACACAATCAACAATATTCCAATAAGGGGTAATGAGCATGTAAACGCCACAAATGTGTGCGGATGACCATAAATAGAGCAAAGCACGAAAAAAATGAAAGGCAAATGCTATCAAGCTAATAACTTATGTTGTTGGTGCATTATGTGCAAAAGAAAATTAAGATGCTCTAACAAGAAGATAGGTTGTGTGCCTCTCTGCTGTGCGATGGCACTGACATGAGGATAAGCATAACCTAGATATTCTAGAATTCATCGTTGTTTGCCGCCTCTCTGCTGTGCGATGGCACTAACATGAGGATTGGCTTCTCTTTGAAAGCTCTAAGAATAGTTTCTTCTTGTCAAAATACTCGTAGACCGCTCAAAAGCTCCTGAGGAATGTTGATTACTATATAAGTGTGGGATCCACAAACGTTGGTTGAAATAATTAAACCTTAAACTATCACCAATCTGTGTCAAAAGTCTGTGTATGGATTTAAGAGGACAAATATAAAGACAATCATCGTGGCTGCAATTCTTGAAAGTTCAAATCAATGTGGGAATCTAATAGTACCAGTTGATTTCCTAAATTTGCTAACGACTCTAGATGAAAACCAAGAAGTGAGCATCAAAAGGTTTTGATAACAAGTCCCAAATGATTTGACTTGCCTGTATGATTCCAAAATTGAATTGGTCCAGGCATGATCAAACTAAATAGAAGCTGCCTATTCCGGAACCGAATCCAGTAGATTTCTATCTTAGGATTTACCTCTCACAAAAAGTCAAAAACAAGTTTAATTTTTGTACTTTAGTTTAAATTTTCTAGTTATTTAGTCATTTCAGTTTGTTTGTTTGTCAGACTACATCATGAAATTCAGTAAGGGATTAATTCACTAAAAAGGGTCATGTCTGAGATGACCACATGTGTTTTCAAAGGATAAATGGGTCACGTCTGAGGTGACAAATTGTTTAAAATGATCACGTCTGAGGTGATCAAAAGTTTTTCAAGTTAAAAGGATCATGTCTGAGATGATCAAATGTGTATAATGTTGATTCTATAGTAAAAAAAGGGTTTAAATGTAAAATGGTAAGAAATGCAGAAAATTTCATAAGTATGACCCATTCGCACGAATGGACCATTAGTATGGACTTATCATACGAATGGGAGCTATTCGAACGAATGGACCATGAGTATGGACCATTCAACCGAATGGCCCATACGAATGACCCTGTCGGATGTTTTAGAGCGCACGAATGAGTAAGTCGCACGACTGAACTCCAGTCGGACGACTGAAGGGGGGCGACTGAACCAATCGCACGATTGAGGCCCATTCGCCCGAATGAAATGTGCGTATGAGCCCAGTCGTACGATTGAATTTAGGTTTAGTATAAATAGAGGGAGAGTCGGTCGCAGAGACTCACCACTCTCAAATTTGCCCTAAATCGCACGACTAACGTTACTCTACCCAAACTTCGTTTGATCACTATAAATCCTCGATTGTCACATACTGACCATTTGCACTGACTCTATAGGTAATTTGCGGTGCAAAAACATTACTATATCACTCAATTTGACAATTAATCTGGACAATCGGACTCGTTAGAAAACCCGTGACTTGTGTGGCAAAATAACCTAACTAAACGACGTAAACAAATGAAATTAAAGGTGATAGGTGTTAAACGAATGGATTGCGAGTCTAAAGTACCAGAACACAAAGTCTAAAACTCAAAATTGGTGAAAAATTGAATTTGAATTGAACAGACAGAACAACATGCGAATGGACAGGTTGATGAACTTTAGTCGCACAAATGAAGTGTGCCAATAGCTTAACCGCACGACTAAACCATGCGTATGAGTTCAGTCGCACGACTGGTGTAACCGCATGAGGTTACATACGCATGAGTCCAGTCACACACTCAGTCGTACGTATGGGGTCATTTGCACAACTGAATCCCAGTCGCACTGCTCATTCGCACGACTTGATCTCAGTCGCACAACCTCATTCGCATGACAGAAAAGAATTTTTTTCAAGTCCAAGTGTTTCATGACATTCTTAGCCAATGGGTACTAATGTTTACTTTCTTTGTGTAACAGATGGCGAGTAGATGGACCATGAGTACGAAGCACAATATTTGTGCACATCTGGATCTGACATCCAGAAATGCTTCAGACTTCTCTGGCATTATCACCTTTCTAAGGAGATCGAGGATTGCACACGCTATATCTGCTCCATGTACTCCTTATCGTTCTATTTAGCAGGCCTTCTGGGAAGGTGCAGTAGTTGATCGATCCTCTAAGCCTCACTGTATCAGGAGTACTATCTTTGGAGAGGCTATAGCTATCACAGAGGAGGATCTTAGGATCGTGTTACAGTTGGGGGACGATGCTGACTGTCCTACTAGACTACACCCCCTTACTGTGAGAGGATGCTTTCTTCGAGCCAAGTACTCTGGGGACATCAATGCTGGGGTGCTCAACAAGAGCAACCTTTGTCCCCAGTTCAAGTACCTTGCTCACGTATTGCTGAAGTGCATAGCATCCAGGAAGGGAGGCTTTGATGAGTTGTCTGACCAGATCCAGAACGCCTATGTTGCGTTGGTGCTGAACCATCCGTTCAGCTTCTCCAGGATGATCTTCACCTACTTAGTGGAGAACATTGAGGGGAAATGGGAAGGAGGGCTTCTGCATGTACCCCCGATTCATGCAGATGATTATAGACCAGAAGCTCCCCTCCCTGCCAAAGGAGAAGGATGATGCTGTAGTGCTTGAGGTGATGGATGATACCACCTTGGGCCGGATGAAGGTATACAGGGGGAAGCAGGTGAAACCCCCTGTCAGGAGATTGTTTGGGCATCTGGCCCATGAAGACTATGTGGTGCCAGCTCGAAGGAAGTGGCGCCACGACGACAGTGATTCTGATGTTGAGCGGATTGCTCTACCCACCGATGATTCTGATGAAGATGACAGTGGGGATGCTGGAGATACCATGCCCATTCCACCGAGGGGCACAACTACTGATAGCACACCTCCAGTATCTGCCCCCACTGGAGATATAGCAGAGTCGGCTGGGTTCCACCAGGACTTTATACCTGGTGAGGAAGAAGAAGAGTCAGATGAGGAGCCACTGACTAGGACTGTAAGAAGCAAAGTTGTTCCCACAGAACATGGACTCCGGGCGGTTGGTGAACGCCCCAGTGTATCGGGAGAGACTGCTGCTGACCCGAACTATGCTCCAGAGCAGTCAAGCCGTGTTCTAGGGGGAGCATCCTCCTCGACAGGATCGAGGAAGAAAAGGATGGCTCAGCCCCACGACATGAAGAAGAAGAAGCGCAGACTCACCTACATCACCACCACAGCCACCACCTCAACCACCACCACTACCACCTCTACAGCCACACCAACCACCACCACAGCTACAACTACCGCTACCACTACCACTACCACTACCACACCCCCTATCACCACACCTCCCACCACTACATACATGCCATCCACCACCATACCATTCACACCTACATCACCTCCACTATCATCTAGACCTAACCCCATCTTCACCACTGCCACCACCACCACCACTAGCCACCAAGCCGGGCTATCATCTTCCTCACATCTATACGGATCACCTCTACCTCCCATTGGGGTAGAGGAACAGCTTTCAGCGCTGAACCGTATGGTGATGCGTCTGTTAGCCGCTGATGAAGAGAAGACTGCGCAGATTCGTCAGCTGGCAGAACTCATAGCTGCACAGTCCCAGCAGATATCTCAGCAGGCTCAGCTGATCGAGCAGCAGGCCCAATAAATGGCTGCTCAGAGCCAAGAGATTACCTAACTCCAAGAGCATAGAGTCACATCAGCAAAGAAGATTGAGGAGTTGGAGGATGCTAAAAAGACCATCATGCTCAAGCTCAAGGGAACTAAAGATGAGCCTCTGAAGATCAAGGAAGGAGATGGTGATGATGGTGATGATGATGATGAGGATGAGGATGAGGATGAAGATGAAGAGAGTGATGATGATGAATGGATTGAGGAAGAAAGGACAGAGGACAGGCAGGAGAATGATGATGATGAAGGGGGAGATGCAGCTGCATCTGCCTCAGCTCAGGGTCAAGAAAGAAGATCAAAGAGAAATCAAGACCAACGAGCTTCCTCTTCTGCCTCACCGAGTGATGATCCCGCGATTCAAGATAAAAGTAATGATTCGATGTCTATGTATTTGATAGCTTTTGTACTTGAATCATGTATTTAAACTTATGTATTTGATGTTTATATTAAGATTAATGCATTTCTGTCTTGATTATTAACTAATGTTTGATGTATTACATGTTTAAATCAAACAGATCCAAACTATCAAAGGGATGAATTTGATGTTGCTCCCCTTCAGCAGGTCAAGACTCATTAACTATGATTCTTGATCTGCAAGGGATCGTCAGGAGATCTGTGAGTTATACCCCTGAAGAAGGGGAAATAATTCATGATCTTTCAAATGAGCAACTAGCTGAGATGTTCAAGCTAAATCCCGATGAGATCATTAAGGATGCTCCAACGTGTGAGTCTACCAGTGACGAAGAGCTAAATGACATTGATGAGATAGAGATAGAAGAGGTCATAGCAGAGCACTATCCTCAGTATGCTGACAACGAGGGAAATGTGGTCCCTAATCTGGGTGAATCCCTAGTCAGTGATACATTTGAGGTATTAGATCAGATGGAGCAGGAGTCTGAGAAGACAGAAGGAAAGGCCCAAGCCTCAAACGACGATGTTGATTTCAGAAAGGCTGAATGGGCTGCTTGTTTTGAGGAAATCCGAGCCCAACGCACCGCTCCTAAACAGAATGTCTACACCAAACTCTACAGAGTGAAGAAACATCATAAGGTGTCGGGCAGGATTATAGCGTGGGCACATTTTGAGGATCTAAACGTTTATGCCATTAAGAGGGAGAAGGGCATAGAGTACTTTAGATTTCCACATGATCTAAAGACTCTACCTGGTTTTGAGCTCAACCAGCTAACGAAATTGAAGCTACTGTATGCTGACCCAAGGAAGATGTCAGGCTGGTTTGAGGCTGCCCTGAAGAAAGAGTACCACACCAGGTGGGTCAACTTCAAACCTCAACAACCAACGAGGTATATCAGACGTTCAGAAGTTGATCCCATCACTGGTAAGCCCAAGATTGTGCTGAAGTGGAGTCCTCCAAGAAAGATGTCAAGAATCCCTCTCAGGGAAATGCCACAGGATTTTACTCCACACTTTAAGTGGTGGTACTATGATTGGAGAACCGGGGAGGTGGTCATAGTTCTAAATAAAGAGGGACAAATGGATACCATCAGGGTGTTTGACCCAATGTGGCTCACTAACTTGTCTGCTAATGATGTCTACACATTATACAAGTGGCCACTGTTCTATGACACGCAAGATATTGTACAAGCCCTCCAATTCCAGAATGTCATAAGACTCTGTTTTGCGTTTGAGATTCACGCAGGAGTCACAAGAGAGGAAAAGTACAAGAAGTATGAGGAGGTGATGCCGAAAGTAAGACATTAGAGAGATCTAGGTCCAAGGGGGAGTTTGTTGATACATATGTACCTAGATCCTAATATGAATGTAATATGTCTTGGTTGTCTTACACTGATGTAATGTTTGGAATATTAATGAATGAGAATGGTTGTTTGTGATTTATAATGTTTAATATTTCATTAATGAGTTGATATTGAATTGGTTAAATAGGTTTGTGATTGTTTGAATTGATACACATAATGTTATATAACATTCAAACTTAACAAAATGAAGTTCTCAAGCGAATGGCCCATGCGAATGGACCATACGCATGAATAACTTCAGGCGAATGACTCACTCGCACGACTGAACCAGGAGACTGGATCAGTCGTATGATTGTAACATGAGATTGGCTCAGTCGTGCGGATGGTTCAATCGCATGGCTCAATCGCACGACTGAACCATGCTAATGGTCTAGTCGCCCGAATGAGCAACCCTAACCTATAAATACCACCGAATTCGTGGAAAAACATAAGCATTCATTCTATTTCGACTCCAGACGTACCCTAGCCGTCAAGAAGCCTCCAAGTTCATACTCCAAGTTCATAGAACGCTGTAGATCGATTCCTAATCGATTCTTAACGTTTGATTCAATACCTTATTGATTCTACGTGCGTTATCACTGATTGGATAGCCAATCAAATAGGATTCCGCACTATTTGGTTTGGTTTACACGTTAATCAGTTGGTGTTTCGTTCAAATACCTGATCCTAACAAGTTTGAGATGAGTTCCATGGGAAAAATGGACTTTTTCCTTGGAATTCATGTAAAGCGAATGAAAGACGGGTACTTTATCAATCAATATATGTATGTCAATGACATCTTAGAGAGATTTTATATGAAAGATTGCAAGCCAACAAAGTCTCCTATACCTAGAAATCCCAATCTTTGTACTGACTCTAAGGGGGAGGATACTGATCAACATCAGTATTGGGCAATCATTAGATCTCTGATGTATCTCACAACAAGTGGACCTGATATCATGTTTGCAACCTGCGTCTGTGCAAGATATCAGGCTGCTCCAAAGGTTTCTCACCTAGTTGCTGCCAAGAGAATCCTTAGATACCTCAAAGGAGCACCTAAACTGGGTCTCTGGTATCCAAGGAAAACCAACTTCAATCTCTATGGTGGCTGCAACATCAACAAGAAATCAACATCAAGAGGATGTCAAATTCTTGATGGAAGAATCATCTCATGGTAATGCAAAGAGCAATCTTGTGTCTCAACATCAATTGCTGAAGCTGAATACATTGTCACTGCTAGTTGCTGTGCTCAGCTGATATGAATTTAAAACCATATGATAGACTATGGATTCAAATTCATGTGTACTCCTATCCACATTGACAAAAAGAGTGCTATTTCCATCACAGAAAATCCTATCAAGCACTCTAAAACAAAGCATATTGACATCAGGTACCATTTCATTAGAGATATTCATGAGAAAAACTTGATTAAACTAGTCAATGTTGAAAGGATCGGGATCTAGTTTGATCAATTAGATTAAGATTTGCAGCGGAATAAAACACGAATTAGATGAAATTTAAGCAAGAATAATATGAATATTCAATCAAACAGTGACGATTATAGAGAGAGAGTTTTCTGCAAATAGAATATTTTCATTCACGCAAAAGCTTCGGTTACAAAACAATTAGGTCAACATTCCTTTTATAAAGGAATGTGACGTCAGCTGATATCACTTGATAGTGACATCTAACTGATTTATACAAACAACTGAAAGTAGACTAAAGTACTGAAGATGTCCACAACAACGAGGACACCTTCACAAAAAAGGCTAAGTACAAGCTACAAATACAACTACAGAAGTTATAACATCTGAAGTGTAAGAACTTCAGATCTTTTACATAAAATAAAACTAATGATTACAAACTACTGAAAAGTAAACCATCACAACTACTGAAAAGAACTACTTCAGCTGTTGTGACAACTTCTGAGAACTTGGTCTTCAGACTTTGTCTTCAGCAGTTGTCTTCAGACTTTGTCTTCAGACATTGTCTTCAACTGTTGTCTACAGACTTTTTTGTCTTCAGACTTTATCTTCAGACTTTGTCTTCAGCTGTTGTAGACCACTTCAGTTGGTATGATGTCTGTGGGACTTAAAGGTTTTTCTGATCTGGCTCATTGGTTCTTTTGGTCCAACAAACTCCCCCTGAACCAATGCAGCCAAAACCTTTAAGATTATTGAAGTCCCACTAATTGGCATAAACTTTTTCTGGATCAGCTCAGAAATCACCAAATTAAGTTCAAGCCAGGGAAGAGGTTTCAAAAAGTTTGATTGGCAAAGGATGAATGGGAACTTTGTATTGGGGAATTGGACACAGAGCTGTTACCCCATTCATGAGACCTACTTCCCAATGATAAGTCTGTAAGACTCTCTAACATAGGCCTCAAGTAGTACAACTTTTTCTTCCATTCTGAGTTCTTCAGCTTCACTTTCAAAGAAGAACTCAGGCCCATAGTACTCTGATAAGTATTTAACATTCTTTCCATTCTTTAGCTCCACAGTAGTTATTTCTCTGTATGCAAACTCATCAGGATGAGTACCTTCAAGTAACAACTTGAGCTCATTTCTTCTTATTTCTTCAAGCTTCTTGTAGATCAACCCCTTCTTCACCATTTTGTTTTCTAGTAAAGTTTGTGGGGTCATCTTAGACTTGTAAGCTCTCTTGAAGTCATCAAGGATTTCCCAGGGTGACACTACAATGGCCAGCATTATCACAGCATCTACAGTCTTCTTTACTTGACCATTGTATCGACTTGGAATATTCTTTTTATAAATTCTGTCACTTACTCTAGGGTCAGGCCAATTTCTCACTCTCTCTTTCTGATATTGAAATGTGAATCTGAGTGCATACAACCTCTGAGCATGTTTCTTCATAGCTTGTATGGATGAAGACTTAGGAAACTCTTTATCAACCATCCTTAACAGCTTCTCATCATGTTGTTTTTGCTGTTTTTTTCTTCAAGTTTGACTTTTACCATTTGCCTTTGGATGTCAGGTGTATTGTTGTTGGTTGACTCCTAGGCTCAGGCATCTTTATTTTAAGAACATCAGAGATTGGCAGACTATCATCCTTATCATCTTCTTCTTCTTCTTCCATCCTCAACACCCTTCTCTTCCTCTTGGGTGCATCATTGGTGGTTGTTTGAGTAGGTTTCATGGGTAAAGGAGTTGGTTTTGAGGGTTGTGAAGTTGGTTGTTTTGGTGTGGGAGATTGTATAGGCTGCTCTATCATCTTGGTTGTGAAGGAGGCTTTGGATAACTTTGCCATATCAGACCTTTTCCCAGCACCAGCTTCATCAAGAGCTTCTATGATCAATCCTTTGTTGAATGCTTCAGAAGAACAGATTCTGGTGGTTATCTCCAAAATATGTCTCTGGACCATGACTTCACTTCAATGATTGGTCTTCCCAAATGCTTTGATAAGAATCTTATCATAGCTTCCAGCCTTTCCCTTTCTTTCTCATTACAACTTGCCCATCTATGCTCAATCTCTTGAATCTCTAGCCTTCTAATTTCAGAGTCAAGTTTGGCTGTGTCAAAACCTTGTCTGAAGAGTTGATCAATGATCTTATCCATAGATCTGCTATGTTGCTCATCAGCTTCTTTGATCAGTTCTTCTAACTTTTTCTCATCTTCAGTCTGTTCAACACTTTTCTTTCTCTTGTATGTGATCATCTCCTTTTCTTTCTTTTCTTTTTCTTCTTCCTCTTCAACTCTCTTTCTTTTGTCTGCTTTCACTGACTTAGACTCCCCCTTTTTGGTTGCACTGGGTTCAAAGGTTTGAATGTCAGAAAGTCTCTTAGAAACAGCATCATCAACTAAGGTTTGAATATTTGAGGAAAGCCTCTCATCAATGGCTTGATGCACAATATTAGTGATGATGGGAGTGATGAGAGGTAAGGAGGATTGAAAGGCAGCAACCATTTGCTCAGAGGGCTTCTGTCGCTGAGAAATGGTGCCTGAAACAGAGGCTGGCGGCATAGTTGTTGGGAGTGGCTCAGTGTTTAGGAGAGCTTCAAAAGAAGCTGCCATCTGTGGGTGAATTTGGGCAGATGGACTTGATTCTTGAGACAATTTGGCAAGCATTTCTTGTAGTCTGCATACCTCAGCCTCAAGAATGGTGTTTTGGGCTAGAACATTAAAGAAAAAGCCCAGGTCATCATTAGTCTTTTTGAATCATCTCACCTCCTGATTAAATCAGGATGAACATGTGCTGAGTGTAGATCAGTATTCACATGTGCCCCTATTTCTTGGAACTGGGGACTTCCTGCCTCAGGATTATGTCCTTCATTGGCAGTTGCCTCTGGTGAGGTCTTAGAGATGATACCACCTTCATCATGTTCATGTGCTGAAATAGGAGAAAAGGTAGCCTCACCAGATGTTCGAATCTCCTCCTCTACACCGGGAGATTGAACCTTGTAATCCCTGTGCTGTGGGTTATCAGCCACATTATAATCCTCTCCCTCAACTGTTGAGGTTTTCCCAGTGGTAATAGGTTTCTGGGGAGGGGTAGAGGAATGTAGTTGAGTCAGCACTTGTGCAATAACCGCAGTTGGGCTTGTAGGGGTGGTTTCAGTGGGAGATAAGGATGAAAAAGATTGCACCTAGGGTGAATGGTGCTCTTCAATGGCAATCTTCTCAAGTGAGATAGATTCCAGTAATATGGTTTCCCCATTTTTGGTTGCATCAGGATCCTGTTGAGAGGATACCTGAGCGGTTTCAGCTGGTAGAGTCTTGGAAACTACAAGGGGATTACTACCAGTAGTTTCATCCTGCCTTTGTGTTGCAGGGGCATCATCAGGGGACTCAACTCCCTGAGTAGCCTTTTTGGTTTGTTTGGATTGTGGTTTGGAGGGGACTTTGGATCTGGAGGTGGAGGCTGTGGGTTCCCTCTGCTTGGGTTTTAGCAGTTTGGCAGCCTCTTTGAGTTGTGCGTTAGAGTTGTGCCTGGGGTATACCTCAGGCAAAACTACCATAGCAGGGACTCCAAGGCCAACGAGGCCATCAGATTTTAATTGATTAATGATTATGGCCATAAGAAACCTTGGATATAATATCCATCTGTTAGCCACAGGTTTCATTGCCAGATCTTTTAATTCCAAAAATATAATTTCAGAAAAATTTAAGCTTTGGCGTTCAAGAATAGAATACAATACCTGCTGCCACCTGGATGACATTTGATCCCATGAAGAGGTTTTGGGGGCAAGGCAGACATTGATCATATGAAAAATTAACCGTTCAGCATCATGGAAGTGTTTCTTCAGAATTGTGGTAGCACTTAGGTCGCCCTCATACCCATGGTTGATGAATGATAGATCAGTGGTGCCTTTTAGGTATTTGGTGACAAAGGTGGCATCATTTAGATCTAGGGTTTGGCGAATGATAGAAGGAGTGATGACCACCTTCTTCTGGTTTACAAACGACTGGAGAGTGATCGTGTAATCATTCTCACCAGTATGGACAGTGACATTTGTCCAGAATTGGCGAAGGGTATCGGGATAGATGGTTGGATTCAGAAGAAAAGCAGTTTGATACGGGGAATCAACCATCAGATCAATGGCAGCATCAAACTTAGTCCAAAAGGCTGATTTTGTGAGGTTGGCAACACAGTTGTGTCGTGGTTTGAATTGCATGGTCGCCATTAATGGAAGATGAAAGTTTGGAAAACGACTTATGAAAAGTTTGAAGTTAGGGTTAGGTATTTATAGGTTATGAAGCGGCTGAAAGAAAACAACTGAAAGTTTTGGTGTGAGTCATCAGGTATTAGAAAACGACTGAAGACATGGTTTTAACTTTCAGATGTTGTAAACAACTGAAGACTTGGTGTTAGTCATCAGTAGTTTGAAACTACTGAAGACTTGGTTTTGGCTTCAGTTGTTTTGAAATAAAACAGCAGTTGTTTGAAACAATTGAAGAGTAAAATTTCTCATCAGTTGTTGTCGTCAATTCACAGATCTCAGTTGTTTCATTGACCTTAACACTTACTCAGCAGATTATCTGATTTTCAGATGTTTAATTGGTCATCAGTACTTATCTGTTAGAACAGACTTCAGTAGTTGTAACTACATCAGTACTTTTCCACAAATAAAGTACTTCAGTACTTTTAGGTAATTTAGTCTTCAGTAGTTATGAAAATTGCTGAAGATAAAATAACTTATCAGTATTTATTTTTGACAGCTGTATACTAATGCTCATCAGTACTTGTTAACTGAGAGCATCAGTAGTTGTCAAATCATTCTAGCTGCAGCATACCAAGCCTTAGCACAAGATTTTGGAAAGTTGCACTGTCCAAAGGCTTAGTAAATATATCTGCAAGCTCATCAGCACTAAGAACAAACTTTGGATCAATCACACCTTTTTCATAACAATCCCTGATAAAATGATGTCTGATCTCAATATGTTTGGCCTAGAATGCTGGACAGGATTCTTAACAATACAAAGAGCTGAAGCACTGTCCATCAGTAAAGGAGTCTTAGTCTCTGTAATGTCATAATCCAGTAATTGATTTTGAAGCCAGAGTACCTGAGATGTGCAACTTGCAGCAGCAATATACTCTGCTTCAGCAGTGGATGTAGCAACTGAAGTTTGTTTCTTACTCTGCCAAGAAACTAAACAATTGCCTAAAAATTGACATCCACCAGAGGTTGATTTTCTGGTTAATTTACATCCTGCATAGTCACTATCAGAGAAAGCAACTAATTTGCAAGAGTGCCCAGTGGAATACCAAAGTCCTAAAGATTAAGTTCCTTGCAAGTATCTAAAGATCCTTTTGACTGCAATCATATGGGATTCCTTAGGTGCAGCCTGAAATCTAGCACAGACACAAGTTGCAAACATAACGTCTGGTCTAGAAGCTGTAAGGTACATCAAGGAACCAATCATACATCTGTAAAGAGTTTCATCAACTGCTTTACCTTTCTGATCAGCATCCAGTTGTGTGGTGCTGCACATGGGAGTAGAACAAGGCTTACAATTTTGTAAATCAAACTTTTTCAACAAATCCTTTGTATATTTGGACTGATGAATGAAAGTTTCATCAGCCATTTGTTTGACTTGCAAACCCAGAAAGAACTGTAATCCTCCCATGGCACTCATTTCAAACTTTTGTTGCATCAACTTAGTAAAGGCATCACACAACTGTGGATTAGAAGATGCAAAAATAATATCATCTACATAAATTTGAACAAGGAGCTTATGCATGCCTACTTTCTTAATGAACAAAGTTTTTTCTATGGAGCCTCTAGTGAAATTATTTTGAAGAAGAAAGTTAGATAGTGTATCATACCAGGCTCTGGGAGCTTGTTTTAACCCATAAAGAGCCTTATCAAGCTTATACACCCAATCTGGATGTTTATGATCTTCAAAACCGGGTGGTTGACACACATAAACTTATTCTTTTATTTTACCATATAAGAATGCACTTTTGACATCCATTTGAAAAACTTTAAGATTACGGAAAGCAGCATAAGATAAGAACAATCCGATTGCCTCCAGTCTGGCTACATGGGCAAAGGTTTCATCATAATCAATACCTTCTTCTTGTGAAAACCCCTATACAACCAGTTTGGCCTTGTTCTTGACAATTTGACCTTTTTCATCAGTTTTATTCCTAAACACCCATTTAGTGCCTATTGCACACTTACCTTGGGGTAGAGGAACCAGTTCCCACACTTGCTGCTTTTGAAACTGAAGAAGCTCAAGTTGCATGGCTTCAACGCATCCATTGTCTCTTAATGCAATATGATAGTTCTTTGGCTCTTGCTGACTGATGAAGAGAGCATAAAAGTAGAAATTGGACAATTGACGTCTAGTTGAAACACCAGCATTGATGTCACCAATGATCTGAGACATGGGGTGATTCTTCAGTTCTTGGTACTCAATAATATCTGTGCAAGTGTATGAAGGAGATTCAGCAGCAACAAATGTTGATTCAGACTCTTGAAACCTAGATTGAGATGGCAATTCAAATGAAGTAGAGGATTTAGAGATTTCATCAGCATTTGTTCTGGATGGAACTGCTGAAGCTACAGGAACATCAAGTGTAGTAGACACAGGCAGGTGATCACTAAAACTTGCATTTATACCATCAGATGGATGACTAGTTGCAGTAGATGATGGACCCTCAGAATCTGCAGGATATGGAACATATTGCAGTATGTCCAAATCAAATAACTCCACAGGGTTTTGTGGGATTTTGTCCTTTGGAGATTTATTAAACTTTACATGCAAGGTTTCTTCAACTATCTTTGTTCTGCAATTAAAAACACTGTATGCCTTGCAAGTAGATGAATACCCAACAAAGTACCCTGCATCCACCTTTGATTCAAACTTCTGAAGTGGATTCTTTGTGTTAAGAATGTAACAGGGACACCCAAATGCTCTAAAAAAGGAAATCAGAGGGGCCAAATGATGTAACAACTCATAAGGAGTCTTCATCAACCTCTGATTTACTAACACTCTATTTTGTACATAGCAAGCCGTGTTGACAGCTTCAGCCCAAAAGGTTAGTGGCAAACAAGAATCAGCCAACATTGTCCTTGCAGCTTCAATAAGGGTCCTATTCTTTCTCTCCACCACTCCATTTTGTTCAGGAGTTCTTTGAATGCTATACTGTGAAGGACCGGTTAAGGGCTTAACAATTACAACACAAAAACACAAAGAGGAGATTAACTAAACTTGATCAAACAATAAACTGGATTAACCAAGATATTGATACAAAGAACACAAGTAATGATAAAGAGACAGAACAAGAGATTTGGGTTTCAAGGAGGAAGTATATTGCTTTCTCAAGTTCTTTTACAAGTGTTACAAAGCATAAAGAAAGATAATAGAACTTGGAATACTTACATTACAACCTACAGACGGCTATACTTTGAAAGCCAGCTGGATACAATTGACTAGACACAAACAAAATCAATTGTAGAATCAAAAGGCATATCTGCCTTTTGACCTTGTGACTATGACATGCCATAGCTCACATCCTTATCTATTACAAAAAGGATAAAGTACATAAAGTAGAAAGATACAGACTCAAGACCTCAATGTACAGTTACCAAAAGCATGGACCTTTTCACCAACTCATGTAAGTTGGTGACTTTACAGAGATGTAGCGGAAAGGTGTCTAGCTTTATGGAAAAGTACATCAGATAAAGAATGTTACTAAAAGTCTTTGGAAGAAATCTGTCTTAATAGGATGAAGCTTCAGAAGACTTTGTCTCTGAGGCTTCGGAAGACTTCATGTTTGGCTTCGGAATATATTGGTCTTGGCTTCGGAAGATTTTACACTTAGAATATTTTCTAGTGTATGGTGTAAAACTTCCGAAGCAATTCTTCTTCAGTACTTAGTGCATTTCTTGCAGTGAGACATTGGATGTTTTGGTTTGCATCAGACTTAAAGGAATCCTTACAAACTCCCCCTAGGCTGATGCTACCAAAACATTTAGAAGATCTTCAGATGTTAGTAGTCTTCAGCACAATCATGACCATACCCTTCTTCATTAGATGGTCCGGATCATTCAGACCTTCATAGTATCTTCTCATCTCAAAGAGATCATGCAGAGGTAAGTTAATTATGTCTTGCCAAGTATAGACATTCTCAACACCTTGATCTCTGATTACATGCCATCTTTCTGGATTAGTAGAGTAAGTCCAGGATAAGATGGGTGTCTCAGCTGTTAGAGGAGCCACTTGCATTGGAGTTGATTGGGCTGCCTCTTTATGCACTTCCTCAGGTTGATCTGACTCAGCCTGAGGTGTAGAGGTAGATGATTTAGGCTTCTTCTTCTTAGACTTTGGTTTAGAAGCCATTCTCTTCTTCCTCTTAGATGACTTTAACTGAGAAGACTGGTCTGCAGCACCTTGTTGACCATCCTTGTCTTTCTCAGTTGGGTGTTCCTCCCTCACATGTTCAGAAGGAGAGGGAGTTTGACCCTGCTTTGGATCAGAAGATGAAGCTTGTTGAGGCTCAGCAGGAGGTCCGGGTTGAGGTGTCTCAGGTTGTTCAAACTTAACCTCCACTTCAGGTGGGACTTGACTTGGAAGAGAGTGTAAGTCAATCAGTTCACCACTCTTAATCTTCTGCTTGATTACCCTTATATGCTCATCCATTGTGGATAGAGACATAGGGCCAAGTCTCCTTCCGGAGAATCCATATAGCTTCAAGAAGCTCATCATCCTTTGTCTGTCAGCAGACTTCTTCATACTCTTTTGGATGATGGCTCTTGACTTTGCAGCTTCTTCCCTTAGCTTCCTCTTAGTTGTCTTTCTCTCTTTGACTAACTCAAGTTCACGTTGTTTTAAGTACTCAAACTCAATAAATTCATAGGATAAGGGAAGAAGTGCATCTGCCTGATAGAAGTCTGTGGCACTCAGGTAGTTGATCATTTTGATCCTATCTTCTTCTTTGTCTACCTGAGGTTCTTGTGGAGCCACATCTTCTTGTACAAGGCTTTCTTGAACTGGAGAGAGAGTGGGAGCATGCTTGTAGATTCTTTTCTATCTCTTCTCCTTTTTGAATTGAAGAAGGAACCTTGCATCCTCTTTTTCTTTCATCTCTCTTGACACTTCCATGTCAGCCAGTTCATTCAGTTGTTCTAAAGGGAGAGAGATGATTTCATCAATGTCATAGTTCCTGGTCTGTAAATAAGTAATCATGACTGCCCTCAACTCATCATCTTGAGTATTTGGTCTGGGTGCAGCCCTGATTGCAGCTTGCATAAAGCCTGAAGACCCAGAGGAACTTTCTCCCCTTAGCTTCCTTTTCCTCTCTCTCTCTCTTCCTCCTCAATTTCCTCAGGAGTCATAATCCTTTTCCCTTTGTCACCCACAGACCTTTGTGGCTCAGGGTGGATAGAGGTTTGGCCTTCATTGCTTGGTGTAGCATCCATGCTCTGGCCAGAGAGAGGCTGAGAAACACCTTCACCAGCAGGTGTCTCAAAAGGAGTGTGAATCTCTGTAGCAGTTGATGATGATGAGACAGGGGTCTCAGGTTCTGTCACTGGGCCTTCAGTCAAAGTTTCCCCTATGAAACTAATCTTAGGGTCCACCTCAACATCCAATTGACCGATGACATTGCCTAATTGCCTAAGTCTCCTTCTTAAAGTGAACTCTGCAAGGATACTGTCTTGGATTCTTTGAGCCAATCTGTCAGCTTGTCTTGAGTTGCTTGGATTGACAAGTGGCATATTGACTAGATCCAATCTTTCATAGAAGTTCAAGCTTTGAAAGTCAAATACTTCTTGTTGCCCTTGAACTCTGTGAAGAATAAGGGCTCTTCTGTCAGCATCATACCTCCACCTAATGATGTAGTTTGAAGTTCCTTGAGGTGGGGATGACACAGTCGTTGGTATACCTTCCTCAAAGAGACTCCTGATGATAGAGTCTATAGAGTCCACATTAATGTGAACTTGAGGAAGTTGCTGAGAATGCACAATTGCAAGTGAGGATGGTGAGTGCTCTATGTCCATTCTCTGTGAAGAACTCCCAGGTTCTGTGGCTGCAATAACTTTCTCCCCCTTTTTGGTAGCATCACCCACTTGCATAGGTGAGCTGGAGGATAGATCAATCACATCCACAGGTTCTTGTGTTCCTGGTTGAGCTCTTCTTAAAGGTCTCCCAGCTAGTTTTTCCTTAAGATATGAAATCTAAAGTTGCTGATCATTGACCCTGTTTTGTAGGGTAGTCACCTGAGATTCATGGTGACTGACCTTAAAGACTTAATAGGAGCATGTTCTTGATAGTTTTTGTACCTTTAGTCTCAAATTCCCCTCTTCTTCATCAGAAGAATCATTGGGGGATGAGATGATTGGACCAAAGTCCTCTCTCTCACCACCAGCTTGAGGTTCTTGGCTGCTGGTTTTCCTCTGCTCATTAGCAATCTCAGTTGAGATGTCAATGGGCTGAGTTGCCATGGTTGAAGTCTTAATGATGTAATCACTTGCAGAAGTGAGAGCCTCTTCCATATGGACATCCTGAACATGTTCAGAAGTGTCCACCTCAGTAACAGGTGACTGATGTGGGCTAGACTGAGGAGAATCAGAGGTACTCATCTCTCTTTGAGTAGGGGAGGAGAAGAGAGACTCATGGTACTCACTGAATCCTAAGTCTTCATCTGATTAGAAGGATAGGTTGGGAATGGTTGATTTAAATCTAAAGGCTGGGGATGGTAATTGTCCCCTGAAGGTTGTTCACTTGAGTGTTAAGACTCAGAGTGAAGGCTTAAGGCTGTTGGGCTTGTGAGCTCATCAGGGTGAGCATGAGGAACCTCAACCCTGATAGTTGAAGAAATGGGAGTGGTTTGCTCCTTAGGGGAAGTGGGAGCTCTAGTGTCCACTTCCTCCTGTAAAGGTGAGCATATGGGGACCTGCACAGACTCAATAGCTTGAGCAGGGGTTCGTTTGGATTTTCTTTGGTAGGTGAGGGTTATTTGTGGTCTTTTTAGTAGTAAGGAAGTAGAAGGTGTGGGTTCAACACTAGCTTGTGTTGCTAGGTTGTCACCTTGAGCAATGAGCTCTAACATTTTGGGGACAAGGGCTGTTTCTACCCCTGAGAAGCCTACAGGTTGCTTCTTCATGATTTTAAAGATGCCGGGCTTCATCTGTCCCAATTTAAGAATATTACTTGTTTCCCTAAACTGTGAGCCCAGTTCACAGTTAAGAATATGCTGGACATATCTAGGAAACATGTAATACTCTAAGGAGTCCAAGTTTGCAAGTAAATTGGTATAAACAAATTGAAAGTACCTGAACTTGACCCCTTGAACCATTCCGTGCACTATGAAGGAGAGATCCTCATGAATCTGGTCCCACCCTCCATGCTTGTTTGACAAGCTGTGGATAACCGCATAGAGCAGGTATTTCCACTGGGATGAGACCTTCACTTTCCTGAAGGTCTTTACAGATAAATCTCCCTCATAGCCCATCTGCTCAAAGAAATGATTGATAGCTTCCTTTGGGAAGGACAACTCACCTTCTTCATCATCCAGCTGCAAATGATAGTTGATGATGGCCGGAGTGATGAAGATTGTCCTCGCTTGCACAGTGGCAGACAGTGCCTTCTCCCCATCCATAATGACCTCTTGGCAGGTCTTCCAGAATTCAAGAAAATGATCCTCATACAGAGTAGGATCAATGGTTAGGGAGGTGAAGTAGTTGGATAGAGTTAAGAATTGGCAAATCTCTGAGAAACTTTCATCTTTCTCAGAGCTTAACAGAGCAACCTGGTTGTGTTGCCTGTGAAGTTGCATGGAGAAATCTGGGTTGTTTCTGCGGTTAAGGTTGGCCATTTTAGAAGCTAAAGGTTGAAGAAAGGTAAAAAGCAAAGTCGGTCCCACCTCTGAAAAAGTAGTTTACTTTTGCTCAAAAAGTAGTTTTCTTGGAATTCGAAAAGCTTCCGAAGGTAAATTATCTTCGGAAGTTTTAATGGAAAAGCTTTCAAAGCTAAAATGACTTCGGAAGATTTTCCTGAGAGTCTTAAAAATTTTGCTTCGAAAGAGAAATAAACACTTGAATGCTTTGTATAAGAAACAACAAAGCTTCCGAGAGTTAATTTTGCTTCGGAAGGAAAAAGTCCTTAAAAACAAGTAAGTGTCTGAGATGAGAATTTAAGCTTCGGAAGATAGATTTAGACTTCTTCTGAAAGTAAAATTTCTTAGACAGTTATTTATTTTGAAGACATGATTTTCTTCCGAAGATAAAATTTTATCTTCCGAAGGATCAGAAAATTTTTCAAGAATCTAAGGAAAGTCTTAAAGAAGGATTTTATATCCAAAGAAAACATGAGCTTATGGAAGTGATGAACTAGACAACTTAGGACACACATATTTTAAGAAATAATTAGAATTAGTTTAAAGAAAATGTCTACTCAAAGTTAATTATCCCAATAGCTGATATTAGATATTTAAATCTCTGTTCATCAAAAGTTTTTGTAAACAGATCAGCATATTGTTCATTTGTAAGAACTTTGACTAGTTTAATTAATCCCTTTTCATAGTTATCTCTTATTAAATGATACCTGATATTGATGTGTTTGGTCCTTGAGTGCTGCACAGGGTTCTTAGTGATAGAGATAGCACTATTGTTGTCTATGTGGATAGGAGTCTCCTTGAAGTTAAATCCATAGTCCAGCATCTGATTTTGAACCCAAAGCACTTGAGCACAACAGCTTGCAGCAGCAATGTATTCAGCCTCAGCAGTTGATGCAGAGACACAGGATTGTTTCTTGCATTGCCATGAGACAACTCTTCCACCAAGGAATTGACATCCCCCAGATATAGACTTTGCAGTCATGTTGCAACCACCATAATCACTATCTGTATAAGCATACAGCTTGAAGTCAGGATTCTTTGGATACCATAAACCAAGTGTTGAAGCACCTTTGAGGTATCTTAGAATCCTTTTGACAGTGATTAAGTGAGACATCTTAGGGTTGGCTTGATATCTTGCACAAATACATGTAGCAAACATGATATCAGGCCTGCTAGCTGTAAGATACATAAGAGACCCAATCATAGCCCTGTATAAATGTTCATCTACACACTCCCCCTCAAGATCAGGTCCAAGGGAGTGGTTTCTGGCTATGGGTGTCTTAGCAATCTTACAATCAGTCATGTTGAACCTCTTGAGTATGTCCTGAACATACTTTGACTGACTTATGAAGATGCCATCTTCAACTTGCTTCACTTGAATTCCCAGAAAGAAATTGAGTTCTCCCATTGAACTCATTTCAAATCTGTCTTTCATCAGCTTCTCAAAGTCTTTGCAGAGCTTTGGATTAGTTGAACCAAAGATGATGTCATCTACATATACTTGAACTAGCAATAAGTCATTTCCCTGTCCTTTGATGAAGAGAGTTCCATCTATAGTACCTCTCCTGTATCCATGTTTACAAAGATACTCAGACAATGTCTCATACCACTTCCTGGGTGCCTGATGCAGCCCATAAAGAGCTTTGTCAAGCTTGCAGACATAATCAGGATGATCAGGGTCTACAAAACCAGGTGGCTGTTTGACATAAACCTCTTCATCAATCACTCCATATAGGAAAGCACACTTTACATCAAGTTGAAAGACCTTGAAGTTCTTGGATGCAGCAAATGCCAGGAATATCCTAACAGCTTCTAATCTTGCTACAGGAGCAAAGACATCAGTGTAGTCAATCCCTTCTTCTTGTGTGTATCCTTGAACAACTAGTCTTGCCTTGTTCTTGATGATAATTCCTCTATCATCCTTCTTATTCCTAAAAACCCATTTGGTTCCAATGGTAGTCTTCCCATGAGGAAGAGGACAAAGGTTCCAAACTTTCTGCCTTTTGAATTGAAGTAACTCTTGTTGCATAGCTTCAACCCAACTTCCATCCTTTAGAGCTTCATCAACTTTCTTTGGCTCTATCTGAGATAAGAAACAAGAGTGAAGACAAACATTTGCTTCATGGGTTTGTCCTCTTGTTCTTACCCTGTGACAACATCTCCAATGATGTTTGTGGTGGGGTGAGACTTGTGGATCCTTAGCTGAGGGATCACAGCAAGTTGCTGAGAAAGATCCAAATTTGAGAAATTTAGATCTGGCATAGATGATTCACCCTCCACATTACCACACTTATCAAGATTAACTTGATCCAATGAGTTGTGACATCATTGATGTTGTCATCTATGGTGTGGTTATTAGCATCAAGGAATTCCTGATCACTTTCACCATCACCATTGTTGTCTTCCACAATTGAGGTATCTTTATCTGGTTGTGGAGCCTCTGAGCTGGAATTTGAAGGCACCCCAGATGTATCAGCTGAATTTGTCATTGTAGTGCTGATAGAAACCTCATTTGCTGAAGTAGTTCCAACTGGAGCTGAAGATGTATGAGTTGAGGGTCTTCCTAGCTCAAATCTTGGATCAGGATCACCTGTATTTAGATTTTCTGCAGATCCTGAAACATTCTCACAAGATTTGTTAAAACAGTTGGTAACTAAATCAAGATCAAATAGCCAATCAGGACCAGAACCAGCCACACAGGGTGTGTGTTCATTGAAAGTCACATTGGCTGACTCCTCAACAATTCTAGTTCTGAGATTGTATACTCTATAAGCCTTGGCTTGGGAAGAGTATCCAATGAAGTGTCCATCATCTGATTTCTCAGCAAACTTGGCAATTTGATCCTTGGTATTCAAGATGGTGCAGGGACATCCAAATGACCTGAGAAAACCAATGAAAGGTTTTCTCTTGTGCCAAAGTTCATAAGGAGTCTTACCATGTGTCTTAACTACTAAAACTCTGTTTTGCACATAGCAAGCAGTATTTACTGCCTCTGCCCAGAAGGTGATGGGCAGTTTAGAGTCAGACAACATAGTTCTTGCAGCTTCAATTAGTGTCCTGTTTCTCCTCTCAGCAACTCCATTTTGCTGAGGAGTCCTGGGAGCACTATATTGTCTTGTAATACCTTTTTCATCACAAAATGTATCAAGGATTTGATTCTTGAATTCAGTTCCTTGATCACATCTTATGGTTTTGACCTTGTGATCACTTTGATTCTCAATTTTTAAGATGAAATTCTTCAGAATCTCAGGGGTTTCATCCTTAGTTCTAAGAAAGAAAACCCAAGTGAATCTTGTAAAATCATCTGTGATCACCAAACAATAAGAGGTCCTTCCTAGACTCATTACACTGGTGGGGCCAAAGAGATCCATATGTAATAAGTGTAGGGGAGTAGTGATGGAGTTCTTTCCTTAGGCTTGTGAGATACCTTATGTTGCTTCCCTTTCAGGCATGCAACACAATGATCATCACTTGTAAACTCTTTCTTTGGCATTCCAGTTACCAAATCATGTTTAATTAGTTTATTCATGTTCTTAAAGTTTACATGGCACATTCTTTTATGCCATAGGAAAGACTCATCACTATTTGCTTTAGATAGAAAGCATGAAACTTCTCCAGAGGGAGATGTTTCTTGCAAATCCATCTTGTACATGTTCCCTTTCCTGGGGGCTCTGAGCAGGATATGCTCATGAGGAATGACCACTCCAGGCTTGAGAACAATGCACTCATGCTCAGTAAAGAGCATGTTATGACTCTGATCACAAAATTGGGATACACTCAGAAGATTGTACCCAAGCTCCTTAACAAAGTTTACCTTTTCAATGCTGAGCTTACCATTTGTGACCTTGCCCCTTCCTGAAATGTAACCACCTTCATCTCCTCCAAAAGCAACTGGTCCTCCATCAATTCTCTCAAAGTTATGGAGTAGAGACCTATTGCCTGTCATGTGCCTGGAACCGCCACTATCAATTATCCAGACATTCCTGTTTGTCTTGAGCTGTTCCTGCACAAAGAAAATGATTAGTTACATTTGGAAACCCAAGCTTTACTTGTCTTGGGCTCACTAAGTATAATAGAAGGTAATGCAACAGTAATAGATCCTATGGTTGTGCTAGGGGGATCTTCAGCTGTTGTTGATGGAGAAACTTCAGTCACTTGGTCTTTCTTAGACTTCCACACCACCTTTGGAGTCTTGGACTTGACCTTCAAAACCTTGGAAGCTTTTGGGACTTCACAAGTTTTGATGACTGAACCTTCGGAAGATTCTGCAGTCACTGCAGCAGACTTCAGTGCTTCGGAAGAACTCCTTTCTTCCGAGACCAATTTTTCTTCCGAAGGTAATTTTCCATTTACCTTCTTCTTTGATTTGGAGCTTTCGAAGGAAACAAACTTTCCTTCCGAAGCTTGAATCTTCTTGAAACTCTTTGAAGTCTTTGTATTGGTCATATGGATAGTACTTTTAGGATTATATGGGCAATCCTTAGCAATATGAGAGGTACTTTCACACATGACACATAACATTTTCTTCTTCAAAAGAGTCTCCTTATGAGAGCAAGACTGTCTTTGGTCACATCCCTTCTCCACCTTCATCTTTGTAGATGCTGAGACAGTTCTTTTGGGCTGTGAACTGTTCTTGGAGTTTGATGGTCCAGGCTGTGCAGCAGTGGTACACAGCAGATCAGTCTTCTTCTTTGTACTGAGATGATTTGAACAAGAACCAGAACTCTTAGCTGAGGAGTTTTGGTTGATGTCTTCAGTCTTTACTACTTTAAACCCTGCAGAGATAAAAACTTGTTTCTGCTTAGAATCAAAAGTAGCCTTGATCTCTTGAGCCTTCTTTGCTTTTCTTTTGCTCTTCCTGATCAAGTTCTTTCTCTTTGACTTGGTCATCACAGTAGATTTCTTCTCCTCAGAAGGATAGTGGCCCTTAGTAGAATCCTCCTCTTCACTCTTCTCAGAGGAATTCTTCACTATCTCTTCTTCATCCTCTTCACTTATAGGATCTATGAGAGGAAGCTCATCTTCACAAGTTCCACACCTAGGAGATCTTACAGACAAGATTGTGTGTGGAGGAGCTATCTCATTTGATCCCAGTCCCTGTCTATTTTGATAGCACACTTTGTTGTGCAGGGATGAGGATATCATGTTCTTGAAGGTCTCTTCTTCAAGAACACTCTTTTCTGCCCTGGCTTTGCTGATCACAAGCTCAGCCTGGCACTCAGTCAACTTAGTTATGAGATCCTGGATTTGAGTCCTAAAATCTGTATGTTCATGTTTTAGAACTGAAATGGTTTTCTCTAAGTCCTCTATCTTTAACTTGTAATCATTTTCAGACTTTCTAAAATCAGATTTTAAAATGTTTAAGGACTCAAGATCAGATCTCATTTCCAAGTTATATGACCTGTATCTGTTTACTTTAGCAATGCATTCAGGAGTACAGAGATGTTCCAATACCTTGGCTTCATCATGATCTGCCATTAGTGCTTGGTTTGGAGAAGCATCTTCCACCTGAAAGCTCCAGTCAAAGCCTCCTTCTTCAACAGCAACAGCAGCATGTTGCTTTGGCTTCTCATTTTGAGGGGCTTTGTCAGTGTAGTTTGGTTTGGTTTGTGCTTGGCCACCATTTGTTTTAGGTGCCTTACACTCTTTAGCAAAGTGGCCCATCAAGTTACAGTTGTAACACTTGACTTTGCTTTTATCCAAGCCAAACTTTCCACTGGTTGCATTGCTTGGAAACCTCCTTCCAGTTCTCTTGTAGAACTTCTTGGCTCTATGAGTGAGAAGAGCCATCTGCTGAACTATTTCCATATACTCCAGGTCATCTGGATGGATACAGTCCAGGTCTTCAAGAGTGAAGAGAGAGTTCCCACAACTTTCATCAGAAGACACAAAGGCTTGAGAAGAGCTTGTCTCTTGGAATGGGCTTCCTTGAGTGTAGTTCTCCCTAGGTGTCTCTGGGAAGGTGATGAAAGGACCCTTTGGTGAGTTGTCAGGGTAGCATATGAGATGATGTTGGGGTTCTATGCTATCCCTTTCAACCACATGCAGGGCTGAACCCATTTGATTGTTGGAGTTGCCAGATGAACCTTGCATGTTCATCTCCATCTGGTAGCCACTGAGAATCCCATATAACTCTGTCAGAGTAAGAGTTTTGAGATTTTCAGTCCTCTTGATCACCACACTGTAGTGTGTCCATTGCCTAGGAAGTGAGGACATGAACTTCCTTACAATGTCCCTGTTTTCAAGAGGAACTCCTCCATCCACTAGGGTATCCACTATCTCAACATACCTAAAGTATTGCTGAGTCATGGTTTTACCTAATTTGAAGGTGAAGTTTTCAAACTGCTACTTCAGGAGATTCTTCTTGTTCTCCTTGGCTTCAGAGGAGCCTTCATACATCAGTTTTAGTGCATCCCACAGCTGTTTAGCTGTTTTGCACTTCTTAAAACCTATGCACAGAGTTTGGAAGGGCAGTTTGAAAGCAGTCATGGCCTTTCTATCAATCTCTACTCTCTTCCTATCTTTATCAGAGTAGTTGGCCACATCTTTTGGGATCATACCAGCACCAGTAGCAGAAGGAGTGCTGGGTATGAAAGGTCCATTTTCAACAGATTCCCACATTCTTGAGTCTAGAGACCTAATGAAACCTTCCATTCTCATACACCAGGTGTCAAAGTCATCAAGAGTGATCAGTGGAGATTTGTTCATGGTTCCAGTCTCCATATCGGTCTTTGAAATGGATGCCATTTGGAGAGTTTAGTTTTTGTGTGTTTACGGGATCTTAAGATGGTGAGATCTTATATCAAGAGCCTGAAATGCTCTGATACCAATTGCAGGACCGGTAAACGGCTTAACAATTACAACACAACAACACAAAGAGGAGATTAACTAAACTTGATCAAACAGTAAACTGGATTAACCAAGATATTGATACAAAGAACACAAGTAATGATAAAGAGACAGAACAAGAGATTTGGGTTTCAAGGAGGCAGTATATTGCTTTCTCAAGTTCTTTTACAAGTGTTACAAAGCATAAAGAAAGATACCAGAACTTGGAATACTTATACTACAACCTACAGCCGGCTATACTTTGAAAGCCAGCTGGATACAATTTACTAGACACAACCAAAATCAATTGTAGAATCAAAAGGCATATCTGCCTTTTGACCTTGTGACTATGACATGCCATAGCTCACATCCTTATCTATTACAAAAAGGATAAAGTACATAATGTAGAAAGATATAGACTCAAGACCTCAATGTACAGTTACCAAAAGCATGGCCCTTTCACCAACTCATGTAAGTTGGTGACTTTACAAAGATGCAGCGGAAAGGTGTCCAGCTTTATGGAACAGTACATCAGATAAAACATGTTACTAAAAGTCTTCGGAAGAAATCTGTCTTCATAGGATGAAGCTTCGAAGACTTTGTCTCTGAGGCTTCGGAAGACTTCATGTTTGGCTTCAGAAGATATTGGTCTTGGCTTCGGAAGATTTTACACTTAGAATATTTTCTAGTGTATGGTGTAAAACTTCCGAAGCAATTCTTCTTCAGTACTTAGGCATTTCTTGCAGTGAGACATTGGATGTTTTGGTTTGCATCAGACTTAAAGGAATCCTTACATACTGTCTCTTGATTCCCTTAGATAAATAGAATTCATCAAGAGTGTGGTTTCTAAATTCTGTCCCATTATCACTCCTCACACACTTGACTGGAAGTGAGTACTGCTTTTCCACATACAACACAAAGTAGATGATGATTTGAACAGCCTCATCTTTTGAATGTAAGAAGAAAGTCCATACAAATCTGGAATAATCATCCACAATTACCAGACAGTATTTTTTCTTTGCCATGCTCATCACTATTACTGGACCAAAAAGATCCATATGCAGTAATTCCAAACAGGCAGTGGACTTTGGTTCTTCTATTGGAGGGAATTATACTTTGTGTTGCTTTCCTTTTAAACAAGCAGAAAAGTTGTCATCACATTTGAACTCCTTTAATGGCAGACCTCTCACTAAACCATGATGAATAAGCTGATTCATGTTTTTAAGATTCACATGACCAAGCCTTCGGTGCCATAGTTCTGATTCCTGAGGAGAGGCCTTGGAGAACAGACATGGATGGCCTTTTAGATCAATTTTCTTTGATAAATCTAAGGCATATACTCTTCCAATCCTGTTGGCCTTCAAGAGAGTATATTCATCCAATATCTTGTCAACCATTCTCAGAACATTAGAAGACAGAATCCGACAGTTCTGGCTGGTGAAAAGTGCAACATGCCCTTTATCACACATTTGACTGACACTCAACAGGTTGTACTTGAGATTCTCCACATGGTTAACATCATCAAATCTTATCTCACCATTTGACACAAAGCCTTTGCCGATGATGTAACCCTTAGCATCATTACCAAAAGATACAAATCCCTTCTTTCCTTGAGAGTAGTCATGAAGAAGAGAACTGCTCCCTGTCATATGCATAGATCCTCCACTGTCCACATACCAGATGCTTCTATGGCATGCTGAAGATTCCTGCATTTGTCACAAGAAATTAGTTAGCTTTTGAGACCCAAACCATTTTGGTTTTGGGTCTGTTCTCATCAACAGATTTTATACTAACTGATTTGTCATGATTAACAGCCTTTGAAGGTGGAGATGGTGCTGAAAAGGATTCCTTTGATTTGGCTTAGTTTTCCTTTTCACTGGTTTAATCACAGATACATCTAATTGGTTAACTCTCCCCAACAGATGTTGAACCATCATAACAAGTTGTGTCTGATTGGTTGTCAAAGTCTTCAGTTCAGCTGACACATCAGTACTTGTTTTTGATTTGATCCTGTGACTCACCATGTCCTCCTTTTTGAAAGACACAGACTTAGTCTAGTGTTTGGATATTCCATGAGGAATACTTTCAGCTGTTTTATGATAAATCCCTTCCTTCTTTTTAGATGTTTGTATAAACTTTGGGTTATCAGATTGAGATGTTTGTGGTACAAACTTGGTTTTAAATTCATCTTTCATTTTATTAATTTTCTTTTTAATGATTTTATCTTTGTTGAATTTTGAACCCTTTTTATACCAACATTCATCAGTGAGATGATTAAATAGACCACATATTTCACATGGCTTTTTCTTCATCTTTTGTTGATCAACTGCTGAAGAAGATGAAACTACTGAAGGTGTGTTCTTTAGTACTTTCTTCCTCTCAGTACATATGGTAAGTACTGAAGGATTTGTAACAACTGAAGATTTGTTCTTCAGAAGTTTTCTATCAGTACTTTTGAATTTCCTGATAGACTTTTCAGCAGTTGTCAAACCATGTTTGTTTTCATTTGGTTTGAAATGCTTTTCAGGTGTTGTGACTTGCCCTTCAGTACTTTGAATACTTTGTGGGACAACACCTGAAGTGCTCAGTTTTTCTTTGATCATGTGTTTATCAGCAGTGAGACCATCAGCAGATTGATTAGTTGGGGTACTAATACTGACTTCATCCTCTGATTTTGAATTATCACTTGAGGATGAGACACATGATGATGTGGTTTGGGAATTGCTTTCACCTTCAGATTTTACTTCTAGCTTGGGAGTAAAATCTATAGGAGGTATAGTATGATTATACCCAATCCCAAACTTCACATTTGAAGCTGTTTGCTTGCTGAGAAGCATTTCAAACCCCTTGCAGGATGTTACCCAGCGTTCACAATTTACTTGAGTAGCTGCAAGTGTTTCTTTGAGATTCTTATGATTCTCTAAAATGACCTCTACCTTTGCCTTTTCATCAGTGATTTGGCATTTTTAATTTGTAAATCTCATCATCTTTTTCTTTTAAGATAGACTCAAATTCAGCTTTTCTTTTGGAAATCACTTTCTCTATGTCAAGATTTTGATTAATTAAAGCTACATTTGCTTCTCTAATTGAGACAAAAGCAGCTATGCATGACTCAGAACACAACTTGGCCTTAGCCTCAGAAGATACATGTGGTACCTGTGATGATGAAGCATTTGAGCATGAACCATCAGTCGACTCCAGAGCCATAAGAGCAAGATTTCCAAAAGGATTTTCACCACCATGTTGACCAGCACCAAAAAACAATTATTCAGAATAACCAGAAATATCATCTGGTAAGCTACTCCAGTCAACAACCTCAGGTGTGAAAAAGCTTTGATGAGATTGAGTTTGAGATTGTTGATTTGATTGGGATGGTTGAGGATCAGGTAGGGCATGTGGTTGTTGAGCTATGGGTACCGGAACCTGACTAGACTGAGGCCTGTAAAAACAGGGATAAGGATATGGCATTGGACCTTGAGGGACATAAAATGCAGGAGATGATTGAATTTGTGAATGATGATCAGAACTGGTAGAATGTTGCCCTTTGTTTTGTAAGCTATTGCTTGGAATGGTCACAAAGGGTGCAGAAGAGTTAGATCCAGATGATCTACACTCTCTTGCAAAATGTCCAAGTCTATGGCACTTGTGACACCTTAACTTGCTCTTGTCAAAACCAACTTTGGTTTTTCCAGAGACACCAGGGAATTTTCTACCTGTCCTTTTGAAAAAAAATTTGTGATCTGATATTAATTAATGCCATTTGGCTCAAAATATCCATCTCTTCCGGATCATCATCAGCAATTCCTTTCAAATCATCCATCAAAAAACACAAATTATCACTACTACACCCTGAATTACTATCAACACCAACAAAAGCATGATCTCCACTGTTTGAAGAGAAATTTATATGCTCATCATAAGAACTTTCTGATGCAGCATATTCTGACTCATGACCAACCAGAGCAGTATTCTATGGTACAAAATCATCAGTAAGCTTCCCAGATGAAGCCAGTTTCCTTTTCTGTTCTATCTCTCTTTCAAATGTTAATAGTTTCCCATGAAGTTGGGTAAGAGATAGATTGTCCAGATATGCACTGGAGCGTAGGACAATAGTATATGTGTCCCATCTCTCAGGCAGGGATCTGAGGAATCTGTTGTTCATCTGACTGTTTGTATATTCATGTTGAACCATTTTCAGCTCAAATATCAATCAGGAAAATCGCTCAAACTGTTGAGTCAGTGACTCACCCTTTCTATGAGAGAATGTCTCATATTGCTGGGCAAGGATCTCTCTATTGTTTGCTAAGACCTCATCAGTTCCTCCAAATTGTTCTTTCATAGCAACCCTGAGATCATGAGAAGTTTCATGATGCATAAGTCAAGAATATAATTCATTAGGCAGTGCCATGACCAGAATTCCATGGGCTTTAGCATCAATTTCAAATAGTTTCAGATCTTCATCTGAGTGTTGCTCTTTCTTCTTCGGAACCATCTCATTGGTTTCCGGATTACTCACCAAAGGCTTATATGGTCCATGAACCACTGATTTCCAACAACCTGAACTGTAACAGACAGGTGATGGAGCATTCGGCGTTGCCATATGTTATACTCACTCCTAACAAGCATCGGAGGCTTTGTTGAGGAGCCAGTATTGTGAGGATCATTGATCGATGTAGTCATTTTCACCGATTCAAACAAGTTCAATGGAAATTTTAACAAATCTAGCTCAAAAATTCAACAACTCAGTTTGAAACAAAACGAATCTCAAATTAATTCATCGAAGCAACAGAAAATCAAACTCTATAACCAATTCTTGCAAATTTGCTAATTCGATCAAACTTAGATATCAAAAGAGCAATTTCAATGATCAATTGTTAAATCGATCAATGATTAACCGGCTCTGATACCATTTGAAAGGATCGGGATCTAGTTTGATCAATTAGATTAAGATTTGCTGCGGAATAAAACACGAATTAGACGAAATTTAAGCAAGAATAATATGAATATTCAATCAAATAGTGACGATTATAGAGAGAGTTTTCTGCAAATAGAATATTTTCATTCACACAAAAGCTTCGGTTACAAAACAATTAGGTCAACATTCCTTTTATAAAGGAATGGGACGTCAGCTGATGTCACTTGATAGTGACATCTAACTGATTTATACAAACAACTGAAAGTAGACTAAACTACTGAAGATGTCCACAACAACTGAGGACACCTTCACAAAAAAGCTAAGTACAAGCTACAATTACAACTACAGAAGTTATAACATCTGAAGTGTAAGAACTTCAGATGTTTTACATAAAATAAAACTACTGATTACAAACTACTAAAAGTAAACCATCACAACTACTGAAAAGAACTACTTCAGCTGTTGTGACAACTTCTGAGAACTTGGTCTTCAGACTTTGTCTTTAGCAGTTGTCTTCAGACATTGTCTTCAACTGTTGTCTTTAGACTTTATCTTCAGACTTTCTCTTCAGACTTTATCTTCAGACTTTGTCTTCAGCTGTTGTAGACCACTTCAGTTGTTATGATGTCTGTGGGACTTAAAGGTTTTTCTGATCTGGCTCATTGGTTCTTTTGGTCCAACAAATGTTGAATCAAATGAACAATATGCTGACTTGTTCACCAAAGCATTTGATGAACAAAGAATCAAGTATCTTATTACAGTTATTGGAATGATCAATATTGATTAGTTTATCTCATTTGAAAACCTTTTTAAAATGTGTCTTGTCTTTGTCCATACAATCTAAGCCCTACTACAACAAGTATTTCTTCAAAATTCGTTAAGTATCAGTTCTTCCAAAGAGAAATTAACCCTCGAAAGATATCCTATTTATCTTCTGAAGAAAAATTCTTCCAAGTTAATTTGATCTTCCGAAGAGTTTTTAGTCTCGGAAGAAAATTTGATGTTATATAAAATCTATTTCTGAAGCTTGAAAACCTCTTCACTTGGAAGACATTCTTACTCTCGGAAGTAAATTTCTCCTAGGATAAATTTACCTTCGGAAGTAAGATTGGCTTCGGAAGAAGAATACCTTCGGAAGAGCCTTTATTCTCGGAAGGAATCTTTACTGTGTAACGGAAATTTTTTGGGCCCCATTTTGTAAAAAGGTAAGATTTTATGAATGACGTCGGAATATTTTAAATTGTTTTAACCTTAACACCCTTGTCACATCATACCCCAAACCATCACTTCATCTTATCCATCTGCCAGTTTCACCCGTTTAAATACTTCCAACTCACTACCTTAATCTTTCTACCAATTTCACTACCCTAAGTTTTATTGTCTTCAATTTACCCAAAATTAAACTCATTTCCTCTATAACTTTCTTAAACAATGGCACTAAACCCCAGCACAACCAAGTCTCACTCCTTGACTCTTCCAAAGATGTTGACTTCTCAATAATCATCCACTTCCTAACCCAATCCATCTACTATACTGCCCTAACTATTAAGCCTACCGTTTACTCAAACCAAATGGTAGAGTTTTAGGGGAATGGTCAGATTGAAACCTTGAATGAATTTAGGGTTATTAGGTCGAGCATTTGTGGCCAGGAATTAATCATATCAAAACAAACCATCAGGGAGCATCTAGAGCTCCATGATGAGGGTTCTCCTATGAAATTCCCCAAATCAGACCAAGATGACACATATACCCAGATGGGATATGGTGGTGATGTTAGCAAGACAATTGTATACAAGTTCAACTTCTCCTACAACTGGAAGTTCCTGCTTCACACTGTCCTTCATTGCTTGTCAAATAAGTCTGGGGGATGGGATCAAATTCGCTATGAACCATAATGCCTTGTTCACGGGTTGGTAAAAGGCCTTCGGTTCAACTACTCAAGGTTTGTCCTGACCAATCTTATGGGAAACCTTCAACAGGAAACATTTTATATGTATCCCAGGTTTATTCAGCATACAATCAACTATGAGCTGGATCAAAGTACGCTTGTCTGTGCAGCTGCTCTACCTATCCCTCACATGAGACCGGCCATCTTCAAGGTGCTAAAGAGGATGTCCACTAACTTTACTGGAAGACACACTGAGCTTCTTCAAGGTATGATTGAGCAAATGGCCGGTGACATACTTGTTAACCCCACAGGTGATGAACCCACACCAGAAATAACCTCCATAATGCCAAATCTTCCTTCCCACCCCATCAAAATTACATATCAGCGATGATCTAAGCAAACCATTGTTCAATCTCCTCTAATTAAAAAAACTCCCCTTATTGCAGGATCGAGTTTGGTCACTCAACACACTTATAGTCTCTCAAACTCACTAAGTCACACCGGATTGATGATGCAAAATCCTCTAAGAGTTGATAATAATATATTAAGTAAACAAACACACAAGAAATGTTTTCAAGATACTTTTATGTATTACTTCTCAACTCAAAACATTACAAGACTCTTGAACGCATTATAAATTAGTTACAATGAGAAAGTATATATACTACTATCTATAGCCCGATATACTTTTATACTAGCTGGAACATACAACTAGACAAATACTACATTACTAGAAGTAAGGTGTCTTAGATAAACTATTATCTAAGATTTGGTAATCATGACATGTCCGTGACTTACCTTTTGTCACCAACTAAAGTTGGTAACTATACTAACTCATAAGGAATGAACTGTGGAATAAAGTATGGTCAACTACATGCGTGTGGAAAGCACCATGCAGTATCTCAGAGGTTGCAGCTGAGTGTTAGAGGGACCATACTTATGTCCACTGGTTGATAGTAGGTTATTCTAAAGGTTAACAGGCTTCAGAACAACAAGTTCTTCCGAAGACACTTATACTTCGGAAGAAGCTACTTCTTCTGAGGCTTGACTTGATCTTCAGGACATCATGCTTCGGAAGTTATTGTCTTGAATTCTTCTAAATGTTTAAATTTAGAAGAAGGAAGACTTTGTCTTTGGAAGTTAGAGTTCCTCTTTGGAAGCTCTGTAAGACTTTGCCTTCGGAAGTTCTGCATTTGTCTTAAGAAGTCCTTTTTCAGTTGCACCTAAAATTGTTTAAGTGTATGTTTTGGTTGCATCAGCCTTACTTGTTCCAACAAACTCCCCCCTACGCTGATGCTACCAAAACATTTGAAGACCTTAGATGTTGACAGTTCTCATCATGATGATGACCATACCCTTCTTCATTAGCTGGTCAGGATCACTCAGACTTTAAAAGTATCTTCTCATCTCAAAGAGATCATGCAGAGGTAGGTTAAACATGTCCTGCCATGTGTAGACATCTTGACCACCTTGATCTCTGTTGACATACGATGTTTCTGGATTAGTAGTGAAGGTCTAGGACAAGATGGGTCTTCCTGATAAAAGAGGAGCTGCTTGGATTAGAGTTGTTGGAGCTTCCTTTTGTGGCACTTCCTCAGAATGTTCTGACTCATTCTAAGGTTTAGAGGTAGATGACTTGGATTTCTTCTTTTACTTCTCCTTTCTAGCCATCCTTTTCTTCCTCTTTAAAGTCTTTGATTGAGAGGACTAGCCTTCAGCACCAGGTTGTTCTCATATGTCCTTCTCAGTTGAGTCTACCTCCCTCACAGGTTCAGAAGGAGAGGGAGTTTGACCCTATTATGGATCAGAAGATGAAGCTTGCAGAGGTTCAGCATGAGGTCCAGGTTGAGTTGTCTTAATTTGTTCAACCTTAACCTCCATTTCTTGAGGGGCTTGACTTGGTGGAGAGTGTAAGTCAATAAGCTTTCCTCTTTTAATCTTCTTATTGATCACCCTTATGTGTTCATCCATGGTGGATAGAGACATTGGGCTAAGTATCCTTCCGAAGAATCCATATAGCTTCAAGGAGCTCATCATCCTCTGCCTATGAGCAGACTTCTTTTGACTCTTTTGGATGATTGCTCTTGACTTGGCTGCTTCTTCCCTCATCTTTCTCTTTATAGCCTTTTGTTCTTTGAGTACTTGAAGTACAAGTTGTTTGAGATACTCAAACTCAATATACTGAAAGGACAAGTGAAGAAGTGTAGTTGCCTGCTAGAGACCTGCGACACTCAGGTAGTTTATCATGTTTTGCCTATCAGTTTCTTTATCTACATGAGGTTCTTGAATTGCCACATCCTCTTGCACAGGGCTTTCTTGAACTGAGGAGAGGGTAGGAACATGTTTGTACAATCTTTTCTATCTTTTTCTTCTTTGATCTGGAGGAGCAACCTTGCATCCTCTGCTTCCTTCCTCTCCCTAGACAAATCCATGTCTGTCAATTCATTCAGTTCTTCTAAGGGGAGAGAAATGATCTCATCAATGTTATAGTTCTTGGTCTGCAGGTAAGTAATCATGACTTCCCTTAACTCATCATCTTGAGTGTTTGGTCTGGGGGCAGCCCTGATTGTAGCTTCCGTGAAGCCTGAAGACCTAGTGGAACTTTCTTCCCTTATCTTCCTCTTCCTCTCTCTCTCCTCCTCCTCAATCTCCTCAGGAGTCATTATCCTTTTCCCTTTGTCAACCACAAACCTTTGCAACTTAGGGTGAAGAGAGCTTTGGCCTTCATTGCTTGGAGTAGCTTCCATGCTCTAACCAGAGAAAGGTTGTGATACACCTTCACTAGAAAGTGTTTCACTAAGGGGATGGATTGTTGAAGTTATAGTTGTAACAATGCTCTTAAGCTCTGTCACACGGCCTTCGGTCAATGTTTTACCTTTGAAGCTAATCTCAGGGTCCGCCTCAATATCCAGTTGACCAATGACATTACATGATTGCCTTTGTCTTCTTCTTGAGCTTAACTCTTCAACAATCCTATCTTGAATCCTTTGAGCCAGCCTGTGGCTTTCCTAGATTGGCTTGGATTAGCAAGTGGCATGTTCACCAGACCAAGACCTTCATAGTAGTTCAAGTTCTGAAAGTTGAAAACTTCTTGTTGTCCTTGAAGTGTTTGAAGTATGAGGGCTCTTCTATCAGCATCATACCTCCACCCTAAAATGTAGTTTGATGATCCTTAGGATGGGGTTGACATAGCCCTTGGAATACCCTCCTCAAAGAGACTCTGAAGGAGTGAGTCTAGCGAGTCAACATCAATGTGGACTTAAGAAGGTTCCTTAGTATGGACAAGTGCAAGTGAAGATGGTAAGTCCTCAATGTCCAAACTCTATGAAGAACTCCCAGGTTCTATGATTGCTATGACTTTCTCCCTCTTTTTGGTAGCATCACCCTCTTGTATAGGTGAGATAGGAGTTAGGTCAATCACATCCACAGGTTCTTGTGTTCCTGGATGAGCTCTCCTTAAAGGTCTCCCAACTTGTTTTTTTATTAAGATAATATGTTGTCTTGTTCAATCCAAAAAGGTGTCTTAGTTTGAACAAGTCCCTCCCTGTACAACCCAAAAAGGGTAGAGTGGAAACATGGGCTCCCACTCAGTCTTGGGTCCCACCTTCCTTCACAATTGTCACATCCTCAAAATCCAATGGCTAGGTTCTACCGCGAGGCGTGTCACAAATCAGGATCTCAAACACAGTCATATCAAATGACAGTATATGTGTTTTAAAAATAAGCATTTGACCTTAAATCAAAACGCAGTTTTAAATGTAATCATTGCAGAAGCGTAAACGTTTGAAAAACCATAAGTAATAAATGCGCAAAACAAAGACCCCAATGGAAAAGTAGTAAATGTAAATGAACTTGCATTCAAATGATAAAGATGATGCATGAGCCTCAGATATGCAACCCTAGCCTTAAGCATGCCTGCAACCTGAGAAAACATGCTAAAGTGTGTCAACACAAGGATGGTGAGTCACAAGTTTAAATAAGTAAATACGTTTGTACGTTTGTTTGGTAGAAGTAAACAAAGGTATATCATAGGTAGCTAGCCTATATATCGAATTACTTAACGATTCGAACTGAAGCTGACTGTTTGTGAGTTGTTTTGCTTTCCGCCATGTCTTATCACAGAACAATGGTATATCTAGGTCAATTAAACACCCATTCGACCTCAAGTCGAGTTAGCGCGACTAATGCGGGTGGGGTTTGTCAAACCCAGTAGTACTACTCAAAATTACCTCGCTAACCCGTTATTAACAGTTCAAGTGTGTAAGGACTTCCGTGATAATGTTTGCACTACAGTAACAGGCGATATACCAATAATACTAAAACCAGAAAATAGAAATAGTTTGCATGCTTCTCCCATAAAAAAAGAAAATAAGTAAAAGTGGGACCGTGAAGACTCACCTTAAATGCCTATGAAAACACAAAGTGTAATAGCCAAAAGCTAATTGTTACTTGAAATGCTCAGAAGATGATCCCTACACATGTTTGATGCAAGAAACGATGAAAATCACTACCAATATGCAAGAACAAGATCAAAAAGGTGTGCTTTATGTGTGTGGGTGATTTGCAACGAAAATAATGAAGGGTAAGGTGATTGGGACGGCCAAATGGTGATTAGGGTTGGGTTTTATAATTTTTTTACAAGAAAGGCCCCCTTCTTTTATAAAAATCGTTTTAAAGCTACGCAGTTGAACTTTTTGTACACTGAAACCACCAAATGCTCACATAACAACAAAAAAACATTAATAAAATGAAATTATATATATTTTTCTAGTTCAAAGGTATTTTTTAATAATTAGGCGTTAAAAGTCGAAAATACGCGAAAACGCGTAAATGCTAGAAAATTCTCAATTTTCACAACAAAGCTACATAATTAATCACATAATCATATAATACGTTTGTATAAGTAAATACGTTTGTACGTTTGTTTGGTAGAAGTAAACAAAGGTATATCATAGGTATCTAGCCTATATATCGAGTTACTTAACGATTCGAACTGAAGCTGACTGTTTGTGAGTTGTTTTGCCTTCCGCCATGTCTTATCACAGAACAATGGTATATCTAGGTCATATAAACATACGTTCGACCTCCAGTTGAGTTAGCGCGACTAATGCGGGTTGGGTTTGTCAAACCCAGTAGTACTACTCAAAATTACCTCGCTAACCCGTTATTAACGGTTCGAGTGTGTAAGGACTTCCATGATAATGTTTGCACTACAGTAACAGGCGATATACCAATAATACTAAAACCAGTAAATAGAATTAGTTTGCATGCTTCTCCCACAAAAAGAAACTAAGTAAAAGTGGGACCGTGAAGATTCACCTTAAATGCGTATGCAAACACAAAGTGTAATAGCCAAAAGCTAATTGTTGCTTGAAATGCTTAGAAGATGATCCCTACTACATGTTTGATGCAAGAAACGACGAAAATCACCACCAATATGCAAGAACAAGATCAAAAAGATGTGCTTTATGTGTGTGGGTGATTTGCAATGGAAATAATGAAGGGTAAGGTTATTGTGACGGCCAAATGGTTATTAGGGTTGGGTTTTATGTTTTTTTTTACAAGAAAGGCCCTCATCTTTTATAAAAATCGTTTTCAAGCTACGCGATTGAACTTTTTGTACACCGAAACCACCAAATGCTCACATAACAGCAAAAAAAACATTAATAAAATGAAATTATATTTATTTTTCTAGTTCAAAGGTATTTTTTAATGATTAGGCGTTAAAAGTCGAAAATACGCGAAAACGCGAAAATGCTAGAAATTCTCAATTTTCACAACAAAGCTATATAATTAATCACATAATCATATAATACATAATTTCACACCAATTATGATTGTTTGAAAACCATTTTGACAAATCACCAACGTTCGGGGACAGACGCGCGTACGATTCGGCAATTCATTTGAATTACTGTTACGTAAAAGGTTCGTGAATGTTTGTGCACTAAATGATACATTTAAGTAAACAACATTAAATGCATGAATTTATGATAGGAAAACCATGTTATCAAAAAGTGACCGGAAAATACCGGGTGTTACATCATCCCCTTATTGAAAGAAATTTCGTCCCGAAATTTAGCTAACTCCGATAAAAGACAAACAAAATTTTCGAGGTTGTCACATCACACCCTCCAAATCCACTGGCCAGGTTCTACCGCGAGGCGTGTGACAAACCAGGATCTCAGACACAGTCATATCAAATGACACTATATGTGTTTTAAAAATAAGCGTTTGACCTTAAATCAAAACACAATTTTAAATGTAATCATTTGGAAGCGTAAACGTTTGAAAAACCATAAGTAATAAATGCGTAAAAAAACGCCCAATGGAAAAGTAGTAAATTTAAATGAACTTGCATTCAAATGATAAAGATGATGCATGAGCCTTAGATATGCAACCCTAGCCTTAAGCGTGCCCGCAACCTGAGAAAACATGCTAAAGTGTTCAACACAAGGTTGGTGAGTTCACAGGTTTAAATAACTAAATACCTTTGTACGTTTGTTTGGTAAAAGTAAACAAAGGTATATCATAGGTAGCTATCCTATATATCGAGTTACTTAGCGTTTCGAATCGAACCTGTTGTTTGTGAGTTGTTTTGCATTCCACCATGTCTTATCACTGAACAATGGCAAGTGTCTAGGTCAATTAAACACTCGTTCGACCTCTAGTCGAGTTAGCGCGACCAACGCGGGTGTTGTTTGTCAAACCCAGTAGTACTACTCAAAATTACCTCGCTAACCCGTTAATAACAGTTCGAGTGTGTAAGGACTTCCGTGATAATGTTTGCACCAACTAACGTGCGATATACCAATAATACTAAAACCAGTAAATAGAAATAGTTTGCATGCTTCTCCCCCAAAAAGGAATGTAAGTAAAAGTGGGGCCGTGAAGACTCACCTTAAATGCGTATGAAAACACGAAGTGTAATAGCCAAAAGTTAATCGTTACTTGAAATGCTTAGATGATGATCCCTACTACGCGTTTGATGCAAGAAACGATGATAATCACCACCAATATGCAAGAACAAGATAAAAAAGGTGTGCTTTATGTGTGTGGGTGATTTGCACCGAAAATAATGAAGGGTAAGGTGATTGGGACGGCCAAATGGTGATTAGGGTTGGGGGTTTGGTTTTATAATTTTTTTTACAAAAAGCCCCCGTCTTTTATAAAAATCGTTTTAAAGCTACGCAATTGAACTTTTTATACACCGAAACCACCAAATGTTCACATAACATCAAACAAACGTTAATAAAATGATATTATATTTATTTTCTAGTTCAAAGGTATTTTTATAATAATTAGGCGTTCAAAGCCGAAAATACGTGAAAACGCATAAATGCTAGAAAATTCTCAATTTTCATAACAAGGCTACATAATAATCACATAATCATATAGTACATAATTTCACACCAAATATGATTGTTTGAAAACTATTTTGACAAATCGTCAATGTTCGGTGACAGACGCGCGTACGATTCGGCATTTCTTTGAATTACTATTACGTGAAAGGTTCGTGAATGTTTGTGCACTAAATGATGAATTTAAGTAAACAACATTAAATGCATGAAAGGAAAACCATTTTATCAAAAAGTGACCGGAAAATAGCGGGTGTCACATCATCCCCTTGTTGAACGAAATTTCATCCTGAAATTTAGCTAACTCCGGTAAAGACAGACAGAAATTTCGTGGTTGTCACATCACACCCTCAAAATCCACTAGCTAGGTTCTACCGCGAGGCGTGTGACAAACCAGGATCTCAGACACAGTCATATCAAACGACACTATATGTGTTTTAAAAATAAGCGTTTGACCTTAAATCAAAACGCCATTTTAAATGTAATCATTGCTGAAGCGTAAACGTTTGAAAAAGCATAGGTAATAAATGCGCAAAAAAAGCGCCCAATGGAGAAGTAGTAAATGTAAATGAATTTGCATTCAAATGATAAAGATGATGCAGGAGCCTTAGATATGCATTCCTAGCCTTAAGCGTGCCTGCAACTAGAGAAAACATGCAAAGTGTGTCAACACAAGGTTGGTGAGTTCACAGGTTTAAATAAGTAAATACGTTTGTACGTTTGTTTGGTGAAAGTAAACAAAGGTATATCATAGGTAGCTAGCCTATATATCGAGTTACTTAGCGTTTCGAACCGAAGCTGACTGTTTGTGAGTTGTTTTGCCTTCCACCATGTCTTATCACAGAACAATGGCAAGTGTCTAGGTCAACTAAACACCCGTTCGACCTCCAGTCGAGTTAGTGCGACTAACGCGGGTGGGGTTTGTCAAACCCAGTAGCACTACTCAAAATTACCTCGCTAACCCATTATTAACTGTTCGAGTGTGTAAGGACTTCCGTGATAATGTTTGCACTACTGTAACAGGCGATATAACAATAATACTAAACCAGTAAATAGAAATAGTTTGCATGCTTCTCCCCCAAAAAGGAAAGTAAGTAAAAGTGTGGCCTTAAAGACTCACCTGAAATGCATATGAAAACGCGAAGTGTGATAGCCAAAAGCTAATCGTTACTTGAAATTCTTAGATGATGATCCCTACTACGCATTTGATGCAAGAAACGATGAAAATCACCACCAATATGCAAGAACAAGATCAAAAAGGTGTGTTTTATGTGTGTGGGTGATTTGCAATGAAAATAATGAAGGGTAAGGTGATTGGGACGGCCAAATGGTGATTAGGGTTGGGGGGTTGGGTTTTATACTTTTTTTTACAAGAAAGGCCCCCGTCTTTTATAAAAATCGTTTTAAAGCTACACGATTGAACTTTTTGTACACTGCAACCACCAAATGCCCACATAACATCAAAAAAACATTAATAACATGAAATTATATTTATTTTTCTGGTTTAAAGGTATTTTTATAATAATTAGGCGTTAAAAGCTGAAAATACGAGAAAACGCGTAACTGTCAGAAAATTCTCAATTTTCACAAAAAGCTACATAATTAATCACATAATCATATAATACATAATTTCACACCAATAATGATTGTTTGAAAACCATTTTGACAAATCACCAACGTTAGGGGACAAACGCGCGTATGATTCGGCAACTCTTTGAATTACTGTTACATGAAAGGTTCGTGAATGTTTGTGCACTAAATAATGCATTTAAGTAAACAATATTTAATGCATGAATGTATGATAGGAAAACCATGTTATCAAAAAGTGACCGGAAAATACCGGGTGTCGCAACAATAGACCTCAATATGGATATTAAGTCTCCTCAGTCTCAATCCCATGATCCCCAAACCCAAGCTGAAAACCCTCAGGATGAGTATCTATACTCTCCTGAGCAGCCAAAAAGGGATAACCCCATCATAGGCTCAATGCCATTAGACGATAATCAAGGTCCCGGGTCATTAGGCATAAATTCTATATCTTTTGCTCACCTTTTAATAGGTATTGATGAAGAGATCATGTCTCTTCAAGGCCATGATGTTGATCCACAACACCTATCTAGGGATCAACTAAACCTAGAAAGATATCTGATTTCTAGCCTCCATCAGCAAATCCAAACTGAGGTGAGTCCCACTTGTGTTGAAGGGACTCATGTGGATTTAACTGTCCACTACTGAAGGTGCCTCAATGGAACATCAGGACAGTGTAACATCTCTGAGGCTGAATCTACGGTAATCATGCCTTTTGATGACTCTGAAAGAGACATCATTAAGCAAGGGAAACTAGGGCTCCAAGAAACCACAACTAGTGGTGAGGATGAACATACTAGGTATGTTACCTCATCTCCCCACGATTCTTCTAAAAAAGTTGAGAAAGAAGGCAACTCACAATCAGAGACCTACTTTCTAAAGTCTCAAACCTTGAATTCAGGGTTAAGACTTTAGAGGATTGGTCTGCCACTCAGCAATTTGAGATCGAAAATCTCATGGCCAAACTAGCTGAAAAACATATTGAAAGATCTGTTAGGCATGAACCAATTCAAGTCTCTTTTTCTTCTCCTCTAGCTCATCAAACTCTCAAGATGATGCTATCAAAAAGGGGGAGAAAGTTCAGAGACAAACACATGTGGAGCAACAATGTTTATCACTTTCTACACTTTCTACAAGATATCCAGCTCAGCAATCAACTGCTTTCCCTGAGCCTCCTCCCATCATCCTTCAAATGGTTCCAAGGACGCTCATAGATTTGAATAGGTTCCTAACCAGGTTCCTAATGGGCTCATCTCTTGAACAACTGAGTCAAGATGTTGTTGTGGCATACTTTGGAGCTGAAGAGTTCCAAATGTTGAATGCACCATCTACCACAAAGGAGTTGGTCAACCTAAGGTCCACATTGAACCCAAGAATTGAATTCGAAGGGGGATATGGGGATTGATGTTCCAGCAACTAAAGCAGTTGGGACATATAGTACAATCCCACAAACTTCCGAAGCTGAAGTCAAAGCTGCGGAATAAGTATTTCAAACATCCGAAGTTGAGATTCAAGCTGCGGAAGGACTATTTTCTCTATCTGATGATCTAATTATCACAGATGCAATCCTTGAACTGGAATCTGAGGTAAATAGTGAAGGCTTTCTTAGATTCCCTCTCACTCAAACACCATTATCTCCACAAGCTCAAGTCACCACCCACCAACCAGAAACCTCTACACAAGAACCTCCGAAATCTCAAGCTTCCGAAGCCATTAAAGGTAAAAGGAAGTGACCGCAAAAGAACTGTTAGAGGAGGAAAGGTTAGAGAAGCTTAAAAGAAAAAGTAGACTCCCAACTTGGAAGCTACTAGCTACAAGTAGCAAAGCAGCTATAGCCAACCGGGAAGCTATCAACAGCCAAAGAAGGGTGGAGATTATTGACAGGCTTGTCAACCTGGGAGCAGCAAGTGAAGATGTTCTCCTGTTACCACATGATGATTTGGTGGAGTTAGAAAAGGAAACCTTGCTACGCAAAGAACAATAAGAAGCAGTAAGGTTGGCCTTAGAGGAGGAAGAGAAGAAGAAGAAAGAGGAAGTTGAACAACAGCTTAGGAATGAAAGGGTAGTATTTCTAAGCTCTTTGGGATTCTCTCTTGAGGAACTGACTCCTCATGACAACGACACGATCTTATGGCTTTTCAACAAAGAACAAGATCAAATAAACAAAGAGAGAAAGAGGGCTTCCAGGGAAAAGCTGAAGGAGAAGAAGAAGAAAGGAGAAGAAGCTCAACTTGTGGCTGTCAAGAAGATGGCTGACAAATCCTGGATGAATGATTATCTCAGGGGCCATGACTTCTCTGGTAGGCAGGTTGGTCCCATGTCTATGAAGACCCTGTATTGACATGTCAGCGACATCAAAGCTGACATTCGCTCAGGAAGAAGGAAGGAGATGTATAGAAGAGCATAGGGGATGACTTCTAAGCCATCACCACAACCATAACCTCAACCTAAACCAATCCCTTTCCCTTTCCCCATCAAAACCAAGCCAACCACTGGGCCATACACTGCTGAACCCACATCATTAACCATACCCTCTTCCTCACCCATTCCATCATAACAACCACCACCACCACCCATCCTCAAACCTAAAACACTCCCCAAAACCCAACCATTACTACCAAACAGCCACCCAAGTCATCCCCACAACCACCAAAACCTCTTTCCTTAGAAGAATTCAAGGAGATCAAAAGGAAGCTCCTCAACTGTATCACTCTGAATGATATCTCTTGTAAGGAGGGGTCCATCAAACTAACCTTCATTGATGGCTCCTCATGTTCCCTCACAAGAGAACAATTCCTTGATCTGCCTAGAGGAACACTGGACCAGACTTTGAAACTCTTCACAACAAACTCCGACTCCTTTGGGGAAGAAGAGAAGATACAGAGAAGAAAACTGGTGACTTTACTGGATACTAGGAAGGGAGACAAGTTACCATCTCAACCTCTTGTTCCTAGAAAGAAATAATCCAGTGGAGGTGTAACAACCAGCCCCTAGGTCATAATTCCAACTTTAAATCTCAAGTATTATTATTATCATTATTATTATTTTCTCTCTTCCTAGTTAATTGGCTACATGTATTATTACCTTAGAATATCCCATAATGACTTGCCTTAGTTTAGAAATTAGTAAACGATTTTAGAAAATGCAAATGGCTAAACCGACATTTTATATTTTCACCCGCATTTGTTAATGCAGATATGGAATCATCATCCACATTTCTTCCTGGAGTCATCCGCATTTGGTAATGCGGATGAGCAAATCGTCGGATCACATTACAACTGGACGTGACTTCTTCCGACTTGTGGAACCTCTTAAACCGGTAAATATGAATGAATGTTGCATGCAATGAACTCGGAACTATAAAAATAAAACAAATTAATTATGTGTGTATATATGTATGCATTCATGGCTCATATAAATATACATACATACACATACTTAATACTTGACAACTAACTAGAATTTATCATCTAAAATACTACTCTACAAAACAAAACTACCACCCAAAATACTACACTACAAAATAACACTACATAATATAAATTTCTATTGAAATTTAAAATCAAAAACTCTACACAAGACACCAAAATCAGCCGCCCCTTTTGGACCTATCCCCTTCCTTCTACACCACCCAAACTTGCCACCATCCTTCCCCACTCCCATTTCATGCAACAACCCCTCATTCACACACTCTCCTCCTTCTCTCTTCTCTCTCGGCATTTCCCGAAGAAACACACACACACACACAAACCACGAATTCTCCCCATTCCAGCCATAACATTCGAAGGAAAACAACATTCCACCATCGGCCAAGTAAGGCAAGCTAGGGAGTTGCATTTTATGAACCTTGGTGCATGATTATTGCAAGATCAACCTTCTCCAGCCTAGTTCGAGGATCTCCAGCTCATATTCTCCTTCTAATATCCTTAAGTCGTGAACCACTCAAAGTGTAAGCATCTACACACCCGAACCATGTACATCATGTGTTATTCTTTCATTTATCTACCAAAAACCTTACATTCTTTGTTCCATCAGAAACTTGATGCTACAACCTCGCTCTTGAGAAACTTTTAACATCTTTGAAGGTATCTCATTTGACTAAACGGTTATTCTATGGGTTGAACATGAGTTACTCCAAGAAAACCCTCTTTTTAGGTGACTTTTCCACCATCTAACCTTTGTGCCTTGTAGCCTCCGAACCAAAGCTTGTAACCTGCTTATAAATGGTTTATAAAACTCTTAATAACCTGTTTTGAAAGTGTCCAAATGATTTGGTAATGTTTAAGCATGATCCGTAAGGTTTTACACATGTGTAATGGGTTTAAATGATGATAACACTCAACTACAAGCTTATTTCATGGTTACATGTTAAATCTATATGTTAGAGCTATTTTCCATTAAGTTTTGAGTTATTAGTTTAGTATAAGGTGATTTTAATCGCCGAAAATAATAGAAGTATGGACTCGTAGGCATTATGAGTTTATTTTGGGACCCGAAAGGTGGTAAAAAAGACTTAAAAATAAGAGAACTTAGAGTATAACCATATTGAAAAGTATTCCAGTCTCAAAAAGGGTTAAAAAAGTGTTTTGGATCGGATTTATTGATTAAATGATCAAAGGACAATTTAAATGGAATTTTTAGCTAAAAACGGGTCCTAAACGGGTAACTTTTGGAAGAAATCTTGGAAATTAAAGGATAAACCTAAAATCTATGGAAACCATGTTATTTCAGAAAGTTAGGAACTATAATACTTAAAGATGGTGAAAATTTGGTCAAGCAAGTTTTTTTTTGAACGGTCGATTTCGGGTAAAAACGCTTTTTAACGGGTTAAACTTAGAAATGAGACTTTCGACTAAAAGCGCTTAAAAATACATTCTCAACAGATTAGAAACTTATCAAAAATTCCTTAAAATAATATTTAAAGTTTTAAGACTCTAAAATATATAATCTAATACTTAACCGTCAAAACCTTCGGTTTTACCCTAACCGGTAACTTAAAACATAAGTTTACTAAACTCAAATCTAAATTCTGGAAAATTGGGGAGTTTAACTTATTAAAAATGTAATATTTAACTCCAAATATCTGATTTTGGGCCATAAAAGTCAATAAATGTAAAGAAGCAAACTTTAGGGTAGAAATTGTAAATTTTAAAACTTGGAGTACTAAATTGTAAATTCTGTCTAACCTGAATTAACCAAACCCTTGGACTGATAATCACTTGGTAAATTTAATTTAACTTGTATCAATGACCTAATAGTGTATAAACCTATATTTTTCCTTAAGAAACTATGACTTTCTATAAAAGGAAATTTTGAAATGCAAGCCTTAGCAAATCAAAGCTAGTTGAACATTTAACCTTTTTGACACACCTAGTACACCTCTTACGACTTTAGAATTAGTGGCTTATCACTTAAAGTTGTTGGTAGGGTGCTAGACTTGAACTTTCCCGATACATGAAGAACTTGTTGCTTGAAACCTAAGGTGAGTTCAAGTGTTCCCTTTTTATTACTGTTTTGGTATGAAGCATGCTTCGTTTAAACTGAACAATTACTGTGCTATATTATGTTGCTATATGTTGTGGTAATGTTGATACCTGCTGATACTTGTATCACGGTCATTAATTCTTGTGTGAACCGCATATTTATATGGGTAGATCTACTTGGGGAATCCCCCACACACAATGCCTTCCGTGATGAACGGGAAGGGTACCACACTAAGATCCTACGGGATCGTTTGTGTCATGTGATAGGTTCTTGTAAAATACTAGGGTGAACCATCCGCCAGGTATAGTCCACTGTTTGAGGCTCAGTTCTTCATTCGGGATTAACCGGTATAACATAACTTTTGAAGAGGCTAGCCAGGACTGAGTGTAGGGTTGATTGTGATCCCATACAACAATGAAACTATGATTTTTAAATCAAATGTGGATTCTATTGAATCCTTTTGTTTTTAAATTTTAAGCACTTGAATTCCCCAACTTTTTAGTTGACACAAATTTTCTTTTGAGCATGTTTCAGGTAATCCTTAATGAATGTCTGGCTTATGTAGAAGGCTTATGACGACCTAGCACCATGATCCATGGCATTGTCTTGTTTAGCTTTTACAACATTTGGAACAATTTAAATTTTGTTACTATGGAACAAATTGTACTAATAAATTATGTACTTGTATTGGGGCTAGGCCTACTTCTTGCCTAGTTTCTTTTTAAACTATAATGCTATGTGATGTTCTCTCCTTTTGTGCTCTTATGATGGTTAGTTTTCACTGCCATATGTCGTTGCTAGTCTGTGACGTCCCACCATACCTGGGTCCGGGGTGTGATAGATTAGTATCAGAGCCAAAGGTTGTAGAGAAGTCGGGAATACCATAGTAGCCCCTAGGCTACAACCCTGATACTTTACGACCGTCCTTTTGGGAAAGTGTTGGGATGATCGGTTGGTTAAATTGATGATTACACTTGATCAACGTAATCATGAATTTACCAGATGCGTAAAGGTTTTCCTAAAATAAAGTACTTTACCTGTTATTATATGAAGAGACTACTGATTTCTGATACTATTGATTACTGAAACCTCTGATTTTTGATACTGTTGGGATATTTGATACTATTGCCATCACTACTACTATAAGTACTATTATTCTTACAATCATGAGCTATGAGAAACCAAATTAATCATGATATTTCTTATAGGACATCAACGTTATGGCCGACAAAGGGAATGCACCTGCATACCCAACTGACGGTACTGCACCAACTAGGAGCCTCAAGAAGGTGACGCCGTGGACAAAGTATGAAGATTACCTGAGGAGATGCGGACATCCGGGCTGGATATCCGTTACATCTGACGACACTAAGCCATCAGAGGACTCTTCCATTCAGGAGCCGATCGCGCTCCCATTCACCGCATGTCGCAGCTCCTACCCACTCACATATCCACGCTATCGAGGATAGGGGTGCACGTGTTATCACCCGTCCACGCAAAAGTGCTAGGCCAGGACCCTCAGTCTCCTTCAGGATGCCACCTCCTCCTCCACCACATGCTAGGACTCTGACACCTGCACCACTGATGTTTGACCTGCTCACACACCACCCACGCGATGAGTACTGGATGCCACCGAGTTACAGCATGTATGATGACCCAAGTGTACTAGCTGGTGACCCGTCTAGCCGTCGAGCAAGTGACTTAGGTCCCTTTGATGCTGCATTGGACGAGATTTTGAAGACTGTCTGTCACCACGAGCTGACACTCCAGCACACCACCCAGACCTCTCTGTCCGCCCAATTAAGGCCACGATTGCTTCGCATGGGTCCAGCGGTTGGAGCAAGAGCAAGGGAAAAAGAACTCAGGGTGGCTAGGGTGGCTAAAGAAGAATTGGTTGTAAGAGCGTGGAGAAGAAGTGGGGTTGTCTGTCTTTTAGACAGTTGAAGGAAACAATTTTTATTATTATCAGATACTATTATTATTTATTATGGGGGTGATGGCACCTTCCAACTTGTGACGCTATAACTCTGATGCATTTATGTTTTGTGATACTATTAACCCTATCTATTTATGAAACAATTTCTATTGATGCTAATTTCGCAGGGTAATTTGTAATGAATTGTTATGTGTTATGTCATGTGTTGGAAATTTTGACTTGCATCCTTTTTGGGTGAATTGCCCTAAATTAATTTGATGGGACATATTTAGATGTATATAGTGGCGTGTATATTACACTCCCTCTTATTAGAACGCGGTAATTTAGGATAAGTGATGCATGGGCCACTCGAAACCAAAAATTATGAGATGCTAAACGAATTTATCTATGATGCTACCAGAATGCCGACCAGTCAAAAAACACCTATTGGAACGCAAGGAGCTACTAGAGGCCACCATGAGGGGGATAGACAGACCGTCAACCAACCCCCTACTCCACCAGGAACTCCTCGTGGAGAGAATGCCAATCAGGGGAATGATGTGGGAATTGCTAACCTCGTAGCACAACAAATTGCTAACTCCATTCTGACCATCATTGCTCAGATCAATGCGGACTGGAGCAACCCCGGTGGAAATGATGGATTCGGAAATGATGAGGGCAACAATGAGGAAGCTGAAGCATTAAGGAAATGGATGCTCCTACAAAACCTTCATGGCGTGCAAGCCAAAGGATTTCCATGGCACCGAGGGTGCGATAGAGACATACCAATGGATCGATGAAATGGAAGTCGTTTTAGATATCAGTGAGTGTAAGATGGAACACATGGTGCGGTTTGCATCCCACTCACTCAAGGGACCGGCACTGGACTGGTGGAAGACTATTATTCAACCTCGGGGAAGAAACGCCGCTAACCAAATGAGTTGGACCGAATTCAGGGAGTTGATAACCAACAAGTACTGCCCAATCAATCAACTAGGGAAACTTGAGTGTGAATTTCTGAGCTTGGAAATGAAATGTCCTAATTACACCGAGTACATCAACCGTTTTTTAGCCCTATCCCGACTAGTGCCACACCTGTGACACCGAAATCCAAGGGCGTAGCACGTTTCATTTGGGGACTACATCATAGAGTCATGGGTATGGTTCGATCCTCTAGGCTCTCAACCATGCAAGCTGCGGTTGACATCACCAGTAGTTTGACCGATGATCTAGTCAGGGCTAGATGGGCTGAACAAACCAAGATAGATGAAAAAGGGAAGTCGATGGGTGAGAAAAGAAAGTGGTTTGATGTGAAGAGAGCAATTGGTAGGAATAGTGGGTCAAACAAGAAGGGTTTTGAAGGTACAGGGCGCGATGATTAGTGTGGAAGGGCTCGGAAGCTATACTTGGGTACAAGCCCATTCTGCAATAGGCGCAAACTACATCAGCAAGAGGAGTGCAACCCGATGCCCTGCTTCTGATGGAAACGACCATGTTACTTAATTAAGGATTGTACGTATGCGCTAGGTAAACAATGCTATGAGTGTGGAGATCCACGGCACATGAGGAATAAGTGTCCTAAGCTGGGGAGAGATAAGGACGCCAGACCCAACAAGCCCAAGGGACGAGCATTCGTGATGGATCCAGCCAGAGCTCGTAAGGAACCTGATGTGGTCAATGGTACGTTCCTTATAAACAACCATCCTGCTACCGTTCTATTTGATACTGGATCAACTGCTAGTTTTATCTCTAGTACTTTTAGGCCTTTGATTGACTTAAGTCCGTGTATCCTAACTGATAATTTTATCGTAGAATTAGGTGACGGTAACATCTTAAAAACTAATAAGTCATCAAAGATTGCTTAATGAATCTAGAAGGTAGTACATTTAAGATAAATCTGATGCCTATTAAGCTAGGAGGATTCTATATGGTTGTTGGATTGGATTACTTGGTAGGCACAGAGTCGAAATAGTGTGTGATGAACGCCTACTTAGGGTACATGTGAGCGATCGCAAAGTGCTTGTTGTTCATGGTGAAAGACGTAACACGCTATATCCTATGATAACCCATCTAAAAGCTACCAAGAGTCTCATGAGGGGATGCCCAGCTTTCATAGTCTATGTGATGAAGGCACAAGAGGAAAAGAAGATTAAGGATATACTTATGGCTTCTGAATATCTGAAAATATTTCCTGAAGACCTACCGGGACTCCCTCCGACTCGACAGGTTGAGTTCCAAAGAGATCTATTTCCTAGCGCTGCACCAGTAGCCAAGGCACCGTACCGACTCGCCCCTCCCGAGATGAAGGAATTGATGCTACAAATCCAAGAGCTACTCAACAAGGGATTTATACGACCGAGTGTTTCTCTATGGGGTGCTCCTGTACTATTTGTGAAGAAGAAGGATGGAACCCTACGAATGTGTATTGATTACCAGTAAATAAACAAGCTGACGATAAAGAATCGTTACCGTTTTCCGAGAATCGATGACCTAGTCGATCAACCGCGGGGAGCAAGTTATTTTTCCAAATTAGATTTAAGATCAGGGTACCATCAACTGAAGATAAGAGAAGAAGATATACCCAAAACAGCCTTTAGAACTAGATATGGACATTATGAGTACCTGGTCATGCTCTTTGGGCTGACTAACGCACCAGCAGCATTTATAGATATCATGAACCGAGTGTGTCGCTCATATCTAGACAAATTTGTGATTGTTTTTATCGACGACATCCTGATGTACTCCCGTAGTAAGGAAGAGCACGAGAAGCACCTTTGGCTGATTCTCGAGTTGCTTAAGAATGAGCAACTATATGCGAAGTTCTCTAAATGCAAATTTTGGATGCGAGAGATCCAATTTCTAGGGCACATCGTAAATAAAGACGGAATTCAAGTGGACCCTTCTAAGATTGAGGCTATTAAGAACTGGAAAATTCCTCAAACTCCTACCTAGATAATGCAGTTCCTTGGATTGGCCGGATACTACAGAAGGTTTATCAAGGACTTCTCGCGTATTGTGCAACCATTGACTGCTTTGACTAAGAAGAATACAGCTTTTGTGTGGGATCAAGATCAGAATGAAGCGTTTGAAACGCTCAAGGAGAAACTGTGTAGTGCACCTATCCTCGCCCTCCCATAAGGAGTTGAGGATTTCGTAGTCTATTGTGACGCCTCGCGTAAGGGACTAGGACACGTGCTAATGCAGCGTAACAAGGTAATTGCTTATGCATCAAGACGGCTGAACGAGCATGAGAAGAACTACACAACACATGATCTAGAATTGGGTGTCGTGGTGTTTGCACTCAAAATGTGGAGGCATTATCTCTATGGCACAAAGTGCATCATCTACACTGACCATAGAAGTTTGCAACACAATCTTGATCAGAAAATACTAAACATGCGTCCGAGAAGATGTGTTGAGCTATTATATGATTATGAATGCGAGATTCGCTACCATCCCAGCAAGGCCAATGTAGTGGCAGATGCCTTGGTCAGAAAAGAAAGAGAGAAACCCATTCGCGTCTGTGCCTTAAGAATGAGCGTGTATACCGACCTTATTGCAAGACTATAAGAAGCTCAAGGCGAAGCACTAAAGGAATATAATTAGCAGGGGAAATGTCAACAAGAATGGATAAGCGTTTAAAGTTAAGTAACGATGGTATATATAAACATGAAGGGAGAACGTGGGTACCGATGTACGAGGGAATTAGAGAGGTTATCCTAGACGAAGCCCACAAATCTAGGTACTTGGTTCACCCCGGAAGCGACAAAATGTACCAAGATCTAAAGGCACTTTTCTGGTGGCCTGCAATCAAGAAATCAATCGCCATTTATGTTGGGAAGTGTCTGACGTGAGCCATGGTAAAGGCTGAAAATCAAAAACCGTCAGGGACGTTACAACAACTCGAAATTCCATAATGGAAATGGGATAACGTCACGATGGATTTTGTTACAAAGTTACCCATAACTTTCAGAGGTCATGATGCTATCTGGGTAATAGTGCATCGGTTAACTAAATCAGCTCACTTCTTGCCGATTCGAGAAGACTACGACCTGACAAAATTGGCCCAATTATACATCGATGAAATAGTGACCAGGCATGGGGTGCCACTATCAATCATCTTCGACCGTGATGGTCGCTTCAGTTCTCGTTTTTGAAAATCACTCCAGCAGGCTCTAGGAACCCATCTGGATTTAAGCACTGCATACCACCACAAACTGACGGTCAGAGTTAAAGAACCATCCAAACCTTGGAAGATATGCTAAGGGCTTGCGTGATTGACTTTGGTGGGAACTCGGACAACCATCTTTCTCTAGTAGAGTTCTCCTATAATAATAGTTACCATGCAAGTATAAAAGCAGCTCTGTACAAGGCCCTATATGGTAGGAAATGCCGATCACCGTTGAGTTGGAATGAGATCGGTGATAGCCAAGTAATGGTACCCGACATCGTGATGGACACCACCGACAAAATATTTAAAATCAAGGAGTGTTTAAGAGCAGCCAAAGACGTTAGAAGAAATACGCTGACAGAAGGCGAAAACCTTTGGATATTTAAGTAGGTGACAAAGTAATGCTAAAAGTAGCATGTGACACCCTACACATATCTCACATCAACCGTGGACAGGAGAGATTCCTGGATCATAAGGAATGTCTGGACTCTAATATCAACAACGTGTTTTGGGCGTATTGGCTGTGGATGAGAGGAGAACTCCACAGTTAAGCGTGTTCAGGTGGGAGCAATCCAGGGATGGGTGACCTCCCTGGGCAGTTTTCACCCGAGCAACCAAAAGCAAATCCGTGAGCTCCTCGTGGACAAAGCAGACAATATTGTTTGTGTGAGAGGCCGGGTGTTACATAGCACCATGGAAGGGAACCGTGAGGTTTGGAAAGAAAGGAAAGTTAAACCCGAAATACATTGGACCATTGGAAATAATGGCAAAAGTTGCTCCCATGGTGTATGTGACATCTCGTAATTTTGTTAACTTGGAAGTTAATTTTGTTAAATTCTAAAAGGGGCTTTAGTGTCAAATTTGAAATTTTGAGGACTTATTATACTTAATAATTAATTTGGTGATAAACAAATTAAACAAATGAATAATAGAAATAATATTAGTAATGTTTAAAACATTTATTTACTATTTACCATCAAGTATAATAATCTTGATAAATAAGATTTTTATAATAATAAAACTAATACTTGTAATAATGCAAGTATCTTCGACATTTGATCTTGTTGTTACTAATAATAATAATAATACTAATATTAATAATAATAATAATAATAATAATAATAATAATAATAATAACAATAATAATAATAATAATAATAATAATAATATTAATAGCAATATTTATAACTTATAAGAATTATTAAAATTTAATATGTATAAAACCTTGATTTAAAGTCTAGGGGGATATAAGGTAAATTTTGAAACTTTAAAAGGAAGTTTACACATAAAATAACAAACTTGGAAACCTCGGGGACCATTTGTGTCAATTAGTGAAACAACCCAAACCGCCCCCCCCTTCTGCCCGTTTTTCCGGCCGCCGGCCGGCCAAGCCCGGCGCGGCGCCGGTGAGTCTCGAAACCACTCGAAACACAGGAGTTAAGCGAAATCGAACCGTTTTAAACCTCTGCACTTAAGTTTCGAACTAATTTGGCAATTAATTACGTATTAAGAGAGGTTTAATTCGCTTGAAACGAAACCGAAATAACCGACTGAAATCCTTGATCCGTTCGAGCATATTTGGCAAAATCAAAACCTGATAATTGAAGGGAAACCTTCCTTTTGATCTCGAGAAGCTATCTGAACCATCAATTTCATTCATAATACACCCACACCTCGTTTACGATCATCACCTTCACTTCGAACCTGCAACTCAACAAAAATCCGTCTTTCGAACTTCATTAAACGAAATTGATTGAGGGCTTTTGATCGGAATGACTCCAGGAGCTTATACGCAAAGTTAATTTGATTTTCATCAATGTTTGGGTCTCGAATCATAATCGACCGAGGGCGCGTTCGGATCTTCACGTTGTAACATCAAATCGTTCATCATTCTGGTAATTAAATCCTCACATATATTCGGTTTCATGTGTACATCAAAAGCCCTAACATCCCATTCCTTAGTATTAATCATTTGGGGTTCAATTGAATGGAAATCGATTCTAGGGTTCATGTTGATTTGGGGGTTTATTTGGAAGAATATTTATATTAATTAATTTGGGTTTTAAAACAAGAACTTGGCTTTGGTCTGTTGGTTAGTATCAAACGCATATACATGGCAGGTCAGGGGTTCGAACCCTGCTCCTGCCATGTTTACTTTTTTTATTTTAATGGGGTTTTCATTATTAAAATGATAATTCTAAATAAATATTATTTTGTTAACCAAAATATTTCAGAAATTATTAAGTTAATTTTGAAAGATTTTAAAACTTATAATTCTAAAATTAAAGAATAAAAAGGTTATAAAAACAATATTAACTCTTTTTATATGTTATAAATATATTATATAATTTAAACTTAGTTTATTTTAAACGTATTAAACTTACATGTTATAAATACTTTAGATAATAAACTACACAAATGATTATTTAAAAATTATTTAATTAGTTATTCATCTACTCACCTAACCATGTTATATATAAATAGTTAACAAATTTATTCTCTAAACGTTTATTTAAATTCTTAAAACTTATAAAATAATATAATTTGTTATTATACATTATTCTCATTTTTTTTAGGTTTTGTATTATAAGTCCTTCATAATAAATCACTTAAAGGTTCAAAACTTTATTAAATTAATTATTTCTTTTCACACTTCGTAATTACTTTTTCTTAAATTAATAAATTAAATCATTGAATCATTCAATATCATTATTGGTTTTAAATATTTTATAATTTCTTACAACCAAAACATAAACGATTGTATAATTATATTTTTATTAAATGTAATTATTAAAAACCCCAAATCCCAACTGAAACCCTAGTTCGCATTAAAACGTTAATCTTATTATTTAAACTTAAACTTGTAAAATATATATATTTAGGTAACTAGTGAAAGACTACGTTGGAGCGTTGCTTATCTCTTATTAATCGTCATTCTTTATTTATTTGATCAATGTGAGTTTTCCTTGTCCCCTTTTTACTTTATTTCACACTATTTTGGGGTGAAACATGATACTTATACATCGTACACTTGTAAACGTTTGAGACTTATAAATCACATGCAATTCAACTTATTATTTTGTCATGGTTATTTGTGTATTTTAAGTGTTTATATGAGATACATAGTTTGTTTACAATCATTAACTATTGCTAGCCTGGCGACGTCTTAGATCTTTGGGCCTGACAAGCCTATTTGGTGCTAAAGTCGAGGTATTGCCGACTCCTAGGGGCCGTACGCTTGTGCACTAGGGAACCAAATACACTTAGCCAATCTTTTATACTTGTAATCAAGTCGAGGTTTGGTTGTAACGATATGTGTTCTATAACCTTACTAGCTTATAACCTATGACATGAATTGCTACTTGTAACCTTTTTCATATTATGTATGAAAACCTTGGAAACTCACCAACTATTTATAGTTGACCTTTTATTTTTATCATGTTTCAGGAAAACCCCCAAGTTTTGAAGTGAACTTATGTTGCTGGCATATTCTAGGACTTGGACCTAGTTAATAAACAAAATGATTATGTTTGTTATTTCATGTTGAAACTTATTTCATTATTGAGACTTATACTTGTAATGTAATTTTGAAAACTTATGAATAATATGTTTGGGATTTAATAATAGCGTTATGTGGCTGTGAACAATCTTAACCCTCACACCTCGACGTTTCCGCCGTCAAGGTTGGGGTGTGACAGATTGGTATCAGAGCCCATAACTATAGGGATTTAGGTTATTAGAAATGGTGACCTAGACTATAGTTGCATAAACCTCATAGAAAGATTCTTGTACCTTAGTGCTTATATGTTGTTTGCATGCTACATAATGCTATGCCTTTTGTGCAACTTGATGCCTTAGCATAGGATTGCCTTATGTATGCTTAAACTTAGTTACTTGTCTCCCTAAACTTAACTTTGACTCTTTGACCCTCCCCGACAAATGAACTTCCTAAACTTATTCTTAACGAGATGTGGAATCTACACTTATCATCGTGGGTTTAATTCCTTAGACACTATGTCTAATCTATGAAAATCTCATCAAGGTTTTGATTTCATAAACCAAAGAAATTTGTGTGACACATAGACACCTGTATTCTGGATTTCCTGGCAAAAGGCCTTCGGGCTAAGGCAAGCATATCGTATAAATCTCATTGTGAGACTAGTTATGCTTACCTGGGGATTTCTGGGATGAGTGATAAACTATGGTCAACATACACAAGTCTCTAAGGCAAATGGGTCAATTTACCTTGACGTGTCAACGATTCCAAATGGTAATGCGTTACCAAATGGAGCCATCCTCTTCGTATCTTAAAAATCTTTGATTCTTTGAACTGGTATCTCCTCGTTCTTATTATACATAATGTTCCTGTTAATATTGAACCTAACCTACATTTCAACTCTTACGTTTAAACACTGTTAAACGTCGAGCGTATTATGTAACTATTTCTATACCTTGACCAATGTGTGCATGACTCTTAATATATCCAATGATATTGGGAATCTAAAACGAATGGTCTTCAAAACTTTAAACCGTTACTTATGGTTCTCAAGGCTTCTTAAGTGCGTGTCCCATAACTAAGAACATGCAATGCTATAGGAGGAATTCCTACATCTCGAGATACTTTGTCTAGGCAAGGTGTAAATGGTGATTTGACTCGATCATCGAATCCATTTACATGACTCGAAGCCCTTAAGATGAATGATCACTTATAAGTACGTGTGTCATCAATAAGACTATGGTTGACCTCATATCTTGAGAAGTCCGTGTATTCCTTTCGATTGTGAATCGAACGTTCACATCTCGTGGTGGCGTTGAATAATTTCCTGCCCTTAATTTCGTCTTCCCAATTGAAATCATCCAAGATTTGAACACCACAACAACTTATGTTATCTTGAACTTTGATCTTAAGCTTGTAAGCATGATTTTTCCTTTTGTTACATTGATGTAACTTGAAATTTTTTTCGAATTTCTAGTTGATATTATTTTCTTTTCGTCGTTAAGTCAAAATCCGTACCGTCTGCACCGTGAGTGATGCAAGTGTTTGCAAGTCAACTTATGACTAAGAACACACGTATCTCCTAAATGATTCTAACTCATCAAAACAGGGGTGATTCCCTTACTTTGATGATTCTCTATTCGTTTCGATAAATGGTTTCCAATTATGATTTATAAAATTTCATCCTCTGGATTGGGGTGATTTCCTTATCCCGAGGATTGACTTCAATTATTCTCTTTGGAATGACATTTCACAAATGACATGATCTCACCAAAATAGGATTGAAACCCGTACTTTGGTGACAAATGTCATTCTTCAAGTGTTTTTCTTGCTATTATGAAATTCAATCATCAAGATAGGCGTGAATTCCATACCTTGATGATAATATCATCTTTATGAATTGTATTTGTTCAAATGAGACGACTTCATCAAAGTAGGAGTGAATTCTGGATTTTGATGAAGAAGTTCATTTTGTTATATTTTGTTTTTGTAAAACTTCACCGTTAAGATAGGAGTGATTTCCCTTACCTTAATGGTGAGTTACCTCGTCTTGTTTCTGTGGATCCTCAACAAGGAGTTGGGATCGAACTTTTTAATTGGTAAGTTAGCGGTCATACCTTGGGAATACACCATCAAGTTAGGAGTGAAAACCGCACCTTGATGACTATTCTCATTTCTTGATCTCCAACTTACCAAGGTTTTAATCAAGTGACAAGAAACATGGAGTAACTTGAAGGGTGAACCAATGTTAGGGTTTGAACCTATCAAGCCAAAGCATGAATTCTGAACTTGCAAGGAGACCCGATCGCTCTAGGTTGATTTTGATTCCGAGCTTGGAGCATTTAAATTCTTAAATTGATTTCTTTCCCTTTATCCTTATGTTTTGATTTGATTTAGCTAAATCGAACCATTTATTCCCTGCTTATCAACTTTCATTTTGAGATATCATCAACACATGATTGTGTGATGGTAGTTATCTTAAACAATCTTGCTACTAAATAAAGACATTATCAACTTGTGGTTATGTCTTTCTAGTCATACGAATGTTCTCGACTGTACATATGGGTTTGATGAATTACGTATGCAATCTACATTTGAAAATTTGTTGCCTTACAAGACATGGTTACAAATGCATGTCTTATTGTTTGCGTTACTTCTTGAATCGCTTTTGAATCCTTAACCTTGGAGATCTTTAAAACTTTATCTTGACTTCGATCAACGAGACTCGTTATTAAATACATTGTGACGTGGATATAAAGTTTCATAAACCTTCGTAACTTGTAGTCATGGGTTTGGCATAAAGGAAAAGACGTAACTTGGTATGTATCCAAGTGTCTTACCTTCATATATGACAAGACCTAACATTCGTGATCCTATGGATCTTCTGTTTAACTTTTCATTCACTAAGTGTCTCTTATTTTAGTCGTTATGATAAAAATTGGTGCATTATAGACCAATTGACTAATCTCATGTTGACTTATGTGAGATAATGGGTCGATAAATTGACTTGTATCTAACTCAAGAATTCGTATACCGTGGTGTGGCGTTAAAACATCGATCGTTATTTTGAATGAACGATTCATTTTCTGCTTTTAATAATGTTCCCAACCATCTTATTTCAAGATCTTCGCATATCGTATTATTTTTAGACCGATGATTGGTCAAAGAAGTGATATATATTCACAAGATATGCGTTAAGACCGTTTCATATAGTGACGTTAGGGATTCTTAAACCCTGACGGTCAACCTTTCTTATCATTGTTGGTCCTTTATTGATTTCTAGACATCAATTTACTACGAAATTACATTCTAGAAGTTGTGACTTATGAATCTAAGGTACCACGGTAACTCGTCACCGTTTACCAACGTTTCATCTCAAAACGTCTCGCGTTTATTATGTTAAAGATCTTGTAAGATTACATAAAGTGAAGCATTCCACTTGTAATCAAACGTCTATCACTGGCCATTGTACATTTACCTTTCATTATAACTCCTTTTGTTCGTTTAAGTTCATTTTTAATTTCGGGACGAAATTCTTTTAAGTTGGGGAGACTGTGACATCTCGTAATTTTGTTAACTTGGAAGTTAATTTTGTTAAATTCTAAAAGGGGCTTTAGTGTCAAATTTGAAATTTTGAGGACTTATTATACTTAATAATTAATTTGGTGATAAACAAATTAAACAAATGAATAATAGAAATAATATTAGTAATGTTTAAAACATTTATTTACTATTTACCATCAAGTATAATAATCTTGATAAATAAGATTTTTATAATAATAAAACTAATACTTGTAATAATGCAAGTATCTTCGACATTTGATCTTGTTGTTACTAATAATAATAATAATACTTAATAATAATAATAATAATAATAATAATAATAATAATAATAATAATAATAATAATAATAATAATAATAATAATAATAATAATAATATATAATAGCAATATTTATAACTTATAAGAATTATTAAAATTTAATATGTATAAAACCTTGATTTAAAGTCTAGGGGGATATAAGGTAAATTTTGAAACTTTAAAAGGAAGTTTACACATAAAATAACAAACTTGGAAACCTCGGGGACCATTTGTGTCAATTAGTGAAACAACCCAAACCGCCCCCCCCTTCTGCCCGTTTTTCCGGCCGCCGGCCGGCCAAGCCCGGCGCGGCGCCGGTGAGTCTCGAAACCACTCGAAACACAGGAGTTAAGCGAAATCGAACCGTTTTAAACCTCTGCACTTAAGTTTCGAACTAATTTGGCAATTAATTACGTATTAAGAGAGGTTTAATTCGCTTGAAACGAAACCGAAATAACCGACTGAAATCCTTGATCCGTTCGAGCATATTTGGCAAAATCAAAACCTGATAATTGAAGGGAAACCTTCCTTTTGATCTCGAGAAGCTATCTGAACCATCAATTTCATTCATAATACACCCACACCTCGTTTACGATCATCACCTTCACTTCGAACCTGCAACTCAACAAAAATCCGTCTTTCGAACTTCATTAAACGAAATTGATTGAGGGCTTTTGATCGGAATGACTCCAGGAGCTTATACGCAAAGTTAATTTGATTTTCATCAATGTTTGGGTCTCGAATCATAATCGACCGAGGGCGCGTTCGGATCTTCACGTTGTAACATCAAATCGTTCATCATTCTGGTAATTAAATCCTCACATATATTCGGTTTCATGTGTACATCAAAAGCCCTAACATCCCATTCCTTAGTATTAATCATTTGGGGTTCAATTGAATGGAAATCGATTCTAGGGTTCATGTTGATTTGGGGGTTTATTTGGAAGAATATTTATATTAATTAATTTGGGTTTTAAAACAAGAACTTGGCTTTGGTCTGTTGGTTAGTATCAAACGCATATACATGGCAGGTCAGGGGTTCGAACCCTGCTCCTGCCATGTTTACTTTTTTTTATTTTAATGGGGTCTTCATTATTAAAATGATAATTCTAAATAAATATTATTTTGTTAACCAAAATATTTCAGAAATTATTAAGTTAATTTTGAAAGATTTTAAAACTTATAATTCTAAAATTAAAGAATAAAAAGGTTATAAAAACAATATTAACTCTTTTTATATGTTATAAATATATTATATAATTTAAACTTAGTTTATTTTAAACGTATTAAACTTACATGTTATAAATACTTTAGATAATAAACTACACAAATGATTATTTAAAAATTATTTAATTAGTTATTCATCTACTCATCTAACCATGTTATATATAAATAGTTAACAAATTTATTCTCTAAACGTTTATTTAAATTCTTAAAACTTATAAAATAATATAATTTGTTATTATACATTATTCTCATTTTTTTAGGTTTTGTATTATAAGTCCTTCATAATAAATCACTTAAAGGTTCAAAACTTTATTAAATTAATTATTTCTTTTCACACTTCGTATTTACTTTTTCTTAAATTAATAAATTAAATCATTGAATCATTCAATATCATTATTGGTTTTAAATATTTTATAATTTCTTACAACCAAAACATAAACGATTGTATAATTATATTTTTATTAAATGTAATTATTAAAAACCCCAAATCCCAACTGAAACCCTAGTTCGCATTAAAACGTTAATCTTATTATTTAAACTTAAACTTGTAAAATATATATATTTAGGTAACTAGTGAAAGACTACGTTGGAGCGTTGCTTATCTCTTATTAATCGTCATTCTTTATTTATTTGATCAATGTGAGTTTTCCTTGTCCCCTTTTTACTTTATTTCACACTATTTTGGGGTGAAACATGATACTTATACATCGTGCACTTGTAAACGTTTGAGACTTATAAATCACATGCAATTCAACTTATTATTTTGTCATGGTTATTTGTGTATTGTAAGTGTTTATATGAGATACATAGTTTGTTTACAATCATTAACTATTGCTAGCCTGGCGACGTCTTAGATCTTTGAGCCTGACAAGCCTATTTGGTGCTAAAGTCGAGGTATTGCCGACTCCTAGGGGCCGTACGCTTGTGCACTAGGGAACCAAATACACTTAGCCAATCTTTTATACTTGTAATCAAGTCGAGGTTTGGTTGTAACGATATGTGTTCTATAACCTTACTAGCTTATAACCTATGACATGAATTGCTACTTGTAACCTTTTTCATATTATGTATGAAAACCTTGGAAACTCACCAACTATTTATAGTTGACCTTTTATTTTTATCATGTTTCAGGAAAACCCCCAAGTTTTGAAGTGAACTTATGTTGCTGGCATATTCTAGGACTTGGACCTAGTTAATAAACAAAATGATTATGTTTGTTATTTCATGTTGAAACTTATTTCATTATTGAGACTTATACTTGTAATGTAATTTTGAAAACTTATGAATAATATGTTTGGGATTTAATAATAGCGTTATGTGGCTGTGAACAATCTTAACCCTCACACCTCGACGTTTCCGCCGTCAAGGTTGGGGTGTGACAGTGTATCAATTAAAGCTACCCCAAGAGTTAAGTTACATACATGACACCTTCCATGTGTCAACTTGAAGAAGTGCATGGTAGACAAGACCATGGAGTAACCTTTGAAGGAAGCGAGGATTAATGAAAAGTTGAACTTCGTGGAAGAGCCTATAGAGATCACTGACCGGCTGGTCAAGTAACTCAGACGAAGTCGCATACCCAAGGTCAAGGTAAGATGGAATTCTAGGCGAGGACCTTAATTCACTTGGGAGCGAGATGATGAGATGAGAAAGAATTATCCGCATCTCTTCATCCCCACTCGTTCTGGATTTTATTGAAAGCTAAAAATTTCGGGACGAAATTTCCTAAACGGTGGGAGAATGTAACAACCAACCCTAGGCCATAATTCCAACTTTAAATCTCAAGTATTATTATTATTATCATTATTATTATTTCTCTCTTCCTTGGTAATTCGCTACATGTATTATTGCCTTAGAAGATCCCATTATGACTTGCCTTAGTTTAGAAATTAGTAAACAATTTTAGAAAATGCAAATGGCTAAAGCAACATTTTATATTTACACCCGCATTCGTTAATGCGGATATGGAATCATCATCCGCATTTCTTCCTGGAGTCATCCGCATTTGGTAATGCGGATGACCAAATCATCCGGCCGCATTACATCTGGACGTGACTTCTTCCGACTTGTGCAACCTCTTAAATCGGTAAATATGAATGAATGTTGCATGCAACGATCTCAGAACTTTAAAAATAAAACAAATTAATTATGTGTGTATATACGTACGCATTCACGGCTCAAATAAATATACATACATATACATACTTATTACTTAAACAACTAACTAGAATTTACCATCTAAAATACTACTCTACACAACAAAACCACCACCGAAAATACTACACTACAAAATAACACTACATAATATCAATTTCTATTAAATTTTAAAATCAAAAACTCTAGACAATACACCAAAATCGTCCGCCCCTTTTGGACATATCCCCTTCCTTCTACACCACCGAAACTTGCCACCATCCTTCCCCACTCCCATTTCATGCAACAACCCCTCATTCACACACTCTCATCCTTCTCTCTTCTCTCTCGGCATTTCCAGCAGAAACACACACATACACAAACCACAAATTCTCCCCATTCCAGCCATAACATTCGAAGGACAACAACAGTCCACCATCGGCCAAGTGCAAGGCAAGCTAGGGAGTTGCATTTTATGAACCTTTGTGCATGATTCTTGCAAGATCAACCTTCTCCAGCCTAGTTCGAAGATCTCCAGCTTATATTCTCCTTCTAATCACCCCAAGTCGTGAACCACTCAAAGTGTAAGCATCTACACACCCGAACCATGTACATCATGTGTTATTCTTTCATTTATCTACCAAAAACCTCACATTCTTTGTTCTATCATAAACCTGCTGCTACAACCTCGTTCTTGAGAAACTTTTAAAATCCTTGAAGGTATCTCATTTGACTAAATGGTTATTCTATTGGTGGAACATGAGTTACTCCATGGAAACCCTCTTTTTAGGTGACTTTTGCACCATCTAACCTTTGTGCCTTGTTACCTCCGAACCAAAGCTTGTAACCTGCTTATAAATGGTTTATAAAACTCTTAATAACCTGTTTTGAAAGTGTCCAAATGATTTGGTAATGTTTAAGCATGATCCGTAAGGTTATACACTTGTGTAATGGGTTAAAATGATGATAACACTCAACTACAAGCTTATTTCATGGTTACGTGTTAAATCTATATGTTAGAGCTATTTTTCAGTAAGTTTGAGTTATTAGTTGTGTATAAGGTGATGTTAGTAGCTGAATATAATAAAAGTATGGACTTGTAGGCATTGTGAGCTTATTTTGGGACCCGAAAGGTGGTAAAAAAGACTTAAAAAGAAGAGAACTTCGAGTATAACCATATTAAAAAGTATTCCAGGCTCAAAAGGGTTAACAAAGTGATTTGGATCGGATTTATTGATTAAATTGTCAAAGGACAATTTAAATGGAATTTTTAGCTAAAAACGGGTCCTAAACGGGTAACTTTTGGAAGAAATCTTGGAAATAAAAGGATAAACCTAAAATGTTTGGAAACCATGTTATTTCAGTAAGTTAGGAACTATAAAACTTAAAGATGGTGAAAAATTGGTCAAACAAGTAAACGGTCGATTTCGAGTAAAAACGCGTTTTAACGGGTTAAACTTAAAAATGAGACTTTCGACTAAAAGGGCTTAAAAATACATTCTAAATAGATTAGAAACTTATCAAAATGTCCTTAAAATAATATTTAAAGTTTTAAGACTCGAAACTATAGAATCTAATACATAACCATCAAAACCTTCGGTTTTACCTTAACCGGTAACTTAAAACATAAGTTTACTAAACTCAAATCTAAATTCTGGAAAATTTGGGAGTTTAAATTATTAAAATGTAATATTTAACTCCAAATATATGATATTGGGTCATAGAAGTCAATAAATGTAAAGAAGCAAACTTTAGGGTGGAAATTGTAAATTTTAAAACTTGGAGGACTAGACTGTAAATTCTGCCAAACCTCAATTAACCGAACCCTTGGACTAATAATCACTTGGTAAACTTAATTTAAGTTGTATGAATAACATGTATACCCCTGTATTTTTCCGTAAGAAACCATGACTTCCTATAAAATGAAACTTTGAAATGCAAGCCTTAGCAAATCAAAGCTAGTTGAACATTTAACCTTTTCGACACACCTAGTACACCTCTTATGACCATAGAATTAGTGGCTTATCACTTACTATTGTTGGTAGAGTGCTAGACTTGAACTTTCCCGATTCGTGAAGAATTTGTTGCCTGAAACCTAAGGTGAGTTCAAGTGTTCCCTTTTTACTACTTTTGGGATGAAGCATGCTCCCTTTAAACTGAACTATTACTGTGTTATATTAGGATGCTATATGTTGTGGTAATGTTGATACCTGCTGATACTTGTATCATAGTCATTAATTCTTGTGTGAACCGCTTGTTTATATGGGTAGATCTACTTGGGGAATCCCCCACACACACTGCCTTCCGTAATGAACGGGAAGGGTACCACACTAAGATCCTGCGGGGTCTTTTGTATAATGTGACAAGTTTTTATAAGATACAAGGGTGAACCATCCGGCAGGTATGGTTCACTGTTTGAGGTTAGTTCTTCCTTCAGGATTAACCGGTATAACACAACTTTTGAAAAGGCTAGCCGGGACTGAGTGCAGGGTTGATTGTGATCCCCCACAACAATGAAACTATGATTTTTAAATCAAATGTGGATTGTATTGATTCTTTTTATTTTTAAACTTTAAGCACTTGAATTCACCAACTTTTTAGTTGACACAAATTTTCTTTTGAGCATGTTTCATGTAATCCTTGATGAAGGTCTGGCTTATGTAGAAGGCTTTTGATGATCTAGCACCGTGATCCATGGCATTGGCTTGTTTAGATTTTAAAACATTTGGAACAATTTAAATTTGGTTACTATGGAACAAATCGTACTGATAAATTATGTACTTGTATTGGGGCTAGGCCTACCTCTGGCTTGGTTTCTTTTTAAACTATAATGCCATTTGATGTTCTGTCATTTTGTGCTCTTATGATGGTTAGTTTTCGCTGCCATATGTCGTTGCTAGTATGTGATCTCACACCCTACCTGGGCCCGGGGTGTGATTAGAGGGTTCGAAGACTCTTCTCACAACTTTCTTGTGGAAAGAGATAATGGTGAAATCAACAGTTTAATGCCTCTTCCCTACTACTCAAGCAGATTTGATATTGCTGAGTTAGCAAAGAAACCATTCTCCAATCCTTACAAATCTGAGATAGCTGCTCACATCAGAAATCATCTGGGCAATCTTCATCTGGGCGAACTGATTGCAAGGGCCAAGATTTAAGAAGGGTTGAAGCTAAGAGAGAAGGAGTAAAAGGAAAGGTCAACCATAAAGGGCAAAGCTTTCTTGCAAATGGTTGAAGGTCCTGAACTTGAATCCATAGTTAGATGGGAGTATGACTACAACTCTTGTCAAGTAACTCTTTTCAGAGGGCCACAACAAAGTGTAATGCCTTGTTCCCTTGACGCTTACAGTTGGACAATCATCGCACATAAAACATAAACCATACATTTAAATTTGCTAAAACATCACAGGGAAATACTTAATAAACCATTTCATATATTAATGACTGCTTTTGCAAGACAATACAACATTGTTAACCGTTACAAAATCTCATTGTTTGCATTACATCACAAAAATGATATTTAACATAAAATGGATGCCATCCAAAAATTCACCAAGTAGCTGCCCCGTGCCATCCACAACAACTATTACTGGCCAACTGGAAAATACATAAAAAGTCAGCGTTGCTGAGTGAGTTGTAGTTTTATAAACAAAATACTTTACATCCATTTATAACCGTTCTTTACTTTCGTTCACGATCATGCATCATACATACACATAGATAATCTTATCATTATCTTTCATCATCATTCTCCATCGTACGTTACTTGTTATCATACATTTCTTACATTTCATACGTTCGTCATTAACTTCCGATGCCATGTACTATACCCCGAACATTGTGCACGAAGCTGGCTATTGGGCCTAGGGCAAGTACATTCATCACTATCATTCACTTTTCATTCCGGACTAATGCCATGTACTATACCCCGAACATTGTGTACGAAGCTGGCTACTAGGCCTGAGGTCTATCAATAGACCCCGAACATTGTGCACGAATCTGACTCTAGTACCTAGGGCAAGTGGCAAATGTCCCATACATATGGTCAATCACAAAGATTGGACCCCAGTGTGCATCCTTCCAGGGTAGCTAACCCGCACACAGTTGAGCTAACACCATTCATTGGGTGTGAACCTCCATACATTTGCTTTCAAGACTTTCTTACATTCATTCTTTCATTAATGCATGCATTCATTCATTCTTTACGTTCCTCTTTTCATTATCTTATTTCTTTTCACTTCATTAATATAATACTTTACGTTCATTATCATAAGCATATGACGTAAAGCCACGGAATAATATACATAATAAGGAACATAAAGAAACATAACATAAACACACATAACATCATATAAGCACCCATCAACATACATATACACATGAACATACGGGTACACACCTAGATCTTATAAAATGTTTAAATATGCATTCCCAGCCCCAAACAAGTTTAAAACCTTTAAAATAGGGGATCTAGAACTCATATGGACTCAGTGTGTAGCTTCTCAATTAAGCTTTCTAAGCAAGAGTCACAAAACACAGTATGCAGATAAGTTAACACTCGAAGGGGTTAATTTCTACCTAAATTCGCTGCTAATTTCGCTGCCAGATAAGCAGATTCGCTGCTAATTTCGTAGGCAATTTCGCTGCCATCTTCATTCGCAGTTTCGCTGGCAGTTTCACTGCCAGTTTCGCCCAACTTTCGTTGAAATTCCATGTCTATAAAACTACCTGCGAAACTATAGTTTCGCAGAAAGCTTCATATTTTCGCTGATTGAACACACAATTTCGTTGGACGAGCAGATAGATTCGTAGAACGGGCTGAAATGACGAACCAACCCGTTTTTAACCCAAAACTTCAACCTTTTACTCCCAAATCCTTAGTTTTTCATCCATGAAGCTATACCAAAGCTTTTTAAATGTTTTGTTACACAAAAATGTATGTTTTGTATGATTCTTTGCCACTTTCAAAACTCCCAAAACCTTAGAATCCGTGTATAATCTAAAGAGACATTTAGATGATGTTTCTTACCTGGATTCTTGGTATTTTCTCGTTGGATGCCCACAAACGCAAACCTTCAAGCCCTTGATCAACCGAGCCTCGAATCTTCACTTTTTCTCCACTTTCTCTCTCTACACACTCTCTCTCTCTCTAGAAAGTTGGGTATTGAGTTGCAAATGAGAGTGAGTCTAGCTGATTTGTATATATATATTGTAAATCCAGGATAATCAAACTTGAATCAGATCATGAAGATAATAGAACACATTAACATAAACACACTAAAACCCAATTTGATCTAATATGATTGCATATAATTTGTAAAAAGTGGAAACCCCCAATCAAATGGTCATTCAACCATTTAAACATCTCTAATTACAATTAACCTATTTATAGTCTAGACTAATATTCACTAATTGCACTTAACCCCCTAGACTTAGGCTAATTAATGAAATTACATATAAAACATAAAAATGACTAAAAACAAGATAAAATATAATTTGTTCACACAAAATATGTGTATTATAATAAAACTCCTAGTCGTCTAAATCTTTAAAGTCTCGTCTTGGTTTTTCGTCTCGAACGTGTTGGGTTTGACTTTTGTTGACTTTGACCATGACGTTTGACTTTTGTTGACTTTGACTGTGTTGATAATATAGACTATCTTGTATAGCTTCAACAATACTCCCTTTTAGTCTATCATTATCAACGTCTTCAAACGAAATCAGCACCGAGAAGTCAAGAGAAGAAAGATCTTCAAATTAAAGCTTTCTTAATCTGATGAGAAATATTATTCATCTCATAAGCTCCTCCTTTTTATATGCTCCCCCTTTTCGTGTGCATCATTTATGAGAATATTGGAACAGCTTTCCCAAATCTCTAAACTTAAGTGCTTCAGAAAATGTAGGAGGAGGATTCCTAGCTCGGTATCTTCTGCAAACTTAAGGAACAGGTTCTCTGATCAGGTACACTGCTCATATGATGATCGGCCATCACTTACAGCTAAAATCTGAAACACAATCACAAACACAATCTCGACATTTCTAATTAGATCATTTTATTTTAACAAAATGAAACCATGTTTATCTGTGTTTGAAAACAAGCGAACCCGTGTTCGTTTGTGCGTAATTTCTATGAAATGCATGAAAAAAGATAAAATTGAAACAGCATAATATGAAAAATTATTATAATTTTTATTTTTATTATATACATTTAATATAACATTTTTGTGATCTATTAATTTTTTTATAACCGAGAACTGAATCAATCATGAGATCACATCCTCAAGATATACTTTAGCACAAAGATGAATTTAAACATCGACAAGCAATGAGATCACACTGATAACTGAATCTAATTACAGTCTTTGAATGGATTTTGAAATTCTCAAACAGATCAATAACGATTGCTGATATGTTTCTGCACTTAAACTCATGCTCTATCTTTTTCAACAAGCAACAAATGATTCGTTAAGGTTCGATTAAATAATTTAGAATGCTAGGACCCCACAATCATTTGGCAAAAACCCTCACCCAACCTCAGGATTTCTTGAATTTTTTTACGATCTTTTAGGAACAAGCCTTGTGTATTAGTGTGCAAGTGATTATCATCAGAATATTACATTCTATGATGAATTCATCGTGAGATGATTTGACACAACTTAGATCAAAATGGTGAGAGCTCCAGGTCTATACTCACGTATAACAAAGGAGATGACCATTTAATCATGTGCCGATGAGAGCTCCAGGCCAGTACTATCGTACAGCAAAGGAGATCATCACTCCAGGTCAGTACTTCCGTACAGCAGAGGAGATTAGCACAAACACAAGACACATAAATACACCAATTATGGCTCAAAGATATGGCTTATATGATTTGTATCATGGTTGGTGAAATATCAATTCTCAATCCAATTTTTGTCAGGATTCAGTTTTCGTGCAGGCCAAAACGATTGCGTAAATCCAGACATCCCTAAGCATATATTATAATTTAAATCATTATGCCGTTGTCTACTTTATTCTTCAGGCTGAGTCTACCAAGCATATCATTAAAGAATCTATTTGTTTTTCTTTTATTTGCAATTAGAAAATAAGATGTGAATCAGATCACAACATCAGTTACTATCATTTCTCATTTTATAAATGCAAGTCATGCAAAAACAAGCATTTCAAGATGATATACAATCATTTCATTTTTCAACATGATAGTTTGTTCTGCAGCTAAGCTCTTTTCACAGTTGCAATCCCTTGTGATTTCTGGTTGTTCCTCTTCTTTGACCTTCAGCATCTCGTCAGCTCCAGTTTCCCCCGCTGCTTTTGATTTGTCTTCTACACCTCCTGCAGCAACCTCCTTGGGGGCTTCAGCAAATGATTCACCTTGGTCTCTTCCTGCTTCATTAAGCCCTTCAGAATGAGCACTAGCTTGCCCAAACTGTCTGGTCAAATCCTGTATGTCCATGTTTAGATCATCTTGGGCCCTCACTCTCTCTGCAAGCCTCTTGACCTCTGCTCTCACACCTCCGATCTTATTTGGCACAATCATAAAAAGACCGGCTTCCTTCATTGTATCATCACCCGCACCTGCTTTTATATGATTCTCACACAGAACCAGCAGGTCTTCATCACAAAAACTGAAGAGCTCCATCGGATCAAAGACTCTGAATACACCACCATTCTTCACTCTGATTATCGCCTCCCCCGTATTGTTATCATAAAACCACTTCTCAAAATTCTGTAATTGTTGGGGGAGGGGACCTGCCAGTCTAACCCTATTCATGGTCTTTGGGGGCTTCATCCTCAGCACTATCTTTCCCTTTCCAGTCTCCCAATCCTTGTTCTTCTTGGATCATCTTCTCTCTGCTTTCGTAAACCCAAAAGATTCGAAATTGTCGTTTAAGCCATTTTTTATCTCCTTCTCCAATAATGAGGCTCTTTCACTAAGATGGACATTTAGTAATGGCAATGCTGCCAGCTTCCTCAAATCCCATTTTGGCAAGGTCGTGAATGCCTTCCTCTTTTTCATATAAGAAATACCACCCCCTTTCCTCTTGATCATGAACATCTTGAGTTTGGAGTTATAGCACCAACTAACGATTCTCTTATCAGCCTCCTTCTTGCTCAACCCTTCTAAGTTTTGGAATAGGGGAGTCAGTTCTTTCGACTCTTTTTCTCTAACGAACCATTCTTCTTTAGTCATTTCGAAAACATCTCCATTTAAACATCTCTAATTACATTTAGCCTACTTATAGTCTAGACTAATATTCACTAATTGCACTTAATCCCATAGACTTAGGCTAATTAATGAATTTACATATAAAACATAAAAATGACTAAAAACAAGATAAAATATATTTTGTTCACACAAAATATATTATTACAATAAAACTCCTAGTCGTCTAAATCTTCAAAGTCTCGTATCGGTTCTTCGCCTCGAACGTGTCGGATTTGACTTTTGTTGACTTTGACCGTGACATTCGACTTTTGTTGACTTTGACTGTGTTGATAATATAGACTATCTTGTACAGCTCCAAGATATACTATGTGTTCACGGGTCCTTAAACTCGCCCAACACGTAACCTGTAAGGTTAACTCGGTCCATAATCCACTTCTCTCTTATTTTCATTAAATAACCCCGACTAAGCCCATCATTATTAATTGGCTTGTTTTGACTTTATTCGGGGCGTTACAAGTCCACCCCCCTTATTTAGGTTCCGTTCTCGAAACTTGTTAATTGTTGAATAATCGGGGATAAAGCTGCCTCATCTCCTCCTTAGTTTCCCAAGTGGACTCTGATCCCTTCCTATGCTTCCACTGTACTAGCACAAGTGGAACCACTTTATTCCTTAGCTTTTTCTCCTTTCTGTCAATGATGGCCACTAGTTGCTCAACATAATTGAGCCGTTCATCCACCTCGATATCCTCACTTTGTACTACCATATCCTCATCGGCTAAGCACTTCCTCAGATGAGATACATGGAATGTCGGATGAATTCCACTTAACTCATTGGGCAACTCCAACCTATAGGCCACCTCTCCGACTCGAGCAATGATTCGGAAAGGCCCTATATATCTCGGGTTCAACTTGGCCCTCTTTTTAAACTGAATGATACCCTTCCAAGGTGAGGCTTTCAACATCACTTTATCGCCCACCTTGAACTCAATCGGTCTACGTCTCTTGTCGGCGTATGACTTTTGCCTATCCTTTGCTGCCTTCATAAAGGCCTTGATCTTTTATAGCTACTCAGTCGTAGCCTTAATCACCTCAACGCTCCCTAACTCCTTTTGACCAATATCACGCCAACAAGCGGGCGTTCTACATCTCCTACCGTATAGCATCTCATAAGGAGGCATACCAATGCTGGCATGTAGCTATTGTTATATGAGAACTCAGCTAACATTAGGTGTTCATCCTAACCTCCACAAAAATCAATGACGCATGCCCGAAGCATATCTTCTAGCGTCTGAATGGTCATCTCTTACTGACCATCTGTCTGAGAATGATAAGCTGTGCTGATATGTAACCTCGTCCCCATCGCATCATGAAATCTCTTCCAAAACATGGATGTAAACCGATGATGGGTTTGTAAGAACACAAAACATAGTTTAACCTTTTAAACTTTTCAGAAAACGCAGCGGAGGTATATGATTATAACAAGTTTATAATCTGAAATTTTCGTGTTCTAAGTGTGGTTTTAAGATGAAAACAAAACCCAAATCAATAGGATCTTAAATATATGAATAGACAAGCTATGAACAAACACTAATGTACATAAAATCACAGCCATATGAGGCTGTGAAATGCTACCTCTTTCCAGCAGAAAAATCGACTTAGAGGAGTGTTTTGGATGCTTGAATCGACCAAGAACTCAATGTAGAGATCCTCAAGAGCTTATACCCAAAGCCTTGTGAAGCAAACACAACTCTTGCTAGGGAGAGATCACCAAATCAAGACCAAGAAACTCTTCAAAATGCTGCTGCCCAGCCGAGACCAAGAGGGAGAGTTTTAGAGTTTTTGTCTTTCAAAAGTTGCATGTAATGTGTGTGGTCAATCTGATTTTTGAGTTCAAGACACAATTAAATGTGTGTTGGTGGTCAAAACAAGGTTGGTCCAATAGAATGAGAGGGGAGGGGCGGCCAAGAAGGGGTTTAAAACCCTTTTCCCTCTCAAAACTATCACACATTGAAATGTCATTTATACTAGACATACAATTAATTGTATGTACAAGATATATAAATGTAATTACATACTTATACAATTAACCATTTAATTTATAAGCTGTAATTTCTCACTTAATATTTGGTGTCATCTAACTAATTTAAACAACACATCAAATAATATTGTTGAACAAAATATCCTAATAAGTTGTTCCCACTTACATGCAACTTATTTAGAAAACCCATTTTCTAAATTGGTGTAAATATTTAATTGCATGATCACATCATCAATTAAATATTTAATTGGTGTTTTCCAAGCTTGTTGTTGGGTATAACCCGACTTGGATCATAACGTACTAACCACATCAATATTCTAAGTGTCTTGGGCACACAGAATCCAACAATCTCCCACTTGCCCAAGATTCATAGAAGATTGATGCAAGCAGTAAATACCGCCTAACAACGGTTTACTACCCTTAATACGCATGATTTATAGCCATTCAATAACATCATCCCTTTCAAGTACCCTACTTGATATGATTTAGGTGAATTAATCATCTATCCTTTTGTTACAGATGTCATGTTAAATCCAAGGACACAGAATGATCATTCCTTGTTGATTTAACTTAATCAGGCCTTAGACATCTAACTCTCAACGAATAAGAGGAACAAATTCCATCTTGACTACATACGTTTCTCACAAACACCTCGTGTTATACCTGAACATATCCTTATGTACTGTCCACTATTTCAGGACAGTGAAGAATAGGCTCAAGGTGTAATAATTGGTGAATATCAAAACCCAATATGTGTCTCAGGTCTGAGGATACCAAATGATATTCGCCTTTACTCAAATTTACTTATGATCAATCAATAAGATTCCATGTAGTAAAATTTGAGATGCGGGTTAGTCCAATATTTGTATCCCACAAATATCTATGAACCTTGGTAGCAACCCATTGCTCTATATTCATCCTTATGAATATCAACCAATCCAAGTTCATAATAATCTTACTTTCACACTTGTTCCCACAAGTATGAGCGACTACGGACATTTTAGAGTAAACAATTTACTCATGGATTAAACATGCTAAATTGGAACATTAATTGAAACATTATAACCAAATAATTTTATTCAAATAATAAAGAGTTCCACATATCCAAATACAAAATGTACAGATCAAATCCAATCACTAGAATATCGAAGTCCCATGGCACAAGTATGACATTCATGCTTTGCCTTTTCAAGGAGCTTCGTGAGAGGATCCGCAATGTTTTGATCCGTGTGAACTTTGCGAATACATATCTTTCCCTTTTCAACTTCATCTCGTATGTAGTTGAATCTCCGCTCAATGTGCCTAGTCTTTTGATGAGCACGGGGTTCCTTGATTTGTGCAATCGTACCCTCGTTATCACAAAAGATCTCTAGGGGGTCCTGAATGGAAGGGACTACCCCTAGATCGGCAATGAATTTCTTCAACCATGCAGCTTCTTGAGCTGCCAATGAGGCGGCAACGTATTCTGATTCTGTAGTCGATAGAGCCACCACATCCTGCTTGGAGCTCTTCCAAGAGACAGCTCCTCCATTTAGAATGAAAATGTATCCCGATTGTGACCGAGAATCATCACGATCGGTTTGGAAACTCGCATCCGTGTAACCTTTTACAACGAGTTCCTCGTCACCAGATCCATAGATTAGGAACATATCCCTTGTCCTCCTTAGGTACTTAAGTATGTTCTTAACAGCCATACAATGACTGTTTCCAGGATTTTGCTGGTAACGGCTTGTCATGCTCAAAGCGCATGACACGTCCGGTCGAGTGCATATCATTGCATACATGATGGATCCAATAGCAGATGCATATGGGATTGCCTTCATTTTATCTTGCTCATCCTTTGAGCTTGGACATTGAGTCGTACTCAATATCGTTCCTCTTTGAATAGGTACGGTACCTTTCTTAGAGTTCTCCATCTTGAACCTTTTCAAGATCTTATCAATGTATGCACTTTGATTCAAACCAATCAACCGCCTTGATCTATCCCTATAGATCTTTATTCCTAGAATATAGGCGGCTTCACCAAGATCCTTGATGGAAAAACAACTTCCAAGCCAGGTTTTTACACCTTCCAAGGTTGGAATGTCATTTCCAAATAGTAGTATGTCATCAACATACAATACTAGGAAAGTTACTGTGCTCCCACTAGCCTTCTTATACACACAAGCCTCATCAGCGTTTTTGATAAAGCCAAATTTCTTTACTTCCTCATCAAAACGGTGATTCCAGCTTCTCGATGCTTGTTTCAATCCATAGATTGATTTCTTTAACTTGCATACTTTATTAGGATGTTTTGGATCGACAAAACCTTCAGGCTGAACCATATAGACATCTTCCTCAAGATATCCATTTAGGAAAGCGGTTTTGACATCCATTTGCCAAATCTCATAATCATAATGAGCAGCTATGGCAAACAATATTCTTATAGACTTTAGCATCGCTACAGGTGAGAAGGTTTCATCATAATCAACCCCTTGAGTTTGAGTGAAACCCTTTGCTACAAGTCTAGCTTTATAAGTATCCAAGTTTCCATGCATATCGGTTTTCTTCTTGAAAACCCACTTACTTCCAACTACTTTGGAATTAAGAGGTGGTACAACAAGTTCCCAAACTTGTTTGTCATACATGGATTGCATCTCAACGTTCATGGCCTCAAGCCATTTGTCACAATCCAAATTGGACACTGCATCATCGTATGTGGTTGGTTCATCTGAATCTACCATATAGCATCCATCCATGAAAAATCCGTATCTTTCAGGTGGATTACTAGTTCTACCACTTCTGTGAACGTTTTGTGTGTATTGATCAACCATTTGATCATTTTCAACATCCTCATGTTGAGTGCTAGTTTCAACCAAACGTGCATCGGGTTGTGGTTCTTGATCTTCCTCAAGATCCACTGTTCTTCTGCTAGCTCCTTCCATAAGGAACTTTGCTTCTAAGAACTCACCCTTTCTGGCAACAAACACCTTTTGTTCCAGTGGATCATAGAAATAATATCCCATAGAATCTCTAGGATATCAATAAAGATACACTTGATGGATCGGACTTCCAATTTGTTTGGGGTGGGAGTCTTAACATAAGCCTCACATCCCCAAACCCTTAAGTATGATAGGGATGGAACTCTTCCATGCCATATCTCAAAAGGTGTCCTTTCCACCTTTTTGGTTGGGGCCATATTTAAAATACGGGCCGCGGAGAGCAAAGCGAAACCCCAAAATGATAGAGGTAATGTGCTTCTAGCCATCATAGATCGGACCATATCCAATAAGGTTCGATTCCTCCTCTCAGACACACCATTATGTTGTGGTGTTCCAGGTGGAGTGAGTTGTGAGACAATCCCACAACTCCTAAGATAATCTTGAAAAACATCACTTAGGTATTCACCTCCTCTATCGGTACGGAGAACTTTAATTGACTTGTTGAGTTGATTTTCAACTTCATTCTTGAAGATTTTGAACATTTCAAAAGCTTCATCTTTGTGCCTTAATAAGTACACATACCCATAGCGACTATAATCGTCGGTAAAGGTAATGAAGTATCTTTCACCATTCCTAGTCATTGGCTTAAAAGGACCACATACATCCGAATGTATGATTCCTAATAAATCTTTTGCCCTTTCGGTAGTTCCACTAAAGGGTGCCTTAGTCATCTTACCTTGTAAACAAGATTCACAAACATCAAATGAATCACATTCATTTGTTTTTAAAAGACCATTCTTTTGAAGTGTTTGTAAACGTTTCTTGTTTATATGACCAAGACGACAATGCCAAAGATAGGTATCACTCAAGTCCAACTTGAGTTTCTTGGTGTTTGTTTGGTACAATGAACTATTTAAAGTATTTTCATGAACCAATTCATAAATACCATTAATTGGTATAGCTTTAAAATAGAACATACCATTTAAAGAAACATGAATATCATTTTCAATAAAGGATAATACATAATCATAATGTCTTAATTGAGATACAGAAATAATGTTCCTAGTCAAACTAGGAGCATACAAAACATTCTTCAAAATAACTTCCAAGCCACTTGGAAGTCTTAGGATGTAGTCCCCACGAGCTTCAACTAAGACTTTAGTTCCATTGCCCATGAAGAGGCTAACATCCCCTTTCTTGAAGTCCCTACTTCTTGTGAACCCCTGCAACAAATTGCAAATATGAGTTCCACATCCGGTATCCAATACCCATGTGTTTGAAGATGTAACATTAAGATCAATATGTATCATGTATATTGTACCTGAGGTCTGCCCGGCATCCCTCTTTGCTTTCAACTCTTGGAGATGGACAGGACAATTCCTTGCCCAATGTCCTATCTCCCCACACTTGAAGCATGGGTCATTTGTAGCAACCTTTTGCTTCTTCTCTTGCGGTTTGGGTGGTACCCTTACCACCCCTTTCCCCTTTCCCCACACATGTCCCTTACCCTTGGCAACCTTTGCCTTGGGTGCGGGATGAGGCCTTTTGTTGTTCCCACCTTCATTGATGGTGAGAACGGGTAAAACCCTTTTACCCATGGCCGCCTCGGCCGTTTTGAGCATTGAGTGAAGTTCACCAATGCTTTTGTCCCATGCATTCATGTTGTAGTTCAACACGAATGTCTCGAACTTCTTGGTTAGGCCATTTAGGATCAAATCCGTGGCCAACTCCTTCGAGACGGGGCAGTTTAGCCTCTCGAGGCGGTCAATATGACTTTTCATCTTAAGTACATAAGATGAAACAGATTGGTTGTCGTCCATACGACATGCATGGAGCGCTTGAACCGTTTCGAACCGCTCAACCCTTGCTTGCTGTTGGAACGTTTCCTTCAGCTGGGTTATCATGTCGTAAGCTCCGTGATGTTCATACTCCTTTTGGAGATCCGGAGTCATGCTCGCTAGCATGAGACAAGACACTTGGACGGAGTCCTCAGTGTATTTCAGCCAATCGTTAAAGGCCTCCTCATCATCCTCGTTAGGTTGATCGGGGATAGGGTCGTCTAAAACATATGATCTTCTCTCTTGCTTGAGAACAATTCTCAAGTTTCAATACCAATCAATAAAGTTGTTATGATTTAGACGTTCCTTTTGGAGGATCGCTCGTAGTGATTGGTTTGATGCGGACGAGTTATCGTGATTTTCATTATTGGTGGCCATCTACAAAATTTGACAAAGATCAATTTTAGTATTTTCAATATTGCTAATTTTAATATTTAATGCCTTTTAAGGTCTTTTCATATTAAAATCTAGAACCCAACATTACATTTAAATCGTGGTTAGGTGACCTTTATCCCACGTTTTAAATTAATAAGGTGGTCAACGTTTGACGATTGCAACCATTTGCAACTTCTAGAAATATGGGATCGACTTAAAACATCATATGTAAAGTCGGCATGTTAATCCCATCAACACCATTTGGAAACCACATCGTAGGTGATCCATTTGACATGATTTGCAAATCAAGACACCCTACTTACACCCACGTGTGAGTTTGCCAAAACAAGTGGTTAGGTGACCTTTATCCCACAAATAAGGCATTCTCACCTCAAGTCACAAGTTCCCTCAAAATGGTTAGGTGACCTTTATCCCACTAAGAGTTCCCAAGTGACTCAAGTGTTGTGTAAAAGGACGGTGTTGATCTTGTTTGGAAAAAAAGTTTTAGAGGTTTCAAAATACAAGTTTAGAAAACTCTATGTACTTGTATTTGCATGCTTTCAAATACAAGGTACCTTATGGTTCTTTGATTAAAACCTATTTTAATCCTTAAAATCATTAAATAATTTTAATAACCTTTTATTAACCTTTAAGAACCATCAATTTTCAGCTTGTTAAGTTTGTTAATTAGTTTGCTTTGAATATCCAAATATCAACCAAACAATCAAGACAACAAACAATCAACCAAGCATAAACATTTACAACCATATGAGCATATGTGCATAACCATAGCATCTAAAGTGGTCCACACTTGTTTGCCATCACAAGTGTGGTCCATAGGACATTCCTAAGGGTCACAAATATCATAAAGGTTCCAAGAGCCTCCCACTAGAAACCGCATCCAAATGCTCCATGTTTCTTGTGTCTTTGTGTCCATCTTTGGGTCTTGATCTTGTACTTCTTCCTTTTACAAAATTGTATCCTAATACATTTTTCTAGTAAAGGAAATGAACCTAATCTATTATTACATAACCAAATGAATGAATAATTACAACCCAAATGAATAAACACAAATATTACAACCAAATTGAATGAATAAAACAACCACTTGAATCATCCAAACAACACAAGGCCACAAGCTAGGTTATGCACTTTAACAACCAATGATTAAATCATCAAAATATATCATTAATCCCCATTTAAAACCTTCAAATTTCAGCCAACATAAACTGAAATTTTGGTTTTAAATATTGTCCAAACAATCAACATATCAACATACATATCTTTCAAGGTTTAATCACAAGCATGTGTGATGTAACCTTGAAAGTTGGGGATTTCAATAAGACATAATATTTCAGCCCAATAACAGCCTATAACATGTCTAATATCATCTTTTAAAACCAATTTCAAAAGATGAATCAAGCAAGCCATCCATATAACCGGCTCTTGATGCCATTGATGGGTTTGTAAGAACACAAAACATAGTTTAACCTTTTAAACTTTTCAGAAAACGCAGCGGAGGTATATGATTATAACAAGTTTATAATCTGAAATTTTCGTGTTCTAAGTGTGGTTTTAAGATGAAAACAAAACCCAAATCAATAGGATCTTAAATATATGAATAGACAAGCTATGAACAAACACTAATGTACATAAAATCACAGCCATATGAGGCTGTGAAATGCTACCTCTTTCCAGCAGAAAAATCGACTTAGAGGAGTGTTTTGGATGCTTGAATCGACCAAGAACTCAATGTAGAGATCCTCAAGAGCTTATACCCAAAGCCTTGTGAAGCAAACACAACTCTTGCTAGGGAGAGATCACCAAATCAAGACCAAGAAACTCTTCAAAATGCTGCTGCCCAGCCGAGACCAAGAGGGAGAGTTTTAGAGTTTTTGTCTTTCAAAAGTTGCATGTAATGTGTGTGGTCAATCTGATTTTTGAGTTCAAGACACAATTAAATGTGTGTTGGTGGTCAAAACAAGGTTGGTCCAATAGAATGAGAGGGGAGGGGCGGCCAAGAAGGGGTTTAAAACCCTTTTCCCTCTCAAAACTATCACACATTGAAATGTCATTTATACTAGACATACAATTAATTGTATGTACAAGATATATAAATGTAATTACATACTTATACAATTAACCATTTAATTTATAAGCTGTAATTTCTCACTTAATATTTGGTGTCATCTAACTAATTTAAACAACACATCAAATAATATTGTTGAACAAAATATCCTAATAAGTTGTTCCCACTTACATGCAACTTATTTAGAAAACCCATTTTCTAAATTGGTGTAAATATTTAATTGCATGATCACATCATCAATTAAATATTTAATTGGTGTTTGCCAAGCTTGTTGTTGGGTATAACCCGACTTGGATCATAACGTACTAACCACATCAATATTCTAAGTGTCTTGGGCACACAGAATCCAACAACCGAGTGTCACGATCAGACACAATAGACACCGGTACACCATGGCGACTTACAATCTCCTTGATGAATAGATCCACGAGTCTCTTAGAGGAATATGTTTCACGGATCGGTAGGAAGTGAGCACTCTTCGTCAGACGATCAACTATCACCCATATGGCATCATACCCTCTCGCGGTACGCGGTAACTTTGTGATAAAGTCCATGGTGATATGTTCCCACTTCCACTCGAGTATATCCAAAAGTTGAATCTTCCCGTACAACTTCTGATGCTCCGCCTTCACTTGCAAGCAAGTAAGGCACTTGTTAGATCTAGGAACGATAGATCTAGATCATTTTGTATAGGCTTAGAACTTGATCAATAATTCTAATGAATAATTGTAATTCATTAATATGATGTATGCATTATGTATGTAGGTTAACCCATATATATGTGTTGATTTGTATGTATGATTGCAGGAGCAAACATTAGACTTAGTTAATTTCAGAAATTGACTAAGTGTAAGAAACATCTACGGATGAACAAATTTGTTCTTCTGTAGATATGAAATGCATCCGAGGAATTCCTACTGAAGAACACCAATGCAGACAAGTCAAAAGAGATCAAAGACCCACGGATGAACAACATGTTCGGTTTTGTAACATGTTAATCAAAGTTAGTTTAACCATTTAAACTATAAAAACGCAGCAGATATAGGGTTTAAAGTAAGGTTAAAATTTGAAATTTGTACCATTTTAAACCATAAACAAAACCGAAGGATATGGATCATATATATATGTGAAATAGTATGATATCAAAACCAAAATAACAACCATAGGGTGTTTATTGAAACAACCTTTCAAGCACAAGATGTTGTAGATGGATGAGATTAAGATGATGATGTCCTTGAATGTCCAGCCCCCAAGAGAGAAAGCCTCAAGTTTGTATACCCACAAGCTCTTCCAAACACCTAGCTAGTTAGGGAGCACAACACCAAAACTCTCTACCTATGCACATTCAAAATCAGAAATTTTCAGCTTGTTTGTGCCATGAATCTGAAATTTTCACCTTTGTTTGGAGAGAGTTCTTTGCTTGTATATGTGTGAGAGAGTGTGTGTGTTGATTGAAGAGTGCAAGAATAGAGAAAGTCTTTTAGAACCCAAGAATAAAAGACTTGTCAAACCCCCACATGGGGCGGCCGAATCTTGGTTCAAAATGGGTTCCCCCCATTTTCAAACTTTTATAAAATTGCACTCCTTTAAACCCTTAGTTTATAAAATTAAAACCTATTTTAATTTTATAACATTAACACACTTTTATTTGTTATTATTTAACCAACTTAAATAATGAGGCAAATAATTTCTCATGAACAAATTATCCATATAATGTTGTTCTATCACAAAAGCAACGTTTTAGAAAACCCATTTTCTAAATTGGTGTCAATATTTATTTGTATGATCTCATCAACAAATAAAAATTTATTGGTGTTTGTTTGGCTTGTTATTGGGTATGACCCGACTTGGATCATAACGTACTAACCACATCAATCTTGTATGTGTCTTGGACATACAAGATCCAACAATCTCCCGCCTGCACAAGATTCATAGAAGATTGATGCAAGTAGTAAATACCGCCTAACAACGGTTTACTACCCTTAATACGTATGACAAAGTGCCATTCAATAACATCATCCCCTTCAAGTACCTTACTCGAAATGTTTTAGGTGAATCAATCATCTATTCTTTTATCACAGATGTCATATTAAATCCCAGAGACACAGAGTGATCATTCTCTATTGATTTAACTTTACCAGGCCTTAGACATCTTACTCTCAACGAATAAGAGGGACAAATCCCATTGTGACTACATACGCCTCTCACAATTACCTTATATCATACCTGAACTCATACTTATGTACTGCCATGTTTCAGAACAGCGAAGAACTAAGTCAAAGTATAATATTCGGTAAATATCAAGACCCAATATGTATCTCAGGTCAGAAGATACCAAATGATGTTCGCCTTTACTCAAAATTACTTATGATCAATCAGGAAGATTCCATGTAGTAATATTTGAGATGCAGGTCAGTCCAATATTTGTATCCCACAAGTATCTATGAACTTTGGCAACAACCTTTTGCTCTATATTCATCCATATGAATATCTACCAATCCAAGTTCATAATAGTTTTACTGTTGGACCAAAAGAACCAATGAGCCAGATCAGAAAAACCTTTAAGTCCCACAGACATCATAACAACTGAAGTGATCTACATCTGCTGAAGACAAAGTCTGAAGACAATAGCTGAAGACAAAGTCTGAAGACAATAGCTGAAGACAAAGTCTGAAGATAAAGTCTGAGGGCATCTGCTGAAGACAAAGTCTGAAGACCAAGTTCTCAGAGTTGTCATAACAGCTGAAGTAGTTCTTTTCAGTAGTTGTGATGGTTTACTTTTCAGTAGTTTGTTTTCAGTAGTTTTATTATTGTAAAACATCTGAAGTTCTTACACTTCAGATGTTATAACTTCAGTAGTTATAATTGTAGTTTATACTTAGCTTTTTGTGAAGGTGTCCTCAGCTGTTGTGGACATCTTCAGTAGATTAGTTTACTTTCAGTAGTTTGTATAAATCAGTTAGATGTCACTATCAAGTGACATCAGCTGACGTCACATTCCTTTATAAAAGGAATGTTGACCTAATTGTTTTGTAACCGAAGCTTTTGCGTGAATGAAAACCTTCCATTTGCAGAAAATCCTCTCTCTATAATCGTTATTGTGTGATTGAATATTCATACTATTCTTGATTAAATTTGGTCTAATTCGTGTTATATTCCGCTGCAAATTCTAATCTAATTGATCAAACTAGATCTGATCCTATCAAATGGTATTTGAGCTAGTTAATCATTGATCGATTTAACAATTAATCACTAAAACTGCTCTTTAGATATCTAAGTTTGATCGAATTAGCAAATTTGCAAGAATTGGTTATAGAGTTTGATTTTCTGTTGCTTCCGGTCAATTAATTTGAGATTCGACTTGTTTTTAAACTGTGTTGTTGAGTTTTTGAGCTAGACTTATTAAAATCTCATTGAACTTATTTGATTTGGTGAAAATGACTACATCAATCAATGATCCTCACAATACTAGCTCCTCAACAAAGCCTTCGATGCTTGTTAGGAGTGAGTATAACATATGGCAATGCCGAATGCTCCATCACCTGTCTGTTAACAGTTCAGGTTGTTGGAAGTCTGTGGTTCATGGACCATATAAGCCTATGGTGAGTAATCCGGAAACCAATGAGATGGTTCCGAAGAAGAAGGAGCAATATTCAGATGAGGATCTGAAACTGCTTGAAAATGATGCTAAAGCCCATGGAATTCTGGCTATGGCACTGCCTAATGAAATCTACTCTGGACTTATGCATCATGAAACTGCTCATGATCTCTGGGTTGCTCTGAAAGAACAATTTGGAGGAACTGATGAGGTCTTAGCAAACAATAGAGAGATCCTTGCCCAACAATTTTAGATATTCTCTCATAGAAAGGGTGAGTCACTGACTCAACAGTTTGAGCAATTTTCCTGTTTGATATCTGAGCTAAAATTGGTTCAACATGAATATACAAACAGTCAGATGAACAACAGTTTCCTCAGATCCCTGCCTGAGAGATGGGACACATATACTATTGTCCTACGCTCCAGTGCAAATCTACCATATCCTTTTCCATTCACAAATTCTACCAGTTCTGATCATCATTCACAAATTCAATTATCTATTGCATTTTTTGTTCCTCAAGGTCCAATGCCATATCCTTTTCCATGTTCTTACATGCCTCAGTCTAGTCAGGTTCCTGTACCCATGGCTCAACAACCACATGCCCTACCTGATCCTCAACCATCTCAATCAAATCAACAATCTCAATCTCAATCACATCAAAGCTTTTTCAAACCTGAGGTTGTTGACTAGAGCAACTTACCAGATGATATTTCTAGTTATTCTGAACAATTATTTTCTGGTGCTGGTAAATATGGTGGTGAAAATCCTTTTGGAAATCTTGCTCTTATGGCCCTGGAGTCTACTGATGGAAATGCTTCATCATCACAGGTACCACAGGTCTCTTCTGAGGCTAAGGATAAGTTGTGTTCTGAGTCATGCATAGCTGCTTTTGTCTCAATTAGGGAAGCAAATGTAGCTTTAATTAATAAAAATCTTGACCTAGGGAAAGTGATTTCCAAAAGAAAAGCTGAGTTTGAGTCTGTTTTAAAAGAAAAAGATGAGGAGATTTACAAATTAAAATGCCAAATCACTGATGAAAAGGCAAAGGTAGAGGTAATTTTGGAGAATCATAAGAATCTCAAAGAAACACTTGCAGCTACTCAAGTTAATTGTGAACGTTGGGTAACATCATGCAGGGGGTTTGAAATGCTTCTCAGCAAGCAAACAGCTTCAAATGTGAAGTTTGGGATTGGGTATAATCACACTATACCTCCTACAGATTTTACTCCCAAGCTAGAAGTAACATCTGAAGGTGAAAGCAATTCCCAAACCACATCATCATGTGTCTCATCCTCAAGTGATAATTCAAAATCAGAGGATGAAGTCAGTATTATTACCTCAGCTAAACAATCTGCTGATGGTCTCACTGCTGCTAAACACATGATCAAAGAGAAACTAAGCAATTCAGTTGTCCCACAAAGTATTCAAAGTACTGAAGGGCAAGTCACAACACCTGAAGAGCATTTCAAACCAATTGAAAACAAGCATGGTTTGACAACTGCTGAAAAGTCTATCAGGAAATCCAAAGGTACTGATAGAAACTTCTGAAGAACAAATCTTCAGTTGTTACAAATCTTTCAGTACTTACCATAAGTACTGAAAGGAAGAAAGTACTGAACAACACATCTTCAGTAGTTTCATCATCTTCAGCAGTTGATCAACAAAAGATGATGAAAAAGCCATGTGAAATATGTGGTCTATTTAATCATCTCACTGATGAATGTTGGTATAACAAGGGTTCAAAATTCAACAAAGAAAAAATCATTAAAAAGAAAATGAATAAAATGAAAGATGAATTTCAAACCAAGTTTGTACCACAAACATTTCAATCTGATAACCCAAAGTTTTTCCACAAATCTAAAAAGAAGGAATGGGTTTATCATAAAACAGCTGAAAATATTCCTCATGTAATATCAAAACTCCAGACTAAGTCTGTGTCTTTCAAAAAGGAGGATTTGGTGAGTCACAAGAACAAATCAAAAACAAATACTGATGTGTCAGCAGAGCTAAAGACTTTGACAACCAATCAGACACAACTTGTTATGATGGTTTAACATCTGTTGGGGAGAGTTAACCAATTAGATGTATCTGTGATTAAACCACTGAAAAGTAAAACTAAGCCAAAATCAAAGGAATCATTTTCAGCACCATCTCCACCTTCAAAGGTTGTCAATCATGAAAAATCAGTTAGTCTAAAATCTGTTAATGAAAACAGACCCAAAACCAAAATGGTTTGGGTCTCAAAGGATAACTAATTTCTTGTGCAAAATGCAGGGTTCTTCAGCATGCCAAAGAAGCATCTGGTATGTGGACAGTGGAGGATCTATGCATATGACAGGGAGCAGTTCTCTTCTTCAGGATTACTCTTAAGGAAAGAAGGGATTTGTTTCTTTTGGTAATGATGCTAAGGGTTACATCATCGGCAAAGGTTTTGTGTCAAATGGTGAGATAAGGTTTGATGATGTTAACCATGTGGAGAACCTCAAGTACAACTTGTTGAGTGTCAGTCAAATGTGTGATAAAGGGCATGTTGCACTTTTCACTAGTTAGAACTATCGGATTCTGTCTTCCAAAGTTCTGAAAATGATTGACAAAATATTTGATGAATATACTCTCCTGCAGGCCAATAGGATTGGAAGCGTATATGCCTTAGATTTATCAAATAAAATTGATCTAAAAGGCCATCCATGTCTGTTTTCTAAGGCCTCTCCTCAGGAATCTTAACTATGGCATAGAAGGCTTGGTCATGTGAATCTTAAAAACATGAACCAGCTTATTCATCATGGTTTAGTGAGAGGTTTGCCATTGAAGGAGTTTAAATGTGATGACAACTGTCCTGCTTGTTTAAAAGGAAAGCAACACAAAGTATCATTCCCTCCAATAGAAGAACCAAAGTCCACTGCCTGCTTGCAATTACTACATATGGATCTATTTGGTCCAGTAAGAGTGATGTGTATGGCAAAGAAAAAATACTGTCTGGTAATTGTGGATGATTATTCCAGATTTGTATGGACTTTCTTCTTACATTCAAAAGATGAGGCTCCCCAAATCATCATCTACTTTGTGTTGTATAAGGAAAAGCAGTATTCACTTCCAGTCAGGTGTGTGAGAAGTGATAATGGCACAGAATTTAGAAACCACACTCTTGATGAATTCTATTTATCTAAGGGAATCAAGAGGCAATATAGCATTCAAAGAACTCCTGAACAAAATGGAGTGGTGGAGAGAAAGAACAGGACCCTTATTGAAGCCGCAAGGACAATGTTGGCAGATTCTGGTTTGCCACTAACCTTTTGGGCTGAAGCTGTCAGCACAGCTTGCTATGTACAAAATAGGGTGTTAGTAAATCAGAGGTTGATGAAGACTCCTTATGAGTTATTACATCAGTTGGCCCCTCTGATTTCATTCTTTATAGCATTTGGGTGTCCCTGTTATATTCTTAACACAAAGAATCCACTTCAGAAGTTTGAATCAAAGGTGGATGCAGGGTACTTTGTTGGGTATTCATCTACTTGCAAGGCATACAGAGTTTTTAATTGCAGAACAAAGATAGTTGAAGAAACTTTGCATGTCAAGTTTAATGAATCTCCAAAAGACAAAATTCCTCAAAATCCTGTGGAGTTATTTGATTTGGACATACTACAATATGATCCATATCAGTCTCCATCTGTTGCAGTTTCTGAGGATCCATCATCTCCATCTGGTGGTATAAATGCAAGTTGTAGTGATCACCTGCCTGTGTCTACTACACTTGATGTTCCTGTAGCTTCAGCAGTTCCATCCACAACAAATGCTGATGAAATCTCTGAATCATCTACTTCATTTGAACTGCCATCTCATTCTAGGTTTCAGGAGTCTGAATCAACATTTGTTGCTGCTGATTCTCCTACAAACACTTGCACAGATATTATTGAGTACCAAGAACTGAAGAATCATCCCATGTCTCAGATCATTGGTGATATCAATGCTGGTGTTTCAACTAGAAGTCAATTGTCCAATTTCTGACTATATGCTCTCTTCATCAGTCAGCAAGAGCCAAAGAACTATTATGTTGAATTAAGAGACAATGGATGGGTTGAAGCCATGCAGCTTGAGCTTCTTCAGTTTCAAAAGCAGCAAGTGTGGGAACTGGTTCCTCTACCCCAAGATTTCAGGCTGCACCTAAAGTATCCCATATGATTGCAGTCAAAAGGATCTTTAGATACTTGCAAGGAACTCAATCTCTAGGACTTTGGTATTCCACTGGCCACTCTTGCAAATTAGTTGCTTTCTCTGATAGTGACTATGCAGGGTGTAAATTAACCAGAAAATCAACCTCTGGTGGATGCCAATTTCTAGGCAATTGTTTAGTTTCTTGGCAGAGTAAGAAACAAACTTCAGTTGCTACATCCACTGCTGAAGCAGAGTACATTGCTGCTGCAAGTTGTACATCTCAGGTACTTTGGCTTCAAAATCAATTATTGGATTATGACATTACAGAGACTAAGACTCCTTTACTGATGGATAGTGCTTCAGCACTTTGTATTGTTAAGAATCCTGTCCAGCATTCTAGGACCAAACATATTGAGATCAGACATCATTTTATCAGGGATTGTTATGAAAAAGGTCTGATTGATCCAAAGTTTGTGCCTAGTGCTGATGAGCTTGCAGATATATTTACTAAGCCTTTGGACAGTGCAACTTTCCAAAATCTTATGCTCAGGCTTGGTATGCTGCAGCTAGAATGATTTGACAACTACTTATGCTCTTAGTTAACAAGTACTGATGAGCATTAGTATACAGCTGTCAAACATAAGTACTGATAAGTTACTTTATCTTCAGCAGTTTTCATAACTACTGAAGACTAAATTACTTAATAGTACTGAAGTACTTTATTTGTTGAAAAGTACTGATGTAATCAAAACTACTGATGTCTTTTCTAATAGATAAGTGCTGATGACCAATGAAACATCTGAAAATCAGATAATCTGCTGAGTAAGTGTTAAGGTCATTGAAACAACTAGACTCTATGAATTGACGACAACAACTGCTGTTTCATTTCAAAACAACTGAAGCCAAAACCAAGTCTTCAGTAGTTTAAAACTACTAATGACTAACACCAAGTCTTCAGTTGTTTACAACATCTGAAAGTTAAAACCATGTCTTCAGTTGTTTTCTAACAACTGATGACTCACACCAAAACTTTCAGTTGTTTTCTTTCAGCCGCTTCATAACCTATAAATACCTAACCCTAACTTCAACCTTTCATAAGTCGTTTTCCAAATGTTCATCTTCCATTAATGGCGACCATGCAAATCAAACCTTGACACAACTGTGTTGCCTACCTCACCAGATCAGCCTTTTAGACTAAGTTTGATGCTGCCATTGATCTGATAGTTGATTCCCAGTATCACACCGCTTTCCTTCTAAATCCAACCACCTATCCCGATACCCTTCGCCAATTCTGGACAAACGTCACTGTCCATACTGATGAGAATGATGACTCGATCACTCTCCAGTCGTTTGTCAACCAGAAGAAGGTGGTATCATCTCTAAGACCTCACCAGAGGCAACTGCCAATGAAGGACATAATCCTGAGGCAGGAAGTCCCCAGTTCCAAGAAATAGGGGCACATGTGAATACTGATCTACACTCAGCTCATGTTCATCCTAATTTACTCAGGAGGTCAGCTGATTCAGCAAAGACTGATGATGACATGGGCTTTTTCTTTGATGTTCTAGCCCAAAACACCATTCTTGAGGCTGAGGTATGCAGACTACAAGAACTGCTTGCCAAATTGTCTCAAGAATCAAGTCCATCTGCCCCAATTCACCCACAGATGGCAGCTTCTTTTGAAGCTTTCCCAAAACTGAGCCACTCTCCACAACTAAGCCACCAGCCTCTGTTTCAGGCACCATTTCTCAGGGACAGAACCCCTCTGAGCAAATGGTTGCTGCCTTTAAATCCTCCTTACCTCTCATCACTCCAATCATCACTAATGTTGTACATCAAACCATTGATGAGAGGCTTTCCTCAAATCTTCAAAACCTAGTTGATGATGTTGTTTCTAAGAGACTTTCTGACATTCAAACCCCTGAACCCAATGCAACCAAAAAGGGGGAGTCTAAGTCAGTGAAAGAAGACAAAAGAAAGAGAGTTGAAGAGGATGAAGCAAAAGAGAAGAAAGAAAAGGAGATGATCACTTACAAGAGAAAGAAAAGTGCTGAACAGACTGAAGATGAGAAAAAGTTAGAAGAACTGACCAAAGAAGCTGATGAGCAACATAGCATATCTATGGATAAGATCATTGATCAACTTTTCAGACAAGGTTTTGATACAGCCAAACTTGACTCTGAGATCAGACGGCTAGAGATTCAAAAGATTGAGAATAGATGGGCCAGTTGCAATGAGAAAGAAAGGGAAAGGTTGGAAGCTATGATAAGATTCTTGTCAAAACATTTGGGAAGGCCAATCATTGAAGTGAAGTCATGGTCCAGGGATAGTATTTTGGAGATAACCACCAAAATCTGTTTTTCTAAAACATTCAACAAAGGATTGATCATAAAAGCTCTTGATGAAGCCGGTGCTGGGAAAAGGTCTGATATGGCAAAGTTATCCAAAGCCTCCCTCACAACCAAATTGATAGAGCAGCCTTTACAATCTCCCTCACCAAAACAACCAACCTCACAACCCTCAAAACCAACTCCTTTACCCAAGAAACCTACTCAATTAACCACCAATGTTGCACCCAAGAGGAAGAGAAGAGTGTTGAGGATGGAAGAAGAAGAAGATGATGAGGATGATAGTCTGCCAACTTTTATTGTTATTAAAATGAAGATGCCTGAGCCTAGGAGTCAACCACCAACAATCACACCTGATCTCCAAAGGCAAATGGTAAAAGTGAAAATTGAAGAAGAAGAACAACAAAAACAACATGATGAGCAGCTGTTAAGGATGGTTGATAAAGAATTTCCTAAGTCTTCATCCATACAAGCTATGAAGAAACATACTCAGAGGTTGTATGCTCTCAGATTCACATTTCAATATCACAAAGAGAGAGTGAGAATTTGGCCTGACCCCAGAGTTAGTGATAGAATTCATAGAAAGAATGTTCCAAGTCGATACAATGGCCAAGTAAAGAAGACTGTAGATGTTGTGATAATGCTGGCCATTGTAGTGTCACCCTGGGAAATCCTTGATGACTTCAAGAGAGCTTACAAGACTAAGATGACTCCACAAACTTTACTCGAAAACAAAATGGTGAAGAAGGGGTTAATTTACAAGAAGCTTGAAGAAATAAGAAGAAATGAGCTCCAGCTATTACTTGAAGGTACTCATCCTGATGAGTTTGCATACAGAGAAATAACTACTGTGGAGCTAAAGAATGGAAAGAATGTCAGATACTTATCAGAATATTATGGGCCTGAGTTCTTCTTTGAAAGTGAAGCTGAAGAACTCACAATGGAAGAAAAAGTTGTTCTACTTGAGGCCTATGTTAGAGAGTCTTACATACTCATCATTGGGAAGTAGGTTTCATGATTGTTACCTCTGTGTCCAATTCCCCAATACAGAGTTCCCATTCATCCTTTGCCAATCAAATTTTTGAAACCTCTTCATTGGCCTGAGCTTATTTTGGTAGTTGCTGAGCAGATCCATAAAATGTTTCCGCCAATAAGTGGGACTTCAATAATCCTAAAGGTTTTGGCTGCATTGGTTCAGGGGGAGTTTGTTGGACCAAAAGAACCAATGAGCCAGATCATAAAAACCTTTAAGTCCCACAGACATCATAACAACTGAAGTGATCTACATCTGCTGAAGACAAAGTCCGAAGACAAAGTCTGAACACAATAGCTGAAGACAAAGTCTGAAGAAAATAGCTGAAGACAAAGTGTGAAGATAAAGTCTGAGGACATCTGCTGAAGACAAAGTCTGAAGACCAAGTTCTCAGAGTTGTCATAACAGCTGAAGTAGTTCTTTTCAGTAGTTGTGATGGTTTACTTTTCAGTAGTTCGTTTTCCGTAGTTTTATTATTGTAAAACATCTGAAGTTCTTACACTTCAGATGTTATAACTTCAGTAGTTATAATTGTAGTTTATACTTAGCTTTCTTTGAAGGTGTCCTCAGCTGTTGTGGACATCTTCAGTAGATTAGTTTACTTTCAGTAGTTTGAATAAATCAGTTAGATGTCACTATCAAGTGACATCAGCTGACGTCACATTCCTTTATAAAAGGAATGTTGACCTAATTGTTTTGTAACCGAAGCTTTTGCGTGAATGAAAATCTTCCATTTGCAGAAAATCCTCTCTCTATAATCATCATTGTGTGATTGAATATTCATACTATTCTTGATTAAATTTGGTCTAATTCGTGTTATAGTCCGCTGCAAATTCTAATCTAATTGATCAAACTAGATCTGATCCTATCATTTACCTTCATACTTGTTCCCACAAGTATGAACAACTACAGACGTTCTGAGTAAATAATTTACTCATGGATTTTAAACATGCAAAATAGGAATATTAGTTGAATCATTATAACCAAAAGGTTCATTCAAGTAATAAAGGGTTACAATATCTAAATACCAAAAAAATTAAAGATCATATCCGATCACTAGAATATTGAAGTCCCATGGCAAATATGACATTCATGCTTTGCCTTTTCAAGAAGCTTCGTGAGTGGATCCGCAATGTTTTGATCCGTTTGAACTTTGCGAATACATATCTTTCCCTTTTCAACTTCATCCCTTATGTAGTTGAATCTCAGTTCAATGTGCCTAGTCTTTTGATATGCACGGGGTTCCTTGATTTGAGCAATCACACTCTCGTTATCACAAAGAATTTCTAGGGGGTCATGAATGGAAGGGACCACCCCTAGATCGGCAATGAATTTCTTTAACCATGCAGCTTCCTAAGCTGCTAATAAAGCGGTGATGTATTCTAACTCTGTAGTTTACAATGCCACCACATCTTGCTTAGAGCTTTTCAAAGAAATTGCTCCTCCATTCAAGACTAAAATGTAACCTGATTGTGATCTTGAATCATCCTGATCAGTTTGGAAACTCGCATCCGTGTAACACTTTACTACGAGTTCCTCCTCACTAGATCCATAGATTAGGAACATATCTTTGGTCCTCCTTAGGTACTTATGTATGTTCTTAACAGCCATCCAATAATTGTTTCAAGGATTTCGTTGGTATCGGCTTGTCATGCGCAAAGCGCATGACACGTCCGGCCTAATGCATATCATTGCATACATGATGGATCCTATAGTAGACGCATACGAGCTTCCCTTCATTTTGTCTTGCTCATCTTTTGAGCTTGGACATTGAGTCTTACTCAATATCGTTCCACTTTGAATAGGTACGGTACCTTTCTTAGAGTTTTCCATCTTGAACCTTTTCAAGATCTTGTCAATGTATGCACTTTGATTTAAACCTATCAACCGCCTTGATCTATCCCTATAGATCTTTATTCCTAAAATATAGGCAGCTTCACCAAGATCCTTAATGGAGAAACAGTTTCCAAGCCAGGCTTTTACACCCTCCAAGGTTGGAATGTCATTTCCAAATAGTAAAATGTCATCCACATACAATACTAGGAAAGTGATGATGCTCCCACTAGCTTTCTTATATACACATGCTTCATTAGCGTTTTTGATGAACCCAAATTTGATTATTTCTTCATCAAAACGGTGATTCCAACTTCTTGATGCTTGCTTCAATCCATAGATTGATTTCTCTAACTTGCATACTTTGTTAGGATTTTTTTTATCGACAAAAACTTCAGGGTGAACCATATAGACATCTTCCTCAAGATATCCATTTAGAAAAGAGGTTTTAACATCCATTTGCCAAATCTTATAATTATAATGAGCAGCTATGGAAAATAATATCCTAATAGACTTCAGTATTGCAACCGGTGAAAAAGTCTCATCATAATCAACCCCTTCAGTTTGAGTGAAACCTTTTGCTACAAGTCTAGCTTTATAAGTATCCAAGTTTCCATGCATATCGGTTTTCTTCTTGAAAACCCACTTACTTCCAACTATCTTGGAGATAAGAGGTGGTTCAACCAAGTCCCATACTTGGTTGTCATACATGGATTACATCTCAACATTCATGGCTTCAAGCCATTTCTCACAATCCAAATTGGACATTGCATCACGATAGGTGGTTGGTTCATTGGAATCTATCACATAGCATCCATCTATGAAAAATCCATATCTTTCAGGTGGATTACTAATTCTACCAGATCTGCGAACGTTTTGTGTGTATTGATCAACCACTTGATCATTCTCAACATCCTCATGTTGAGTGCTAGTGTCAACCAAACATGTATCAGTTTGTGGTTCTTGATCCTCCTCAAGATCCACAGTTCTATTGCTAGTTCCTTCCGTAAGGAACTTAGCTTCTAAGAACTCAGCCTTCTTGGCAACAAACTCCTTTTGTTCCAATGGATCATAGAAATAATATCCCATAGAATCTCTAAGATATCCAATGAAGATACACTTAGTGGAACGACTTTCTAACTAGTTTGAGGTGGGACTCTTAACATAAGCCTCACAACCCCATACCTTTAAATATGATAGTGATGGAACCCTTCCATGCCATATTTCAAAAGGCGTCGTTTCCACATTCTTGGTTTGGGCCATATTCAAGATACGGGCCGTAGAGAGCAAAGTGAAACCCCAAAATGATAGAGGCAATGAGCTTCTAGCCATCATAGATCGAACCATATCCAATAGAGTTCGATTTATCCTCTCGGACACACCGTTGTGTTGTGGTGTTCCAGGTGGAGATAGTTGTGAGACAATACCACAACTTCTAAGATGATCTCTGAAAGCATCACTTAGGTATTCACCTCCTCTATCGGTGTGGAGAATTTTTTATTTTCTTGTTGAGTTGATTTTCTACTTCATTTTGGAAGATTTTGAACATTTCAAAAGCTTCATCTTTGTGTCTTAACAAGTACACATAACCATATCGACTATAGTCATCGGTAAAGGTAATGAGTTATCTTTCATGGTACCTAGTAATTGGCTGAAAAGGATCACATACAACCGAATGTATGATGCCTAATAAATCTTTTGCCCTTTCGGATTTGCCACTAAAAGGTGCCTTAGTCATTTTTCTTTGTAAACAAGATTCACATACATCAAATGGATCATATTCACTTGCTTTTAAAAGAACGTTCTTTTGAAGTGTTTGTATGCGCTTTTTGTTTATATGACCAAGACGGCAATGCCAAAGATAGGTATCACTCAAATCCAATTTGAGTTTCTTAGTGGTGGTTTGGTACAATGAGCTATCATATAATGTGTTTTCACGAACCAATTCATAAATACCATTAATAGGAATAGCTTTAAAAAAAATATGCCATTTAAAGAAACATGAATTTCATTTTCAATAAATGTCAAAACATAACCATATTGTCTTGATTGGGCAACATAAATAATGTTCTTAGTCAAACTAGGAGCATATAAAATATTGTTCAAAATTGCTTCCAAACCATTTGGAAGCTTCAAGAGGTAGTCTCCCCGGCCTTCAACTTGAACTTTTGCCCCATTCCTCATATAGAGGCTAACATCCCCTTTCTTGAAGTCCTTACTTCTTTTGAACCCCTGCAATAAGTTGCAAATGTGAGTTCCACATCTGGTATCCAATACCCATGTATTAGAGGATATTAAATTTAGATCAATATGAATCATGAAAATTGTACCTAAGGTTTGCCCGACATCCTTCTTAGCTTGCAACTCTTTGAGATGGACTGGGCAATTTCTTGCCCAATGTCCAATCTCCCCACACTTAAAGCATGGGTCATTCGAAGCAACCTTTTGCTTCTTATCCGCTGGTTTTGGTGGTGGCACTCTTACCACTCCCTTTCCCTTTCCCCTAAAGTGCCCCTTACCCTTGGCAACATTTGCCTTGGGTGCGGGGTGAGGCCTCTTCTTGTTCCCCCCTTTATTGATGGTGAGAACGGGTAAAACCCTTTTACCCATGGCCGCCTCGGCAGTTTTGAGCATAGAGTGAAGCTCATTTATGTTCTTGTCCCACCCGTTCATGTTACAATTCATGACAAAGTTGTCAAACCTTTTTGACAAAGAGTTGAGGATCAAATCCGTAGCCAACTCTTTCAAGACGAGACAATTCAGCCTTTCAAGGCGGTCGATGTGGCTTTTCATCTTAAGTACATAAGATGAAACAGATTGGGTGTCATCCATATGACACGCATGGAGTGCTCGAACCGTTTCGAAGCGCTCTACCCTTGCTTGTTGTTGGAACGTTTCCTTCAACTGGGTTATCATGTCGTATGCTCCATGATGTTCATACTCCTTTTGGAGATCCGGAGTCATACTTGCCAACATGAGGCAAGACACTTGGACCGAGTCCTCAGTGTATTTCACCTAATTATTGTAGGCCTCCTCATCCTCCTCATTAGCTCGATCGGGAACCGGATTGTCTAAAATATACGATCGTTTCTCTTGCTTGCGAATAATTCTCAAGTTTCAAAACCAATCGATAAAGTTATTATGGTTTAGACGTTCCTTTTGGAGAATGGTCCTTAGTGATAATGAGTGAGCGGATGGGATTTCATTATTTTCATTGTTGTTGGTGGCCATCTACAAATTTTAAGAAACTTCAATTTAGTATTTCGATATTGTCATATTTTAATAATTAAAGCCCTTTTTAAGTGTCTTACATAATTTTAAAATTCTAGAATCCAACGTTACATTTAAATAGTGGTTAGGTAACCTTTATCCCATTATTTAAATTAACAAGGTAGTCAACGTTTTGACAATTGCAACCCTTTGCAACTTCTAGAGGTATGGGAGCGACCTTAAAACATCATATGTATAGTCGGCATTTTTATCCCATCAACACCTTTGTAAACCATATTGTAGGTGATCCATTTAACATGGTTTGCAAATCAAGTTACCCTACTTGCACACACATGTGAGTTTTCCAACATAAGTGGTTAGGTTACCTTTATCCCACAAATAAGGTATCCCCACCTCAAATCACAAGTTCCTTCAAAATGGTTAGGTGATCTTTATCCCATTAAGAGTTTCCAAATGACTCAAGTGTTGTGCAAAAGGACAGTGTTAAACTTGTTTATAAAAGAAATTTTAAGTTTTCATAATCATAGTTTAGAAATCTCTATGTACCTTATATTTGCATGCTTTCAAATACAAGATACCCTATGGTTCACTTTTAGTAAAACCCCTATTATTAAAATCATTAATCCTATTAATAACATTTTATTAACCACTTAATGATAAAGAACCATCAATTTTCAGCTTGTTAAGTTTGTTAATGAGTTTGTTATGCATATCCAAATATCAACCAACAATAATACAACAAACAACCAAACAAGCATAATCATACAAACATAAGTGCATAACCATAGCCACTAAGTTGACCACACTTGTTTGCCATCACAAGTGTTGTCATAAGGTCTTTCCTAACGGTTAAAATGACACATTAAAATGTGTCCATGAACTCTCACTTGAATCCACATCCAAATGCTTCAAGTGTCCATGTCTTTTGTGTCCTTCTTTGGGTCTCCATCTTGTGCATCTTCTTTTACAAAATCATATCCTAATACAATTTTTTTCTAATAAATGAAATGCACCTAATCTATTTATTACATAACCAAATGAACAAATAAATTACAAACCAAAATACATACACAAATGTTACAACCCTTACAAGAATCAAAACCAACATCACAAACCACAATCAACCAAATCCATAACACATAAGGTCAAAGAAATGTTATGCACAAAAATATGAAACGTATTCAACATCCAAGAACAACAATGAACCCCTTATTTCAGCCTTAAAGTTTCGGCCAACATGAACCAAAACTTTAGGGTTTTGTCCAAACAACACAATCAACCATTTGAAGTTAATCTTTCAAGGTTTATACTAAAGCATGTAAGATAAAACCTTGAAACATAAGGGATTCAATCATCCACAACAAAACAGCCTCTAATGGGTTGAAAAAGTCCATGAAAACTAACTTTTCAAGAACTTTTGAAGCACATATTCCACATAACCGGCTCTAGATGCCATTGTTGGGTTTTGTAACATGTTAATCAAAGTTAGTTTAACCATTTAAACTATAAAAACGCAGCGGATATAGAGTTTAAAGTGAGGTTAACAATCTGAAATTTGTACCATTTTAAACAATAAATAAAACCCAAGAACATGGATCATATATATATGTGAAATAGTATGCTATCAAAACCAAAATAACAACCATAGGGTGTTCATTGAAACAACCTTTCAAGCACAAGATGTTCCCACTACCGCTGGCAGGCCAGCCGGGCCGTGAGGTAGATGGATGAGATGAAGATAATGATGTCCTTAAATGTCCATCCCCCAAGAGAGAAAGCCTAAAGTTTGTATACCCACAAGCTCTTCCAAACACCTAGCTAGTTAGGGAGCACAACACCAAAACTCTCTACCAATGCACCTTAAAAATCGGAAATTTTTAGCTTGTTTGTGCCTTGAATCCTAAATTTTCACAGCTTTGTTTGGAGAGAGTTCTTTGCTTGTATGTGTGTGAGAGAGTGTGTGTGTTGATTGAAGAGTGCAAGAATAGAGAAAGTCTTGTAGAACCCAAGACTAAAAGACTTCTCAAACCCCCACATGGGGCGGCCGAATCTTGGTTCAAAAAGGGTTCCCCCCATTTTCAAACTTTTATAAAATTGCAGTCGTTTAAACCCTTAGTTTATAAAATTAAAACCTATTTTAATTTTATAACATTAACACAATTTTATTTGTTATTATTTAACCAACTTAAATAATGAAGCAAATAATTTCTCATGAACAAATTATCCATATAATGTTGTTCTATCACAAAAGCAACGTTTTAGAAAACCCATTTTCTAAAATGGTGTCAATATTTATTTGTATGATCTCATCAACAAATAAATATTTATTGGTGTTTGTTTGGCTTGTTATTTGGTATGACCCGAATTGGATCATAACGTACTAATCACATCAATCTTGTATGTGTCTTGGGCATACAAGATCCAACACAACAATACAACGAAGATTTCAAGTGAAGACTCCTGCGGAAAGCACACTCAAGCGGAAGACAAATTTGCTGTGGAAGACCAAACACTTGTATTTAAATGATACAAGTCAACAAATCAACAAGTCAATCACAAATACAAAGAGATTCATTGTTTCCTTAACAGACACATGCGTGTCTATAAATATGAGTCCTAGGTTTCATATTAAGGCAGAAGGAAACGACGGCAACACAAGTAATATTCTGCAACCTAACAACCATCACATCAATTCACACAATCAAACACAAAACCCTAGTAGCCGTCACATCAATACATCATAAACCTCAACACGTTCGCAACAATTATTGTTTATAGCATTCATTATTTGTTTCATATGTAATCATTAACATGTTTTAATGAAATACTTTTGAATCAAATCTTGTTCGTTTATTTATTGTGTTGATATCATTGAGTTGTTTGTCATTAATACTCATTGGATTTGATTCTCAATAATTAATCAATTAAACAACGATTAATGATCATTCTGCAATCATTAACTCGATTCCAATCTAACATTGATAATTCTTGATTGCGATCCTTGGATTCACAGGTGGTAATAGAGCCAAGTGCTCATTGCTTTAGATCGATTGATCTATCAGTGTTAGAATTGTTTAATTGATTACTTATTTCATTAGATTTATCAGTTTTCCGATTAGATCTACTGTTTTTAAGCAAAATTGTTTTGGTGCGAATCAATTTTTAAAACAATAAAACAGTGATTTATCTTTAAGCCAATACTGTTTCATTCCTCGGTTAACTTAGATCTATATTCACATTAATTGAATCATAGATCTTCGTTATTGATTGATATTCATCAATTGTTCAAATCAATTGAACAAATATATTAACAAAATCCTTGATTTGATATTAATTATCATTAAAATGATTGACTGATTTGTGACCTTAATCACTTAATAATTCATTAATTATGTTTTGTCATTAATTACTTCATTACTCAAAAGAAACTCTGTTTTAGTTGAACTCTAATACTTTATATAAAATGAGTAACTTTATCGATGGATCATCATACCAACCTCCAAAGTTGGAAACAAAAGCAGATTTTAAATCCTGGAAAATCAAGTTCAAGAATCATGTGAATTACACTGATTCTGACTTATGGGTATCAATAACTGAGGGTCCTTATATTTCACCCGCTCTTGGGGCGAATTATAATGACAATAATCAACCCATAAGTACAAAAGATCTGTCACCTATTGATGTTAAAAAGGTTAAAGTCGATGTTAGAGCATACAGTCTGCTTAGTATGGCTTTAACTGAAGAAATATTAATCAGATGTGAGAATTATAAAACAGCAAATTCGTTGTGGAAGATACTTCATACACTCTGTGAAGGGAGTGATGAAATCAAAAGCATTAGGAAGGACACACATCGCACACAAGATGAAACATTTCATCATATTGAGGGTGAATCAATTCCTCAGCATCTCCATAGGTTCTTGCAATTAGTAACCAAGATGAACACCATGGAGTTAAAGTATAAAAATGAGGAATTAAACAAAAAGATGCTCCATACTTTGCCTAAAAGTTGGAAGCAAACTGTGTCCATGTTCAAGAACACCATTGATCTCAAAACAACTTGTTTAGATACAATGGTAGCTAAAGTTCAAGCTCTTGAAATGGATGAAAAGTCAAGAAACAAGAGTGTGAGAACACATGTCATACCTTATCATTTCAGTGAAACTAAAAGTGCTGGAAGTGCTTTTATTTCTAACAATGATAGTGACAACTCTTGTACTTTGAGTGAAGATGAAGAAGAAGTGAGTTTTTATGTTTCAAAGCCTTCTAAGAAATCTTCTCAAAGCAAATCAGGAAAAGAAAATAGAAGATCTGACGAAATAAAAGACACATCTTCATCATCAGCAAAGTCTTCTAATAACAATCAAGTAAAGCCCATCACTGTGATTCTGGACTCTAAAGAACAAAAAGCAGCCGTTACAGCTTTCAGTTCAAGCTTTCAAGCTTACCTGGGAAGCACTTTAAAACCTGCCAACATCTGTCAATAAGATTTGGAAGAACTACATCCTGATGTGGTAGAAGAGATGGATCTTCAATGGCAAATGGCTATGTTTGCTTATAGAGCTAAGCAGTACCTGAGAAGAAACAAAATTTGGCTGCAACAAGTAAAACATCAAACATTGGTGTTGATAAGTCAAAAGTAAGATGCTTCAAATGCAATCTTTATAGGCACTTCTCTAGAGAATGTAATCAACAATCAAGTACTAACATGAGAGAACATTAGCAACATCAGTCTCATCAGCAACACACTCATCAACCAACAACATCTCAAAGATCTTTTAGACAACCAAAGCTAACCAACTCATCCCCACCAGCCATAAATGCATCAACAGGGCCAAGTAACTCTAAAGAAACTGGGCTGATCATTCTTCAAGATGGATCGTGTGATTGGAGCATGTATGAGAAGGAAGTCTTGGAAGAGAATCAAGCTTTGATGGCACACATGGAGAACAAAGATCCACCAATGGCTAGAGAGGTAATTGATAGATTGTGTTCATCAATATGTGTTGAGGAAGTTGAAAGATATAGAGTCCCTGATCAACAACTAGCTGATAAAGTAAAAGAAACAATGATTTTGAATGAATTCCATGTAAGAGAACATAAATTATATCAAATCAAAATTAACTCCCTACAGAAAGAAATGGATAAACTTGTTTCAGAAAATTATAGTTTAAAAGCCCAAGTTATCTGACCACTTCCTTAACAAAATCCATGGCTGATCATGCATCAACTAAAGTGAAACTTCAGAAGTTTCAACTTTCATCTCAGCAATATGAGAAATTATTAAATTCTCATATTAAATCAAAGAACAGGTATGGGTTGGGATATAATGCTGTAGCACCCCCTCTAAATGATAACTATACATCTTGTTGGATCTAGAAAGGCTGGTGCAACCAAAACCAAGTCACTTAGAAGATTTTGGTACAACAAACAAAGGACTTCCGAAGCTAAGTATGGAACTTCCAACGGAAGAAGGAGCTCTTCCGAAGACAAAGTATAAAGCTTACTTCCGAAGGAAAAACTCCAACTTCCGAAGACAAAGAAAGTTCTAAAGTCAAATTCCGAAGTTCAGAAGTCCTCAAGCCTCGGAAGTATAGAAGCCTCTTCCGAAGTATAAGTGGCTTCGGAAGAACTTGTTCTTCCAAAGCCAACTTACCTTCGCAAGACACTCCTATTATCCAGTGGACATAAGTATGGTCTCTCTGACACTCCGCTGCAAATCTCTGAGATATTGTATGGCGTTTTCTCAAAAGCCATGTAGTTGACCATACTTTAATCCACTATTTACCTTTTTATGTAAGTACAGTTGCCATCTTTAGTTGGTGACAAAAGGTAAGTCATGGACATGTCATGACTACCATATCTTAGATAATACTTTATCTAAGATACCTTAACTTTAGCATTGTAGTATATGCTTTAGTCTTAGGTTTCCAGCTGGTATCAAAGTATATCCGGCTGTAGGATCTAGTATATATAGTTTCTCATTGTAACTCTTGTTTTATGCTTGTAAGAGTCTTGTAATATCTTGAGTTGAGAAGTAATATATACAAGTGCCTTGAAAATTTATTTCTGCGTGTTCCTTTGCTACTTATTATATTATTATCAACTCTTGTAAAAGACATTACTTCATCTGATTTGAGTGTTTCCATAAGTGAGTTTGAGAGAAATCCAAGTGTTTAAGTGACAAACCCGATCCTGCAATTGGTATCAGAGCATTTTAGGCTCTTGATTGTGAGATCTTACCATCCTAATCAACCTATTTTTCACTCCTCCTTATACCTCACTCAAAATGGCCCTCAACAAATCTGAAGTAGAGATGGGGACGATGACCAAAGCACCCATCATTACCCCTGAAAACGTCAGGTCTTGGAGCAGAAGAATGGAAGGCTTCATCAGGTATCAAGACAGCAAGATGTGGCTATCCATTGTCAATGGCCCGTATAAGCCAAAAGTAGCTGGTAGGAATGGTGCCATGATTGAGAAAGCCGTTGAAGATTATTCTGATGAAGACAGGAAGAAGCTTGACATCGACAGCAATGCTATGACTGTTCTTAAGACTGCAATTCCAAACTCTTTGATGCGCTTGCTCAAATGTACTCAAGCTCAAATGACTCCAAGAAGGACTCACTGAAGCAGCAGTTAGAGAACTTCACCTATGTTGCTAGAGAGACTCTTAGCCAGCAATATTTCAGGTACATGGATCTCATTTCTTCCCTTCAATTTGTGGGAATTGCTCATGAACTCAGAGACCTTACAAGAAAGTTCATGAGTGCATTACCCAATGACTGGACATTCTACTGTGTCTCTATCAAGAGAACAGAGAATCTGAATACACTCACCATGACCAAACTCTATGGGATCCTTGATGGATACCGTTTGGAAATGGAAAGTAAGAGGGGTCATCAGATAAGCAGACCCTTGAGTCTTCCTGCTAGCAACGCTTTAATGGTTGCTGAAGGCTCAGGAATCTCCCAGCCTCAACAATACCTGACTTACACCCAGCAGCCATCTTGTTCTTCTGGGCCATACATCACATTTCCTGAGACTCCAAGGTCTCAACAAGCTCAACAAAGCTCCTTTCAGGACAGCTGTGCTTTTGTCTCAGGAAGTGGACACTCAAATGATTATCTATACTGCTTTGATGATCTAGAGTGTTTTAGCCCGGATGATGTGGAATACGTGGACATAGTCCAACAAATGGCTCTTCTAACCTACAGAGCAAAGAAGTTCTTTAAGAGAACTGGAAGGCAATTTCCCTAGAACCCATTCAACAGCAAATTTGGGTTTGACAAAACCAAGGCCAAATGTTACAACTGTAACCAACTTGGTCATTTTGCAAGGGAATGCAAGGCTCCCAAGTCCAACCCGGGAACCCCACAGGCCTCCACACATCACTCTACACCAAAGCCCACCGGAAAGTCAACAGAAACAGCTGCAATGGCTCAAGAAGTTGACTGGAGCTTCATGGTACAGGATGTGACTCCTACTCAAGCACTCATGGCCGGAATAGATGAAAACAAGGTATATGAACATCTCTGTACTCCTGCCTGTATTGCTAACGTTAAACTGTATCAGGACTACAATATGGAGATTAAATCTGATATTGAGTCTTTAAATGTTTTAAAATATGACTTTAAAAGGGCTGAATCTGACTACCAAAGAAAAATTGAGGAGTTAGAGAAAACTGTGTCCCTATTAAAACATGAACACACAAACTATAAGACTCAAATAAAGGATTTAATATCCAAATTGACTGAGGCTCAAGCCCAGCTTGTCACAGCTGCGGCTCAAGCCAGGAAGTATGCTATTTCCGAGCAAAACTTCCAAGCCATTCTTGCATCATCCTCTCACTCAAAACTTTGTTACCAAAACAAAGGTGGGTTGGGAACCAATGAAATTGCTCCACCACACTCTTATGAGTCTATAAGACAACCAAGGTGTGGTACTGAAGAGCAAGAGGTTCCATCTACTGACCCACCTTCTCATGAGTCAAATAATGATGCAACTATGGAGACCATCACAGGGAAGAACCAGGTAATTATGCCCTCCCCTGCCAATGATGATCAAACCCTGACCACCAAAGCCAGAAGAAGCAGAGCTAAGGCAGCCATAAAAACTGCCAAGGAAGTGGCTGAGTCCAAGCTAAAGATAGACCCAAAGCAAAAGGGTGTATTAATCTCAGCTGGATTCTAGGTGGTTGGAAATTCTGATTCAGGAAAGGGGTGTACTACCAGTACTCCTATCCTACCAAAGGATCAGAAATTAAAGGGAAAGGTTGCTGATGAGGAGAAAAAGAACAAGAAACAACAATCCTCACATTCCCAAAAAATTAACATTGCATGCATAATGTGTGGTCTGCAAAACCACATGGCCAAAGATTGTTACTACAATCCTGCTAGCACACATTATGCAAATAATGTTAAAAAGGAAGGAGTCAGGGAAGGTTTCTCATTTGGACCATATCAAATGGTTCAAGTGATGAAAAAGGGAAAGCTTGTTTCCGAAGCAAGGCTACTTTCGGAAGAAGATTCTTCTTCCGAAAGGAAAAAGGCTTCGGAAGCTAAAGCTGTAAAGAATCAGAAAAGCAAAAGAGTCCCCTTAAAACCATCCCAGGAGAAGACTGCTTTGGAAGAAAAGGTGGTGAAGTCTTCTTTCGAAAAGAAAGAAGCTTCGAAGAATGCCAAGCTACAAAAGCTTCAACAAGCTCATCCTCTATGATCAACCAAGGGATGGAATGGAAGATCAAGGAAGATGCTGTAGCCCAAACCTGTTCTTCAAAGACACCCATTAACCCCCATGCATAAATTTTGGTTCAATTATGTCATTATCATTGGAAGAACCCAAGACCAATAAGGCTTGGGTTTCCAATCAAAACTAATTATCTCACCTTATGTGTAGGGACATCCATATGACAAGAATAACAATATTTGGATTGTAGATAGTGGATGCTCCAGGCACATGACAAGGAACAGATCTCTCCTTCAACAATTTCGTCATTATGATGGAGGTCCTGTCCAGTTTGGAGGTGAGGCCGGTGGATATATTTCTGGCAGAGGAAGTATATCCAATGGAAAGTTAAAGGTTGACAAAGTTAATTTTGTCAAACAGCTTGAACACAACCTGTTAAGTGTTTCTCAATTCTGTGATCAAAAGCATCAAATGCTCTTCACAGAACATGAGTGCATTATCCTCAAACCCGGGATGACAATTCCTCAGGAATTGGTGCTTCTTAGATCTCCCAGGAAAGGGGATATGTACAAGCTGGATATGAACAATGCTTCCCCAATGGGAGAAGTATCATGCTTTCTTTCCAAAGCTGATGGTGATGAGTCAACACTATGGCATAAACGAATGTGTCATGTAAATTTTAAGACAATGAATAAATTGGCTAAAAATAACTTGGTACATGGTTTGCCTAAGAAGGAATTTTTCTGCAAAGATAACTGTGTTTCTTGCCTGAAAGGGAAACAACACAGGACATCTCATAAATCCAAAGTTGTTAACTCTATCACCACTCCATTAACTTATTGCACATGGATCTTTTGGTCCCACAAGTATAATGAGCATTGGAAGGAAATCATATTGCCTTGTGATTGTTGATGATTTTACTAGATTTACATGGGTATTCTTTTTAAGAACCAAAGATGAAACTGCGGAAACTTTGAAATCTTTTATTCTTAAAATTGAAAATCAAGTTGATCACAAGGTTAAAATAATTAGAAGTGATCAAGGGACTGGGTTTAAGAACGTAGTTCTTGACTCATTTTGTAACTCAAAGGGGATTGCCAGACAATATAGTGCTCCCAGAACTCCTCAACAAAATGGTGTTCTGAGAAGAGGAATAGGACACTTATTGAGGCTGCTCGGACTATGTTAGCTGATTCAAAGTTGCCTCTAACATTCTGGGTAGAGGCAGTCAGCACTGCATGCTATGTGCAGAACAGAGTTCTTGTAGTAAAGCCACATGGAAAAACCCCTTATGAGTTATGGAACAAGAGGCCACCGTTCATTGGCTTTCTAAGGTCCTTTGGCAGCAGGTGTACCATACTTAACACAAAAGACAATTTCGCAAAATTTGCTGAAAAGTCGGATGATGCTATCTTTGTTGGATATTCCTCTTACTCTAAAGCTTATAGGGTTTAAAATATTAAAAATCAACAATTTGAGGAATCTTCCAACATTTTAGTTAATGAGCACACTCCTTGTGTTAGGGGGAATGGCCCTGATCATATCTTTGATTTAGAATTGTTTCCAAACTATTCTAAACCATCTTGTGAGAATGTTTCAGCCGGAACAGGTGCTCAAAGTGACTCTGATGAAGATCAACTGTTTGAGCTTCCTAGACCTATTCCAAGTTCTCAAGAGTTGCAGCAAATCAAGTTCCCACTATTGAAAGATCTGACAGTATAACCATCTCAAGAGATAGTGGTACTTTAACAAGGGATTCACCTGCTGATTTCAAATCTCTTCAGGTGACCCTGCACAACACCAGGCTGATGAAAGCACCATCTTGAAGGAATAGGCAACTGTTAATGATGCTTCACAGCAAACAATTGATGATGTTTCTCTCTCATTCAATCAGTCCTCATTGAATGAGTTTGAAAAAACAGTGGACCAAGTATTCAAGCTCCTGAGCAAAATATGTCCAATTTGGATTTATCTTTGCAACTGGAGGTGATTCCTAGACTCAGGATTCATAACACTCATCCAGCTGAAAACATCATAGGGAAGTCTCTGAAGGCGTGAGAACAAGAGGACAAACTCACAATGGGAATGTCTGCTTGTACTCATGCTTTTTATCCCAAATGGAACCCAAGAAGGTGGAAGATGCCTTGAAAGATAGTAGCTGGGTTGAATCAATGCAAGAGGAGCTGCTTCAATTCAAAAGACAAAAGGTTTGGAACCTATGTCCGCTACCATCTGGTCAAGTACCTATAGGCACTAAATGGGTATTCAGAAACAAGAGAGATGATAGAGGCTTGATTATCAAGAACAAGGCAAGACTGGTGGTTCAAGGATACACTCAAGAGGAGGGAATCGATTATACTGATGTCTTTGCACCTGTTGCAAGACTTGAGGCAGTTAGGATCTTCCTTGCTTATGCTGCATCCAAAATTTCACTGTCTACCAGCTTGATGTCAAGTGTGCCTTTCTATATGGGGATATAGATAGGGAAGTCTATGTATGCCAACCTCCAGGATTTGAAGATCCACAGCACCCAACTATGTGTGCAAATTGGATAAAGCTCTATATGGGCTGCACCAAGCACCTAGGCTGTGGTATGAGACATTGTCTAAGTTTCTCCTGAAGAATGGTTACACTAGAGGTACCATTGATAAGACTCTTTTCATAAGAAAGTCTGGGAAAAACATCTTGCTCGTTCAAGTCTATGTTGATGATATCATATTTGGTTCCTCAAATAACCAAATGTGTAAAGACTTTGAGAGCATTATGAAGAAGAAGTTCGAGATGAGTTCCATGGGAAAAATGGACTTTTTCCTTGGAATTCAGGTAAAGCAAATGAAGGAAGGGTTCTTTATCAATCAATCTAAGTATGTCAATGATATCTTAGAACGATTTGATATGAAAGATTGTAAAGCAGCAAAAACACCTATACCCAGAAACCACAATCTCTGCCCTGATTCTGAGGGGGAGGATACTGATCAACATCAGTATAGAGCGATTATTGGTTCTCTGATGTATCTCACAGCAAGTAGACCTGATATCATGTTTGCAACTTGCATTTGTGCAAGATATCAGGCTGCTCCAAAGGTGTCTCACCTAATAGCTGCCAAGAAAATTCTTAGATACCTCAAAGGAGCACCTAAACTAGGTCTCTGGTATCCAAGAAATAGTGATTTCAATCTCTATGGTTACTCTGACAGTGATTATGGTGGCTGCAACATCAACAAAAATCAACATCTGGTGGATGTCAATTTCTTGGTGGAAGGATCATCTCATGGCAATGCAAGAAGCAATCATGTGTCATGTGCTGTTCTCAGTTGCTGTGGATTCAAAACCAGATGATAGACTACGGATTCAACTTCATGAGCACTCCTATCCACATTGACAACAACAGTGCTATATCCATTACTCATAATCCAGTGAAGCACTCCAAGACTAAGCACATTGATATCAGGTATCATTTCATTAGAGATATTCATGAGAAAAATCTTATCAAGCTAATCAAAGTTGACTCAAATGAACAATATGCTGACTTGTTCACCAAGGCCTTTGATGAACAAAGATTTAAATATCTCATTACAGCTATTGGGATGATAAACATTGATTAGTTGATCTCATTTGAAAACCTTTTAATGTGTAAAGTCTCATGTCAAAACAATCTAAGCCCTGTTACAAAAGATCTTTTTCTAAATTTTATCTAAGTATGAATTCTTCCGAAGAGAAATTAACCCTCGGAAGATATTTTGCATATCTTCCGAAGCAAATTTCTCCCAGGATAATTTTCTTCTCGGAAGAGTGTTAAGTCTCGGAAGAAGCGATTGATTTCATATCAGATCTACTTCCGAAGCTTTTAACACACTCCACTTGAAAAGCAACATATACTCTCGGAAGTAATCAATTTACCTTCGGAAGTAAATTTGCCTTCGGAAGAATATTACCTTCGGAAATGCTTTATACTCGGAAGAAAGTTTTTACTATGTAACGGAAATCTTTTGGGCCCCACTCTGTAAAAAGTAAAGATTTTGTTAATGATGTCGGATTATTTAAATGGACTAACCTTACCACCCATGTCACATCATCCACTGAAACCTCACATCGTCTTATCCAAAACCCCCTTTAAACCGCCATTCCACCCATTTAAATACTTCCGGTTAATCACTTATATCCTTTTTACCCAAATTACTGCCCCAAAAGCTTTCTTCATCTTCAATTTACCCTATTCCGAACTATCTTTCTGTAATTTTATTCAATGGTACTAAACCCTCAACACAACCAAGTCGCACTCCTTGATTCTTCAAGGGATGTTGACTTCTCAGACATCATCTCCTTTATGACCCAATCTTCTTACTACACCACTCTGACTGTAAACCCCACGATTTACTCAAACCATATGTCTGAATTTTGGGCAAATGGTCAGATTGAAACCCTAAATGGGGTTCGTGTTATTCGATCGAGCATCTGTGGCTAGGAGTTGGTCATTTCTGAACAGATCATCAGGGAGCATCTAGAGCTTCATGATGAGGGCGCTCCAACGGAATTCCCCAAAGCAGATTTGGACAATTATTATCTCCAAATGGGATATGCTGGAGATGTCAGCAGGTCAACTGTCTACAAATTCAACTTCTCTTACAAATGGAAGTTCCTGCTGCATGTGGTTCTTCACTGGCTGTCTAATAAATCTTGGGGATGGGATCAAATCCCATATGAACTTGGGTGCCTAGTTCATGGGTTAGTAAAAAGCCTCCGCTTCAACTATTCAAGGTTTGTGCTGACTAACCTCATGGGAAATCTTCAAAGGGACACATTCTTCATGTATCCCAGGTTTCTCCAGCACATAATCAACTGTGAGCTGGACCAGGGCAAGCTTGTCTGTGCAGCTGCTCTGACTGCTCCTCAAATGAGGCCGACCATCTTCAAAACTTTGAAGAGAGTGTCCACCAACTTCACCGGAAGAGATACTGCATTTCTTCCAAGTATGATTGAGCCAATGGCTCCTGGTTACATCCCTATTAACCCCACAGGTGATGAACCCACACCAGCAACTACCCTCACTCTGCCAAATCTACCTTCTCCACCCATTACCTTTACGTATCAGAGACGTCCCAAACGAACCCTTGTTCATTCTTCTCTGATTGAACAAGCTCATCATGTTCTACCCAAAACGGCTAGAGTGGAACAAAGGGCTACCACTCAGCCTGAGGTCCAACCATCCTTCAAAATTGACCTCAATATGGGTCTTGAGTCTCCTCAGTCTCAGACCCATGAGCCCGAAACCCAAGCTGATAGCCCTCAGGGAGAGTCTCTATACTCCCTTGAGCAGCCAAAAAGGGGCAAGCCTATCACAGGCTCAATGCCTTTAGACATTGATCAAAGTCCTGGGTCATTAGGTTTCACTTCCATATCCTTTACTGACCTTTTGATTGGAGCTGGTGAAGAGATTATGTCTCTTAAGGGCAATGAAGTTGATCCACAACACCGTCTCAAGGATCAACAGAGCCTAGAGAGACCTCTTATCTCTAGCCCCCATCAGCAAACCTTTACTAAGGTGAGCCACTGATGTGGAGGGGACTCATGTAGATTCAGCTGCCACTACTGAAGGAGCCTCAATGGATCCTCAGGACAGTGGTAACATTACTTAGACCGAATCTACGGCAACCATGCCCATTGTGCAAGGGAAACCAGGGCGCCAAGAACCACATCTGGTGGTGAGGATGAACATACAAGGTATGTTACCTCATCTCCCCGTGATTCTTCAAAAAAAGATGAGGGAAGAATGCAACTCACTATTCAAGACCTACTTTCTAAAGTCTCAAATCTTGAATCTAAGGTTAGGACTTTAGAGGATAGGTCTGCCACTCAGCAACTTGAGATTGAAACTCTCAAGGCCAAACTAGCTGAGAAACAGATTGAGAGGTCTTTTAGGCATGTACCAACTCAGGTCTCCTTGACCTCTTCCTCTAGCTCATCAAGCTCTCAGGATGATGCTACCAAAAAGGGGGAGAGTGTTTAGAGACAAAGTCAAAGACAGGAGGAAACCCAAGTCAAGCTCTCACTTCCTTGAGCTCAAAGTATCCTATGCAACAAGCTGCAATTTTCCCTGAGCCTCCTCCAGTTTTTTTCAAGTGGATCAAAGGATGCTCCAAGATCTCAATATGTTCTTTAACAAGTTCCTATTGGAATCTTTTATAGAACAGCCAAGCCCTAATATGTCCGTGATCTACTTCGGAGCTCAAGAGCTTCAGAGGTTAAATGCACCTTCTACCACTATTGAGGAAGTTGGTCAACCTAAGGTCCAAGTGGAACCTAAGATTAACTTCGAAGGGGAAACAAGGACTGATGGCCCAGCAACTGAAACAGTTGGGACAGATAGTGCATTTTCACAGACTTCCGAAGCACAATTCAAAGCCTCGGAAGAACAATTTCAAACTTCCGAAGCTGAGATTGCTGTTGCGGAAGGACTATTCTCATTATCCGATGATCTAATAGTCACAGATGCAATCCTGGAACTTGCATCTGAGGTTAATAGGGAGGATTTTTTCACCCAACCTTTAGCTCTAACATCAGCATTAACTCCAGCTCCCATCTCTACTACTCAACCTGAATCTTCCATCCAAGAACCCCCATAGTCTAGTACTTCCGAAGACATCAAAGGAAAGAGGAAGATGACTTCGAAAGAGCTTCAGGAGGAAAAAAGGTTGGAGAAACTCAAAAGAAAAGGTAGGCTTCCAACTGGAAAACTGCTAGCTGCAAGTACCAAAGCAGCTGCAGCCAACCAGGAGGCAGTTAACAACCGAAAAAGAGTAGAGATTATCGATAGACTTGTTGGTCTAGGAGCTGCAACTGAAGATGTACTCCTGCTACCATTAGAGGAGTTAATAGAGCTGGAAAAGGCAACCTTGCTGCTAAAACAGCAAAAAGACGAAGCTGCAAGGTTGGCCTTAGAAGAAGAAAGGGAGAGGAAAGAAAGAGAAGCTGATCTGCAGCTCAGGAGGGAAAGGATAACTTTCCTAACCTCCAGAGGTTTCTCTCAAGATGAATTGTCTCCACATAACAATGATACGATCTTATTGCTCTTCAACAAAGAGCAAGATCAAATGGAGAAAGAGAGAAAGAGAGCTGCAAGGGAAAAGCTGTTGCAGAAGAAGGAGAAGGAAGAGGAAGCAGGACTGACTGTTGCCAAGAAGATAGGTGAGAAGGCCTGGATGAAGAGCTATATCAAGGCTCATGGCTTCTCTGGCAGGCAGGTGGGTCCTATGTCAGAAAAGACTCTCCAGCGACATGTCAGTGACATTAAGGCTGACATTCGTGCGGGGAAGAGGAAGGAGATGTATAGAAGGGGACAGGGGATGACCTTCAAAGCAACCACTCAACCCAAACTCCAAACCCAACCTCAACCTGAACCTATACCCTTTTCATTCCCAATCAAAACCAAACCAACCACTGAACCATACACCCCTGAATCCACACCATCACCCCTACCAACCTCTTCACCTCAACCAGCTAAACCACCCATCCTCCAACCCAAAACTCTAGCCAGAACCCAAACACCTCAACCTACCCATCAACCCATCAAACCATCCCCTCAGCCTTCTAAACATATCTCCTTAGAAGAATTCAAGGCAGTCAAGACAAAGCTCATAAACTGCACAACACTGAGCGATATCTCCTGTGAGGAGGATTCAGTCAATTTGACCTATGTTGACGGATCCTTAAGTTTCCTCACTAGAGATCAATTTCTTGATCTGCCCAGAGGAACTTTGGACCAAGCTGCAAATCTCCTTGGTCTCAATTCAGACACTTTGAATGAGGAAGAAAAGAAGCTAAGGAGAAGGCTGGTGACTCTACTGGATACTAAGAAAGGAGACATGGTGCCAAGACAACTTCTTGCACCTAGAAATAAGATCATCCAGTGGAGGTTCGAAGACTTCTCACAACTTTGTTGTTGAAAGAGAGAATGGAGAGCTCAACAGGCTAAGTGCCTCATCTCTGCTACACTTGAGCAGGTTTGACATTGCTGAGTTAGCAGAGAAGCCATTCTCCAACCCTTCAAAGTCTGATGTAGCTGCCCATATCAGAAATCATCTAGGCAGCCTTCATATTGCTGAGCTAACTGCTAGAAGCAAGGTTGAAGAAGAGTTGAAACTGAGAGAGGAGGAGGAAAGGAAGGGATCAACAACCAAAGGCAAAGCCTTTCTACAAATGGTTGATGGTCCTGAACTTGAATCCATAGTTAGATGGGAGTATGACTATAACTCCCGTCAACTAACTCTTTTCAGGGGGACACAACAAAGGGTACATGTCATTCAGAGTGATAGACTGGATCTCCTATCCTCCAATGACTTGTACAAACATCTCAGCACCACTTCAGGGAAGAACAAATAGACAGACAAATACCTTTTGTCCCTGGTGCTGAAAGCTTTGAGAAGCAGAAATAAGTGAGGTTTTGGTAGCATCAGCCTAAGGGGAGTTTGTTGGATCTAGAAAGGCTGGTGCAACCAAAACCAAGTCACTTAGAAGATTTTGGTACAACAAACAAAGGACTTCCGAAGCTAAGTATGGAACTTCCGAAGGAAGAAGGAGCTCTTCCGAAGACAAAGTATAAAGCTTACTTCTGAAGGAAAAACTCCAACTTCTGAAGACAAAGAATGATCTAAAGTCAACTTCCGAAGTTCAGAAGTCCTCAAGCCTCGGAAGTATAGAAGCCTCTTCCGAAGTATAAGTGGCTTCGGAAGAACTTGTTCTTCCGAAGCCAACTTACATTCGGAAGACACTCCTATTATCCAGTGGACATAAGTATGGTCTCTCTAACACTCCGCTGCAAATCTCTGAGATACTGCATGGCGTTTTCTCAAAAGCCATGTAGTTGACCATACTTTAATCCACTGTTTACCTTTTTATGTAAGTACACTTGCCATCTTTAGTTGGTGACAAAAGGTAAGTCATGGACATGTCATGACTACCATATCTTATATAATACTTTATCTAAGATATCATAACTTTAGCATTGTAGTATATGCTTTAGTCTTAGGTTTCCAGCTGGTATCAAAGTATATCCGGCTGTAGGATCTAGTATATATAGTTTCTCATTGTAACTCTTGTTTTATGCTTGTAAGACTCTTGTAATAACTTGAGTTGAGAAGTAATATATGATGGGTTTGTTAGAACACAAAACCGTAGTTTAACCTTTTTAAACTTTCTGAAAAACGCAGCGGAAGTATAACTTTATAACATGTTAATAAGCTGAAACTTTCATGTTCTAAATGATGTTTTAAGATGAAAGACAAACCCAAATCAAAAGGATCTTTAATATGTGAATAAGCAAGCTATATAAACACATAAAACATTCATAATGTGACAACCAAACAAGCTGCCAAACTACCTCATTCCAGCAGCAAAATCGACCAAGAGAAGAAGGATGATGAATGCTCAAAATCTCGGCCAACGCTCCAAAAAAGATCCCTCAAGCTTGTATACCCCAAGCCTTGATGCAACCACCACTCTTGCTAGGGAGAGACACCAAGAAAAACACCAAGAACGTCAAAAAAACCCCTCTTTGATGCTGCTGGCCGTAAGTTTTTTTTTGAGAGAGAGTGAGAAGTTCTTTTGGTCTATTGCATGTATTGAATGATGAGAATGTTGTGTGCAAGAGTAGTTAACACTTTGTGTGTTTTCAAGGACACAAAGGTCCAATTAGAATAAAGAGGGGGGCGGCCAAGGTTTTAAAAAACATAAGTTTTCCCTCTCAAATGTTGTCACACATTATGTAGTTAACTAGTCCTCCTACTAGATATATACAACTAACCTTTTAATTGTATAATCTATACACTCCCATTATTAATTTGTAATGTTATCTAACTTATTTAAATAACATTACAAATAATATTATTGAACAAAATATCCTAATAAATTGTTCCATCTCATATGCAACTTGTTTAGAAAACTCATTTTCTAAATTGGTGTAAATATTTAATTGCATGATCATATCATCAATTAAATATTAATTGGTGTTTGCTAAGCTTGTTATTGGGTAAAACCCGACTTGGATCATAACGTACTAACCACATCAATATTCTAAGTGTCTTGGGCACACAGGATCCTACAATCTCCCACTTGCCCAAGATTCATAGAAGATTGATGCAAGCAGTAAATACCGCCTAACAACAGTTTACTACCCTTAATACGCATGACTTATAGCCATTCAATAACATCATCCCTTTCAAGTACCCTACTTGAAATGATTTAGGTGAATCAATCATCTATCCTTTTGTTACAGATGTCATGTTAAATCCGAGGACACAGAATGATCATTCCTTGTTGATTTAACTTAATCAGGCCTAAGACATCTAACTCTCAACGAATAAGAGGAACAAATTCCATCTTGACTACATACGTTTCTCACAAACACCTCGTGTCATACCTGAACATACCCTTTTGTGCTGTCCACTATTTCAGGACAGTGAAGAATAAGCTCAAGGTATAATACTTGGTGAATATCAAAACCCAATATGTATCTCAGGTCGGAGGATACCAAATGATATTCGCCTTTACTCAAATTTACTTATGATCAATCAATAAGATTCCATGTAGTAAAATTTGAGATGCGGGTTAGTCCAATATTTGTATCCCACAAATATCTATGAACCTTGGTAGCAACCCATTGCTCTATATTCATCCTTATGAATATCAACCAATCCAAGTTCATAATAATCTTACCCTCACACTTGTTCCCACAAGTATGAACGACTACGGACATTTAGAGTAAACAATTTACTCATGGATTAAACATGCTAAATTGGAAAATTAATTGAAACATTATAACCAAATAATTTTATTCAAATAATAAAGAGTTCCACATATCCAAATACAAAATTTACAGATGAAATCCAATCACTAGAATATCGAAGTCACATGGCACAAGTATGACCTTCATGCTTTGCCTTTTCAAGGAGCTTCGTGAGAGGATCCGCAATGTTTTGATCCGTGTGAACTTTGCGAATACATATCTTTCCCTTTTCAACTTCATCTCGTATGTAGTTGAATCTCCGCTCAATGTGCCTAGTCTTTTGATGAGCACGAGGTTCCTTGATTTGAGCAATCGCACCCTCGTTATCACAAAAGATCTCTAGGGGGTCCTGAATGGAAGGGACAACCCCTAGATCGGCAATGAATTTCTTCAACCATGCAGCTTCTTGAGCTGCCAATGAGGCGGCGACGTATTCTGATTCTATAGTTGATAGAGCCACCACATCCTGCTTGGAGCTCTTCCAAGAGACCGCTCCTCCATTCAGAATGAAAATGTATCCCGATTGTGATCGTGAATCGTCACGATCGGTTTGGAAACTCGAATCCGTGTAACCTTTTACAACGAGTTCCTCATCACCAGATCCATAGATTAAGAATATATCTTTTGTCCTCCTTAGGTACTTAAGTATGTTCTTAACAGCCATCCAATGACTGTTTCCAGGATTTTGCTGGTAACGGCTTGTCATGCTTAAGGCACATGACACGTCCGGTCGATTGCATATCATCGCATACATGATGGATCCAATAGCAGATGCGTACGGGATTGCCTTCATTTTATCTTGCTCATCCTTTGAGCTTGGACATTGAGTCGTACTCAATATCGTTCCTCTTTGAATAGGTACGGTACCTTTCTTAGAGTTCTCCATCTTGAACCTTTTCAAGATTTTATCAATATACGCACTTTGATTTAAACCAATCAACCGCCTTGATCTATCCCTATAGATCTTTATTCCCAGAATATAGGCGGCTTCTCCAAGATCCTTAATGGAAAAACAACTTCCAAGCCAGGTTTTTACACCTTCCAAGGTTGGAATGTCATTTCCAAATAGTAGTATGTCATCAACATACAATACTAGGAAAGTTACTGTGCTCCCACTAGCCTTCTTATACACACAAGCCTCATCAGCGTTTTTGATGAAGCCAAATTTCTTTACCTCCTCATCAAAACGATGATTCCAGCTTCTAGATGCTTGTTTCAATCCATAGATTGATTTCTTTAATTTGCATACTTTATTAGGATGTTTTGGATCGACAAAACCTTCAGGCTGAACCATATAGACATCTTCCTTAAGATATCCATTTAGGAAAGCCGTTTTGACATCCATTTGCCAAATCTCATAATCATAATGAGCAGCTATGGCAAACAATATCCTTATAGACTTTAGCATCGCAACAGGTGAGAAGGTTTCATCATAATCAACCCCTTGAGTTTGAGTGAAACCCTTTGCTACAAGTCTAGCTTTATAAGTATCCAAGTTTCCATGCATATCTGTTTTCTTCTTGAAAACCCACTTACTTCCAACTACCTTGGAATTAAGAGGTGGTACAACAAGTTCCCAAACTTGATTGTCATACATGGATTGCATCTCAACGTTCATGGCCTCAAGCCATTTGTCACAATCCAAATTGGACACTGCATCATGGTATGTGGTTGGTTCATCTGAATCTACCACATAGCATCCATCCATGAAAAATCCGTATCTTTCAGGTGGATTACTAGTTCTACCACTTCTGCGAACGTTTTGTGTGTATTGATCAACCCCTTGATCATCCTCAAAATCCTCATGTTGAGTGCTAGTTTCAACCAAACGTGCATCGGGTTGTGGTTCTTGATCTTCCTCAAGATCCACTGTTCTACTGCTAGCTCCTTCCATAAGGAACTTTGTTTCTAAGAACTCACCCTTTTTGGCAACAAACACCTTTTGTTCCAGTGGATCATAGAAGTAATATCCCATAGAATCTCTAGGATATCCAACAAAGATACACTTGGTGGATCGGACTTCTAATTTGTTTGGGGTGGGAGTCTTAACATAAGCCTCACAACCCCAGACCCTTAAGTATGATAGGGTTGGAACTCTTCCATGCCATATCTCAAAAGGTGTCCTTTCCACCTTTTTGGTTGGGGCCATATTTAGAATACGGGCCGCGGAGAGCAAAGCGAAACCCCAAAATGATAGAGGTAATGTGCTTCTAGCCATCATAGATCGGACCATATCCAATAAGGTTCGATTCCTCCTCACAGACACACCATTGTGTTGTGGTGTTCCAGGTGGATTGAGTTGTGAGACAATCCCACAACTCCTAAGATGATCTTGAAAAACATCACTTAGGTATTCACCTCCTCTATCGGTACGGAGAACTTTAATTGACTTGTTGAGTTGATTTTCAACTTCATTCTTGAAGATTTTGAACATTTCAAAAGCTTCATCTTTGTGCCTTAATAAGTATACATACTCATAGCGACTATAATCGTCGGTAAAGGTAATGAAGTATCTTTCACCATTCCTAGTCATTGGCTTAAAAGGACCACATACATCCGAATGTATGATTCCTAATAAATCTTTTGCCCTTTCATTAGTTCCACTAAAGGGTGCCTTAGTCATTTTACCTTGTAAACAAGATTCACATACATCAAATGAATCACATTCATTCGTTTTTAAAAGACCATTCTTTTGAAGTGTTTGTATACGTTTCTTGTTTATATGACCAAGATGACAATGCCAAAGATAGGTATCACTCAAATCCAACTTGAGTTTCTTGGTGTTAGTATGGTACAATGAACTATTTAAAGCATTTTCATGAACCAATTCATAAATACCATTAATGGGAATTGCTTTAAAATAAAACATATCATTTAAAGAAACATGAATATCATTTTCAATAAAAGATAATACATAATTATAATGTCTTGATTAGGATACAGAAATAATGTTCCTAGTCAAACTAGGAGCATACAAAACATTCTTCAAAATAACATCCAAGCCACTTGGAAGTTTTAGGATGTATTCCCCACGAGCTTCAACTTGGACTTTGGTTCCATTGCCCATGAAGAGGCTAACATCCCCTTGATTGAAGTCCCTACTTCTTTTGAACCCCTGCAACAAATTGCAAATATGAGTTCCACATCTGGTATCTAATACCCATGTGTTTGAAGATGTAACATTAAGATCAATATGAATCATGTATGTTGTACCTGAGGTCTGCCCGGCATCCCTCTTTGCTTTCAACTCTTGGAGATGGACGGGACAATTCCTTGCCCAATGTCCAATCTCCCCACACTTGAAGCATGGGTCATTAGTAGCAACCTTTTGCTTCTTCTCTTGTGGTTTGGGTGGTACCCTTACCACCCCTTTCCCCTTCCCCAAATGGGTCCCTTACCCTTGGCAACCTTTGCCTTGGGTGCGGGATGAGGCCTTTTCTTGTTCCCACCTTCATTGATGGTGAGAACGGGTAAAACCCTTTTACCCATGGCCGCCTCGGCCGTTTTAAGCATTGAGTGAAGCTCACCAATGCTCTTGTCCCAAGCATTCATGTTGTAGTTGAACACGAATGTCTCGAACTTCTTGGTAAGGCCATTAAGGATCAAATCCGTGGCCAATTCCTTCGAGACGGGACAATTAAGCCTCTCGAGGCGGTCAATATGACTTTTCATCTTAAGTACATAAGATGAAACCGATTGGTTGTCGTCCATACGACATGCATGGAGTGCTCGAACCGTTTCGAAGCGCTCAACCCTTGCTTGCTGTTGGAACGTTTCCTTCAGCTGGGTTATCATGTCATAAGCTCCGTGATGTTCATACTCCTTTTGGAGATCCGGAATCATGCTCGCTAGCATGAGACAAGACACTTGGACAGAGTCCTCAGTGTACTTCAACCAATCGTTGAAGGCCTCCTCATCATCTTCAGTAGGTTGATCGGGGATAGGGTCGTCTAAAACATATGATCGTCTCTCTTGCTTGAGAACGATTCTCAAGTTTTGATACCAATCAATAAAGTTGTTATGATTTAGACGTTCCTTTTGGAGGGTCGCTCGTAATGATTGGTTGGACGCGGATGAGTTATCGTGATTTTCATTGTTGGTGGCCATCTACAAAATTTAACAAAGATCTATTTTAGTATTTTCGATATTGCTATTTTTAATAATTAATGCCTTTTAAGGTTTAATTTTATATTAAAATCTAGAACCCAACATTACAATTAAATTGTGGTTAGGTGACCTTTATCCCACGATTTAAATTAATAAGGTGGTCAACGATTGACGATTGCAACCATTTGCAACTTCTAGAGGTATGGGATCGACTTTAAACATCATATGTAAAGTCGGCATGATAATCCCATCAACACCATTTGGAAACCATATTTAGGTGATCCATTTAACATGGTTTGCAAATCAAGTTATCCTACTTGCACATACGTGTGAGTTTACCCACATAAGTGGTTAGGTGACCTTTATCCCACCAATGTGGTATCCCCACCTTGAGTCACAAGTTACCTCTAAATGGTTAGGTGACCTTTATCCCATTAAGAGTTTCCAAATGACTCAAGTGTTGCGCAAAAGGACGGTGTTAAACTTGTTGCCAAATGTTTAGAGATTTCATAATTCTAGTTTTAGAAAACTCTATGTACTTGTATTTGCATGCCTTCAAATACAAGATACCCTATGGTTCTTTTAATAAAACCCATTTTATTATAAAATCATTAAATCATTTTAATAACCTTTTATTACATTTTAATGATTAAGAACCATCATTTTTATAACTTGTTAAGTTTGTTAATTAGTTTGTAATGCATGTCAAAATTTCAACCATACAATCAAATAACAAACATCCAAACAAGCATAAGCATAAACAACCATAATGTGCATAACCTTAGCTACTATTGTGACCACACTTGTTTGCCATCACAAGTGTGGTCATTTGGTCTTTCCTAAGGGTTGAAATCAACACAAAATTGAGGTCATCATAGACCCCCATTTGAACTTGCATCCAAATGCTTCAAGTTCCATGTCTTTGATGTCCATCTTTGGGTCTTGATCTTGTGCATCTTCCTTTTACAAAAATTGTATCCTAATACATTTTTCTAATAAAAGAAATGCACCTAATCTATTAATTACATAACCAAATGAATAAATAATTACAACCCAAATAATAAACATAAATATTACAACCCAATTGAATGAATAAAACAACCATTCCAATCATCCAAATCAAAAAGCCAAAGGCTAGGTTATGCACACTAACATCCAATGATCATATCATCCAAACATATAATTAAACCCCACTTAAACCACCAAATTTCAGCCAACATAAACTGAAATTTTGGGTTTTAAACATTGTCCAAACAATCAACATTTCATAATATATATCTTTCAAGGTCTAATCACTAGCATGTGTGATATGACCTTGAAAGTTTGGGGAATCATTCATACAAAACATAGCAGCCCAAAATCAGCCTTAATAGGTTGATAATACTTCTTTAAAACCAATTTTAAAGACTAAGAACAAGCAAGTTATCCACATAACCGGCTCTTGATGCCATTGATGGGTTTGTTAGAACACAAAACCGTAGTTTAACCTTTTTAAACTTTCTGAAAAACGCAGCGGAAGTATAACTTTATAACATGTTAATAAGCTGAAACTTTCATGTTCTAAATGATGTTTTAAGATGAAAGACAAACCCAAATCAAAAGGATCTTTAATATGTGAATAAGCAAGCTATATAAACACATAAAACATTCATAATGTGACAACCAAACAAGCTGCCAAACTACCTCCTTCCAGTAGCAAAATCGACCAAGAGAAGAAGGATGATGAATGCTCAAAATCTCGGCCAAGGCTCCAAAAAAGATCCCTCAAGCTTGTATACCCCAAGCCTTGATGCAACCACCACTCTTGCTGGGGAGAGACACCAAGAAAAACACCAAGAACTTCAAAAAAACCCCTCTTTGATGCTGCTGGCCGTAAGATTTTTTGAGAGAGAGAGTGAGAAGTTCTTTTGGTCTATCGCATGTATTGAATGATGAGAATGTTGTGTGCAAGAGTAGTTAACACTTTGTGTGTTTTCAAGGACACAAAGGTCCAATTAGAATAAAGAGGGGGGCGGCCAAGTTTTTAAAAAACATAAGTTTTCCCTCTCAAATTTTGTCACACATTATGTAGTTAACTAGTCCTCCTACAAGATATATACAACTAACCTTTTTATTAATTTGTAATGTTATCTAACTTATTTAAATAACATTACAAATAATATTATTGAACAAAATATTCTAATAAATTGTTCCATCTCATATGCAACTTGTTTAGAAAACCCATTTTCTAAATTGGTGTAAATATTTAATTGCATGATCATATCATCAATTAAATATTAATTGGTGTTTGCTAAGCTTGTTATTGGGTATAACCCGACTTGGATCATAACGTACTAACCACATCAATATTCTAAGTGTCTTGGGCACACAGAATCCTACAATATATACAAGTGCCTTGAAAATTTATTTCTGCGTGTTCCTTTGCTACTTATTATATTATTATCAACTCTTGTAAAAGACATTACTTCATCTGATTTGAGTGTTTCCATAAGTGAGTTTGAGAGAAATCCAACTGTTTAAGTGACAAACCCGATCCTGTACATCTTTACCTGAAACAATGACAAGCAGCTTATCAAAACATTTTGTGCCATGTGCCAAGTTGGAATCAAAATGTAATGAATAAGTTAATAACAATGAATCTGAGGTGGCTAAAATTGAGTCTTCTGAATTTGATAAAGTCAAGAGAAATGACTTAGAATTTGACTTTGATGAATGCGATGATTTGGATGATTCTGATGAACAAAATGATGAATGTACGAATGAATTGAACATTGGTAAGAATGTGTCATTTGAACGAATCATTCCCAAATTCATTGAAGAAACCAAGCTGCCATATCCTCCTAAGCAAAGAAACATGTTGAAGACTATTTGAAAGAGAATAGCTTAGTTAATGAAGGTCTTCAAGAACTTGATCAGCAACAAAAACCATTAACCGGAAGGATTGAGAAGTGTGCATCTACTAAGGAAGTGCCACATCCTCCATAGAAAAAGGAAAGAAGAAACCATCAACATAAAAACTTCGGAAGAAGAAGCATTTTTCAGTAGAAGATCTGCTGAAAGCCAAATCTACTGAATCAGTAGAAGATCTACGGAAGGCAAAAACAACAATCAATAAGAAATCAAACCAGCAAATGGTGAATCCTAAACACCAAAAATCAAGAAATGCTAAACAGGAAACCTTTGACATCATGTCAGGAAAGGGAAAGAATTCATCAACTGTAAAGTTTGAAAAAGAATTGAAGACACAAAGAGATCAAAGGAAGAAAGTGGTTGACTCTGAAAAAGATTCAGAGGAAAAGTATTGCAAATGGTGTGATATGAAGAATCACAACACTAAAGACTGCTACTTCAGCAGTTATTCCTCTATTTGCAACATGAACAATCACATGACTTCTGAATGCTACTTCAACAAACATTGTGCAATTTGTAATAAAATAACCATTCCATATAGGAATGTTATTTCAACAAGAAAAACAAAACAAAGAGCATAAAGAAGCAACAATCTAAGAAAGATGAATCAGACTCTCAATTTAGTAAAATTCAAGAAGATACAAAAGCAAAAAGGAAGCAGCTAAAGCATCAGTTGCTAAAACAAAAGAAGAAAACATCTGTTCATGATAAACCTCTGAAGAAGGAGAAACCATATAAGCAACTCAAAACACCTCACAAGAAGGTAGATCTGACAGATAAGAATAAAAATGATGATAAATACTTTGATCATTTTGAAAACATTACACATATATCACAGTCAAAATTAAACGATAGTGAAACTTTCAGTCATCAAGGGTCATCATCAAAATCAAAACAGCAGATACAAAAGAAAAGGTGCATGAAGAAGGGATTAAGAATCAAGAACAAAACTCCACAAGCTCATCCTTAACAGAATCATCCTCACCTCAACCAACACATAGTGAATCAATTGAATCTAAAATGAATACTGAATCATCAAAACTCATTCATGAGGAAGTTACAATTTTAGACACTGTTGGAAAACCCAAGATCATTAAGACTTGGGTTCCTAATTCTAATTGATTTCTTTTGTGTGAAGGAACAATCATGGAGAGCTGGCAACAAGTGGTATGTTGATAGTGGTTGTTCCAGACATATGCAAGAAACTGTTCTCTTCTCCATGACTTTAAACATAAAAATGCTTCTTATGTGGCATTTGGTGGGGATAAGAAGGAAGGTAAAATTGTTGGTGAAGGAATGGTAACTAATGGTGTGCTCAAATTTGAGAAAGTAAACTATTGTGAAAATTTACAATCTAATTTACTGAGTGTGTCTGAAATTTGTGATCAAAATTATACCACATTATTTGATAACTCTAATTGTTACATTCTGAAGCTAGGTTTTTCAGTTCTAGAAGATTAGATCCTTCTTAAAGCATCAAGAAAGGAAACAAATATGTTTTGGATATGAACAACACATCAATCACAAGTAGTAAAACATGCCTGCTATGTAAGTCATCAGAAGATGAATCTCACTTGTGGCATTGAAGGCTTGTTCACTCCAACATGCGGAACATGAACAAATTGGTGAAAAATGACCTAGTCATTGGCCTGCCAAAGAAAGAATTTTATTGTTCAAACCATTGCCCTTCATGTTACAAACGAAAACAACATAGAGTGTCACATAAATCCTAAATTATCAATACAAACAATACACCACTCAAATTGCTTCACATGGATCTTTTTGGTCCAACCAATGTGATGAGCATTGAAAAAAGGCAATATTGTTTGGTGGTTGTGGATGATTTCACTAGATTCACGTGGGTCTTTTCCTTAAAACAAACGAGTGAAACATCTGAAACATTAATGGAGTTTGTCACTAAGATTGAAAATCAACTTGATTTAAAATAAAAATTTTCAGGGGTGACAATGGGACTGAGTTTGTTAATGCTGTCTTGGACTCTTTTTGCAGGAATAAAGGCATTGCAAGGCAATTGAGTGCTCCAAGAGCTCCACAAGGAAATGGAGTTGCTAAAAGAAGAAACAAAACTCTCATTGAAGCAGCAAGGACAATGCTAGTTGATTCACAATTGCCTATCACCTTTTGGGTTGAAGAAGTGAACACTGTATGCAATGTTCAAAACAGGAAAGTTTAAACACCAAAGAACAATTAGGAAAGTTTTTAGAAAAAGCCTATGATGGTTTTTTTGTTGGACACTCTTCAACATCTAAATCATATAGGATTTATATTCCACAACAAAAAATTATGGAAGAAACTTCTAATGTGTCATTTGATGAATCCTTATTTCCTAAATTTGTGAAAGGATCATCTTAGTTGTTTGATATAGATGTACTAATAGACTCATTTAACTCTGGTCATATGAATAATGCAGGTTCTGCGGAAACATGCTATACATTTGTTCCATCAAACATGAATGAAATGTCATTATCTGCTGATCCTCCAAGAATACAAACTTCAATTACCATGGAACAAGGAACTACAAATAATCTCCATAATGCAGTTGATGCAGCACAAGACCAGCCTAATGAAAACAATTCATGAGTAGCTGCTACTCTACCTCCGCAGATGAGTGTCCTACCTCCGGAGATGTGAATATTACATTAGCAGATATTCAAAACATTGGAGATGCTCAACAAATCCCATTCGTAGATATTCTCACTCCTACGGAAGCACAAAATCCATCCGTAGAAGTTCCTATGGTAGGCATTCATAATGCAGCTGTTGTAACAACTCATGAAGAAATCCACCTTCGAATGATCAACATGATGATCAATTTGACTACTTGATAAATTCATTATTTCAGCTGAATCCATCTGCATCACTAAATCTGACTAACTTGTAATCATCTATTCCACTTGAGTCTATTCCAACAACTAGAATTCATAAGACACATCTAATTGATAACATCATTGGTGATCTTAATGAAAGAACCACAAGAAGCCAAGGGGGAGATGCAACCATCTGTCTATTCTCTTGTTTTCTTCATAAGTGGTTCCTTCAAATATCACAACTGCACTAAAAGATAATAGCTGGATTGAAGCTATGTAGGAAGAGCTTCAATAGTTCAGAAAGCAGAAAGTCTGGAATGTAGTTGATCTACCTGAAGGTCAACATCCTATTGGCTGTGTAGTTACATGGAGAAATCAGGGTTGTTTCTGCGGTTAAGGTTGGCCATTTCAGAAGCTTAAGGGTGAAGAAAGGTAGAAAGCAAAGGCTGTTTAGAGAATTAGGTTAGAGAAACAGTAGAATTGAGGAAGATAGTGGGAAAGAGGGGGAACCGTTGGGTATTTATATGAAAAGGGATTTGAACCAAAGTTAAAGAAAGAGGATAAACTTTGAAATCCGAAAGTCGGTCCCACCTCTGAAAAGGTAGTTTACTTTTGCTCAAAAAGTAGTTTTCTTGGAATTCGAAAAGCTTCCGAAGTTTATTTGTCTTCAGAAGTTTTGATTTAAAAAGCTTCCGAAGCTAAAATGGCTTCGGAAGATTTTCCTGAGAGTCTTGATAATTTATGCTTCGGAAGAGAAATAAACCCTTGAATGCTTTGCATGAAAATAAACAAAGCTTCCGAAGGTTAATTTTGCTTCGGAAGGAAAAGGTTCTTGAAAATAAATAAGTGTCTGAGATAAGAATTTTAAACTTCGGAAGATGAATTTGACTTCTTCCGAAGGTAAAATCTCTTAGACAGTTATTTATTTTTGAAGACATGTTTTTCTTCCGAAGATAAAATTTTATCTTCCGAAGTATCAAAAACTTTCAAGAATCTAAGGAAAGTCTTCAAAAAGAGTTTTACATCCAAAGAAAACATGAGCTTATGAAAGTGATAAACTAGACAACTTAGGACACACATATTTAAGAAGAAATAATTAGAATTAGTTTTAACAAAAAGTCTACTCAAAGTTAATCATCCCAATAGCTGATATTAGATACTTAAATCTCTTTTCATCAAAAGCTTTTGTGAACAGATCAGCATATTGTTCATCTGTATAAACTTTGACTAGTTTAATTAATCCTTTTTCATAGTTATCCCTTATTAAATGATACCTGATGTTGATGTGTTTGGTCCTTGAGTGCTGCACAGGGTTCTCAGTGATAGAGATAGCACTATTGTTGTCTATGTGGATAGGAGTCTCTTTGAAGTTAAATCCATAGTCCAGCATCTGATTTTGAATCCAAAGCACTTGAGCACAGCAGCTTGCAGCAGCAATGTATTCAGCCTCAGCAGTTGATGCAGACACACAGGATTGTTTCTTGCATTGCCATGAGACCACCCTTCCACCAAGGAATTGACATCCCCCAGATGTAGACTTTGCAGTCATATTGCAACCACCATAATCACTATCTGTATAGGCATACAGATTGAAATTTGGATTCTTTGGATACCATAGACCAAGTGTTGAAGCACCTTTGAGGTATCTTAAAATCCTTTTCACAGTGATTAAGTGAGACATCTTAGGGTTGGCTTGATATCTTGCGCAAATAAGTGAGACATGAAAGGACCCTTTTGTGAGTTGTCAGGGTAGCATAAGAGATGATGCTGAGGTTCTATGCTGTCCCTTTCAACCACATGAAAGGCTGAACCCATTTGATTGTTGGAGTTGCCAGATGAACCTTGCATGTTCATCTCCATCTGGTATCCACTGAGAATCCCATACAACTCTGTAAAAGTAATAGTCTTAAGGTTCTTAGTCCTCTTGATCACCACACAATAGTGTGTCCATTGCCTAGGAAGTGAGGACATGAACTTCCTTACAATGTCCCTGTTCTCAAGAGGAACTCCTCCATCCACTAGGGTATCCACAATCTCAACATACCTGAAGTATTGTTGGGTCATGGTCTCACCTGCTTTGAAGGTGAAATTTTCAAACTGCTGCTTCAGAAGATCTTTCTTGTTCTCCTTGGCTTCAGAGGAGCCTTCATACATCAGCTTCAGTGCATCCCATAGCTGTTTGGCTGTATTGCACTTCTTAAAACCTCTGTATACAGAGTTTGGGAGAGCAGTCTGAAGAGCAGTCATGGCCTTCCTGTCAATCTCTACTCTTTTTCTATCTTCATCTGAGTAGTTGGCCACATCTTTAGGAATCATACCAGCACCAGTAGCAGAGGGGGTGCTGGGTATGAAAGGTCCATTCTCAACAGATTCCCACATTCTTGAATCAAGAGACCTGATGAAGCCTTCCATCCTCATGCACCAGGTGTCAAAATCATTAAGAGTGATCAGTGGGGATTTGTTCATGGTTCCAGTCTCCATATCAGTCTTTGAGATGGAAGCCATTTGAAGAGTTTAGCTTTTGTGTGTGTGAGGGATCTTAAGATGGTTAGATCTTATATCAAGAGCATGGAATGCTCTGATACCAATTGCAGGACCGTTTAAGGGCTTAAGCACAATTACAACACAACAACACAATGAGGAGATTAACTAAGCTCTAATCAAACAGTGAACTGGGTAACCAAAGGTGAAACTAAGAACACAAGTAAAGCAAGAGACAGAACAAGAGAATATGGGTTTCAAGGATGCAGTATATTGCTTTCTCAAGTTCTTTTACAAGTGTTACAAAGCATAAAGAAAAGATACAAGAACTTGAAATACTTATACTACAACCTACAGCCGGCTATACTTTGAAAGCCAGCTGGATACAATTGACTAGACACTAACAAAATCAATTGTAGGATCAAAAGGCATATCTGCCTTTTGACCTTGTGACTATGACATGCCATAGCTCACATCCTTATACAATACAAAAAGGATAAAGTACATAAAGTGGAAAGTTTAAGACTCAAGACCTCAATGTACAGTTACCAAAAGCAATACCCTTTTCACCAACTCATGTAAGTTGGTGACTTTACAGAGACGCAGCGGAAAAGGTGCTTTATGGAACAGTACATCAGATAAAGCATGTGTACTAAAAGTCTTCGGAAGAAATCTATCTTCATAGGTTGAAGCTTCGGAAGACTTTGTCTTTGAAGCTTTGGAAGACTTCATGTTTGGCTTCGGAAGATATTGGTCTTGGCTTCAGAAGATTTTACACTTAGAGTATTTTCTAATGCTTTGTGTAAAACTTCCGAAGCATTCTTCACTTCAGTACTTAATGCATGTTGCTGAGACACTTAGGCTGTTTTGGGTTGCATCAGACTTCAGGAATCCTTACAAGTTTCTCACTAATAAACTTGAAAACATGATAAATAGCATGCCTAGTTGATACAATTCTCTTGTTTGAATTTAAGTTGACAAACATACTTGAAATCAACACTAGAATCAGGTATCATTTCATCAAACAAATTAAACAGGAAGATGCTTAGTGTTATAGTAGATCCTACTCTATGTTTATATATGCTTGTACATAGTACTCAATTCAGTTGTGTTTATTTTAATTTATTTAGTTTTTGTATGTTTGGACAGACATGTATCTTTTATGACATTCTTCTTTTAAATTTTTGATAAATGCCTTCTTTCATCATTGATAAAAAATTTAGGGAGAGTAGATACATGAAAACAATTTAACAACAAAATTTTCAAATGAATTGTCAATTTGAAGGAATAAGAACCTGAGCACTAACTTGGCTTTTGGATACATGAACTTTTTAAATTTATAAATCTTCTTGTGCATAAATTGTCATGAAAACAAAGTCAACAAGGTCCAATAGTAATAAATGGTTCTATCAGTTAAATAGAACCATACAATCATACAATCAAAGAAGTTTCAAACTGTACATCTCAGCATCAGCAGAAGCTACAGTGCAGAATCTACAGACAGCATCAACAGAAGCTACAGTGCAGAATCTACAGTGCGAAACACGGTCAAGTAAAATATGACTATCCGTAAATTGGTAACCTACGGATGAGTTAATATTTAACAAGTATAATCCATTTCCAAAGATTGGTAACCTATGGAAAATCTAGTTATACTTCAATTCAATTTTAAATTTCAGTTTTTAAGTTAGACATCCGCAGATGTCCTATGGAAGAACTGAAATTTGAGGAACAAATAAATTCCACGGAAGAGTAATAAGAAAAGTGGGATCCATTTCATTAAATAAATGAAATAAATGTTTTCGAGGGAGTATAAATGATGTTTTTACCTTGAATTCATTATTCACTTTACAGAATCTTTTTGACCTAGAATTCCGTTAGTCAAAACCTCATCCCTCCCTCATCTAATTTCAAAATTACTCAAATCTTAAACATCAAACAAAGCTTAAACCTGATTTCAAGTCTTAATTTCGAGGTAAATCATATCATAAACATAAGTAATGAAGTGACTGATTCATCATTTTCGTTTAACCTCTTTGTATTCTTAAATATGATGACTTATTTCTAACATAATCTTCTTCATTATTTGAACAAATGGCTAATCGATTTGCAAGGGAGCACAATGTGTGTGCATTCTTAAATCTTGACGACCCTGTGTCGGAAGGATGCCGTGACATCATAAGATACTTACGACGATCCAGGATCTTCTATGCTTTAACAACAGAGCCTGTGATTCATGAAGATCATATAGTCGATTTCTGGAATTCAGCACAAATTGAAGAAGATGGAGAATCTGAAGTGATTGTGGCTGATGTTAAGAATGAAAGACTAAGGATAGATGAGCAGACCATCAGAAGGGTACTAGAGTTGGGAGAACAAGAAGCTGGTCACCTTGATGTATTTGAGAATGAATACATAGAGAAAGTGTTCTACCTGATGGGGTATGATGGTGATATTGACAAGGGTGAGATAAAGAAACGGAGATTATGCAAGCCATATAGATTCTTATGTCACACTTATCTAAAGTGCATATCCAACAGGAAGTCTGGGCTTGACAGATTGTCAAGGCACATTTCATCTGGCATTATTGGCATTTTTGAGGGAAGGACATACAACTACTCAAAAAACATTTTTAGTTATTTGTGTGACCAAATTAGGGTCCAAAAGGCTGACAAGATGTATATGTTTACAAAGTTCTTACAATTAATCATCAATGCTGATCTACCTGGTATAGCTAGAGATGGTGATGTGTTTGTTCAGGCACATCTAAGAAGATCTGTACTGAATAAGATTAGTGGAAGGTATGAAGGAGAAGACATGCCTATGTTTGCTCATGTAGCTGACCCCAATGCTAACATTCCCAAGAGCTGATGTGGGATGATCAGCAGGATAGCTCTCATGCTGACACTGATCAAGCCTTACATTCTCCATAACCTCAATCTCCCCAACCTCAATCTCCAGCCAGTCAAAACACCAAACCAATTTCTCCAATTCACCCTTAATCACTAATTCATCACCAATTACAACTTTTACAACAATATCCAACTCCTGAAAACCAATCAACTTAGAGCTTTTACACCGGTGAGACTGAGTTAGCCTCACAAGCAAGTACTGTTCAATTGTCTCTAACTAAAACTGAATCCCCTGTTCACTCAAATGATACTGAACCTGTCTCTCCAATCACTAATCTTCAGCAACATCAACAACAACAAGAAGAGCAAGCAGATCAAGCAGTTGAGTCCAGCTCAACGTCAATCAGTATAGCCCATGATGAAGTAAATGATGATGAGCTGGCTGCTGAACATCAAGAAGGGGAAGAGGAAGCCAACTATGCTGTTGTGATTGCATATCATGAAGATGATCTAAGTGAAGATGACATCTTTGTAAGCAAAAGTTATTTGGTGGCTGAATATAACAAACTTGTTAACAAGTCAAAGAAAAGAAAGCAAAGAATTCAAGAGTTGAAGGCACTGATAAAGGAAAAGGAAGATCAGCTGATGAAACAAGAATCAAGACTGAAAACATTAAGAGAATACTTTCAAGAAAACAATGAAGTCATTGATGCTTTGCATGATCTTGTCATAGAACAAGAAGAGACTTTTGCACATGAGAAGGCTGAAAGAGAAAAGCTTGTGTTGGAGAGCAACAAAGCTAAAAAGACTCTGTAAGAACAATTTGCTAAGCTGGAAAGAAAAGATGCGGAGATTGAAAATCTGAAAAAGAAGATAAGTTACATTGAATCAAGTGCTCTTGCAACAAAACAATCAAAAGAATCTGCTGAGACCTCAAAGCAAATCATTCAATACTCATGAAAGAGGAGATACTTGGGGCCTATAAAGAAATAAGTGATTGATGTTGAAGAATCACCTAAAAGATCAAAACTCATATCACCTGAACACACTCCTTCAGTGGATGTTTCCACCTTGAAGCCAATTTCTCATGATGACATTGAAAGTGATGAAGAATGGAAAGAACTTACTAAAGATGAGTCTTCCAAAGATCAAAAAGAAGCAAAGGTTGATGACCTACTGACCAAAAATGACATACTTGAAGAAAGGCCAGAATCTTCAATGTTTATGACCCTAATCAACCATGGGTTTCCTTATGACTTGGTAGGGAGGCTGAATATGAATGAAATGAAGAACATGATGAAGGAATTCAAGCTAGCAAGCTTCAAAATCCCAAATTGCATTTATGAAACATTCTCAACCTTCCAATTAATTCAGAGAATAAAGAAGGAGTATGTCATTGTGACACAGCCTAGCTAAACAAATACAATATGACCTGTTGGTTACAAGGTCATAACTACAAAATGCATGAGCATAAGGGAAGAACAGCTGGTGAGCTAAGGAGGATAATGGAACATGTGATGAAAATAGAGCTAGAAACTGGTGTAAAGTTTAGAACTGAAGCTCCAAACCCATCGTATGAGCAACAAAGCAAACTCCTTGCTGATCCTGTAACTTTTGAATCTAAAGATTAGCACAAAGGGAAGGGAAAACTGATCAGAGAGTCACGTGCGGTTATCCCTGGCAAAGTGTGGCCACTGGGAACAACAGTTAGAGAAATCACTAAACAGAAGTCAACCCTGATAAAGCTTATGAACATATCACAACTCCCAGTTCTGTGGAAGAAAACATGATTATGGCCTGGAAATATGATCCAGACTGGGATTGGGCAATCATTAAGAGAACATCTGGAAGAATCCAATACTTCCATGATGTAGAAGCATTATTGAGTATTTTTAGAGAGATATTAAGGATTTGCAAAGCTTAATCATATATAACTATCCAATCCATCCAAGAGGAAGAGATTTTTCAGTGTCTGTGGGTAGGCTAAAGACAAAATTCATAGATGATATGCTCAAGGAGGCTAAGTGGGAAGATGCTGAGCACAGAAAGAGACATCAAGGAAAGAAAAGATCAACATCCAACTCCTCTACTCTTGTAGATGATGAATTTTTAAAGAGGGTTGGATACAGCAACAGGAATTCAGAAAGTCTAAAAAGCTTTGAAGGAAATCAATATACATATCCCATAACAGAATGGGGATATATTGAGAAAACAAAAGAGTTGGTGCTACTGAGGAATGCTAAAAGGAAGAAAGCTGATAAGATAAGAATCTTTGACCCAGTGGAGATTAAACTGCTTCACCCAAGCTATAATCATATCTACATGACAAATTCTTCCCAAAGCTAACCGATGAAAGAGCACAGAAAGACCTATGTCTATATGTGCATATGATTAAAGTAATTGAGAAATGGCATGCAAAGGCATACAAGAGAAGAAGACATGAAGCTGGACTGCTGAAAGGATCTACCTTTAAGGAAGTTTTAGACCTGAGAATCTCAGAAGAAGATGATCTTGAAATAGTGCACAATCAAAGTGTAATGGAAACACTTACTACTGAAGAAGATGTTCAGGGATTGAGCTTTGACACACTTCAAAGGATATGCAGAATGGATATCAAGTACAAGTACGATGATCAAAAGGATGCAGTATCATATTTAAACAATAAAATGGTATCAAGGTTGAAGGAGCTTTCAGTGTTAAAGAACTGACCACAAGTGTCTAAGCCTATGGGGGAGTATTGTTAGATCTAGGAACAATAGATCTAGATCATTTTGTATAGGCGTAGAACTTGATCAATAATGGTAATGAATATTTGTAATTAATTATTATGATGTATGCATTATGTATATTGGGTAACCCATATATATGTGTTGATTTGTATGTATGATTGCAGGATCAAACATTAGACTTAGTTAATTTCTGAAATTGACTAAGTGTAAGAAACATCTACGGATCAAGAAATTTCTTCTTCTGTAGATATGAAATGCATCCGAGGAATTCCTACTGAAGAACACCAATGTAGACAAGTCTGAAGAGATCAAAGAACCATGCATGAACAACAATACAACGAAGATTTCATGTGAAGACTGCTGCGGAAAGCACACTCCTGCGGAAGACAAATTTGCTGCAGAATACCAAACACTTGTATTTAAATGATACAAATAATCCAAGTCAACAAGTCAATCATGAATACCAAGAGATTTGTTGTTACCTTAACAGACACACGCGTGTCTATAAATATGAGTCCTAGGTTTCATATCAAGGCAGAGGGAAACGATGGCAACACAGGCAATATTCTGCAACCTAACAACCATCACATCAGTTCACACAATCAAACACAAAACCCTAGCAACCGTCACAACAATACATCATAAACCTCAACACGTTCGAAGCAATTATTGTTTATAGCATTCATTATTCGTTTCATCTGTAATCGTTAACAAGTTTTAATGAAATACTTTTGAATCAAATGTTGTTCGTTTATTTATTGTGTTGATATCATTGAGTTGTTTGTCATTAATATTCATTGGCTTTGATTTTCAATAATTAACCAATTAAACAACGATTAATGATCATTCCGCAATCATTAACTCGATTCCAATATAACATTGATAATTTTTTATTGCGATCCTTGGATTCACAACACTTACTCACATACTCCGCTACATCAGGCTTCATACCCGGCCACCATTTATCTTTCTTCATGTCCTAATACATTTTTGTAGCGCCAGGATGAATGGAGTATCAAGTCTTATGAGCCTTTGCAGAACAGGTGAAGGGTATGCACTTACAACACAACAACACAACGAAGAGAGTTCCATAGAACACTTAACAGATAAAATAGGGAACTGGTTAACTTTAGTGAAAGATGCTAAGAACACAAGTAAACATGAGACAGAGAAGAGGGCAAACAACACAAGTAATTGGTTTTCAAGAATGTTGTATATTGCTTCTCAAGTTCTATTACAAATGTTACAAAGCATACAATAAAAGTTACAAGTACTTGAGATACTTTATACTACATCCTACAGCCGGCCATACTTTGAAAGCCAACTGGACACAATTGACTAGACAACTACAAAATCAAATGTAGAGTCAAAAGGCAGATTTGCCTTTTGACAAGTGACTATGACATGCCATAGCTTACATCCTAATGTATTACAAAAAGGATAAAAGTACATAAAGTAGAAAGCATGGACTCAAGACCTCAATGTACAGTTACCAAAAGCATGGACCTTTCACCAACTCATGTAAGTTGGTGACTTTATAGAGTTGCAGCGGAAAGAGAGTCCAGTTTTATGGTAAAGTACATCAGATAAAGGCATATCCTCAATAGTCTTCGGCTCTTCACTCTTTGGCTTCGGAAGACTTTTCTTTGAAGCTTCGGAAGACTTCATTTTTGGCTTCGGAGATGTTGGTCTTGGCTTCGGAAGATTTTACACTTAGAATATTTCTAGTGCATGGTGTAAAACTTTCGAAGCATTTCTACTTCTGTTCTTTAGTGCATGCATGCAGAGAGACTTTGAATGTTTTTGGCTGCATCAGACTTATAAGAATCCTTACAAACTCCCTCTAGGATGATGACCATACCCTTCTTCATCAGATAGTCAGGATCACTCAGACTCTCATAATATCTTCTCATCTCAAAGAGATCATGCATAGGTAAGTTGATTAAGTCTTTCCATGTGTAGACATTCTTAACACCTTGAACTCTGATCACATGCCATCTTTCTGGATTAGTTGTGAAGGTCCATGATAAGACGGGTTTCTCAGCTGAAGTGGAGCCACTTATATTGGAGTTGATTGGGCTGCCTCTTCATGCACTTCCTCAGGTTGATCTGACTCAGCCTGAGGTGTAGAGGTGGATGATTCAGGCTTCTTGTTCTTCTTTGACTTTGGTTTGGAAGCCATCCTCTTCTTCCTCTTAGAAGACTTCAACTGAGAAGACTGGTCTGCAGCATCTTGTTGATCAGTCTTGTCTTTCTCAATTGGGTGTTCCTCCCTCACAGGTTCAGAAGAAGATGGAGTTTGACCCTGCTGTGGATCAGAAGATAAAGCTTGTTGAGGCTTGGCAGGAGGTCCAGGTTGTGTTGTCTCAGATTGTTCAACCTTAACCTACACTTAAGGTGGGACTTGACTTGGAGGGGAGTGTAAGTCAATCCGCTCTCCACTCTTGATCTTCTGCTAGATTTCTGTGATATGCTCATCCATTGTGGATAGAGACATAAGGCCAAGTCTCCTTCCGGAGAACCCATACAGCTTCAAGAAGCTCATCATCCTTTGTTTGTAAGCAGACATCTTCATACTCTTTTGGATGATGGCTCTTGACTTTGCAGCATCTTCCCTCATCTTTTTCTTTGTTGCCTTTAGTTCTTTGAGCACTTGAAGTTCAAGCTGTTTGAGATACTTAAACTCAATGTACTCAAAGGACAAGGGAAGAAGTGAAGATGCTTATTAGAGACCTGTGGCACTCAGGTAGTTGATCATGTTTTGCCTATCTGTTTCCTTGTCTACCTGAGGTTCTTGTGTAGCTGCCACAGCCTCTTGCATAGGGCTTTCTTGAACTGGGGAGAGAGTTGGAAAATGCTTGTATAACCTTTTCTGTCTCTTTTCCTCTTTGAATTGGAGAAGTAACCTTGCATCCTCTTCTTCCTTCATCTCTCTTGACACTTCTATGTCAGCCAGTTCATTTAATTGCTCTAAGGGGAGAGATATAATCTCATCTATGTCAGCCAGTTCATTTAATTGCTCTAAGGGGAGAAGTAACCTTGCATCTTCTTCTTCCTTCATCTCTCTTGACACTGTCCTCAACTTATCATCTTGAGTGTTTGGTCTGGGGGCAGTCTTGATTGCAGCTTGCATAATGCCTGAGGACCCAAATGAACTTTCTCCCCTTAGCTTCCTCTTCCTCTCTCTCTCCTCCTCCTCAATCTCCTCAGGAGTTAGAATCCTTTTCCCTTTGCCACCCACAGACCTTTGTGACACATGGTGGAGAGAGCTTTGGCCTTCATTGCTTGGTGTAGCATTTAAGCTCTAGCCAGAGAGAGGTTGTGAGACACCTTCACCAGCAGGTGTTTCACTGAGGGAAAGAATTTCTGAAGCAGTTGTTGGTGTGACAGGGCTCTCAGGCTCTATCACTGGGCCTTCAGCCAAGGTTTTCTCTTTGAAGCTAATCTCAGGGTCTGCCTCAACATCCAGTTGACCAATGACATTACCTGATTACCTTTGTTTCCTTCTAAGGCTGAACTCTTTAGTAATTTTGTCTTAAATCATGAGTGCTAACCTGTCAGCTTGTCTGGATTGACTTGGGTTGACAAGTGGCATATTGATCAGGTCAAGACCTTCATAGTAGTTCAAGGTCTGAAAATTAAATACTTCTTGTTGCCCTTGAACTCTGTGAAGAATGAGGGCTCTTCTATCAGCATCATACCTCCACCCAATAATGTAGTTTGAGGTTCTTTGAGGTGGGGATGACATAGCCCTTGGAATGCCTTCCTCAAAGAGACTCCTAATGATAGAGTCTATAATGTTCACATCAATGTGAACTTGAGAAATTTGCTGAGTATGCACAATTGCAAGTGAGGATGGTGAGTCCTCAATGTCCATACTCCCTGAATAACTCCCAGGTTCTGTGACTGTAATGACTTTCTCCCCTTTTTGGTAGTATCACCCTCTTACATAGGTGAGCTAGTAGTTAGGTCAATCACATTCACAGGTTCTTGTGTTCTTGGTTGAGCTACCCTTAAAGGTCTCCCAGCTAGTTTTTCCCTGAGATAAGATATCTCAAGTTGCTGATCATTGACCCTATTTTGCAGGGTAGTCACCTGAGATTCAAGGTGACTAACCTTAAAGACTAAATAGGAGCATGTTTTTGACAGTTTTTGCACCTTTAGTCTCAGATTTCCCTTATCTTCATCAGAATAATCATTGGGGGATGAGATGATTGGACCAAGGTCCTCTCTCTCACCACCAGCTTCAGGTTCTTGGCCGCTGGATTTCCTCTACACATTGACAGCCTCAGTTGAAGTGCCAATGGATTGAGTTGCCATGGTTGAGGTCTTAATGATGTAATCACTTGCAGAAGTGAGAGCCTCTTCCATATGGATATCCTAAACAGGTTCAGAAGTGTCCACCTCAGTGGTGGGTGACTGATGTGGGCTAGACAAAGGAGACTCAGGAGTACTCATCTCTCTTTGAGTAAGGGAAGAGTAGAGAGACTCATGGTACCCACTAAAACCTAAGTCTTCATCAGTATAGAATGAGAGGTTGGGAATGGGTTGATTTAAGTCTAAAGGCTGGGGATGGTAACTGTCCCCTGAAGGTTGTTCACTTGAGTGTTGAGACTTAGAGTAAGGGCTTAAGGCAGTTTGGTTTATGAGCTCATCAGGGTGAGCATAAGGAACCTCACCACTGATTCTTGAAGAGATGGGAGTGGTTTGCTCCTCATGGAATGTGGGAGCTCTAGTGTCCACTTCCTCCTATATGGGTGAGTATATGGGGCCTTACACAGACTCAATAGCTTGAACAGGGGTTCGTTTGGATTTTCTTTGGTAGGTGAGGGTGATTTGTGGTCTTTTTGGTGGTTGGGAGGTAGAAGGTGTGGGCTCAACACTAGCTTGTGTTGCTAGGTTGTCACCTTGAGCAATGAGATCTAACATTTTTGGGACAAGGGCTGTTTCTACCCTTGAGAAGCCTATAGTTGGCTTCTTCATAATTTTAAAGATGTCGGGCTTCATGTGTCCACATTTAAGAATATTATCTGTTTCCCTCAACTGTGAGCCCAATTCACAGTTGAGAATATGTTGAACATATCTTGGAAACATATAATACTCTAAGGAGTCCAAGTTAGCAAGCAAATTTGTATAAACAAACTGAGAGTACCTGAACTTGACCCCTTGAACCATTCCATGTACTATGAAGGAAAGATCCTCAGGAATCTGGTCCCGCCCACCATGCTTGTTTGACAAGCTTTGGATAACCACATGAAGCAGGTATTTCCACTAGGATGAGACCTTCCTTTTCATGAAGGTCTTTACAGAGAAATCTCCCTTATAGCCCATCTGCTCAAAGGAATGATTTACAGCGTCCTTTTGGAAGGACAACTCACCTTCTTCATCATCCAGCTGCAAGTGAGTGTTGATGATGGCCGGAGTGATGAAGATTGTCCTCCCTTGCACTGCGGCAGACAGTGCCTTCTCCCCATCCATAATGACCTCTTGGTAGGTCTTCCAGAATTCAAGCAAATAATCCTCATAGAGAGTAGGATCAATGGTTAGGGAGGTGAAGTAGTTGGATAGAGCTAAGAAACGACAAATCTCTGAGAAACTTTCATCTTTCTCAGAGCTTAACAAAGCAACCTGGTTGTGTTGCCTGTGAAGTTTCATGGAGAAATCTGGGTTGTTTCTACGGTTTAGGTTGGCCATTTGAGAAGCTTAAGGATGAAGAAAGATGAAGAACAAAGGCGGTTTGGGAGAATTTAGGTTTAAGGAATAGTGTAATTGAAGAAGAAAATGAAGAGGGGGAAATTGGGTATATATGTGAAAAGGATTTGAGACAAAGTTAATGAAAGAGGATAAACTTTGAAATCCGGATGTCGGTCCCACCTCTGAAAAGTAGTTTACTTTTAAAGTAGTTTTCTTGGAAGTCGAGAAATCTTCCGAAGGTTATTTGCTTCGGAAGTTCTGAAGAAAAAGCTTCCGAAGGCAAATTGGCTTCGGTAGATATTTCAAAGGTTTTTGAGAATTTTGCTTCGAAAGAGAATTAACACTCAGAGATTTTTATTCTAAGGAGAATAAAAACTTCCAAAGGTACTTAAGTTGTTTAAAAGCTTCAGAAGATATTTCAGAAATTTCTTCTGAAGGTAAAGTTACTTAAGCTATTATTTGTTTATTAAGACATAAATTTCTTCCGAAGGTAATTTTAAATCTTCCAAAGAGATCAAAATTTTAAAAAATCTAAGAAAAGTCTTTTGAAAAGTTTTTCTTCCAAAGAAAACAAGGGCTTATGAAGGTGATAAAATAGACAACTTAGGACACACATGTTTTATAAATAAATATGATTAAGTTTTAAGAAAAGCTATTCAAAGTTAATCATCCCAATAGCTTATACAAGATATTTAAATCTCTGCTCATCAAAAGCTTTGGTGAATAGATCAGCATATTGTTCATTTGTGTTAACTTTGACTAGTTTGATTAATCCCTTTTCAAATTTATCTCTAATCAAATGATATCTGATATTGATATGCTTTGTCCTGGAGTGTTGCACAAGATTTTTTGTGATTGAGATAGCACTGTTGTTGTCTATGTGGATGGGAGTCTCCTTGAAATTGAATCCATAGTCCAGCATCTGATTTTGTATCCAAATCACTTGAGCACAACAGCTTGCAGCAGAAATGTATTCAGCCTCAGCAGTTGATGCAGACACACAGGATTGTTTCTTACATTGCTAAGAGACTACTCTTCCACCAAGAAATTGACATCCCCCTGATGTAGACTTTGCAGTCATGTTGCAACCACCATAGTCACTATCTGTATAAGCATACTGATTAAAGTTAGAATTCATTGGATACCAAAGGCCAAGTGATGGAGCACCTTTGAGATATCTTAAAATTCTTTTGACAGTGACCAGGTGTGACATCGTGGGGTTGGCTTGATATCTTGCACAAATGCATGTAGCAAACATGATATCTGCCCTGCTAGTTGGGAGCTACATAAGAGACCCAATCATTGCCCTATAGAGATGCTCATCAACACACTCCCCCTCAAGATCAGGTCCAAGGGAGTGATTTTTGGCTATAGGTTTCTTAGCAACCTTACAAATAGTCATGTTGAACCTTTTAAGTATGTCTTGTACATACTTTGACTGACTTATGAAGATGCCATTGTCAACTTGCTTCACTTGAATTCCTAGAAAGAAATTGAGTTCCCCCATGGCACTCATTTCAAACCTGTCCTTCATCAGCTTCTTAAAGTCTTTGTAGAGCTTTGGATTAGTTGACCCAAAGATAATGTCATCTACATATACATTGATGAAGAGAGTTCCATCTATAGTACCTTTTTTGTAGCCATGTTGATAGAGATACTGAGATAGAGTCTCATACCATTTCCTTGGTGCTTGGTGCAGCCTATAAAGAGCTTTATCAAGCCTGCAGACATAATCAGGATGATTAGGATGATCAGAATCTGCAAACCCAGGTGGTTGTATGACATACACCTCTTCATCAAATACCCCATTAAGAAAAGCACACTTGACATCAAGTTGGTAAACCTTGAAGTTCTTGGATGCAGCAAAAGATAGGAATATCCCAACAGCTTCAAGTCTTGCTACAGGAGCAAAAACATCAGTGTAGTCAATTCTTTCTTCTTGAGTATACCCTTGAACAACTAGTCTTGCCTTGTTCTTAATGACAAGTCCTCTATCATCCTTCTTATTCCTAAAAACCCATTTGGTTCTATGGTAGTGTTCCCTTGAGGAAGAGGACATAGGTTCCACACTTTTTGCCTTTTGAATTGAAGCAGCTCCTATTGCATAGCTTCAACCCAACTTCCATCCTTTAGAGCCTCATCAATTTTCTTTGGCTCTATTTGGGACAAGAAACAAGAGTGAAGACAAACATTTGCTTCATGGGTTTGTCCTCTTGTTCACACCCCTGAATCAACATCTCCAATGATGTTTGTGGTAGGATGAGACTTGTCAATCCTTAGCTGAGGGATCATAGCAAGTTGCTTAGACAGATCTAAATTTGAAAAATTCTGATCTGGCAAGGAAGATTCATCTTCCACATCAGCACACTTATCAATATTGACTTGATCCAATGAGTGTGTGACATCATTGATGTTGTCTTCAATGGAGTGTTATCAGCATCTAGAAATTCCTGATCACTTTCACCACTACCATTTTCTCCAACATTTGAAGCTCCTTCCTCTGAGTTTTGTGCCTCTAAGCTGGAATTTGAAGGCACCTCAGAAGTATCAGCAAGATTTGTCATTGATGTGCTGGTAGAAGCTTTATTTGCAGAATTAGTTACCACTGGAGTAGAAGATGTGTAACTTAAAGGTCTTCTTAGCTCAAATCTTGGGTCAGGATCACCTGTAGGTAGTATATCTGTAGATCCTGAAACATTCTCACAAGATTTGTTAAAACAGTAGGTAACTAAATCAAGATCAAATTGCCAATCCGGACCAGAACCTTTCACACTGGGAGTGTGCTCATTGAAAGTCACATTGGCTGACTCCTCAACTACTCTAGTTCTAAGATTGTATACTCTATAAGCTTTAGCTTGAGAAGAGTATCCAATAAAGTGTCCATCATCTGATTCTCAGCAAACTTGGCAATTTGATCTTTGGTATTCAAGATGGTGAACGGACATTCAAATGACCTGAGAAAACCAATGAAAGATTTTCTCTTGTGCCAAAGTTCATAAGGTGTCTTACCATGTGTCTTAACCAGTAAAACTATGTTTTGCAAATAGCAAGCAGTGTTCACTGCCTCAGTCTAGAAGGTGATGTGGCAGTTTAGAGTCAGACAACATAGTTCTTGCAGCTTCAATTAGTGTCCTGATTCTCCTCTCAGCAACACCATTTTGGTGAGAAGTCCTGGGAGCACTATATTGTCTTGTAATACCTTTTTCATCACAAAATGTATCAAGGATTTGATTCTTGAATTCAGTTCCTTGATCACATCTTATGATTTTGACCTTGTGATCGCATTGATTTTTAATCTTTAAGATTAAATTCTTTAGAATCTTAGGGGTCTCATCCTTAGTTCTAAGAAAGAAAACCCAAGTGAATCTTGTAAAGTCATTTGTGATCACCAAATGGTAAGAGGTCCTTCCTAGACTCATTACACGGGCGGGGCCAAAGAGATCGATATGTAATAAGTGTAGGGGATTAATGATGGAATTTCTTTCCTTTGGCTTGTGAGATACCTTGTGTTGCTTCCCCTTCAGGCAAGCAACACAGTGGTCATCACTTGTAAACACTTTCTATGGCATTCCAGTTACCAAATCATTCTTAATTAATTTATTCATGTTTTTAAAGTTTACATGGCACATTCTTTTATGCCAGAGGAAAGATTCATCATTATTTGCTTTAGACAGAAAGCATGAAACTTCTCCTGAGGGAGATGTTTCTTGCAAGTCCATCTTGTACATGTTCTCGTTCCTCGGGGCTCTGAGCAGGATGTGCTCATGAGGAATGACCATCCCGGGCTTGAGAACAATGTACTCATGCTTAGTGAAGAACATGTTATGACTCAGATCACAAAATTAGGATAAACTCAGAAGATTGTACCCAAGCTCCTTGACAAAGTTTACCTCCTCAATGCTGAGCTTACCGTTTGTGACCTTGCCCCTTCCTGTAATGTAACCTCCTGCATCTCCTCCAAAAGCAACTGGTCCTCTATCAATTCTTTCAAACTTTTGGAGTAGTGACCTATTGCCTGTCTTGTGCCTAGAATAGCCACTATCAATGATCCATACATTTCTGTTTGTCTTGAGTTGTTCCTGCATAAAAGAGATGGTTAGTTAAATTTGGAAACCCAAGCCTCATTGGTCATGGGCTCATTAAAAGAAGTTGAAGACAATGCAACAGTAATTGATCCTATAGTTATGCTAGAAGGATCGTTTGCTGATGTTGATGAAGAACTTTCAGGCACTTAGTCTTTCTTTGACTTCGACACCACCTTTCGAAGCTTAGACTTTACCTTCAATACTTCAGAATTTTTGATGACTGGACCTTCGGAAGATCTTGCTTTCACTGCAGCAGGCTTCAGTGCTTCGGAAGTATTCCTTTCTTCTGAGACCAAATTTTCTTCCGAAGGCAAGTTTCCACTTATCTTCTACTTCATTTTGGAGCTTTTGAAGGAAATAGATTTTCCTTTCGAAGCTTGCTTCTTCTTTTCCAAACTCTTAGAATTTTCTTTCTTGGTTACGTAGAGAGTACTCTTTGGGTTGTAAACACAATCCTTAGCAAGATGAGAAGTACTCCCACAAATAACACAATCCATTTTCTTTATTCTAGGAGTTTTCCTTTGTGAACAAGGCTGAACTTGATCACTTTCCTTCTTCATATTTGCAGGACCAGTTAAGGGCTTCACAATTACAACACAACAACACAAAGAGGAGATTAACCAAACTTGATCAAACAGTAAACTGGATTAACCAAGATAACGATACAAAGAACACACGTAATAATAAAGAGACAGAACAAGAGATTTGGGTTTCAAGGATGCAGTATATTGCTTTCTCAAGTTCTATTACAAGTGTTACAAAGCATAAAGAAAGATACTAGAACAATGAATACTTATACTACAACCTACAACCAGCTATACTTTGAAAGCCAGCTGGATACAATTGACTAGACACAAACAAAACCAATTGTAGAATCAAAAGGCATATCTGCCTTTTGACCTTATGACTATGACATGCCATAGCCACATCCTTATCTATTACAAAAAGGATAAAGTACATAAAGTAGAAGGTTACAGACTCAAGATCTCAATGTACAGTTACCAAAAGCATGGACCTTTTCACCAACTCATGTAAGTTGGTGACTTTACAGAGATGCAGCGGAAAGGTGTCTAGCTTTATGGAATAATACATCAGATAAAGCATGTTACTAAAAGTCTTCGGAAGAAATCTGTCTTCATAGGATGAAGCTTCGGAAGACTTTGTCTCTGAGGCTTCGGAAGACTTCATATTTGGCTTCGAAAGATATTGGTCTTGGCTTCGGAAGATTTTACACATAGAATATTTCTAGTGCATGGTGTAAAACTTCCGAAGCAATTCTACTTCAGTTCTTAGTGCATTACTTACAAAGAGACTTTGGATGTTTTTGTTTGCATCAGTCTTAAAGAAATCCTTACAAACAACCCCTAGGCTGATGCTACCAAAACATTTAGAAGATCTTCAGATGTTAGTAGTCTTCAGCACAATCATGACCATACCCTTCTTCATTAGATGGTCAGGATCATTCAAACTTTCATAGTATCTTCTCATCTCAAAGAGATCATGCAGAGGTAAGTTGATTATGTCTTGCCATGTATAGACATTCTCAACACCTTGATCTCTGAATACATGCCATCTTTCTGGATTGGTAGAGAAGGTCCAGGATAGGATGGGTATCTCAGCTGCAAGAGGAGCCACTTGCATTGGAGTTGATTGGGCTTCCTCTTCATGCACTTCCTCAGGTTGATCTGACTCAGCCTGAGGTGTAGAGGTAGATGATTTAGGCTTCTTCTTCTTAGACTTTGGTTTAGAAGCCATCCTCTTCTTCCTCTTAGATGACTTTAACTGAGAAGACTGGTCTGCAGCATCTTGTTGATCATCCTTGTCTTTCTCAGTTGGGTGTTCCTCCCTCACAGTTTCAAATGGAGAGGGAGTTTGACCCTGCTGTGGATCAGAAGATGAAGCTTACTGAGGCTCAGTAGGAGGTCTGGGTTGTGTTGTCTCAAGTTGTTCAACCTTAACCTCCACTTCAGGTGGGACTTGACTTGGAAGAGAGTGTAAGTCAATCAGTTCACCACTCTTAATCTTCTGCTTGATTACCCTTATATGCTCATCCATTGTGGATAGAGACATAGGGCCAAGTCTCCTTCTAGAGAATCCATATAGCTTCAAGAAGCTCATCATCCTTTGTCTGTCAGCAGACTTCTTCATACTCTTTTGGATGATGGCTCTTGACTTTGCAGCTTCTTCCCTTAGCTTCTTCTTAGTTGTCTTTCTCTCCTTGACTAACTCAAGCTCAAGTTGTTTTAAGTACTCAAACTCAACAAAGTCACAGGACAAGGGAAGAAGTGCATTTGCCTGATAGAAGGCTGTGGCACTCAGGTAGTTGATCATTTTGATCCTATATTCTTCTTTGTCTACCTGAGGTTCTTGTTGAACCACATCGAGTGGAAGCATGCTTGTAGAGTCTTTTCTGTCTCTTCTCTTCTTTGAATTGGAGAAGTAACCTTGCATCCTCTTTTTCTTTCATCTCTCTTGACACTTCCATGTCAGCCAGTTCATTTAGTTGTTCTAAGGGAAGAGAAATGATTTCATCAATGTCATAGTTCCTGGTCTGCAGATAAGTAATCCTTACTGCCCTCAACTCATCATCTTGAGTATTTGGTCTGGGGGCAACCCTGATTGCAGCTTGCATAAAACCTGAAGACCCAGAGGAACTTTCTCCCCTTAGCTTCCTCTTCCTCTCTCTCTCTTCCTCCTCAATTTCCTCAGGAGTCAAAATCCTTTTCCCTTTGTCACCCACAGACCTTTGTGACTTAGGGTGGATAGAGGCTTGGCCTTCATTGCTTGGTGTAGCATCCATGCTCTGGCCAGAGAGAGGCTGAGAAACACCTTCACCAGCAGGTGTCTCAGAGGGAATGTGAATCTCTGCAACAATTGATGATGATGAGACAGGGGTCTGAGGTTCTGCCACTGGGCCTTCAGTCAAGGTTTCCCCTATGAAACTAATCTTAGGGTCCACCTCAACATCCAGTTGACCGATGACATTGCCTGATTGCCTAAGTCTCCTTCTTAAGCTAAACTCTGCAGTGATCCTGTCTTGGATTCTTTGAGCCAATCTGTCAGCCTGTCTTGAGTTGCTTGGATTGACAAGTGGCATATTGACTAGATCCAAACCTTCATAGAAGTTCAAATTTTGAAAGTCAAATACTTCTTGTTGCCCTTGAACTCTGTGGAGAATAAGGGCTCTTCTATCAGCATCATATCTCCACCTTATGATGTAGTTTGAAGTTCCTTGAGATGGGGATGACACAGCCCTTGGTATACCTTCCTCAAAGAGACTCCTGATGATAGAGTCTATACAGTCCACATTAATGTGAACTTGAGGAAGTTGCTGAGAATGCACAATTGCAAGTGAGGATGGTGAGTCCTCTATGTCCATTCTCTGTGAAGAACTCCCAGGTTCTATGGCTGCAATAACTTTCTCCCCCTTTTTGGTAGCATCACCCACTTGCATAGGTGAGCTGGAGGATAAATCAATCACATCCACAGGTTCTTGTGTTCGTGGTTGAGCTCTTCTTAAAGGTCTCCCGGCTATTTTTTCCTTAAGATATGAAATCTGAAGTTGCTGAGCATTGACCCTGTTGTGTAAGGTAGTCACCTGAGATTCAAGGTGACTGACCATCGAGACTAGGTAAGTGCATGTTTTAGACAATTTGTGCACCATTAGTCTCAGATTCCCCTCTTCTTTATCAGATGAATCATTAGGGGATGAGATGATTAGACCAAAGTCCTCTCTCTCACCACCAGCTTGAGGTTCTTAACTGCTGGTTTTCCTCTGTTCACTAGCAATCTCAATTGAGATGTCAGTGGGCTAAGTTGCCATGGTTGAGGTCTTAATGATGTAATCACTTGCAGAAGTGAGAGCCTCTTCCATATGGACATCCTGAACAGGTTCAGAAGTGTCCACCTCAGTTATAGGTGACTGACGTGGGCTAGACTGAGGAGACTCAAAAGTATACATCTCTCTTTGAGTAGGGGAAGAGAAGAGAGACTCATGATACTCACTGAATCCTAAGTCTTCATCAGTATAGAAGGATAGGTTGGGAATGGGTTGATTTAGATCTAAAGGCTGGGGATGGTAACTGTCCCCTAAAGGTTGTTCACTTGAGTGTTGAGACTCAGAGTAATGGCTTAAGGCTGTTGGGCTTATGAGCTCATCAGGGTGAGCATGAGGAACCTTAGCCCTGATAGTTGAAGAGATGGGAGTGGTTTGCTCCTCAGGGGAAGTGGGAGCTCTAGTGTCCACTTCCTCCTGTAAAGGTGAGTATATGGGGACCTGCACAGACTCAATAGCTTGAGCAGGGGTTCGTTTGGATTTTCTTTGGTAGGTGAGGGTTACTTGAGGCCTTTTTAGTGGTAAAGAGGTAGAAGGTGTGGGTTCAACACTAGCTTGGTGTTGCTAGGTTGTCATCTTGAGCAATGAGCTCTAACATATTGGGGACAAGGGCTGTTTCTACCCCTGAAAAGCCTATAGTTGGCTTCTTCATGATGTTAAAGATGCCCGGCTTCATCTGTCCCAATTTAAGAATATTATCTGTTTCCCTCAACTGTGAGCCCAGTTCACAGTTGAGAATGTATTGAACATATCTAGGAAACATGTAATACTCTAAGGAGTCCAAGTTTGCAAGTAAATTGGTATAAACAAATTGAGAGTACCTAAACTTGACCCCTTGAACCATTCTATGCACTATGAAGGAGAGATCCTTAGGAATTTGGTCCCACCCTCCATGCTTGTTTGACAAGCTATGGATAACCACATGGAGTAGGTATTTCCACTGGGATGAGACCTTCCCTTTCCTGAAGGTCTTTACAGAGAAATCTCCCTCATAGCCCAACTGCTCAAAGGAATGATTGACAACTTCCTTTAGGAAGGACAACTCACCTTCTTCATCATCCAGCTGCAAATGAGAGTTGATGATGGCCGGAGTGATGAAGATTGTCCTCCCTTGCACTGTAGCAGACAGTGCCTTCTCCCCATCCATAATGACCTCTTGGCAGGTCTTCCAGAATTCAAGCAGATGATCCTCATACAGAGTAGGATCAATGGTTAGGGAGGTGAAATAATTTGATAGAGTTAAGAATTGGCAAATCTCTAAGAAACTTTCATCTTTCTCAAGGCTTAACAGAGCAACCTGGTTGTGTTTCCTGTGAAGTTGCATGGAGAAATCTGGGTTATTTCTGCGGTTAAAGTTGGCCATTTGAGAAGCTTAAGGTTGAAGAAAGGTAAAAAGCAAAGGCGGTTTTGGGAATTAGGTTTGAGGAATAGTAAAATTGAAGAAGATAGTAAGGAAGAGGGGGAACCGTTGGGTAATTATGTGAAAAGGAATTTGAACCAAAGTTAATGAAAGAGGATAAACTTTGAAATCCGAAAGTCGGTCCCACCTCTGAAAAATTAGTTTACTTTTGCTCAAAAAGTAGTTTTCTTGGAATTCGAAAAGCTTCCGAAGGTAAATTATCTTCGGAAGTTTTAATGAAAAAGCTTCCGAAGCTAAAATGACTTCGGAAGATTTTCCTGAGAGTCTTGAAAATTTTGCTTCGGAAGAGAAGTAAACACTTGAATGCTTTGTATATGAAACAACAAAGCTTCCGAGAGTTAAATTTGCTTCGAAAAAAGAAGTTCTGAAAAACAAATAAGTGTCTGGGACAAGGTTTTAAGCTTCGGAAGATGGATTTAGACTTCTTCCGAAGGTAAAATTTCTTAGACAGTTATTTATTTTGAAGACATAATTTTCTTCCGAAGGTAAAATTATATCTTCCGAAGGATCAGAAAAATTTTCAAGAATCTAAGGAAAGTCTTCAAAAAGAATTTTATATCCAAAGAAAACATGAGCTTATGAAAGTGATGAACTAGACAACTTAGGACACACATATTTTAAGAAATAATTAGAATTAGTTTTAAGAAAAGACCTACTCAAAGTTAATCATCCCAATAGCTGATATTAGATATTTAAATCTCTGTTCATCAAAAGCTTTTGTAAACAGATCAGCATATTGTTCATTTGTATGAACTTTGACTAGTTTAATTAATCCCTTTTCATAGTTATCTTTTATTAAATGATACCTGATATTGATGTGTTTGGTCCTTGAGTGCTGCACAGGGTTCTCAGTGATAGAGATAGCACTATTGTTGTCTATGTGGATAGGAGTCTCCTTGAAGTTAAATCCATAGTCCAGCATCTGATTTTGAATCCAGAGCACTTGAGCACAGCAACTTGCAGCAGGAATGTATTCAGCCTCAGCAGTTGATGCAGACACACAGGATTGTTTCTTGCATTGCCATGAGACAACCCTTCCACCAAGGAATTGACATCCCCCAGATGTAGACTTTGCAGTCATGTTGCAACCACCATAATCACTATCTGTATAAGCATACAGATTGAAGTCAGGATTCTTTGGATAACATAAACCAAGTGTTGAGGCACCTTTGAGGTATCTTAAAATCCTTTTGACAGTGATGAGGTGAGACATCTTAGGGTTGGCTTGATATCTTGCACAAATACATGTCGCAAACATGATATCAGGCCTGCTAGCTGTAAGATACATGAGAGACCCAATCATAGCCCTCTATAAGTGTTCATCTACACACTCCCCCTCAAGATCAGGTCCAAGGGAGTGGTTTCTGGCTATGGGTGTCTTAGCAATCTTACAATCAGTCATGTTGAACCTCTTGAGTATGTCCTGAACATACTTTAACTGACTTATGAAGATGCCATCTTCAACTTGCTTCACTTGAATTCCCAGAAAGAAATTGAGTTATCCCATTGCACTCATTTCAAATCTGTCTTTCATCAGCTTCTCAAAGTCTTTGCAGAGCTTTGGATTAGTTGAACCAAAGATGATGTCATCTACATATACTTGAACTAGCAATAAGTCATTTCCCTGTCCTTTGATGAAGAGAGTTCCATCTATAGTACCTCTCCTGTATCAATGTTTACAAAGATACTCAGACAATGTCTCATACCACTTCCTGGGTGCCTGATGCAGCCCATAAAGAGCTTTGTCAAGCTTGCAGACATAATCAGGATGATCAAGGTCTACAAAACCAGGTGGCTGTTTGACATAAACCACTTCATCAATCACTCCATACAGAAAAGCACACTATACATCAAGTTGAAACACCTTGAAGTTCTTGGATGCAGCAAATGCCAGGAATATCCTAACAGCTTCTAATCTTGCTACAGGAGCAAAGACATTAGTGTAGTCAATCCCTTCTTGTTGTGTATATCCTTGAGCAACTAGTCTTCCTTGTTCTTGATGATAATGCCTTTATCATCCTTCTTATTCCTAAAAACCCATTTGGTTCCAATGGTAGTCTTCCCATGAGGAAGAGGACAAAGGTTCCAAACTTTTTGCCTTTTGAATTGAAGCAACTCTTGTTGCATAGCTTCAACCCAACTTCCATCCTTTAGAGCTTCATCAACTTTCTTTGGCTCTATCTGGGATAAGAAACAAGAGTGAAGACAAACATTTGCTTCATGGGTTTGTCCTCTTGTTCTTACCCCTATGACAACGTCTCCAATGATATTTGTGGTGGGGTAGAGACTTGTGGATCCTTAGCTGAGGGATCACAGCAAGTTGCTGAGAAAGATACAAATTTGAGAAATTTAGATCTGGCATAGATGATTCACCCTCCACATTACCACACTTATCAAGATTAACTTGATCCAATGAGTGTGTGACATCATTGATGTTGTCATCTATGGTGTGGTTATTAGCATCAAGGAATTCCTGATCACTTTCACCATCACCATTGTTGTCTTCCACAATTGAGATATCTTTATCTGGTTGTGGAGCCTATGAGCTGGAATTTGAAGGCACCCGAGATGTATGAGCTGAATTTGTCATTGTAGTGCTGATAGAAACCTCATTTGCTGAAGTAGTTCCAACTGGAGCTGAAGATGTATGAGTTGAAGGTCTTCCTAGCTCAAATCTTGGATCAGGATCACCTGTAATTAAATTTTCTGCAGATCCTGAAACATTCTCACAAGATTTGTTAAAACAGTTGGTAACTAAATCAAGATCAAATAGCCAATCAGGACCAGAACCAGCCACAGAGGGTGTGTGTTCATTGAAAGTCACATTGGCTGACTCCTCAACAATTCTAGTTCTGAGATTGTATACTCTATAAGCCTTGGCTTGGGAAGAGTATCCAATGAAGTGTCCATCATCAGATTTCTCAGGAAACTTGGCAATTTGATTCTTGGTATTCAAGATGGTGCAGGGATATCCAAATGACTTGAGAAACCCAATGAAAGGTTTTCTCTTGTTCCAAAGTTCATAAGGAGTCTTACCATGTGTCTTAACTACTAAAACTCAGTTTTGCACATAGCAAGCAGTATTTACCGCCTCTGCCCAGAAGGTGATGGGCAGTTTAGAGTCAGACAACATAGTTCTTGCAGCTTCAATTAGTGTCCTGTTTCTCCTCTCAGCAACACCATTTTGCTGAAGAGTCCTGGGAGCACTGTATTGTCTTGTAATACCTTTTTCATCACAAAATGTATCAAGGATTTGATTCTTGAATTAAGTCCCTTGATCACATCTTTTGGTTTTGACCTTGTGATCACTTTGATTCTCAATTTTAAAGATGAAATTCTTCAGAATCTCAGGGGTTTCATCCTTAGTTCTAAGAAAGAAAACCCAAGTGAATCTTGTAAAATCATCTGTGATCACCAAACAATAAGAGGTCCTTCCTAGACTCATTACACTGGTGGGGCCAAAGAGATACATATTTAATAAATGTAGGGGAGTAGTTATTGAGTTCTTTTCCTTAGGCTTGTGAGATACCTTATGTTGCTTCCCTTTCAAGCATGCAACACAACGATCATCATTTGTAAACTCTTTCTTTGGCATTCCAGTTACCAAATCACGTTTAATTAGTTTATTCATGCTCTTAAAGTTTACATGGCACATTCTTTTATGCCATAGGAAAGACTCATCACTATTTGCTTTAGATAGAAAGCATGAAACTTCTAAAGAGGGAGATGTTTCTTGCAAATCCATCTTGTACATGTTCCCTTTTTAGGGGGCTCTAAGCAGGATGTGCTCATGAGGAATGACCACTCCAGGCTTGAGAACAATGCACTCATGCTCAGTAAAGAGCATGTTATGACTCTGATCACAAAATTGGGATACACTCAAGAGATTGTACCCAAGCTCCTTGACAAAGTTTACCTTTTCAATGCTGAGCTTACCATTTGTGACCTTGCCCCTTCCAGAAATATAACCACCTTCATCTCCTCCAAAAGCAACTGGTCCTCCATCAATTTTCTCAAAGTTATGGAGTAGTGACCTATTGCATGTCATGTGCCTGGAACAGCCACTATCAATGATCCAGACGTTCCTGTTTGTCTTGAGCTGTTCCTGCACAAAAAAATGATTAGTTACATTTGGAAACCCAAGCCTTACTTGTCTTGGGCTCACTAAGTATGATAGAAGGTAATGCAACAGTAATAGATCCTATGGTTGTGCTAGAGGGATCTTGAGCTGTTGTTGATGGAGAAACTTCAGTCACTTGGTCTTTCTTAGACATCCACACCACCTTTGGAGTCTTGGACTTGACATTCAAAACCTTTGAAGCTTTTGGGACTTCGCAAGTTTTGATGACTGAACCTTCGGAAGATTCTACAGTCACTGCAGCAGACTTCAGTGCTTCGGAAGAATTCCTTTCTTCCAAGACCAACTTTTCTTCCGAAGGTAATTTTCCATTTACCTTCTTCTTTGATTTGGAGCTTCCGAAGGAAACAGATTTTCCTTCCGAAGCTTGAATCTTCTTGAAACTCTTTGAAGTCTTTGTCTTGGTCATAAGGACAGTACTTTTAGGATTATATGGACAATCCTTAGCAATGTGAGAGATACTTTCACACATGACACACAACATTTTCTTCTTCACAAGAGTCTCCTTATGAGAGCAAGACACACAACATTTTCTTCTTCACAAGAGTCTCCTTAGCAATGTGAGAGATACTTTCACACATGACACACAACATTTTCTTCTTCACAAGAGTCTCCTTATGAGAGCAAGACTGTCTTTGGTCACATCCCTTCTCCACCTTCATCTTTGTAGATGCTGAGACAGTTCTTTTGGGCTGTAAACTGTTCTTGGAGTTTGATGGTCCAGGCTATGCAGCAAAGGTACACAGCAGATCAGTCTTCTTTTTGGTACTGAGATGATTTGAACAAGAACCAAAACTCTTAGCTGAAGAGTTTTGGTTGATGTCTTCAGTCTTTACTACTTCAAACCCTGCAGAAATAAAAACTTGTTTCTGCTTAGAGTCAAAAGTAGCCTTGATCTCTTGAGCCTTCTTTGCTTTTCTTTTGCTCTTCCTGATCAAGTTCTTTCTATTTGACTTGGTCATCACAATTGTCTTCTTCTCCTCAGAAGGATAGTGGCCCTTAGTAGAATCCTCCTCTTCACTCCTCTCAGAGGAATTCTTCACTATCTCTTCTTCATCCTCTTCACTTATAGGATCTATGAGAGGAAGCTCATCTTCACAAGTTCCACACCTAGGAGATCTTACAAACAAGATTGTGTGTGGAGGAGCTATCTCATTTGATCCCAGTCCCTGTCTATTTTGATAACACACTTTGTTGTGCAGCGATGAGGATATCATGTTTGTGAAGTTCTCTACTTCAAGAACACTCTTTTCTGTCCTGGCTTTGCTGATCACAAGCTCAGCCTGGCACTCAGTCAGCTTGGTTATGAGATCTTGGATTTGAGTCCTAAAATCTGTATGTTCATGTTTTAGAACTGAAATGGTTTTCTCTAAGTCCTCTATCTTTAGTTTATAATCATTTTTAGACTTTCTAAAATCAGATTTTAAAATGTTTAAGGACTCAAGATCAGATCTCATCTCCAAGTTATAGGACCTATATCTGTTAACTTTAGCAATGCATTCAGGAGTACAGAGATGTTCCAATACCTTGGCTTCTTCATGATCTGCCATTAGTGCTTGGTTTGGAGAAGCATCTTCCACTTGAAAGCTCCTGTCAAAGCCTCCTTCTTCAATAGCAACAGCAGCTTGTTGCTTTGGCTTCTCATTCTGAGGGGCTTTGTAAGTGTAGTTTGATCTGGTTTGTGCTTGGCCACCATTTGTTTTAAATGCCTTACACTCTCTAGCAAAGTGGCCCATCAAGTTACAGTTGTAACACTTGACTTTGCTTTTATCCAAGCCAAACTTTCCACTGGTTGCATTGCTTGGAAACCTCCTTCCAGTTCTCTTGTAAAACTTCTTGGCTCTATGAGTGAGAAGAGCCATCTGCTGAACTATTTCCATATATTTCAGGTCATCTGGATGGATACAATCCAGGTCTTCAATAGTGAAAAGAGAATTGCCACAACTTTCATCAAAAGACACAAAAGCTTGAGAAGAGCTTGTCTCTTGGAATGGGCTTCCTTGAATGTAGTTCTCCCTGGGTGTCTCTGGGAAGGTGATGAAAGGCCCATTTGGTGAGTTGTCAGGGTAGCATATGAGATGATGTTGGGGTTCTATGCTATCCCTTTCAACGACATGCAGGGCTGAACCCAATTGATTGTTGGAGTTGCCAGATGAACCTTGCATGTTCATCTCCATCTGGTAGCCACTGAGAATCCCATATAACTCTGTCAGAGTAAGAGTTTTGAGATTTTCAGTCCTCTTGATCACCACCAGTAGTGTGTCCATTGCCTAGGAAGTGAGGACATGAACTTCCTTACAATGTCTTTGTTTTCAAGAGGAACTCCTCCATCCACAAGGGATCTCAACATACCTAAAGTATTGCTGAGTCATGGTTTCACCTGTTTTGAAGGTGAAGTTTTCAAACTTCTGCTTCAGGAGATCCTTCTTGTTCTCCTTGGCTTCAGAGGAGCCTTCATACATCAGTTTTAGTGCATCCCACAATTGTTTAGCTGTTTTGCACTTCTTGAAACCTCTGTATACAGAGTTTGGAGGGGCAGTTTGAAGAGCAGTCATGACTTTTCTATCAATCTCTACTCTCTTCCTATCTTCATCAGAGTAGTTAGCCACATCTTTGGGGATCATACCAGCACCAGTAGCAGAAGGAGTGCTGGGTATGAAAGGTCCATTTTCAACAGATTCCCACATTCTTGAGTCTAGAGACCTGATGAAACCTTCCATTCTCATACACCAGGTATCAAAATCATCAAGAGTGATCAGTGGGGACTTGTTCATGGTTCCAGTTTCCATATCAGTCTTTGAAATGGATGTCATTTTGAAAGTTTAGTATTTGTGTGTGTGAGGGATCTTAAGATGGTGAGAACTTATATCAAGAGCCTGAAATGCTCTGATACCAATTGCAGGACCGGTTAAGGGCTTAACAATTACAACACAACAACACAAAGAGGAGATTAACCAAACTTGATCAAACAGTAAACTGGATTAACCAAGATAATGATACAAAGAACACAAGTAATAATAAGAGACACAGAACAAAATTTAAAAGAAAAAGAAATTTTAAGGATTATCATTAGCTTTCTCAAGTTCTACTACAAGTGTTACAAAGCATAAAGAAAGATACTAGAACAAGGAATACTTATACTACAACCTACAGCCGGCTATACTTTGAAAGCCAACTGGATACAATTGACTAGACACAAACAATATCAATTGTAGAATCAAAAGGCATATCTGGCTTTTGACCTTGTGACTATGACATGCCATAGCTCACATCCTTATCTATTACAAAAAGGATAAAGTACATAAAGTAGAAGGTTACAGACTCAAGACCTCAATGTACAGTTACCAAAAGCATGGACCTTTTCACCGACTCATGTAAGTTTGTGACTTTACAAAGATGCAGCGGAAAGGTGTCCAGCTTTATGGAATAGTACATCAGATAAAGCATGTTACTAAAAGTCTTCGGAAGAAATCTGTCTTCATAGGATGAAGCTTCGGAAGACTTTGTCTCTGAGGCTTCGGAAGACTTCATATTTGGCTTCGAAAGAAATTGGTCTTGGCTTCGGAAGATTTTACACTTAGAATATTTCTAGTGCATGGTGTACAACTTCCGAAGCAATTCTACTTCAGTTCTTAGTGCATTACTTGAAGAGAAACTTTGGATGTTTTGGTTTGCATCAGTCTTAAAGGAATCCTTACAATCTTCGTCTTTGCAGATGCTGTGGAAGTTCTTGTGGGGATAGAACTATGTTTGGAGCTGGATGGTTCAGGTTGTACAGCAGTGGTGCACAATGATCAGCCTTCTTCTTGATGGTGGGATGATCTGGACATTAACCAGAACTCTTGTTGGTTGAGTTCAAGTTGGTGTCTTCAGCCTTTACCACTTCAAATCCTACAGAGATGAAGACTTGTTTCTATGCAGAATTGAAGGTGGCCTTGATCTCTTGAGCCTTTTTGGACTTTCTTTTGGCCTTCCTGATCAAGTTCTTTCTTCTTCACTTGGTCATCCCAACAGTTTTGCTCTCCTCAAAAGGATGTGTTGATACGTGTATGTCCCTAGATCATGATTTGTAATGTAATGAACTTGTCTGTCTGATTATGATGTAATTGTAATTGATTAATGAAATGATATGAATTGGTTGTTACTTGTAATGTTTAATATTTCATTAATGAGTTGTGATTGAATTGATTGGGTTTATGAATGTTTGAATGAGTGCACATTAAGTTATATTAATAGAACATTCAAACTTAACTTAATGAAGTTCTCATGCGGATGGCCCATGCGAATGGACCACACGCATGAATAACTTCATACGATTGACTCAATCGCACGACTGAACCAGGAGACTGGATCAGTCGTATGATTGTAACATAAGATTGGCTCAGTCGCACGACTGAACACTCAATCGTGCGGATGGATCAACCGCATGGCTCAATCGCACGACTGAACCATGCTAATGGCCCAGTCGCACGAATGAGCAACCCTAACCTATAAATAGACCCAATTTGTGGAAAACGTAAGCATGCATCCCATTACGACTCCAGACGTACCCTAGCCGTCCAGAAGCCTCCCAAATCGTTCTCCAAGTTCATAGAACACATCAGATCGGTTCCTAATCGATTTCTGACGTTGAAATCAATTCTTGATTGATTTATCGTGTGTTCTCACTGATTGGATCGCCAATCAAATAGGATTCCGCACTATTTGAGTTGGTTTAACACGCAATCACTCGGTATTTCGTTCAAATACCAGGTCCTAACAAGTGGTATCAGAGCTTTGGCTCTTGATTTCGTGTTGATTCAATCAAGATTGCATAAAAGTTTGTGTTTTTGCACGAAAAACGCAATCTTTTGCATCAAAAGTGATCTTGGACGTTCCCTGCTCATTGAAGTTCAGTTTCTACGGACTTAGACGATTTGGACTTGCAAAATTTCGAATTTTTACGGCTGAAACCCGTCAAACCTAGAAATTTTCGCAAAACAGCAGCTTCAGTCGCACGAGTGACTCATTCGCACGACTAGACTCATTCGCTTAGTTCATTCGCACGACTGGACCTAGTCGCACCTTCATTCGGCCGACTGAACCGTTTCGTTCGCATAGCTCACACGCACCAGATTCATTCGCACGACTGAACTATTCGCCCTGTTCAGTCGCACGGTTGAACCAATCGCAGAGTTCATTCGCACGAGAGGACCATTCGCATCCTTCAGTCGCATCAGTTAAAGTTGATTTGATTAGACTCTAAGTTTAGTAACCATGGAAGATCAGATGTCAGCCTTTACTGCGGGGAAGGACTCAAGAATTCAGAACCTGCTGCTGCTTGAGAGTGAGGTGGGTATTCACAATAAACCACCAAAGCTCTTGACTTTAGATGAGTTTCCTCACTGGAAACAACGTTTTGAGATCTACCTCAATGGAGTAGATCCTAATCTGTGGGAAGCTATCGAGGTTGGGTATAGTACACCGGTGGGAGCAGATGGAGTGAAATTAACGTTAAGTGGGATGACTGACGCTCAGAAAGTAAAGTATAATGCTGAGAAAAGAGTTTATGCGATGATAACTCAGTCGATCCCCAAAGATATATTCCACCAGTACTCAGAGAACAAGCAGTCCAAGAAACTGTGGGATGAGCTAGAGAAAAGGTATGATGGGAATGCATCGTTAAAGGCAATCAAAGCAAAGGAGTTAAAGAAGGAATTCGATAACTTCTCATCAATTGGTAACGAGGGGTTAGATGAAGTCATAGACAGATTCTATCATTTGATGAGCGAGTTGCATACACATGGAGTGGAAACAACTATGGAAGAGAAAGTAAGCAACTTCGCTGATGGATTGCCTGATAAGTGGGCCTCATTCGTGTCTAATCTTAGACAGAATGGTATACTTATAAAGCTGGATATAAATGACTTTATTCTTAGACTGCGTGAAGAAGCACTAAGGATGAAGTATAGAGCACAGAAGTCTTCATATACACAAAACCCAGCTTTATACAATGCCACGCCTCAAGCTAAGACTTCTGGAGCACCTCTCCAGACAGCATTTGTGTCTAGCTCGTCAGGTCCTTCACATGCTTCTACTTCTGGATCAGACACGTCAGGGTCATCATGTACCCATTATATTGGATCAGAAGCAAGTGCTACTAAATTGAAGACCGAGAATCTCGGTAATGTGACTGTAGAAGTAGCACGAGAGCATATGGATCTTCTCGCCGCAGTAGTTCACTCATATGATGGACTTGTAGCTGGGAAGATTGGAAACTGTCATTTGGCTGATGAAGACTACGAGCAGGTAGATGAAATGGAGCTGGAAAGGATGGATATAATGTGGGCCTTAGCTAGCGCTGTCCGAAGGGCGAAGAAGTTTGTTAAGAAGACTGGACAGAACTTGATAGCTACTAAGGATACCACATTTGGTTTTGACAAAAGCAAGGTGACTTGCTTCAACTGTGGAGAGAAAGGGCACTTCAAGAGGGAATGTGTCAAACCAAAGAAGACGGGTAATGGGAACCCGTTCTCATCCTTTACTCACCAAGACAAGCAAGCCTCTAGTTCTACTTCATCAAACAAGGACCCAAAAGCCTTGACCGCTCATGATGATGAAGGACAGGACTGGAGTTTTAGATTTGTCAACCCAGAATCTAACATTGCCAGTGTTGAAGATATTGATGATGATTCTGCGAGTGAAGGTGATTTAGCAGTTGATATAGCAATGTCACACAGTGAAGAAACAACTGCAGCTGAAGTCAGTTACACACCAAAGGAGGAAACTTCCAAGTCAGATTCAGAAAAGTCAGAATCACCAGAACCAGAGACGTCTGATGCTGCGTTGATGGCTAACTCTTCTGAAACAACACAGGTAAGTACAACTGACCAATTGTTTAATAATCATGCTTGTTCTAACTGTGATTTGTTTAGGAATAGCATTGATGAAAAATTTGCTAGGTTATTAGATCACAATGATAACTTAGTAAAGGACTTACAACTATGCACTGAGGCCAATAGAGTTCTAAAACAAAATGAGCATAGTTATAAAGAAAAGATAGACCTATTGACTAAACAACTTAGGGAAACCGAAGTAGTTGCCTTTAATCAATCAAATGACATTAGGTACTATCTAAACTCCCTAGAGGACACTAAGAAACAAAAAGCAGTTCTAGAAGTAGAAGTTAATTCCTTAAAACAGAAACTGCATAGTTGGACTAGTTCTTCACACATAGTTCAACACTTAGTGAGAGAAAGAAATAATGGGGAGGGATTAGGCTACAAAGTGGTTCCACCACCACCTGAGACCTTGATGAACACCAAGTCTAGACCAGTAAACAACAACCCAATCAAGGATCATGTGGTGACCACTCCTCTTGTTACTGATCAAGACACATCATGTTCATCTACTGAATCTGGACAGAAACAAAAGGAGGCCACTTCAAAGGCAAAGGGTAAATTGCCTTGTGTTAATCTGGAAAATGAATTTGAAAAGGTTAACTTAAAGTCAGGGTCAAACCGAGTCAAATCAGAACCCAAAAGACTTCAAACGTTAATTTTTCACATGCTACAAGTCAAAAACCAGTTAACCAAAAGGTTGAACAAGTTAAACAGGTCAAAACAGTTAAATTTGTTAAACCAGAGAAAACATCAAACATGCAAGAGTCAAAACCTAAAGTGATTGATGTTACTAAAGTGTCACGCATTTCTCCACAAAGAAAGTCAAACTATAAGGTTGATAGCAGATTGTGCTACAACTGTGGAGAATGTGGACATATTGCTTCCTATTGTCCTTTCTATCAGACACCTAGGAAGAAGATTGATCTTCAGGACTCTAGACCTAGGTCTTCTAAGAGGAGTTCTCTAACTCCACCTAGAAGATCTAGTGAACCTAAAGTTCAACCTGTAAGCCAGGCGACTGTTTATCATAAACAGGCATTGCACAAATCTGGCTTATGGAAAGAAAGACTACCTGTGTGACTGATACTGATGACAAGAAGGAATCTGAGTTACCCTCACCTTCTAAAGGTCAATGGGTAGAGTTTATGATGTGTGATGCCTCTGGGAAACCCAAGACAGTAAAGGCTTGGGTTCCTAACCTAAACTAATACATTTACTTGATATGTGCAGGGTGTTCGGTATAGCGCTGAGACTAACACGTGGATTATAGACAGCGGAGCATCCAGGCACATGACAGGAAATAGAGCCCTTTTATCAAATGTCAAACAAATAAAAGGAGGGCATGTTTCCTTTGCAGGAAACAAGGGAGGATACATCACAGCACAGGGAGAAGTGGGAAATCAGAAAGTTAAGTTTGATAAGGTGAACTACGTTCAACAACTTCAAAATAACTTGCTTTCTGTTTCCCAAATCTGCGATAAAGGATTTAAAGTCATCTTCGACAACAACAAGTGTTACGTGCTGAAGAAAGACTATATGATTCCAGAGGATCAAGTTCTAATGACTGCTTCAAGATATAAGGATCTATATGTCTTGGATCTGTCAACAGCTGCTCCAACGGATCAAGAAGTGCAGTGCTTTCTATCTAAAGCTACTGAGAAGGACTCAATCTCCTGGCATAGGAGAATGGGACACATTAGTCAAAGGAAGATGAATCACTTGATTCAGAAGGACTTAGTGAGAGGAGTAAATGTCAAGAACTTCCAACTTCCTGACTTTTGTGTAGCTTGCAAGAAAGGCAAACAGACAAAGAAGTCTCATAAGGAAAAGAAAGTTCATTCAATAGAACTTCCTCTTGAACTTCTTCACATGGATCTGTTTGGTCCAGTCAGTACAAGGAGCATTGCAGGCGATCTGTACTGTTTTGTGGTCACTGATGACTACTCAAGGTTCACTTGGGTAATGTTTCTGAAATCCAAATCAGAAACATTTGAATCATTCAAGGAATTAGTCACCACTCTGGAATCTCTCTACAAGCTAAAGGTTAGACAAGTACGCTCAGACAACGGGACCGAATTCAAGAATCAATGGATGGAGGCATACTGCAAGGAAAAGGGGATTGTTCATCAATTCACTTCAGCATACACGCCTCAGATGAATGGAGTTGCTGAGAGGAAAAATAGGAGCTTGATAGAGACTGCACGGACTATGCTAGCGGACTCGAAACTGCCTATCCAATTCTGGAATGAGGCAGTAGCAAATGCATGTTATACACTTAATCGAGTCCTAATAGTCAAGCGCCACGGAAAGACATGTTATGAGCTATCCAATGCATGTTATACACTTAATGGAGTATCTTGAACCTTTTGGCGCACCATGTACACTTCTGAAGAAGACGCAAGAAGGAAAATTCAGCGAGAAGGCAGATGAAGGAATCTTTCTAGGATACAACATACCGAATAAGCGAGTTTACAATAACTCAACGGGTCTTGTAGAAGTGTGGTGTAATGTCGACGTTCAGAGATATACCACACCACCCACAGGAAAAGGACCTGCCTACTTCTTCGATTATGATGGATTCTTCAAATCCTTCAACATACCTCTCTCTCCCTCGGACGATGAGCTAGCAACTAGGATGATGTATGATATTCTGAATACACCATCTAGCACACAGGGAGAATCATCTACTCAGTCAGGGGGAGTAGTCGACGACAGTGACTCCTCCTCTGAAGATGAAGCTGAAGAAGATGACCAGAACAGTCAGGAGGAACAGGTTCCAGTACCAGCAAGTCCACAAGCATCTACGAGTGATGCACCTTCGACTTCAGAACCTCAAACTCCAACTACCTCAGATGCAGAACCAAATGTTCATAATCTTGGCTCTGAGGTAGCTGTTCCTACTACTCCAGGATCACGACTAAATGTTTATCATCCCCTCGACAATGTCATTGGAGATGTCAGATCAGGAGTACAAACTCGAAATCAGTTGTACTCAGCTGATTACGCCTCGGTTATGGAGAAAGGTTACATTCATGATGGTGCCTATCGATGTTTTGTCTCGCAGTTTGAGCCAAAATATGTCTGTGAAGCACTTAATGATGAGGCGTGGGTGAGTGCCATGCAAGAAGAACTTCTGCAGTTTAAGAAGTTAGGTGTATGGACACTAGTTGATAAACCTAAAGGTGCTAAAGTCATTGGCACTAAATGGGTACTAAAATGCAAGAAGGATGACCAAGGGGTCATAGACCAGCAGAGAGTTGAGGTGTCCCAACTCCAAGATACTCAGGCTCAGTCCGCCAAACGTATTGAGGAGTTGGAGACAACCAATAAGACGATCATGCTGAGGCTGAAGGGGTCAAAGGATGAGCCCCTGAAGCTAAAGGAGGGTGACGGAGATGATGGAGATGATGAGGATGAAGATGAGGATGATGATGAGGAAGATGATGATGATGAGGAGACGGAAGAAGAAAGGACAGAAGGACACGATGATGATGACGAGGCAGAAGGAGGGGATGCGGCTGCATCGCCTCTGCCTCAGGTCAGGAGCGGAGATCCAAACGTCGACAAGACCAGTCATCCACTACTTCTGCTCCTCCGAGCGACACACCACAGATTCAGGACCAAAGTACTGATTAGACGTTTTATGTATTTATTTACTTTGTACTTGAATCGTGTAATGAAAAACAAATGTATTAAATGTTTATATATATTAAGTTAATGTATGTCTGTTTGATTAATTACTAATGATTTATGTGTTGAATGTTTATCTCAAACAGATCCAAACTTTCAAAGGGATGAGTTTGACTTTACTCCCCTTCAAATGGTCAAGACTCAGTTAACCATGATTCTTGACCTACAAGGGATAGTAAGACGGTCTGTGAGTTATACCCCTGAAGAAGGGGAGATAATTCACGACCTGTCTGATGAGCAAATAGCTGAAATGTTCAAACTCAATCCCGATGAAATCGTGAAGGATGCTCCAACAGTGGACTCAACCAGTGATGAGGAACTGAACGACATTGATGAAGTTGAGATTGAAGACATCACTGCAGAAGAGTATCCTCAGTATGCTGACGCCGAGGGAAATGTGGTCCCCAATTTGGGTGAATCCCTAGTCAGTGATACGTTTGAGGTACTCAACAAGATGGAGCAAGAAGCAGAAAAGACTGAAGAAACAGCCCAAGCCTCCAATGCAGATGTAGATATTCGTAAGGCTGAATGGGCTGCCTGTTTTGAGGAAGTAAGAGCCCAGCGGGCTGCACCAAAGAGAGATGCCTACACAAAGCTCTACAAAGTCAAGAAACACCATAAGGTGTCGGGCATGATTATCTCTTGGGCATATTTTGAAGACCTTAACGCTTATGCAGTTAAGAGGGAGCAGGGCATAGAGTACTTCAGGTTCCCACATGATCTGAAGACTCTACCTGGTTTTGAGCTCAACCAGCTGGCTAAACTAAAGCTGCTGTATGCTGACCCTAGAAAGATGTCAGGCTGGTTTGAGGCTGCCCTGAGGAAAGAGTACCACACCAGGTGGGTCAACTTCAAACCTCAACAACCTACGAGGTATATCAGACGTTCTGAAGTTGATCCCATAACTGGTAAGCCAAAGATTGTGCTGAAGTGGAGTCCTCCGCGCACTATGTCAAGAATCCCTCTGAGGGAAATGCCACAGGACTTCACTCCCCACTTCAAATGGTGGTACTACGATTGGAGAACAGCTGAAGCGGTCATAGTCCTAAACAGAGAGGGCCAAATGGATACTATCAGGGTATTCGACCCAATGTGGCTAACCAACTTATCTGCTAATGATGTTTACACATTATATAAGTGGCCACTATTCTATGACACGCAAGATATTGTACAAGCCCTCCAATTCCAAAATGTCATAAGACTCTGCTTTGCTTTTGAGATACACGCAGGAGTCACTAAAGAGGAGAAGTACAAGAAGTATAAGGAGGGGATGCAGAAGACAAGAGAATAGATAGATCTAGGTCCAAGGGGAGTTTGTTGATACATGTATGTCCCTAGATCATGATTTGTAATGTAATGAACTTGTCTGTCTGATTATGATGTAATTGTAATTGATTAATGAAATGATATGAATTGGTTGTTACTTGTAATGTTTAATATTTCATTAATGAGTTGTGATTGAATTGATTGGGTTTATGAATGTTTGAATGAGTGCACATTAAGTTATATTAAATAGAACATTCAAACTTAACTTAATGAAGTTCTCATGCGGATGGCCCATGCGAATGGACCACACGCATGAATAACTTCATACGATTGACTCAATCGCACGACTGAACCAGGAGACTGGATCAGTCGTATGATTGTAACATGAGATTGGCTCAGTCGCATGACTGAACACTCAATCGTGCGGATGGATCAACCGCATGGCTCAATCGCACGACTGAACCATGCTAATGGTTCAGTCGCCCGAATGAGCAACCCTAACCTATAAATACCACCCAATTCGTGGAAAAACGTAAGCATTCATCCCATTACGACTCCAGACGTACCCTAGCCGTCCAGAAGCCTCCCAAATCGTTCTCCAAGTACATAGAACACATCAGATCGGTTCCTAATCGATTTCTGACGTTGAAATCAATTCTTGATTGATTTATCGTGTGTTCTCACTGATTGGATCGCCAATCAAATAGGATTCCGCACTATTTGAGTTGGTTTAACACGCAATCACTCGGTATTTCGTTCAAATACCAGGTCCTAATAGGATGGTGACCTTCTTAGAATGCTCTTCTTCACACTTCTCAGAACCATTCTCCACTATCTCCACTTCATCCTCTTCAGTCACAGGATCTATGAGGGGAAGCTCATCTTCACAAGTTCCACACCTATGAGATCTTACACACAAGATTGTGTGTGGAGTAGCTATCTCACAAGACCCGAGTCCCTACTTATTTTGATAACAAACTTTTGCATGCAAGGATGAGGATATAATGTTCTTGAAGGTCTCTTCATCAAGAACACATTTTTGTGCCTTGGCTTTGTTAATCACAAGCTCAGCCTAGCATTCAGTTAACTTATATTTGGTTTATAATCATTTTAAGCTCTTTTAGTTACTTAGAATGGGGTCTTTGATCTGAGTCCTGTAGTTTGTATGCTCATGTTTAAGAGTTGAAATGGTTTTCTCTAAGTCCTGTATCTTTGGTTTATAATCATTTTCAGCTCTTTTAAAATTAGCTTTTAAGATATTTAAGGACTCAAGATCAGATCTCATTTCTAAATTATAGGACCTGTATCTATTGACTTTAGCAATACATTCAGGAGTACAAAGATGTTCCTATACCTTGACTCCATCGTGGTCTGCCATGAGTGCTTGGTTTGGAGATGCATCTTGTACCTGAAAGCTCCAGTCAAAGCCTTCTTCTTTAATAGCAATTGCAGCTTGCTGCTTTGGCTTCTCATTTTGGGGGGCTTTCTCAGTGTAGTTTGGTCTGGTTTGTGCTTAGCCACCATTTTTCCTTGGTGCCTTACACTCTCTTGCAAAATGTCACATCTGGTTACAGTTGTAACACTTTACTTTGCTTTTTTCCAACCTAAACTTTCCACAGGCTGCATTGCTTGGAAACTTTCTCCCTGTCCTCATGTAGAACTTCTTGGATCTATGAGTGAGAAGAGCCATCTGCTGGACTATCTCCATATAATCCAGATCATCTGGATGGATACAGTCCAAATCTTCAAGGGTGAAGAGAAAGTTGCATGAGGTTTCATCAGCAGAGACAAAGGCATGAGAAGAACTTGTCTCTTGTAAGGGACTTCCTTGAGTGTAGCTTTCTCTTAGAGTCTCTGGGAAGGTGATGAAAGGGCCCTTTTGTGAGTTGTCAGGGTATCATATAAGATGATGTTATGGTTCAATGCTTTCCCTTTCAACCACATGGAGGGCTGAACTCAGTTGATTACAGGAGTTACCAGATGAGTTTTGCATGTTAATCTCCATCTGGTAGCCACTAAGAATACCATACAACTTTGTGAGAGTAAGGTCTTAAGGTTCTCAGTCCTCTTGATAACTACACAATAATGTGTCCATTGTCTAGGAAGAGAAAACATAAACTTCCTTACAATGTCCCTGTTCTCAAGAGTTACTCTTGCATCCATTAGAGTATCTACAATCTCAACATACCAAAAGTATTGTTGAGTCATGGTTTCACCTACCTTAAAGGTGATGTTTTCAAACTGCTGCTTCAGGAAATCCTTCTTGTTCTCCTTTGCTTCAGTAGACCCCTTATACATCAACTTCAGTGCTTCCCATAGTTGCTTGGTAGTTTTAAACTTCTTGAAGCCTCTGTAGATGGGGTTTGGAAGAGCAGTTTGAAGGGCTGTCATAGCTTTCTGATCAATCTCTATTCTCTTCCTGTCTTCTTCAGAATAGTCAGCCAGAGCCTTAGTTATCATACCACCACCAGTAGCAGAAGTGGTGCTTGGTATGTAAGGTCCTTCAACAACAGAGTCTCACATCCTAGAGTCTTGAGACTTGATGAACCTTCTATTCTTTGACACCAAGTATCAAAGTCTTCAGGAGTGATCAGTGGGGACTTTGTCATAGTTCCAGTTTCCATATCAGCTTTGGTAATAGCTGCCATTTGAGTTGTTAAGTATTTTGTGTGTGTGAGGGATTTTAAGATGGTGAGATCTTATATCAAGAGCCTGAGAAGCTCTGATACCAAATGCAGGACCGGTGAAGGGTATGCACTTACAACACAACAACACAATGAGGAGAGTTTCTTAGAACATTTAACAGATCAAATATGGAACTGGTTAACTTTAGTGAAAGATACTAAAAACACAAGTAAATATGAGATAGAACAAGATGGCAAACAACACAAGTAATTGGTTTTCAAGAATGATGTATATTGCTTACCAAGTTCTATTACAAATGTTACAAGTACTTGAGATACTTTATACCACATCCTACAACCGGCCATACTTTGAAATGGATGTAATTGACTAGACAACTACAAAATCAAATGTAGAGTCAAAAGGCAGATTTGCCTTTTGACTAGTGACTATGACATGCCACAGCTCACATCCTAATATATTACAAAAAAGATAAAAGTACATAAGTAGAAAGCATGGACTCAAGACCTCAATGTACAGTTACTAAAAGCATGGACCTTTCACCAACTCATGTAAGTTGGTGACTTTACAGAGTTGCAACGGAAAGGTGGTCCAACTTTATGGTAAATTACATCAGATAAAGGCATATCCTCAAAAGTCTTCGGAAGAAATATGTCTTCACTCTTTGGATTCGGAAGACTTTGTCTTTGAAGCTTCGAAAGACTTTATTTTTGGCTTCGGAAGATGTTGGTCTTGGGTTCGGAAGATTTTACACTTAGAATATTTCTAGTGCATGGTGTAAAACTTCCGAAGCATTTCTACTTCTGTTCATCAGTGCATGCATGAAGAGAGACTTTGGATGTTTTTGGCTGCCTCAAACTTATAGGAATCCTTACAGCTTCATCCATGATCTTTCCACACAGATCCCCATAACGAGGATTCCACATTCGTCCGAATCGAGTTCTAACAACGATAGTGTTTTCACCCAAATCCGCGACTAGAGCTCTCATCCTTTCAGAGTTAAGACGATCTTCTTTCAACGCCTCGTCTTGAAACTCCTTGACCTGCATCATCACATCAGAGGTCATAATCAAGTGATAAGCCTTCACCTGAATCGGCTCGGTTCTCTCCTTTTGGCTAAGGGCATCCACCACTACGTTGGCCTTGCCCGGATGGTAATGGATCTCGCAAGCATAATCCTTTATGAGCTCCAACAATCACCTCTATCTAATACTCAAATCTTTTTGCTCAAAGAAGTACTTCAAGCTCTTATGGTCAGTGAAGATGGTGCACTTCGTCCCGTATAGGTAGTGCCTCCAAATCTTTAATGCAAAGACCAAAGCTGCTAGCCCCAAGTCACAAGTAGGGTAATTAACCTCATGAACCTTTAATTGTTAGGATGCATAAGCTATAACCTTTCCTCGCTGCATCAACACGCAACCTAACCCCAAGCAAGAAGCATCTGAATAGATCACCAAATCCTCGCTTCCTTCGGGTAATGATAAGACTAGAGCTTGTGTCAACCTTGCCTTTAGCTCCTCGAAAGCTTTCTCCTGATCTTGACCCCATAAAAACTTCACGTCTTTACGGGTCAACCTAGTCAACGGAGAAGCTATCTTTGAGAAGTCTTGGATGAATCTTCTATAATATCCCGCCAACCCTAAGAAATTACGGATCTCGGATGGCGTCTTTTAAGACTTCCATTGCATCACCGCCTCCACCTTTGTCGGGTCCACCATAATCCCCTTGGGATTCACCACGTCACCCAAGAACTAAACTTCGCGCAACTAGAACGCTCACTTGGAAAACTAAGCATATAATTTATCCCTTCTAAGCGTCTCCAACACTTTCCCGAAGGTGACCCCCATGCTCTTCTTCGCTCCTCGAGTACATCAGGATATCATCGATGAATACAATCACTGATTTATCTAACATGGCCGACACACTCGATTCATCAAGTCCATAAAAGTACCTGGCACGTTAGTTAAACCAAAAGACATAACAAGAAACTCGTAGTGTCCCTAGCGCGTGTGAAAGGTTGTTTTAGGAATATCTTGCTCCTTCACCTTTAATTGATGGTAGCCAGATCGAAGATCTATCCTCAAGAACCAATTGGCACCTTGGAGCTGATCAAACAAGTCATCAATCCTTGGTAATGGATACCGATTCTTCACCGTCAACTTCTTCAACTCATGGAAATCGATACACATCCTCATACTACCGTCCTACATCTTGACAAATAAGACCGGAGCACCCCAAGGAGAGATACTCGGTCTAATGAACCCCTTATCAAGAAATTCTTGCACTTGCTCCATCAATTCCTCAATCTCGGACGGGGCTAACTGATACGGCGCCTTAGCAGCAGGTTGGGCACCGGGTATAAGCGGTCCGGCGACACCCCTAGTAAGTCTTCTGGAAACACGTCTGGGAGGTCACACACAACCGGTACATCGAAAAATTGTGGTGTTGGCGTATCCAAATCCTTCACGTAAGCCAAATAGGCACTACATCCACGTCTCATGCACTTTCACGCCACAGCCATCGAAATCACCTTTGGAATCGTAGTGACTTGATCAGCCTAGATTGTCACCGAACTCCAATCTGACGTTGTCAGTCTGATCATCTTCTTGCGACACATAATGTTTGCCTTGTAGTCTGCTAACCAATCCATTCCTAGGACTACATCGAACCCGCCTAAGGTCATCACAAACAGTCTAGTAGGAAACTTATGACCTTTTAGTTCAAAGTCACAAGCTTCTATCAGATCAAAAATCCTTTAAGACTTACCAATGGCAGTTTCTACATTGAAGGGCTCATCAATACTTCTACTCCTAATGGGCAACCTAGTACAAAAGGCAGCAGAAATGAAACTCCTACTAGCATCAGAATCAAATAACACAGAGGCAAGAGTTTGGTTTACTAAAAACATACCTGACACCACATCGGGGTCGGTCCTAGCCTCCTCCCGGCTCATCGTGAAAGCTCTTGCGCTTGCCTTCTGCCCTTCAGTTTCGGTCGTCTTCTTCGCTCCGAAAGTCTCAGCCCTTGGCTTCTTGCAGTCCCTGCTCATGTGGCTCTCTCCGCCACAGTTCTAATACCTTGCCACCTTGCACTCTTTCTCCATATGACCAGGCTTCCCACAATTGAAACATACTTTCAATCCCCACTTACACTCTCCGTTATGCTCCCTTTTGCTTGCCAAACCTTTTCAACCCCGCAACGTGTGTAACCACACGCCGGTCATCCACCTTCGCAACCTTATTGTTTGGAGTGGCCCTGCCACGTCCAAACCGTTTCCTATTCTAGTTCTGGTCACCACCACCTTTCTTGCTCACCTCAGCCACCACCACCTCTCGCTTATCATATAACCTTCCAGCCATATGAACCACCGACCTGAACGTACCTGGCCGGGCAGCGATCATGTGCCTGCTAATATCTGCTGCCAAACACTGGATATGCCTCTTAATCTTTCGTGACAGATGCGTCACCTAATCCAGCACCAGTTGTGCCATCTCGTTGAATTTGGTGGTGTAATGTTGGTGCGTCATTGTTCCCGCCTCTACCTATAGGATCTCCCTCTCAACCTTGAGCTTCCTATGAGGACAGAACTCCTCGATCACCAACTTCTTCAACTCACCCCACTTCATCCTTCCGATTGCCCTGCTCCCCTCAGCCTGGACAATATTGTCCACCAACACAAGACCGAGTCCACGAAGGAATGGGTAGCAAACTTCACCTTTTGGTCCTCCCTTTACAACCTCCATCTCTCTCACCCACTGATGAGCAGCAACAGTAGTGCCATTTCCATCAAAAGTAGGGGACTTTCATCTCTGAAATGCCCCATAATTACAGCCTCATGTTGTCTCCTGCACAGGCTCCTCCACTTCCACATCACTAGTGACAACCGCCTCAGTCTCCAGTTGTTCCCTTTCCTCCGCGGGCCTCATCCTTTCCTTCCTTTCGCCTTCCCTCACAGCTTAAATTACTTCAGTCACCATAGACGGCAGGATCGTCTGCATGACCTGGTGAACCTTCTTCACCACACCTCCTTCACTGAGGCCTTTAGGTTAGCACTCTCATCACCACCCTCCGGATGAGGGGTCTCGGGCTCTTCATGGACCATCTCTTCGGCCTTAGCCCTTCCTCTTATGACCCCTGGTCCAGCACCCCGTCCACCGTGGCCTCTACCTCGAGAAGCCATAGAAGATCTACCTCCAGCCATCCTCTAAACACGCTATAAGATCCAAACACCAACATGGTCATTCAGGGTAATAGCTCAGTTTATGTCAAGAATAATAAGTCCCTAATTATAGTGACCAGTTTTGATTAGCCACTGTGAATCCAAGGATCACAATTAGGAATTATTATTGATAGATTGAGCTCAATTTAATGATTGTGGAATAATCATTAATTGTTGCTTAATTGATTAATTATTAAATGCCAAAGACAATAAATATTAATGATAAAGAACAGAATGATTTGAACGCAATAAATGAAAGAATAAAATTGATTCAAATGGATTTCATTAGAACTAATTAATGATTACAAATAATCAAATAATGATTGCTAATGACAATGTTTGCTTCAAACTTGTTGAGGACTTTGGTGTATTGATGTGACGGTTACTATGGTTTTTGTGTTTGATTGATCGTGTGGATCGATGTGATGTTTTGTGTTTTGCCGTCTAGTCGCTACTCGAGATGTGTAACCTAGGACTCGTATTAATAGGCACATGTGTTTCTGTTAAGGAAACAACAAATCTCTTGGAGTTCGTGTTTGACTTGTTGACTTGAATTGCTTGATGTTGCAAGTACAAGTGTTTGGTCTTCCGCAGGAATGTTGTCTTCCACACGAGTTTTCCTTTCTGTAGGAGTCTTCACTTGGTATTCTTCTTTTGAAGTGCAAGCTATTCATCCGTGGGTCTTTGGCCGTTGCAGCACTCCCTTGACTTCATCTGCATTGAAGTGTTATTCCGTAGAAGATCCTTGGATGTATTTCTTGTCAGAAGATTATCTAGGGAAGAACATAAATGTTCATCTGTAGATGTTTCCCACACTTAGTCAATTTCTGAAATTGACTAAGTATGAAGTTTGAACCTGCAATCATACATATAAATCAATACATATATGGGTTAACCTATATACATAATGCATACATTAAAGCAATGCATTACAAGAATTTATTACAAGCATTGTTTAAAGTGCTAAGCCTATACAAAAAGATCTAGAACTATTGTTCCTAGACCTAACAGTACTCCCCATTAGGCTTAGCTACTTTCAGATCAGCTCTTCAGGCTTGAAAGCTCCTTGACTCTTGCAATTATTTTATTGTAGAAGTAAGAGACTGTAGTCTTCTGATCATCATACTTGTACCTTATCTCTATCTTGCAGATCATCTTTAAAGTCTCAAAACCTAAGCCCAAAACATCTTCCACAGTAGTGAGTGTTTTCACAACACTTTGATTTTGAACTATATCAGCTCATCTTGTTCTGAGATTGTGAGTTTAGATACTTCTTTGATGTTATTAGCTGCCCAGCCTCATATTTCCTTCTTTTGTATGCCTGTGCATGTAACTTGTCAGTCACTTAAATTATGTGTACATATAACCATAGGTCATTTTAAGCTTTCTCATCTGTAAGGCCCCGTTCCCGGGACGCTTACAGTTGGATCATCATCGAACATAAAACATATATTTACATTCGTATTTCATAAAACACCGCAGCAGAACATTAAAATAATATTTCATTTCCATGTAAATGCTTTTGCAAGTTAATACAACATCCATTACAAAACGGAGTTTGTTCGCATGACAATGCAAAAACATCAATTAAAAGAATGCCATCAAAAAAGGAGCCGAGTAGCCGCCTGTGCCATCCTCAGCAATCATTACCTGCCAACTAGAAACACATAAAAAGTCAGTGTTACTGAGTGAGTTCTAGTTTTATAATAAAGCATACTTTACTTTCATTAAAACCTTTCATTTCGACATGCGATCATACATCATATGTATACACAGATAATATCATTATTATCTTCATCTTTCATTCATACTTTAACTTTTACATTCTTTTACCATTACAACTTTTTCTTTCCATCAACCATAAACCTTACCCTTTTGTTCATGGTACTGGACCTAGGCCTATCATAGACCTTCTATAACGATGCACCGCACCTCATGGCCATAGAACCTAAGGTAAAGTTTAGGTGTACTATAAAATACTTTTCTGTTCATGGTTCTGGACCTAGGCCTATCATAGACCTTCTATAATGGTGCATCGCACCTTGTGGTCACAGTACCTAAGGTATGAATATAGGTGTACCATTGCCATATGCGATACCTTTCTGTTCATGGTTCTGGACCTAGGCCTATCATAGACCTTCTATAACGGTGCATCGCACCTCGTGGTCACAGTGTCTAAGGTATGCAGCAATAGTTCTATACAAATGGTCAATCACAAAGAAAGGCCCTGATGTGCATACCATGCTTGCAAGACTTTCTTTACTTTCATTACTCATTAATGCATGCATTCTTACTTCATGTTCCTCTTTTCTTTATATTTCACTTTACATCACATAATACTTCATTTTGTTCATTAACATGACACGTAAAGCCACAAGAAATATAAACATACATCATAACAAGGAACATAGCATACATAGCCATCAACATCATACAAGGCAACATCATACATACATAACATCATGCATAAACATGCAACATCATTGCCATGCCCAACATAACCTCTAAGGCCTCTATAGTCATCGTACATGAACTTACGGGAACTTCTACGTCAATGCTTACATCTTCTCTTTCCACCGAAAGTTAGAAGTTGAACTAAGCTTCTCCTCGGGTGCAACAACCCTATTTGGGCGTATGGACACCCTTCAGTCGCATGGCCTCCACGCGACTGAACATCATGCGATTGGACTCATGCAGATGAACATCTATGCGAATGAACACCCAGTCGTGCGTATGGACCTCATGCGGATGGAACTAATGTGAATGAGCATCTATGCGACTGACCTCATGCGAATGGACTCAATGCGAAGGAGTCCCATGTGATTGGAACCAATGCAACTAAGCACCTATGCGACTGGACCCTTAGTCGTATGACTCCCCATGTGACTGGACTCCCAATCGTACGAATGAAACCTTAGTCCTGCGAATGAACCCTCAATCGTGCGAATGAACCTCAATCGTGCGAATGAACCTCAATCGCACCTCAGTCGGCCGTATGGCCTCTAGTCGGTCGCCTAGCCCTAGCTGATGTAGAAAGGAGTTCATCCCGAACCCAATCTGCCATTTTCGGCCTCCAAGCTCATCCAAACCCATTCTAAGCCTGAATCAACCATCCTAGACCTTAGGAATGCATACCACAACACCATGCAAGCACACATAAGCCCCGAAACAAACTCCAAACGCATCACACGCAACACACCCAAATGGGTCAGACACACACACATACAAAAACGGGTTTTCTATGCTTTCCAGCCCCAAAATCGTTTGAAAACAAGTAAAAGTGGGGTCCTACAACTCACACAAACGATCACAACGAGAAGAGCTTCGATTTGGCTCGCTCCTCAACGATTTTTCTCACTCGAACCAACCCAAACCAACTTTTCTTCCTCTTTTCTCCCTTTCTCTATTCTTCTCTTTTGATTGGCTGAAAATGAGTGTGGGGAGAGGGTTATGGATGCCCTCTCCCTTTATATATCACAACACTCGACTTTCTCTCGGTGGCGAGTTTGGTCCCTCAACTTTGGACTTTATTTCTTTTTCTTCACTCGCCGGCTTCAAAATAAATAAATAACCAGTTGTTACAAGTCCACCCCCCTTAAATAGGTTTCGTCCCCGAAACCCGTTATTCCTCGAACAAACGTGGGTAATGCTACCTCATTTCTTCTTCAGTTTCCCACATTGACTCGGATCCCTTCCTGTGCCTTCACTATACCCGCACAAGAGGAACCGTTTTATTCCTCAGCCTCTTCTCCTTTCGATCGATGATTGCCACTGGTTGCTCCACATAATTGAGTCGTTCGTCTACTTCGATATCTTTCAGTGGAACAATCATATCTTCATCTGCCAAGCCCTTCCTTTGATGAGATACATGGAATTTCGGGTGAATTCCATTTAGCTCATCCGGTAACTCCAGTCTATAGGCCACCTCTCCTACTCGAGCAATAATTCGGAAAGGACCTATGTACCTCGGGCTCAATTTGCCCCGCTTTCGGAAGCGAATGATGCCCTTCCAAGGTGAGACCTTCAACATAACCCGGTCACCCACCTGGAACTCAATCGGCCTGCGTCGTTTATCAGCATACGACTTTTGTCTATCGTTGGCTGCCTTCATGAGGCTTTGATCTTTTCAAGCTTCTCAGTCGTAGCCTCGATCACCTCGACGCTCCCTAACTCCTTTTGACCAATATCACCCCAACAAACGGGTGTTCTGCATCTCCTACCGTATAGCATCTCATATAGGGGTATACCAATGCTGGCATGATAACTGTTGTTGTACGAGAATTCAGCTAACGGTAGGTGGTCATTCTAACTTCCTCCAAAATCGATAACACATGCCCGAAGCATGTCCTCCAATGTTTGAATGGTTCTTTCTGACTGAGAATCAGTCCGGGGATGATAAGCCGTGCTAATATGTAACCTCGTCCCCATAGCGTCGTGGAATTTCTTCCAAAATTTAGATGTAAACCGGGTGTCACGATCAGACACAATAGACACCGGCACACCATGACGAGTTACAATTTCCTTGATGAACAGGTTAGCCAACCTCTCAGATGAATATGTCTCGCGGATCGGTAGAAAGTGAGCATTCTTCGTTAGACGATCAACTATCACCCATATGGCATCATACCCTTTCAGGGTACGCGGCAACTTTGTAATAAAATCCATGGTGATCTGCTCCCACTTCCATTCCAATATATTCAAAGGTTGGATCTTTCCATACGGCTTCTGATGTTCGGCTTTCACTTGCAGACAAGTAAGGCACTTACTCACATACTCCACTACATCACGCTTCATACCCGGCCACCAATAATCTTTCTCATGTCTTGGTACATCTTTGAAGCACCGGGATGAATGGAGTATCCAGTCTTGTGAGCTTCATCCATGACCTTCACGCGTAGATCCCCAAAATGAGGATTCCACACACGAGCGAATCGAGTTCTAACACCGAGTGTGTTTTCACCCAACTCTGCGACCAGACCTCTCATTCTTTCAGAGTTAAGTTGATCTTCTTTCAATGCTTCATCTTGAAACTCCTTGACTTGCCTTATTATATCGCAGGTCATGATTAGCTGATAAGCTTTCACCCGAATCGACTCGGGTCTCTCCTTTCGACTAAGGGCATCCGCCACCACATTGGCTTTGCCCGGATGGTAGTGGATCTCGTAATCATAGTCTTTTATGAGCTCCAACCATCGTCTCTGCCTCATGTTCAAATCCTTCTGCTCGAAGAAGTACTTCAAGCTCTTGTGGTCAGTGAATATGGTGCACTTCGTCCCATAATATAGTGCCTCCAAATTTTTAGTGCAAAGACCACAGCTGCTAGTTCCAAGTCATGAGTAGGATAATTGACCTCATGAACCTTCAACTGTTGGGATGCATAGGCTATAACCTTTCCCCTCTGTATCAACACACACCCCAAACCCGAGTAGGAAGCATCAGAATAAACCACCAGATCTTCGCTTCCATCGGGTAATGACAGAGCTGGAGCCTGAGTCAACCTCATCTTCAATTCCTCGAACGCCTTGTCTTGAGCTTGACCCCATACAAACATCACATCTTTTCGGGTCAACTTAGTTATTGGAGAAGCGATCTTAGAAAAGTCTTGAATGAATCTTTTGTAGTAACCCGCCAAACCTAGGAAGCTACGAATCTCGGATGGCGTCTTTGGTGACTTCCATTGCATAACCGCCTCCACCTTTGACGGGTCCACCATAATCCCGTCATGATTCACCACATGACTCAAAAACTGAACCTCGCGCAACCAGAACGCGAACTTGGAGAACTTGGCGTATAACTTCTCCCTTCTCAACGTCTCTAGAACTTCCCGAATGTGACCGGCATGCTCTCTCTCGCTCCTCAAGTAAATCAGGATATCATCAATAAACACGATCACTGATTTATCCAACATCGTTTGACACACTCGATTCATCAGATCCATAAAAGCAGCTGGCGCATTGGTCAAACCAAAAGACATGACAAGGAACTCGTAATGACCATATCACGTGCGGAAAGCTGTTTTAGGGATATCTTGCTCCTTCACCTTCAACTGATGGTAGCCCGATCGAAGATCTATCCTTGAAAACCAACTGGCACCTTGAAGCTGATCAAACAAATCATCGATTCTCGGTAAGGGGTATCGGTTCTTTATCGTCAACTTATTCAACTCACGGTAGTCAATACACATCCTCATACTACAATCTTTCTTCTTCACAAACAGGGCCGGAGCACCCCAATGAGAGATACTAGGTCTAATGAACCCCTTATCAAGCAGTTCTTGCAACTGATCCATCAACTCTTTCATCTCGGTCGGAGCCAGCCTATATGGTGCCTTGGCAACAGGTTGGGCACCCGGTATCAGATCAATCTGAAACTCGATCTCTCTGTCAGGTGGCACTCCTGATAAGTCTTCTGGGAACACGTCAAGAAAAGTCACACACAACCGGTACATCGGCTAGTTGTGGTGTTGGCGTATCCACATCCTTTACATAGGCCAAGTAGGAACCACATCCACGCCTCATACACTTTCCCGCCACCTCCATCAAAATTACTTTTGGAATTGTCGTGACCCGATCACCATAAACCGTCACCGAACTCTCGTCAGGCGCTAACGGCTGAATCATCTTCCTGTGACACATAATGTTCGCCTCGTAGTCCGCTAACCAATCCATCCCAAGAACCAAATCAAAACCACCTAAGGTCATCACAAACGGTCTAACCGGAAACTTATGACCCTCTAGCTCCACATCACAGTTCTCTATCATCTCAGAAATCCTGGTAGATTTACCTATGGCAGTTTCTACATCAAAGGCGCCTTAACACGTCTACTACTAACAGGCAGCTTAGCACAGAAAGCAGCAGAAATAAAACTTTTACTAGCACCAGAATTAAATAACACAGAAGCTAAAGTTCTGTAACATCTACCCATTTTGAAAATGTAAACCCGAACCCGTTCTATTGGTATTATAAATCAAGCACATTAATTCAAACCATTACTATCAATTTGATGGTTTTTTTTTATTATTTAACAATCAATGTATTATTTAATTAATTTCATGAAATTGGTGATTAAAAATTATATTTTAATCCTTCATTTAATAAGTTATTAAACTTATGTGGTTTCATATAACATTTATGAAATTCTAATTATTACATAAAAATAATAATTATTTTCCAAAATTCTACAAAAGTTATATAGATTTATATTTAATATGAAATTTATAAAGATAAATAGATGTATCAAGATTTATCAATTTTCTTTACCACCTTAATAATTTAATGATGAATAAGATATAATTTACATAATGTTTAATAAATTAATCATTTAAAATTTGGATTTTATATAGTATAGGGTTGGGAATGTAATTAATTAAAACTTTGTTGTAAAAGTTTTGGTCATAAAATAATAAGTTAATAAACCACAGGGACTGAATCTGTAAAATGGTTTCAAACCATTTTCCCTTCCCCGATCTTCCGGCCGCCGGCCGGCGAAGCTCCGGCGCGGCGCCGGTGTGGTCCAAAACCCATTAAATGGTGCAATAAAGAACCCTAAACGCTCCTAAACACTTCGTGGAAACGATTCGAACCCCATTATGAACCTTAAACGTGTTTAAACGATGGTTATGAACCCGTTTGAACCAAGTAACCGTCGTCTTAAATCCTGGAGCCGTTCTACCATTAAACACCAATAATAATTCAATTAATCAGACAACATCAACCACATAACTATCTCTAATCTATTACCAACGCTTAATTCCATCTGTAAACACCCAAACATCGAATTCATGTCTTCTCTCATCGCGGGTCTGCAACTTATTGGGGAACCTCCTTCTGAACAATGTGACTCCAAATTGATATGGGGCTTTCGATCGGAATACAACCATGAATCTGTACACGAAGTTAATTTGAGTATTAACGATGTTTGCATCTCGAACTATACCCAACTGTGGTCGCGACGTTTTCTTCTCATTTCAACATCGATTCGATCGTGTTTCTGGTAATTACACACACCCATACACTCGAATTAATCTAGGTAACAAAAACCCTATGTTTGATTTGGGTATCAGGATCAATCTCATGTTCGATTGGATCCAAATCATTCTAGGATTCATATGGAAAATTGGGGGTTTACTCATTTAAAGGTTAAAAGATTTAAAAAGAAGTTCTTAAACAGATATGGGCTTCTGCCCAACCGGTTACAGCATCACATCTCCACTCAAGGGACCCGGGTTCGAATCCGGGGTCCCTCAATCCTTATTTTTATTAACTATTGATTCTTTATTTTATTATTTCAATTTGCATACAATATTAATATATTGTTTAGTTAAAATAAAAATTATTTTTTATTTATAAAAATATTTCAGAAGTTATTAAATTGATTTTCAAAAGATTTCAACACTTATAAATTTTTAAATTTATTTATTTGTTTTAAACAATAATAAATGTCATATAAAAAAAACATTATTAATTCTTTTATGTACTATAAAGCTATTATGGTTCAATTTAGATTATTTCTAACATTATAAATTAATATGATAAATGATTAATTTTGTAAAAAGACATTTAAATATCATTTAAATAATTAGTTGTTATTTATTTATTTTTGACCATGCTAAATGACTTTAAATAATTTTAAATTATTTTGCAAGTCATATAATTAAGTACATTATAAACATGGGTCAAAATGTATTTTTTAAAAATTTAAATATCCTATTATGTGTATTTAAGTTCATATATTTAAATGATTTTCTTTTAAAATAATAACTATTTATATGCTTATGGACTTGATACAATAATTTAAAAAAAAAAAACATTTAAAATAATAATGGATATAATATTATCTTTATTAATCTCTAAAACTTGAGAAATTATGAACTATTCTTAGAAAATTATTAAGATTTAATTACATCGTTGTTATTAAACTTCATTTCTAAAATATTCAATCATATAAACTTATATAATTCTTTCTAATGGAATCAAAATGTAAATAACTATATTATAAACTTATTGCTCAGTAAAAACCTTAAAAATATTAACACCCTAATTCTTGTGAACGTTAATCGAATTGTTAACCTTAACCTTTATCTTGTAAATTATATATTTAGGTGCTTGTAATGGATACTTTGGATTTATCTTTTGGATCTTACTTTAATCTTTTACATCATCTTGTAATGCCTATATCCATGTGAGTATTTCCATACCCCTTTTTGCTTATTTTCACACTTTGGGGTGAAACATGTTAACTTATACTTTGCACTTGTAAACTTATTTGAGACTTGTAAACTTTATGGCAATTCATCATGTTAAGTTGTGGTTAGTTGAACTTTTGTGGTTACCATGTTATGGCGTTATATGTACAATCATTAACTATTGCTAGCCCAGCGAAGTCATAGATCTATGGGTAAGACAAGCCTGCTTGGTTGATCCAAGTACACTTAGCTGATCGTATATACTTTTAACGTTTGAGACTTGTAAAACTATTGTCAAGGTTTGATTGTTGCATTGTTCATAACATCCCTAATCACTTTATTCACTAACTTATGACTTGAATTGCCATCTTTTATATACTTATGTATTGAAAACTATGGATTGCTCACCAACATTTTTATGTTGACCCCTTTATTTTTAACATGTTTCAGGAATACCTCAAGTGTGTGATCTACTCTTTGAAGCTTATTGCATCTAGGATTGGACCTAGTATTAAAATGGATGAACATGTTATTTGAAACGTTTGTATATGATGTATTCGTTGTTGAAGCATTTGTTTGTAATGTTATTAATGAAACTTATGAATAATATATTTGGATTTAATAAATAGCGTTATGTGGCTGTGAACAATCGTAACCCTCACATCTCGACGTTTCCGCCGTCAAGGTTGGGGTGTGACAGATTGGTATCAGAGCCCATAACTATAGGGATTTAGGTTATTAGAAATGGTGACCTAGACTATAGTTGCATGAACCTCATAGAAAGATCCTTATAACTTTGTGCTTACATGTTGTTTGCATGCTACATGATGCTATACCTTTTGTGCAACTTGATGCCTTAGCATAGGATTGCCTTATGTATGCTTAAACTTAGTTACTTGTCTCCCTAAACTTAACTTTGACTCTTTGACCCTCCCCGACAAATGAACTTCCTAAACCTATTCTCAACGACACGTGGAATCTACACTTATCGTGGGTTCAATTTCTTAGACTCTATGTCTAATCTATGAAAATCTCATCAGGGTTTTGATTTCATAAACCAAAGAAATTTGTGTGACACATAGACACCTGTATTCTGGATTTCCTGGCAAAAGGCCTTCGGGCTAAGGCAAGCATATCGTATAAATCTCATTGTGAGACCAGTTATGCTTACCTGGGGATTTCTGGGATGAGTGATAAACTATGGTCAACATACACAAGTCTCTATGGCAAATGGGTCAATTTACCTTGACGTGTCAACGATTCCAAATGGTAATGTGTTACCAAATGGAACCATCCTCTTTGTGTCTTAAAAATCCTTGATTCTTTGATCTGGTTTATAACCAAAGTTTTAATATCTTCTCGTTCTTATCATACATAATGTTCCTGTTAATATTGAACCTAACCTACATTTCAACTCTTACGTTAAAACACCGTTATACGTTGAGCGTTTCATATAACTATTTCTATATCTTGACCAACGCGAACATGGATCATAATATACCCAAAGATATTGGGAATCTAAACCGAATGGTCATCAAAAACTTTAAACCGTTACTTATGGTTCTCAAGTCTTCTTAAGGATGTGTCCCGTAACTAAGAACATGCAACGCTATAAGTGGAATTCCTACATCTCGCGATACTTTGTCTAGGCAAAGTGTAAATGGTGGTTTGACCCGATCATTGAATCCATTTACTTGACTCGAAACCGTTGAGATGAGTGATCACTTATAAGAACGCATGTCTTCAATAAGGCTATGATTGACCTTATATCTTGAGAAGTCCATGTATTCCTTTCGATTGTGAATCGAATGTTCACATCTTATTGTGGTGTTGAATAATTTCCTGCTCTTGATTTCGTCTTCCCGATTGAAACCATTCAAGATTTGAACACTATCAAAACAAATCCTGCTACCTTAAGCTTGTAAGCATGATTTTTCCTTTTGTTACATTGATGTAACTTGAAATTTTCCGAATTTCCAATTGATATTATTTTTCCTTTCGTTGTTAAGTCAAACTCCGTACCGTCTGCACCATGAGAAATGCAAGTGTTTGCAAGTCAACCTATGACTAAGAACACCCGTATCTCCTAAATGATTCTAACTCATCAAAACAGGGGTGATTCTCTTACTTTGATGATTCACTATTCATTTCGATAAATGGTTTCCAATTGTGATTTATAAAATTTCGTCCTCTGGATCGGGGTGATTTCCTTATCCTGAGGATTGACTTCAATTATTTTCTTTGGAATGACATTTCATAAATGACATGATCTCACCAAAATAGGATTGAAACCCGTACTTTGGTGACAAATGTCAATCTTCGATTGTTTTCTTGTTATTATGAAATTCAATCATCAAGATAGGCGTGAATTCCATACCTTGATGATAATATCATCTTTATGAATTGTAATTGTTCAAAAGAGACGAATTTATCAAAGTAGGAGTGAATTCTGGATTTTGATGAAGAAGTTCATCTCGTTATATTTTGTTTTGTAAAACTTCACCGTTAAGATAGGAGTGATTTCCCTTACCTTAATGGTGAGTTACCTCGTCTTATTTTTGTGGATCCTCAACAAGGAGTTGGGATCGAACTTTTTGATTGGTAAGTTAGTGGTCATACCTTGGGAATACACCATCAAGTTAGGAGTGAAAACCACACCTTGATGACCATTCTCATTTCTTGAACTCCAACTTACCAAGGTTTTAATCAAGTGACAAGAAACATGTCGTAACTTGAAGGGTGAACCAATGTTAGCGTTTGGACCTATCAAGCCAAAGCATGATTTCTGAACTTGTAAGGAGACTCGATCGCTCTACGTTGATTTTGATTCCAAGCTTGGAGCATTTAAAATTTTTAAACGATTTCTTTCTCTTTATCTTCATATTTTAACTTGATCTAGCTACATCGAACCATTTATTTCTTACTTATCAACTTTCATTTTTAGTTGTCATCAACACATGATTGTGTGATGGTAGCCTTCTTAAACAATCTTTCCGCTAAATAAAGGCATTATCAACTTGTGTTCATGTCTTTCTAACTTTCTCAGATGTGCTTATGGGTTTGATGAACCGCGTGTGCAAGCTGTACCTGGAAAACTATTTGCCATTGCCTTTATCGTTGATATTCGGAATTATTTAAATTCCAATCCGATCCTGAACGACGTCTTTATTTAACTCTTTACTCATAACTAAAAAGACAATTCCCATTATGTTGGTTAACCTTGCACTTCTAATCTTGAAAATATCTAAATCTCTATCTTGATTGCGACTCACAAGACTTGCTATTACACTCATTCCGATGTGGACAAAAGGATCATGAATTTCCGCGATTGGTATTCATGGTTCGGCATAAAGGAAACGTTGACGTAGCTTGGTATACGTTCAAATTGCCTTGTACTTCTTGATGTCCTTTGGTGCATTATTGACCTATAGGCTTGTTTCTTTATTGATTTTGTCCTCCTAAACCTTAAACTGATTATCACAAATCTTCTAACGACCCTTAATAATGTATTCCGAATGCTTTCCCCTCAAAACCGCGCTTATCCTGGAAACCTATTGCAATGATGCCCTCATTCTAAACTGAATCCTTAATCATAACAAACATGGTTCTCGTATCAACTTTAAGCTAATAAAATTTTGAAACCTCAAAGACATAAGTAAACCAGAAACGATCATCTAGAAGCTCCGTTAAAGTTATTTGCTTGAGAAGCTTCTATAAATTCCATGTCCCATCCAAAAAGCAACTTGAACTTATTTCTTATGTTCGTTAAGCCGAGTCCCGTGTCGATCTAATGTCTGTTATTTCACTCATGTCAACACCTTCATAATCATCTTGAACCTGTTAAAAAAAAACGTTTATCAAATTAAAAAAAAAAAAAAAATTAGATTAATAATCTTGTATCCTATACCAAGAAACACATGAGATCATGAACTATGAAACTTGACAAACTTAAGCATAACAAAACATCATAACTAAACTTGTTGAATTTAAACGCCTCCAAGAGTTCACCTGCGAACGTGAAATGAAATCTAAGGCTCCTCATCTTCTTGAAATTGGTCTTCTCGTGATTAAATTTCGGGACGAAATTTCTTAAAGTAGGGGAGACTGTAACATCTACCCATTTTGAAAATGTAAACCCGAACCCGTTCTATTGGTATTATAAATCAAGCACATTAATTCAAACCATTACTATCAATTTGATGGTTTTTTTTTTATTATTTAACAATCAATGTATTATTTAATTAATTTCATGAAATTGGTGATTAAAAATTATATTTTAATCCTTCATTTAATAAGTTATTAAACTTATGTGGTTTCATATAACATTTATGAAATTCTAATTATTACATAAAAATAATAATTATTTTCCAAAATTCTACAAAAGTTATATAGATTTATATTTAATATGAAATTTATAAAGATAAATAGATGTATCAAGATTTATCAATTTTCTTTACCACCTTAATAATTTAATGATGAATAAGATATAATTTACATAATGTTTAATAAATTAATCATTTAAAATTTGGATTTTATATAGTATAGGGTTGGGAATGTAATTAATTAAAACTTTGTTGTAAAAGTTTTGGTCATAAAATAATAAGTTAATAAACCACAGGGACTGAATCTGTAAAATGGTTTCAAACCATTTTCCCTTCCCCGATCTTCCGGCCGCCGGCCGGCGAAGCTCCGGCCGCCGGCCGGCGAAGCTCCGGCGCGGCGCCGGTGTGGTCCAAAACCCATTAAATGGTGCAATAAAGAACCCTAAACGCTCCTAAACACTTCGTGGAAACGATTCGAACCCCATTATGAACCTTAAACGTGTTTAAACGATGGTTATGAACCCGTTTGAACCAAGTAACCGTCGTCTTAAATCCTGGAGCCGTTCTACCATTAAACACCAATAATAATTCAATTAATCAGACAACATCAACCACATAACTATCTCTAATCTATTACCAACGCTTAATTCCATCTGTAAACACCCAAACATCGAATTCATGTCTTCTCTCATCGCGGGTCTGCAACTTATTGGGGAACCTCCTTCTGAACAATGTGACTCCAAATTGATATGGGGCTTTCGATCGGAATACAACCATGAATCTGTACACGAAGTTAATTTGAGTATTAACGATGTTTGCATCTCGAACTATACCCAACTGTGGTCGCGACGTTTTCTTCTCATTTCAACATCGATTCGATCGTGTTTTTGGTAATTACACACACCCATACACTCGAATTAATCTAGGTAACAAAAACCCTATGTTTGATTTGGGTATCAGGATCAATCTCATGTTCGATTGGATCCAAATCATTCTAGGGTTCATATGGAAAATTGGGGGTTTACTCATTTAAAGGTTAAAAGATTTAAAAAGAAGTTCTTAAACAGATATGGGCTTCTGCCCAACCGGTTACAGCATCACATCTCCACTCAAGGGACCCGGGTTCGAATCCGGGGTCCCTCAATCCTTATTTTTATTAACTATTGATTCTTTATTTTATTATTTCAATTTGCATACAATATTAATATATTGTTTAGTTAAAATAAAAATTATTTTTTATTTATAAAAATATTTCAGAAGTTATTAAATTGATTTTCAAAAGATTTCAACACTTATAAATTTTTAAATTTATTTATTTGTTTTAAACAATAATAAATGTCATATAAAAAAAAACATTATTAATTCTTTTATGTACTATAAAGCTATTATGGTTCAATTTAGATTATTTCTAACATTATAAATTAATATGATAAATGATTAATTTTGTAAAAAGACATTTAAATATCATTTAAATAATTAGTTGTTATTTATTTATTTTTGACCATGCTAAATGACTTTAAATAATTTTAAATTATTTTGCAAGTCATATAATTAAGTACATTATAAACATGGGTCAAAATGTATTTTTTAAAAATTTAAATATCCTATTATGTGTATTTAAGTTCATATATTTAAATGATTTTCTTTTAAAATAATAACTATTTATATGCTTATGGACTTGATACAATAATTTAAAAAAAAAACATTTAAAATAATAATGGATATAATATTATCTTTATTAATCTCTAAAACTTGAGAAATTATGAACTATTCTTAGAAAATTATTAAGATTTAATTACATCGTTGTTATTAAACTTCATTTCTAAAATATTCAATCATATAAACTTATATAATTCTTTCTAATGGAATCAAAATGTAAATAACTATATTATAAACTTATTGCTCAGTAAAAACCTTAAAAATATTAACACCCTAATTCTTGTGAACGTTAATCGAATTGTTAACCTTAACCTTTATCTTGTAAATTATATATTTAGGTGCTTGTAATGGATACTTTGGATTTATCTTTTGGATCTTACTTTAATCTTTTACATCATCTTGTAATGCCTATATCCATGTGAGTATTTCCATACCCCTTTTTGCTTATTTTCACACTTTGGGGTGAAACATGTTAACTTATACTTTGCACATGTAAACTTATTTGAGACTTGTAAACTTTATGGCAATTCATCATGTTAAGTTGTGGTTAGTTGAACTTTTGTGGTTACCATGTTATGGCGTTATATGTACAATCATTAACTATTGCTAGCCCAGCGAAGTCATAGATCTATGGGTAAGACAAGCCTGCTTGGTTGATCCAAGTACACTTAGCTGATCGTATATACTTTTAACGTTTGAGACTTGTAAAACTATTGTCAAGGTTTGATTGTTGCATTGTTCATAACATCCCTAATCACTTTATTCACTAACTTATGACTTGAATTGCCATCTTTATATACTTATGTATTGAAAACTATGGATTGCTCACCAACATTTTTATGTTGACCCCTTTATTTTTAACATGTTTCAGGAATACCTCAAGTGTGTGATCTACTCTTTGAAGCTTATTGCATCTAGGATTGGACCTAGTATTAAAATGGATGAACATGTTATTTGAAACGTTTGTATATGATGTATTCGTTGTTGAAGCATTTGTTTGTAATGTTATTAATGAAACTTATGAATAATATATTTGGATTTAATAAATAGCGTTATGTGGCTGTGAACAATCGTAACCCTCACATCTCGACGTTTCCGCCGTCAAGGTTGGGGTGTGACAAGTTTGGTTCACTAGAAACGTACCAGACACAACGTCAGGGTCCGTCCTAGCCTCCTCCTGTGTCATGGTGAATGCCCTGGCACTCGCCCTCGATCCTTCATTCCCCGTCTTCTTCACCCCAGAAATCTCAGCCCTCGGCTTCTTACAATCCCTACTCACGTGGCCCTCCATGCCACAGTTAAAGCACCGGACCGTATGACAGTCCTTGGCTATATGCCCCGGCTTCCCACATTTGAAGCACACATTCAACCCCAGCCTACATTCCCCGCTATGTTCTCTCCCACACCTACCACACTTCTTTATACTAGCACCCGATGCGACCACACGGCGGTCGTCCACCCGTGCCTTCTTGTTACCCGCCGAGGCATCACCCCGACCAAACCTCTTCCCATGCCAGTTCTGATCACCACCACTCTTCTTGCTACCTCCAGTCACCACCACCGTTCTCTCATCATACAGTCTCCCCGCCAAGTCCACCGTCAACCTAAACGTGCTCGGTCAGGCAACGATCATGTGCCTGCGAATATCCGCTGGCAAACCCTGAATTTATCTTTTCATCTTCCGTGACAAAGGTGTCACTTGGTCCGGCACCAGACGCGCCATCTCATTGAACTTGGTAGTATACTGCTGATGTTTCATGGTCCCCGCCTCCAGATGCAGGAACTCTCTCTCTACTTTATCCATTTCTCTATAAGGACAGAACTCCTCAATCACCAACTTCTTCAATTCAGGCCATCTTATTCTCCTGATTACCCGATTACCCTCTGCTTGGACAATATTGTCCCACCAGCATAAAGCCGAGTCCACGAACAAATGAGTGGCAAACTTCACTTTCTGATCTTCCCGGCACTCGCTGATGTCGAGAACAGCCTCCATCTCTCTCACCCATCGATGAGCAGCAGCAGCAGTGCCATAACCGTCGAAAGTAGGGGGCTTGCATCTCATAAACGCCCCATAGTTACAGCCTCGTGCCACCTCTTGCACATGCTCATCTTCCTCTTCCTCGTCATCATTATCAGAGAAAATCATTTCAGGCTCCGGTTGCTCTCGTCCCCGGAGGCCCTGTTCCTCTCCTTTCTTTCTCCTTCTTTCACTGCCTTGGTAACTTCGGTCACCACAGACGGTAAGATTGTCTGCATGACCTAATGCACTTCTTCAACAACAGCCAACTTTACCGAGGCCCTCATGTTAGAAATCTCATCCTCAGCCTCCGGATGAGGGGTCTCAGGTTCTTCAGGAACCACCTTTTCAACTCTAGGCCTTCCTCTTTTGGGTCGCGGCTCAGCATCAGGCTCACCACGGCCTCCACCCCTAGAAGCTTTAGAAGATCTACCACCAGCCATTCTATCACACTGAAAGATTCAAACACCAACACGGTCATTCAAGGAAACAACTCAGTTTATGTCAAGTATAGTAAGTCCCTAATTATAGTGGCCAGTTGTGATTAGCCACTTACTTTACTCTTCATACTCCGAGCATTACCTATCCTGACTACATTAGTATCTAAATCTACATACAACATATAAACCACATAACATGCGCACATAATACCGGTTATCATTAAGAAAATACCTGATGGCACGCAGCTACTCAGGTTGGCATCCCATCCCCTTTCCGTCACATTCTCAGTTTAGGTTAAGGTTCATTTGAAAATTTACCCATTTCACTTAAACTTTGGCTCTGATACCAACTTGTAAGGCCCCGTTCCCGGGACGCTTACAGTTGGATCATCATCGCACATAAAACAGATATTTACATTTGTATTTCATAAAACACCGCAGCTGAAATTTTAAATAATCTTTCATTTCCATGTAAATGCTTTTGCAAGTTAATACAACATCCATTACAAAACACAGTTTGTTCGCATTACAATGCAAAAACATCAATCAAATGAATGCAATCAAAAAGGAGCCGAGTAGCCGCCTGTGCCATCCTCAGCAATCATTACCTGCCAACTGGAAACACATAAAAAGTCAGCGTTGCTGAGTGAGTTCTAGTTTTATAATAAAACATACTTTACTTTCATTAAAACCTTTCATTTTCACATGCGATCATACATCATCGTATACACAGATAATATCATTATTATTTTCATCATTCATTCATACTTTAACTTTTACATTCTTTTATATTACAACTTTTTCTTGCCATCAACATAAACCTTACCCTTCTGTTCATTGTACTGGACCTAGGCCTATCATAGACCTTCTATAACGATGCACCGCACCTCATGGCCACAACACCTAAGGTAAAGTTTAGGTGTACTATGCAATACCTTTCTGTTCATGGTTCTGGACCTAGCCAATCATAGACCTTCTAAAACGATGCATCGCACCTCGTGGTCACAGTACCTAAGGTATGAATATAGGTGTACCATTGCCATATGCGATACCTTTCTGTTCATGGTTCTGGACCTAGGCCTATCATAGACCTTCTATAACGGTGCATCGCACCTCGTGGTCACAGTACCTAAGGTATGCAGCAATAGTTCTATACAAATGGTCAATAACAAAGAAAGACCCCGATGTGCACCATGCTTGCAAGATTTTCTACTTTCATTACTCATTAATGCATGCACTCTTACTTCATGTTCCTCTTTTCTTTATCTTTCACTTTACGTTACATAATACTTCATATTTTTCATTAACATGACACGTAAAGCCACCAGAAAGATAAACATACATCATAACAAGGAACATAGCATACACAACCATCAACATCATACAAGGCAACATTATACATACATAACATCATGCATAAACATGCAACATCATCGCCATGCCCAATATAACCTCTAAGGCCTCTATAGTCATCGTACATGAAACTTACGGGAGAATTCTACGTCAATGCTTACATCAGTTTTTCCCCCTAAGTTAGAGTGTTGAACTAAGCTTCTCCTCGGGTGCAATAGCCCTATTCGGGCGTATGGACACCCTTCAGTCGCATGGCCTCTAGGCGACTAAACATCATTCGATTGGACTCATGCGGATGAACATCTATGCAAATGAACACCCAGTCTGCTTATGGACCTCATGCGGATGGAACTAATGTGAATGAGCACCTATGCGACACTGACCTCATGCGAATGGACTCAATGCGAAGGAGTCCCATCGATTGGAACCAATGCGACTAAGCACCTATGCGACTGGACCCTCAGTCGTATGAGTCCCCATGCGACTGGACTCCCAATCGTACGAATGAAACTTTAGTCGTGCGAATGGACCCTTAATCGTGCGAATGAACCTCAATCGCACCTCAGTCGGCTGTATGGCCTCCAGTCGGTCGCCTAGCCCTAGTGATGCAGAAAGGAGTTCATCCCGAACCCAATCTGCCATTTTCGGCCTCCAAGCTCATCCAAACCCATTCTAAGCTTGAATCAACCATCCTAGACCTTAGGAATGCATACCACAACACCATTCAAGCACACACAAGCCCGGAAAGAAACTCCAAACGCACCACACGCAACACACCAAAAATGGGTCAGAACACAACATACAAAAATGGGTTTTCTATGCTTTCAGCCCCAAAATCGTTTGAAAACAAGTAAAAGTGGGGTCCTAGAACTCACACAAACAATCACAAGGAGAAGAGCTTTGATTTGGCTCGCTCCTCAACGATTTTGCTCACTCAAACCAACCGAAACCAACTTTTCTTCCTTTTTTCTCCCTTTCTCTCTTCTCCTCTTTTGTTTGGCTGAAAATGAGTGTGGGGAGAGGGTTATGGCTGCCCTCTCCCTTTAAATACCACCACACTCGACTTTCTCTCGGTGGCGAGTTTGGTCCCTCGACTTTGGACTTTATTTCTTTTTCTTCACTTAACAGCTTCAAAATAAATAAATAACCGGGTGTTACATCATCAGCCAGCTTGGGGAAAAATTTGTCATGTAGATATGAAGTGTATCTTGGATGAAGTAGATTGTTTCACTGGATCAAAGATCGTTATCCGCAGCTTTCTTTATATCTTCATTCCTCAGCAGCACTAACTCTTTAATTTTCTCAACATATCCCCATTCTGTTATGGGATATGTATATTGATTTCCTTCAAAGCTCTTTATTGCTGTTGAATTGCTGTTGTAGTATCCAACCCTCTTAAAAAAGTCATCATCTACCAATGTAGAGGAGTTGGATTTTGACCTTTTCTGCCCTAGCTTCCTTTTTATGTGCTCAGCATCCTCTCTCTTAGCTTCTTTGAGCATATCATCTCTCAATTTTGTCTTTAACTTTCCCATTGAAATAGAGAAGTCTTTTTCTCTTGGGTGTATTAGGTAGTTAGAGATGATTAAGCTTTGTAGATCCTTAATGTCACATTCAGGAAGACTCAGTAATGTTTCTACATCATGGAAGTATTTGATTCTTCCAGATGTTCTCTTATTAACTGCATAATCCCTGTCTGGATCATATTTCTAGGCCATAATCCTGTTTTATTCCATAGAACTGGGAGTTGTGAGATGATCAAATAGCTCTATCAATTTTGACTTTTATTCAGTTATTTCCCTCACAATAGTTCCCCATGGCCATACCTTGCCAGGAATAACTTCTCGGGATTCTCTGATAAGCTTTTCCTTCCCTTTGTGCTGGTCTTTGCTCTCAACAGTTACATGCTCAGCAGGGAGTTTGTTTTGATGCTCATAAGCAGGATTTGAAGCTTCAGTCTTGAATTTCACACTAGTTTCTAGCTCCACTTTCATCACATGCTCCATCATTTTTCCCAACTCAGCCACTGATTTTCCCTTCAGCTAATTCACTTTGTAGTTATGACCTTGTAACCAACAAGTCATATTGTATCTGCTTAGCCTTGATGTATCATAGTGAGCCAGCTCCTTCTTTGTTTTCTAAATTGACTAATAGGCTGTGAATGTCTCATAATTGCAGTTGGGGATCATAAACCTTGCAAGCTCAAATTCTTTTAGCATATCCTTCATCTCATTCATGCTCATCCTTTCCACAATGTCATATGGAAAGCCATGATTGATCAGAGTCATAAACATTGCTGATTCTTGCCTTTCCTCCAATATGTTGATGATTGTCATCAGGTGTTCATCCTTGTTAGTTTGTTCCTTAGGAGATTCTATCTTTCTCAGCTCTTCCCACTCAACATCACTCTCAGTTTCACCATGAGACAAAGGCTTTAAAGTGGAAACAACCACTGAAAGAGTGTGCTCTGGAAATATAGATTTTGACCTTTTTGGAGAATCTTGAACTTCAATTGCTTCCTTCTTAAATGATCCTAAGTACTTCCTTTTCCTTGAATATTGTATGATTTTCTTTGAAGCTTCAGCAGATTCTTTTGTTTGTTTTGTTGTAGGAGCACTTGATTCGAGGGCACATATCTTCATTTTTAGCTCATCAATCTGTGCATCTTTTCTTTTCAGCAGAAAAGATTGTTCATTCAGAGTTTGGTTTGCTTTATTTTTCTCCAACACTAGCTTCTCTCTTTCTGCCTTTTCAAATTCAATTGACTCTTGGAGTTCTTTAACTAACTCATGCAAAGCATCAATCACTTTATTGTTTTCTTGTACATTCTCTCTTTCAGAGAGGCTTCTTGTTTCATCAATTGATCCTCTTCTCCCTTATCATCCCTTTTAGCTCTCTAATTCTTTCCAACCTTTTGTTTGACTTGATGATAAGTTTGTTATACTCAGTAACCAAATAACTTTTGCTTACATCAATATCATCATCTTCTAGGTCAACTTCATGATATGCTATAACATCAACATAGTTAGCTTCCTCGTCACCTTCGGGATGTTGATTAGCACTCTCATCCTCATTAAATTTAGTAGTAGCTGTACATGTTGAGCTCGAACTAGACTCCAATACTTGATCTGCTAGTTCTAGATGAGGTTGATGTTGCTTTTGAAGATTAGTGATTGGTGAGACAGGCTCAGTATCATTAGAGAGAACAAGGGTTTGAGATTTGGTTATTGATAATGGAGCAGTGCTGGCTTGTGAGGCTAACTCAGTCTCACCGGTGTGAACTGAGTTTTGAGACTAAATAGTAGAGATAGACTCTGTATGAACACTCTCAGGTGATTTATTTTGAGGAGTTCAAGGTTGTTGATGAATTAGTGATTGAGGGTGAATTGGAGAGATTGGTTGGGTGTTTTGACTGGCTGGTTATTAAGGTTGTGGGGATTTATGATAATGGTGTATGGGTGATTGAGGAGGGGAGTGTGAGGCTTGCTCAGTGTTGGTCCATGTGATCGAAAAACAGTGCAATTGAAGTGATGAATTGCTCAATATCTAACATCCATGCTAAACAATAACAATTGAGAAGATAGAATACAATTCTAACACATATTTGATAACAAAATGAACAATAACAATCAATAACATGAAGCACAATAATATTTCTGTGTAAAAACTGCTTAGAATAGATAACTTGCAACAATGATCAACGATTAGGGTTTTGCAAGCTTACCTTACAATGAGAATTGACAAAAGTATATATAGCAGTTATAGTTTCGCAGACAGTTTCGCTATCAGCGAAACTGTCATGCCGAAACTATAGTTTCGCCCGGCAGAACACAAGTTCGTCGGGTAAACTAGAACAACAAACTGTGAGCGAATGTACAGATTCGCTCACAGTTTCGCTGGACTGCCAAAATACACAATTTAAAGAACATACAAAAAGAAACTAACAAAGGTCCTATTACATGTAAAGTAAACAACTATACTAAGGTGAGTCCAACCTATACATGATCTTCAATACTCCCCCTAGGTTGGATCTCACTATCTTCACTCTTCTTGATTTGACTTGTCAGCTCCAGTTTCCTCTGCTGCCATTGATCTGTCTTCATCACCTCCTGCAGCAACATCCTCAGAAGCTTCAGCCAAAGATTCTCCAAGGTTCTTTCCTGCATCACTAGCTTCTTCAAAATGACCACTAGCCTTTGCAAACTGCCTGGTCAAATCTTGAACATCCATATTAAACTCATCCTGAGCTCTCACCCTTTCTGCTAACTTCTTGACCTCCAACCTTACTCCCCTGATCTTGTTGGCAACATTCATGAACAAACTAGCTTCTTTTCTAGTTTCCTCTCTAGCCCCAGCTTCAATGTGATTTTCACATAGTACCAAAAGATCTTCATCACAAAAACTAAACAACTCCATCGGATCAAATACTCTGAACTCCTTTCCATGTTTAGCTCTAATCACAGCCTCTCCAGTATTGTTTTCCTAAAACCACTTCTCAAAGTCCTGTAGTTGTTGGGGAATAGGATCAGCCAATCTTACCCGATTTACAGTTTTTGGAGGTTTAACTCTTAGTACAATCCTTCCTTTTCCTGTTTCCCAGTCTTTATCCTTCTTTGATCTCTTTCTTTCAGCTTTCATATATCCAAAAGAGTCAAAATTATCATTAAGTCCATTTTTTATCATTTCTTAAGAAATGATGCTCTTTCACTTAAGTGAGCATTGATCAGAGGTAGAGCTGCTAAACGTCTTAAATCCCATTTAGGCAAGGTCTTAAAAGCCTTCCTCTTAAGCATATAACTTATATTTCCTCCCCGTCTCTTGATCATAAACATCTTTAAACTTGGATTGTAACACCAGCTTATAATCTTCTTATCAGCTTCCTTCCTGCTTAATCCCTCTAAATGTTGGCACAAAGGAGTGATTTCTTCCACTTCCTTCTCTTTCACCAACCAATCATTCTTATCCATTTCAAAAACATCTGCATCATCCTCTCCTTTCTTAGCAACATAGATCAATGGTCGCTCATCAACTTCATAAAACTCAGGTTCTGAATCATAGTCTATGAGTTGTTCATCTTCCTTTTCTTCATCAACCAACCCTTTGCCTTTATCAGATACTCCTTCAGTAGTAGCTTTAACAACAACTTCTTCACCAACAAGATCTTTTTCAAAATCAAACTGCATGTTTACAAACCCAGCCTCAATAATATCTTCCTTATCAATTCTTCCAAAATCCTCTCTTGGAATTTCCTGCTCTCCTCCACTAGTAGTTGCTGCTCCAGAAGTGCCCTCTCCTACCTTAGATGAAGTACCCACATTCAGAAATGAGTACTTTGATGTATCAGTCAAATCATCTAACTCAGATTGAGTCAGTTGACTAGGTAGGCCGGCTACAGCTTTCAGTTGTGTAATCTCCTCAAACAACTTTTTAACCAGTTTGTTTTGATCAACTAACATTCTCTGCATTTCTTCAATCACCTCATCTTTATGTCTTTCTCTGATTTCCTGATTTGTAAGTTTAGTCTTAATCATACTCAGTTCATTAGCCAACGAAGTATTCAAGTTGCGTATCATATCCTCATCAAGACTTTCACTAGCCTCTCTTCTAGCTGTAAATCCCTCATGTCTATGTTTGGTTCGCCGCTCAGGCTCAGCAAAATCAGTTTTCTTCTTAGACCTCCTTTCTTTCTCAACCCTGACTTCCTCAGCTTGTGCATCAATATCCTCTTCAAAATCATAATCCTTTTCTTTGGCATATCTCTTCCTTTTCTTTGTAGCATCAGCTTGCTGTACTCTTGTTTCTTCAGCTCTTTTATTCTCAGACTCATCCACCCGTCTAATATAATTCCAGCGTTCTGGAGGATACATATTTTCCCAAAGATGGGTGATTTTACCACTAAAGTCGTGGCGAATGGCACAGCAGTCATCAAAAATACGGGGATTCATCTGTACCAGCCTCTTGATCTCTCCATGTTTTGGAACATCAGGTATAAGATCATCAAAAATCATCTGAAGAAAACGAAGGTACAGCAGCCATTTGTCTTTCTTTACAGCCATCACATTCTCTGCCATACATGCAAAAATCGATCTAGCTATATTGGCCTTCTCCCCTTTACAACACAACACCATTGCCTTAGCCCAATCAAGATTAAGTCCATCGGATCCACCTTTACGGTGATCTAGACACATGATAAAAACATGAGCGATATATCTCCATTCTTTAGATAAGAATGACTTCTTGATCTCTTTCCTTGAACCAAAGGCTGGTCCCTCATATCCCATACTTCTAAAAGCTTGAAACACCTCAGATTCTGTCATAGCTACTTCATCTCCAGAATCATCTTCAAGTCTAAGAATCCTCGAAACATTCTCAGCAGTGATCGTCACTTCGTGATCAATAACTTTGGCAGTGATCCGCTGTACATCTCCTCTAGTATCATACTCTGCAGATCGCCAAAAATCTCTTATATGAAGATCATAAATAGTAGGCGAATGAGATATGGCATAAGCTATAGGTGATCTTTGAAGCCATCTGATACAATCTCGAAATCCAGCTGCCTTAGGGTGAGTATCATCTAAAATGGCTGTGATGTTATTCCGCTCATCAAATTTGAGATTAGCCATGATAATAACCTGCTGAAGAAAACAAATAAATTTGAATGAGAAATTATGAAAAGAACAAAATAATACTAAAACAATGAAAACTAACAGTTTCGGCAAGCGAAACAATAGTTTCGCTCATTAAGACATGATAGTTTCGCTGAACAAAAACAGTTTCGACAATGAAAACTAACAGTTTCGGCAAGCGAAACAATAGTTTCGCTCATTAAAACATGTTATTTTCGCTGAACAAAAGACAATTTCGACAAGGTGAAGATAGATTAAAGAAGATTCGCTATTAATTTCTACAAGCAAAAACATAGTTTCGCTATAAAAAATTAGTTTCGCTGTTAAAAAAAATAGTTTCGCTGTTCAAAAGAAAACATGACCAAGCGAAACTGTGCAAGTTTAAGACCAGATTCTGCGAAACTAAAGATAATTTGGCGAAACTGTTAAGTTCGGCCGGACAGCATAACTTTACAGTTTCGCTGAGAAGATGAGAACTTTCGTTCAGTTTCGCAGAAGAATCTGCAATTTCGCTGGATGAATAGCGAACCCACCGAAGAGTGAAAATCCAAATCACTTAAAAGGAGATGATTTTAACCAGATTAAATGATATTACAAGGTTCGAAACTCACATGCGAATCAAATGAAACGATTAATCAGTCCAAAACACAACCAAAATGCAAAATCGCCAAATAAAGTCACGGAAAAACCCTAAGACCTACACAGATCGTTTTTACGAAATTATGAGAAGAATTTCGCAAAAACAACTTAAATAGAAAATAGTTTCGCTGAGAGCGAAACTATAAATTCGCAGGGCGAATTTACAGTTTCGCCTAGGGAAACTGTAAGTTCGCTAAGAGATAACCAGTTGACAACTAATTAGTAAACCTAGCGAAATTACAGTTTCGCCTTGCGAAACAATTAGCGAAAGTATAGTTTCGGCACCACCCCTTTTTTTTATTATATATATATTTTTTATTATTTTTTATTATTATTTTTTATCATGAAGCACATCACATAATGAGATCTAAATTAATCAGAGATCACATTCTCTAGATATTTATGAACATAAAGATGATCAAAAATCATCGACCAGCAATGAGATCATACTGAATACAGGATCTGATCACAATCTGCACGGAAACAACTGAAATTAGAACAAATCAATAACGATTGCTGATATAATTGTCCACTTAAACTCATGCCTTATCCTTTTTCAACAAACAGCTTATGATTTGTTTAAGGTTCAATTAGATGCTTTAGAATGTTAGGACCCCACAATCATTTGGTAAAAAACCTCACCCAACCTCAGGATTTCTTGAATTTTGAATCAATCTACATAGAACAAGGCTTGTGCATTGGTGTGCAAGTGATTATAAACAGAATATTTCATTCTTAAAGGAACTCATCGATAAGATGATTTGACATAATTATATCAAAATGGTGAGAGCTCCAGATCTATACTCACGTATAACAGAGGACATAACCATTTAAACATGAGCTGATGAGAGCTCCAGGTCAGTACTATCGTACAGCAGAGGAGATCATCACTCCAGGTCAGTACTTCCGTACAGCAGAGGAGATTAGCACAGACACAAGATACATCAACACAAGAATATGCCAGCTATGGTTCAGGGAGATGACATATCAAAGCAGACTAAACGAAAGATTCATTCTTAATCCAATTTTTGTCAGGACTCAGTTTTTGTGCAAGCCAAAACAATTGAGTAAATCCATACATTCTTAAGCATGATGTTTAATTTAATCATAGAGCTGCTGTCTACTTTATTCGTCAGGCTGAGTCTATCAAGCATATCGTTAAAGAATCTGATCAATTTTCCTTAAAAATTTATGTGAAACAGAATCCAGTATCAGTTACTATCATTTCTCATTGAAGCACCGGTCATGTATATAAATATATTAGAGAATATACAATCATTTCTCATCATGTTAAATTCCGATCTCAGAATTATGAAATTACTCCCCCAAATTTTTATTTTCAAATAATAAATAATTTCCATAAATTATTATTGTATTTTTTTTATTTTTTAATAAAAGGAACAGAAAATGAAAATTTAAAAAGTTATTAACCCGAGCATAGAAATCAATTCATAAAAACGAGGTTTATCAAAAGTTTTTGTGAAAAGATCAGCTTTTTGATTTTTTGTATCGATGGGTATAATATCAATGAAACCCTTTCTTGAGCATCACGAATCGCATGAATTCGTGTCTCGATATGCTTGGTTCGTGAATGATGAATAGGATTTTTAGCAATTCCAATGGCTGCTTCATTGTCACAAAATAAAGGTGTATGGAGAAAGTTAATTTCATAATCAATCATTTGATGTTGGATCCAGAGAACTTGAGAACAACAGCTGATGATGCAGCAATATATTCAGCTTCCCCTGTAGAAAGGGAAATAGTGGTTTGTTTCTTGCTCTGCCAAGATTCCAAACAATTCCCCAAATATTGACAACCTCCCGACACAGATTTTCTGTTTAACCTGCAACCATTGGAATCACTATCAGAGTAAGCATGTAAATCAAAATTCCCTCCATATGGATACCACAATCCTAAACGAGATGATCCTTTGAGATAACGAAATATTCTTTTGACAGCTTTCTCATGAGATTCCTTGGAGCCGACTGATATCTAGCACAGTAACCAACAGCAAAAGTGATATCAGGACGACTTGCAGTAAGATACATGAGAGAGCCAATCATAGATCTAAAAAGATGAGGATCAACTGTTTTCCGTTTTCATCTGGAGTGAGACAAGTCTGAGCAGTAAAGGGAGTCATCTCTGTAGAAGCATCATCCATCTTAAATTTCTTCAAAATATCTTTTATATACTTCTCCTGATGAATAAGAATTCCTTCTTTCTGTTGTTCAACTTGTTATCCAAGAAAGAAACACATTTCACCTATCATACTCATTTCAAACCTTTGGCTCATAACCTCTTCGAACTCTCTACACAATTGAGAATTTGTAGATCCAAAAATAATATCATCAACGTAAACATGGACAAATATCATTTCACCATTCACTTCTCTTTTGAATAGAGCCAAATCGATGGTACCACGAGAGAAACCATTGCTTAGAAGATATTGTGTAAGGGTCACATACCAGATTCTGGGTGCTTGATGAAGACCATACAGAGATTAGTCAAGCGTAAACACTTTATCAGGAAATCAGGATCCTCAAAACCTGGTGGTTGACACACATATATCTCCTCATCAATGTCTCCGTAGAGAAAAGCACACTTCACATCCATCTGATATACTTTAAATTGTTTATGAGCAGCATGAGCGAGAAATATTTTGATGCTTCAAGACGAGCAACTGGAGCAAAGACTTCTGTATAATCAATCCCTTCTTCTTGAGCAAAGCCTTGCACAACGAGTCTAGATTTGTTACGCACCACTACTCCTCGATCATCTGGTTTGTTCTTAAACACCCATTTTGTACCGATTGGATATTTGTTAGGAGGTAAATCAACCAAGGTCCAAACCTTAAGCTTTCTGAACTGTTGAAGTTCCAATTGCATAGACTCTACCCAACAAGGATCCTGTAGAGCAGCATGAACGTTCTTCGGGACAATTTGAGAGATGAAGCATGAGAAAAGACAAACATTAATTAAACCAGATTGACTTCGCGTGCGAACACCATCAGAGACAGATCCAATCACGTTATCAAGTGGATGATCTTTCAAAGTTTTGTAATCACTTGATGAAGGAAAGATGGTTGAAGAAGTATCGCCCATAGCCGGTGAAAGATTAGATGAAGGTGAATCGATGATAGGTGTTGGATCAGGTAAAGGAGAAGATGTAGGAGGTAAAGAATCAGATGATGATGCCAGATCAGTCATTGGAGACGAAGAACTAACATCAGTTGAAACAACATCATTTACTAATGAGGTGGATGAACTAGACGATGGAGATGATGAAATAATATTTGTTTGAGTATTTGGAATGGACGTATCATCATCGAAAACTGGCAGATTGAACGAATTGAACACAATATCGGAGTCAAAGAACCATGCTGGTTCAGATCTAACTTCAGAAGGATTGGATTCCTGCCAATCAACATAGAACGACTCTTGAACGATACGTGTTCTTTTGTATAAACCGATATGCCTTTTGGCGAAGTAGAATAACCAACAAAGTAACACTCATCAGAAACAGCACCAAACTTTGTCTTTTGAGATTGAGTATTCAGAAGAGTGCAAGAACAACCAAATGGTCGAAAGAAATCAATTAGAGGCTTTCTCTTATGAAAAAGTTCATAAGGAGTCTTCACTTTATCTTTCACAATTAACACCCGGTTTAGAACATATGAAGCACAATTTACAGCTTCAGCCCAGAAAATAATGGGTAATGAAGATTCTATCAGCATTGTACGAGCAGCTTCAACAAGAGTGCGATTCTTTCGTTCGGCAATACCATTCTGCTGGGGTGTTCTTGCAGCACTAAATTGTCTCACAATCCCTTTTTGAGCACAAAATGAATCGAGAATCTGATTTTTGAATTCAGTGCCGTTGTCACTTCTTAGTCCCATAACTTTCTCTTACTGATTGATTCGATAGAAAGAATTAATCTCTGCAATTCCTCTGCAACCTCGCCTTTGTGTGCAAGAAACCTCACCCATGAATATCTTGAGAAATCATCTGTAACAACAAGACAAAAAGATTTTTTAGCAATTGATTTAACACTAATTGGCCCAAATAAATCAGTATGTAACAACTCAAGAGGACAAGATATGCTATTTAGAAGTTTGGGCTTATGAGGTTTCTTATGTTGTTGCCCTTGGCACATGCCATGCATTTTTCATTAACAGAAAAATCTTTTAAAGGAAGTCCTCTAACAAGGTTGTTCTTTACTAATTTATTAACTATCTTAAAATTAACATGGCCTAACGACGATGCCATAAGAGAGACTCAGAGGTGATGCTTTTTGATGCGGTTTTTGAATGAGACAAGTATCAGCAGTAGCCTTGTGATTCGCTCTGGAATTCATATCGAGAAGATAACGTATTATGCATTATGGAGCACGCCCATGAGAATATTCTTTTCAAATAATCTCCCGGAACACCACTTTCTCTGATTTTTAAAAGTTAGACATTCATCAGATTTAAATAGAACGGAAGTCTTTATGTCTGTTTCCTCGAGCATTTTTTGAGACAACTTTGACTCAGGCTAAAGAAATTAAAAGCCAAATAGGAACATAGTTGACTTTTTCCAAAGTGAGAGAACCATTGGTAAAAGTTCTCCAATGTCCTTCCTTTTCCATCCTTTTTCACACCTTTTTATCGTCATCCAGCTACATATCTACATAACATGACAACCTACTTACATCATCCTCACTTCATCTATTTAATCACTTTCCGTATATGGATCAGTAGTCAAATGATCACAATCCCTTGATACCATAACCAGATGTCAAGTTGGAGGATTACACAGTATTTAGAGTAAACCACATCGTTTATACAATCTATGTATAACAATGTTATGAAGATCGTTTGACCGAACACATCTAAATGAACTATCAAATCATAAACTGTTTCCAATCTTTGAGACTCATGAGAATCAATAGCATACCCAGGAGTAAGAACAATTGAACTTTGTTTTTTAAAGAAGCAGATTTTTTACAAAATATTATTAACTAATTTGTCAATTTATTCCAAAACAGTTCCTATTAGAGGATCCTTGAAACAAAGAAGGACAATTTTTTACAAGAGACCTTTGACCACACCTGAAACAATGAGGTTTGAATCTAGGTCTGTGATGTGATGAAGTAAAAATAGGATCAACAATAATCTCCTCATCACATTCAGACAAACTAGAATCAACATCACTCAATGTCTCATGCAAACCATGAGTTTGATGTTTATTTGAACCAGAATTTTTCTTTACAAAATTAGAACAAGATTCATCTGACATATCAATAAAACTTGTACCACTGGTACTGGTGTCAGATGAAGAAGAAATACATTTCTCAGATGAGTCATATTTAATGGTGTGAAATATGGAATATGTTGAGAAAAGAACTTTTTTGAAACAATTAGTTTTAATTTGCTCAGTTGTTTTTGGAGAAAGATCAAGATGCATTACAATCATTATGAGAACAAAAATCATCACTACCATGATCTGAATTACAATATGGAATAAAACTATCAGAGAACATGGACATTCAAGTTGTTACATTTGAACTAGAACAACAAAAACAGAATTAAACTAGACTTATGATCTAAAACAGACTTCTGATTTTCAGGTGTACTAGAACTAGGTGCATCCAAGCCCACCTAGTTGGTCCATAGTCGTAGTCTTCATGATGTACTTAGAGTTTTCCCCACTAAACATGCATGACACTACTGTGTCATATTGTTTTGATTAAATCATTAGAAGGATGAGGAACAGGCATCGGAGAATAACAGTATGTACTAGGTGGAGGATAAACCTGTACTTTTTCATAACCCAAACTTGTTTTAATTCTTGCTCCCCGTTGAGATTTACAAAGATCATCATGTTTCATTCCAGAAATAGTCCATATTCTAACTTTGACTGAAGTTTGCTTGCTTCAAATTCAGCAAGAACAACCTTTCAGTCAAAGTATAATCTCAACATTTCTTTCCAAAACGATTCTTTTTAAATGATCATTTTCTTTTAAAGCCTCATTTAATTTCACAAAATATTTTGATTCATTCATTTTAAGTTCATCACTAATTCGTTTTAAATCCTTTTCATTATCAATTAACAAACGGTTAGCCTTTATAAATCCCAAGTATTCTAATTTACAAGCAGGTGAGCAATATCCTGTATACCTCATATGGAATCCCATTACCATCCCTTTCATCCTTTCAGCAGCTAAAGCTTTGTCACACATGCATACTGGAGTACTTGATTTCTTTTCCTCAACAGTAGCAGCAACATCATCCTTTTCCTTTCCTATCTCATCTTTTGAATTTCTTTTCTCACTTAAGCCTGCAGTTTCATCTTTTCATTTCCATCAGCTTTTTTCTCTTCATATTTACAAATGACTCATTTTCTCTTTTGAATTCCTTGAACAACACAATCCATTTCACCATCTCATCTACCTCACATTACTTTCCACAACTCAGCAACTAACGCGGTGATTGATCTCAGTTCTTTTTCTTCCACCTCTGCACTCTGGTCAAAGTTCGAAATCAAAGCCGATTCCTTTTTTAGATTCACTTCTCCTTTTCTTTCTCTGCTGTCAGTCTTGGTACTCCAGAGTTACTAGGATCTGTGACAATTGGTAATGGACATTCACGTTTGAAATGTCCCAGTTGTTACAATTAAAGCACCTCAATTTTGCTTATCAAATCCCAGTTTTGAAGTAGATGATGACCACCAAAGTTCTTTCGTCTGTTCTTTCCATAAATCTCCGAGCTCTTAAAGTTAACATCGCCATTTGCCATTGCATATCAGTTTCTTCAAGATCATCAGGATCAACCTGATACATATCCTCCATAGTCATTCCTTTACCTTTCAGTTCTCCAGCAACAAGAGCTTCATAGCTCTCTGAACAAACATTCCAAAAAGAGCCATTGTTTTTGATGGAATTGAAGTTTCAGCATTGACCTTAGAATTACCCAAATCTCTTCCAAATGACTATTCCCACTCGAGAAATTACTTGTATTTCTCCCTCCTTGAATTAGATTTTGTATTTGAGAGTTTGCAGCGGATGACAACAAAGCAGCATTTTGAGAAAAACTAGATGTGGGCATCATAGTCTGGTTAAATTCCCTTATTCATATCCAACTCAAAAGATTTCAACTTAATAATGATATACATCAGCTTGTAATCTGTGAACCCTCTTTCTTGTTAAGCATTCTCACTTGAAGACTCCACTGTGGTGGAAGAGAATCGAGAGCCTGTTAACTTGTTCACTGTTGGAGAGCCTTTCATCATATTTCTTAAAGTGCTTGAAACGGTTAAGAAACAGTTTGTAAGATCTGTCAGACTCTCATTCTTGTATCCCACAAATGAATTGAACTCTTTTTTAGCCTGAATACTCTTATCTTTAACCAAATCTGCATTACCATCATAAAATTCACATAAAGCATCGTAAAGAGATTTAGCATTTTTATGCTCTGCAAAACGGTTGTAGATGTCTGGAGCTAAACATAGAGTAGAGCACCAAAAGCCTTTTAGATCACGATCAATCAATTTCAGATCTCTTTCAGTATAGGAAGATGGATCCTTGTTCTAAGAAAACAACATCACCAACAGTAACCGTTGGTATGTGAGGACCAGAAGTAATCGATTCCCATTGATTATGATCAGTGTAGAAGAAGAAAGCTTTGAGACATCTCTTCCAATCTTCAAAATTATCTCCATTAATGAGTCATGGAGGTCTATTAGGAGCAACACTTTCAAGAATCAGCAAAGTTGTGAGAGTAGTTAATTTCGACATTATAGTTTCGGCAGAAAGGTTTATAATTTCGCTGACAAATTCGCAGAAAAAAGATGACTTGGATGACAATTTCGCTGAAGAATTACTTTCGCTGACAATTTCGCTGAAGTTGACACTTTCCCTAGCAATTTTCAGCAGCACTTTCGCTAGACCAAAAGACACCCCTGGCTTAGTTTCGCTGCTAACTTCGCACGAAAACAAGCTTGAACTTTCGTTCAAAAACAAATTCGGCAGCAATTTCGCTTGTGATCGTTCACAAACACTGATGAACTTTCGTCAGGGATTAGTTTCGCAAAAATCTCTAGAAAACAAATTCTGATGCAAGATAGCTCATAATTTCGCTGAAAGATGATGACAGTTTTTTCGCTGTAAGAACACCAATTTCGCTGATCGATCTCAAAACCTTTTTCACCTCAAAATCAATCAGAAATCATCCAAAACTCAATGAATTGAGATCTGATGATCTGATGATTGTAGAATCTTCCTCAATCAAAAACGAGCATAATTCAATCAATTTCCATGTCAAAACACCTTATAATCCAATGAAAATTGATTGAGACTAGATATTGAACAAAAACCACAAAAACTCAACAAATCAAGAGCACTAAGGCTCTGATACCATATTGTTGGTCCATGTGATCGAAAAACAGTGCAATTGAAGTGATGAATTGCTCAATATATAACATCCATGCTAAACAATAACAATTGAGAAGATAGAATACAATTCTAACACATATTTGATAACAAAATGAACAATAACAATCAATAACATGAAGCACAATAATATTTCTGTGTAAAAACTGCTTAGAATAGGTAACTTGCAACAATGATCCATGATTAGGGTTTTGCAAGCTTACCTTACAATGAGAATTGACAAAAGTATATATAGCAGTTGTAGTTTCGCCCGGCAGAACACAAGTTCGCCGGGTAAACTAGAACAGCAAACTGTGAGCGAATGTACAGATTCGCTCACAGTTTCGCTGGACTGCCAAAAATACACAATTTAAAGAACATACAAAAAGAAACTAACAAAGGTCCTATTACATGTAAAGTAAACAACTATACTAAGGTGAGTCCAACCTATACATGATCTTCACTCAGTATCAGTAGATGAACTATCTTGCTGGTCTTCCCACACCAGCTCTCGTGGAATTTTGATAGGATCGGATCTAGTTTGATCAATTAGATTAGAATTTGCAGCGGAATATAACACAAATTAGATCAAATTTAAGCAAGACTAGTATGAATATTCAATCACACAATGACGATTATAGAGAGAGGATTTTCTGCAAATGGAAGATTTTCTTTCACGCAAATGCTTCGGTTTCCAAAACAATTAGGTCAACATTCCTTTTATAAAGGAATGTGACGTGAGCTGATGTCACTTGATAGTGACATCTAACTGATTTATACAAACTACTGAAAGTAAACTAATCTACTGAAGATGTCCACAACAGCTGAGGACACCTTCACAAAAAGCTAAGTATAAACTATAATTACAACTACTGAAGTTATAACATCTGAAGTGTAAGAACTTCAGATGTTTTACAATAATAAAACTACTGAAAACAAACTACTGAAAAAGTAAACCATCACAACTACTGAAAAGAACTACTTCGGCTGTTGTGACAACTTCTGAGAACTTGGTCTTCAGACTTTGTGTTCGGCTATTGTCTTCAGACTTTGTCTTCAGCAGATGTAGATCACTTCAGTTGTTATGATGTCTGTGGGACTTAAAGGTTTTTCTGATCTGGCTCATTGGTTCTTTTGGTCCAACAAACTCCCCCTGAACCAATGCAGTCAAAGCCTTTAAGATTATTGAAGTCCCACTTATTGGCAGACATATTTTCTGGATCAGCTCAGAAATTTCCAAAATAAGCTCAGGCCAAAGAAGAGGTTTCAAAAATTTTATTGGCAAAGGATGAATGGGAACTCTGTATTGGGGAATTGGACACAGAGCTGTTACCCCAATCATGAAACCTACTTCCCAATGATGAGTCTCTAAGACTCTCTAACATAGGCCTCAAGAAGAACAACTTTTTCTTCCATTGTGAGTTCTTCAGCTTCACTCTCAAAGAAGAACTCAGGCCCATAATACTCGGATAAGTATCTAACATTCTTTCCATTCTTTAGCTCTACAGTTGTTATTTCTCTGTATGCAAACTCATCAGGATGAGTACCTTCAAGTAACAACTGGAGCTCATTTCTTCTTATTTCTTCAAGCTTCTTATAAATTAACCCCTTCTTCACCATTTTGTTTTCTAGTAAAGTTTGTGGAGTCATCTTAGTCTTGTAAGCTCGCTTGAAGTCATCAAGGATTTCCCAGGGTGACACTACAATGGCCAGCATTATCACAGCATCTACAGTCTTCTTTACTTGGCCATTGTATCTACTTGGAACATTCTTTCTATGAATTCTGTCACTAACTCTGGGGTCAGGCCAAATTCTCACTCTCTCTTTCTGATATTGAAATGTAAATCTGAGAGCATATAACCTCTGAGCATGTTTCTTCATAGCTTGTATGGATGAAGACTTAGGAAATTCCTTATCAACCATCCTTAACAGCTGCTCATCATGTTGTTTTTGCTGTTCTTCTTCTTCAATCTTCACTTTTACCATTTGCCTTTGGATGTCAGGTGTGATTGTTTTTTGTTGACTCCTAGGTTCAGGCATCTTCATTTTAATAACAGCAAAAATTGGCAGACTATCATCCCTCATCATCTTCTTCTTCTTCTTCCATCCTCAACACCCTTCTCTTTCTCTTAGGTGAATCATTGGTGGTTGATTGAGTAGGGTTCTTGGGTAAAGGAGTTGGTTTTGAGGGTTGTGAGGTTGGTAGGTTTGGTGAGGGGGATTGTAAAGGCTGCTCTATCATTTTGGTTGTGAGGGAGGCTTTGGATAACTTTGCCATGTCAGACCTTTTCCCAGCACCGGCTTCATCAAGAGCTTCTATGATTAATCCTTTGTTGAAAGCTTCAGAAGAACATTGGTGGTTATCTCCAAAATACTGTCTCTGGACCATGACTTCACTTCAATAATTTGTCTTCCCAAATGTTTTGACAAGAATCTTATCATAGCTTCCAACCTTTCTCTTTCTTTCTCATTGCAACTGGCCCATCTATTCTCAATCTCTTGAATCTCTAGCCGTCTGATCTCAGAGTCAATGAAGATCATGTTAGGTTGGACTCACTTTAGTATAGATGTTTACTTTACATTGTAATAGGACTTTTGTTAGTTTCATTTTGTATTTTGTTATTAATTGGCAGTTTTGGCAGTCCAGCGAAACTGTGAGCGAATCTATAGTTTCGCTCACAGTTTGCTGTTTTGGTTCACCCGGCGAACTTGTGTTCTGCCGGGCGAAACTATAGTTTCGGCATGACAGTTTTGCTGGTAGCGAAACTGTCAGCGAAACTATGACTGCTATATATACTATTGTCATTTCACTTTGTATGGTAAGTTTGCAAAACCCTAATCGTGGAATTCTGTTGCAAACTATCATTTCTAAGCAGTTACTTCATTGAAATACAGTTGTGCTTATTGTTATTGAGTGAGTTTGTTCATTTGAATATCAATTATGTCTTGATTCATCATATTCACTTCTCAATTGTTTGTTATTTGGTTTGTGTATTTGATATTAATCAAATTATCCTATCAATTGTACTGTTCATCGATCACATGGACCAACAGTCAAGTTTGGCAGTGTCAAAGCCTTGTCTGAAGAGCTGATCAATGATCTTATCCATAGATCTGCTATGTTGCTTATCAGCTTCTTTGATCAGTTCTTCTAACTTCTTTTCTTCTTCAGTCTGTTCAGCACTTTTCTTTCTCTTATAAGTGATTATCTCCTTTTCTTTCTTCTTTTTTACTTCTTCCTCTTCAACTCTCTTTCTTTTGTCTTCTTTCACTGACTTAGACTCCCCCTTTTTGGTTGCATTGGGTTCAGGGGTTTGAATGTCAGAAAGTTTCTTGGAAACATCATCATCAACTAGGTTGTGAAGATTTGAGGAAAGCCTCTCATCAATGGTTTGATGCACAATGTTAGTGATGATCGGAGTGATGAGAGGTAAGGAGGATTTAAAGGCAGCAACCATTTGCTTAGAGGGGTTCTGTCCCTGAGAAATGGTGCCTGAAACAGAGGCTGGTGGCTTAGTTATTGAGAGTGGCGCAGTGTTTGGGAAAGCTTCAAAAGAAGCTGCCATCTGTGGGTGAATTGGGGCAGATGGACTTGATTCTTGAGACATTTTGGCAAGCAGTTCTTGTAGTCTGCATACCTCAGCCTCAAGAATGGTGTTTTGGGCTAGAACATCAAAGAAGAAGCCCAGGTCATCATCAATCTTAGCTGAATCAGCTGACCTCCTGAGTAAATCAGGATGAACATGTGCTGAGTGTAGATCAGTATTCACATGTGCCCTTATGTCTTGGAACTAGGGACTTCCTGCCTCAGGATTATGTCCTTCATTGGCAGTTGCCTCTGGTGAGGTCTTAGAGATGATACCACCTTCATCCTGTTCATGTGTTGAAACAGGAGAAGAGGTAGCCTCACCAGATGTTCGAATCTCCTCCTCTACACTGGGAAACTGAACTTTGTAATCCCTATGCTGTGGGTTGTCAACCACATTATAATCCTCTCCCTCAACTGTTGAGGTTTTCCCAGTCATAATAGGTTTCTGGGGAGGGGTAGAGGAATGTAGTTGAGTCAGCACTTGTGCAATAACTGTAGTTGGGCTTGTAGGGGTGGTTTCAGTGGGAGATAAAGGTGAAAAAGATTGCACCTGGGGTGAATGGTGCTCTTCAATGGCAATCTTCTCAAGTGAGAGAGATTCCAGTAATGTGGTTTCCCCAATTTTGGTTGCATCAGGATCCTGTTGAGAGGATACCTGAGCGGTTTCAGCTGGTAGAGTCTTGGAAACTACAAGGAGATGACTGCCAGTAGTTTCATCCTGCGTTTGTGTTGCAGGGGCATCATCAGGGGACTCAACTCCCTGAGTAGCCTTTTTGGTTTGCTTGGATTTTGGTTTGGAGGGGACTTTAGATCTGGAGGTGGAGGCTGTGGGTTCCCTCTGTTTGGGTTTTAGCAGTTTGGCAGCCTCTTTGAGTTATGGGTTTGAGTTGTGCCTAGAGTATACCTCTGGCAAAACTACCATAGCAGGGACTCCAAGGCCAACAAGGCCATCAGATTTTAATTGATTGATAATTATGGCCATAAGAAACCTTGGATATAATATCCATCTGTAAGCCACAGGTTTCATTGCCAGATCTTTTAATTCCAAAAATATTATTTCAGAAAAATTTAAACTTTGTCGTTCAAGGATAGAATACAATACCTGTTGCCACCCGGATGACACTTGATCCCATGAAGATGTTTTGGGGGCAAGACAGGCATTGATCATATGAAAGATTAGGCGTTCAGCATCATGAAAGTGCTTCTTCATAATAGTGGTAGCACTTAGGTCACCCTCATATCCGTGGTTAATAAATGATAAATCAATGGTGCCTTTGGGGTATCTGGTGACATAGGTGGCATCATTCAGGTCTAGGGTTTTGCGAATGATATCAGAAGTGATGACCATCTTCTTCTAGTTGACAAACGACTGGAGAGTGATCGAGTCATCATTCTCATCAGTATGGACAGTTACGTTTGTCCAGAATTGGCGAAGGGTATCGGGGTAGATGGATGGATTCAGAAGAAAAGCGGTTTGATACTGGGAATCAACCATCAGATCAATGGCAGCATCAAACTTAGTCCAAAAGGCTGATTTGGTGAGGTAGGTAGCACAGTTGTGTCGAGGTTTGATTTGCATGGTCGCCATTAATGGAAGATGAAAGTTTGGAAAACGACTTATGAAAAGGTTAAAGTTAGGGTTAGGTACTTATAGGTTATTAATGCGCTGAAAGAAAACAACTGAAAGTTTTGGTGTGAATCATCAGTTGTTAGAAAACAACTGAAGACATGGTTTTAACTTTCAGATGTTGGAAACAACTGAAGACTTGGTGTTGGTCATCAGTAGTTTTAAACTACTGAAGACTTGGTTTTGGCTTCAGTTGTTTTGAAATGAAACAGCAGTTGTTGTCGTCAATTCACAAAGTTCAGATATTTCAATAACCTTAACACTTACTCGGCAGATTATCTGATTTTCAAATGTTTCATTGGTCATCAGTACTTATCTATTAAAAAAGACATCAGTAGTTTTAACTACATCAGTACTTTTCAACAAATAAAGTACTTCAGTACTTTTAAGTAATTTAGTCTTCAGTAGTTATAAAAACTGCTGAAGATAAAAGAACTTATCAGTACTTATTGTTGACAGTTGTATACTAATGCTCATCAGTACTTGTTAACTAAGAGCATCAGTAGTTGTCAAATTATTCTAGCTGCAGCATACCAAGCCTAAGCACAAGATTTTGGAAAGTTACACTGTCCAAAGGCTTAGTAAATATATCTGCAAGCTCATCAGCACTAGGCACAAACTTTGGATCAATCAGACCTTTTTCATAACAATCCCTGATAAAATGATGTCTGATCTCAATATGTTTGGTCCTAGAATGTTGAACAGGATTCTTAACAATACAAAGAGCTGAAGCACTATCCATTAGTAAAGGAGTCTTAGTCTCTGTAATGTCATAATCCAATAATTGATTTTGAAGCCAGAGTACCTGAGATGTACAACTTGCAGCAGCAATGTACTCTGCTTCAGCTGTAGATATAGCAACTGACAAGAAGTTTGTTTCTTACTTTGCCAAGAAACTAAACAATTGCCTAGAAATGGCATCCACCAGAGGTTGATTTTCTGGTTAACTTACACCCTGCATAGTCACTATCAGAGAAAGCAACTAATTCGCAGAGTGCCAGTGGAATACCAAAGTCCTAGAGATTGAGTTCCTTGCAAGTATCTAAAGATCCTTTTGACTGCAATCATATGGGATTTTTAGGTGCAGCCTGAAATCTAGCACATACACAAGTTTGCAAACATAATGTCTGGTCTAGAAGCTGTAAGGTACATCAAGGAACCAATCATACATCTGTAAAGACTTTCATCAACTGCTTTACCTTTCTGATCAACATCCAGTTGTGTGTTGCTGCACATGGGAGTAGAACAGGGCTTACAGTTTTGTAAATCAAACTTGGTCAACAAATCCTTTGTGTATTTTGACTGATGAATGAAATTCCATCAGCTATTTGTTAATTTGCAAACCCAGAAAGAACTGTAATTCTCCATGGCACTCATTTCAAACTTTTGTTGCATCAACTTAGTAAAGGCATCACACAACTGTGGATCAGAAGATGCAAAAATAATATCATCTACATAAATTTGAACAAGGAGCTTTGCATGCCTACTTTCTTAATGAACAAAGTTTTATCTATGGAGCCTCTAGTGAAATTATTTGAAGAAGAAAGTTAGATAGTGTTCATACCAGGCTTTGGGAGCTTGTTTTAACCCGTAAAGAGCTTTATCAAGCTTATACACCCAATCTGGATGTTTATGATCTTCAAAACCTGGTGGTTGACACACATAAACTTCTTCTTTTATTTTACCATATAAAAATGCACTTTTGACATCCTTTGAAAAACATTTAGATTATGGAAAGCAGCATAAGCTAAGAACAATCTGATTGCCTCCAGTCTGGCTACAGGGGCAAAAGTTTCATCATAATCAATACCTTCTCTTGTGAAAACCCTTGTACAACCAGTCTGGCCTTGTTCTTGACAATTTGACCTTTTTCATCAGTTTTTTCCTATACACCCATTTAGTGCCTATTGCACACTTACCTGGGGGTAGAGGAACCAGTTCCCACACTTGCTGCTTTTGAAACTGAAGAAGCTCAAGCTGGCATGGCGTCAACCCATCCATTGTCTCTTAATGCAACATGATAGTTCTTTGGCTCGTGCTGACTGATGAAGAGAGCATAGAGACAGAAATTGGACAATTGACTTCTAGTTGAAACACCAGCATTGATGTCACCAATGATCTGAGAGATGGGATGATTCTTCAGTTCTTGATACTCAATAATATCTGTGCAGTGTTTGTAGGAGATTCAGCAGCAACAGATGTTGATTCAGACTCTTGAAACCTAGAATGAGATGGCAGTCAAATGAAGTAGAGGATTCATAGATTTCATCAGCATTTGTTGTGGATGGTACGCTGAAGCTACAGGAACATCAAGTGTAGTAGACACAGGCAGGTGATCACTACAACTTGCATTGTACCACCAGATGGAGATGATGGATCCTCAGAAACAGCAACAGATGGAGACTGATATGGAACATATTGCAGTATGTCCAAATCAAATAACTCCACAGGGTTTGAGGAATTTTGTCTTTTGGAGATTCATTAAACTTGACATGCAAAGTTTCTTCAACTATCTTTGTTCTGCAATTAAAAACTATGTATGCCTTGCAAGTAGATGAATACGCAACAAAAATACCCTGCATCCACCTTTGAGTCAAACTTCTGAAGGGGATTCTTTGTATTAAGAATATAACAGGGACACCCAAATGCTCTAAAGAATGAAATCAGAGAGGCCAACTGATGTAATAACTCATAGGAGTCTTCATCAACCTCTGATTTACTAACACCCTATTTTGTACATAGCAAGCTGGTTGAAAACTTCAGCCACATAAGGTTAGTGCGCACACACCAGGAGAATCAGCCAACCTTGTTTCTTGCGGCTTCAATAAGGGTCCTATTCTTTCTCTCCACCACTCCCGTTTTGTTCAGGAGTTCTTTGATGCTATATTGCCTCTTGATTCCCTTAGATAAATAGAATGCATCAAGATTGTGATTTCTAAATTCTGTGCCATTATCACTTCTCACACACCCTGACTGAAGTGTACTGCTTTTTCCACATACAACAACAAAGTAGATTATGATTTAGGCACCCTCATCTTTTGAATATAAGAAGAAAGTCCATACAAATCTGGAATAATCATCCACAATTACCAGACAATATTTTTTCTATGCCATACTCATCACTCTTACTGGACCAAAAAGATCCATATGCAGTAATTGCAAGCAGGAAGTGGACTTTGGTTCTTCTATTGGAGGGAATGAACTTTGTGTTGCTTTTCTTTTAAACAAGCTGGACAGTTGTCATCACATTTGAACTCCTTTAATGGCAAACCTCTCACTAAACCATGATGAATAAGCTGGTTCATGTTTTTAAGATTCACATGACCAAGCCTTCTATGCCATAGTTCAGATTCCTGAGGAGAAGCCTTAGAGAACAGACATGGATGGCCTTTTAGATCAATTTTCTTTGATAAATCTAAGGCATATACTCTTCCAATCCTGTTGGCCTTCAGGAGAGTATATTCATCCAATATCTTGTCAATCATTTTGAGAACTTTGGAAGACAGAATCCGACAGTTCTGACTAGTGAAAAGTGCAACATGCCCTTTATCACACATTTGACTGACACACAACATGTTGTACTTGTGGTTCTCCACATGGTTAACATCATCAAACCTTATCTCACCATTTGACACAAAACCTTTGCCGATGATGTAACCCTTAGCATCATTACCAAAAGAGACAAATCCCTTCTTTCCTTTAGAGTAATCATGAAAAAGAGAGCTGCTCCCTGTCATATGCATAGATCCTCCACTGTCCACATACCAGATGCTTCTTTGGCATGCTGAAGAACCCTGCATTTTGCACAAGAAATTAGTTAGCCTTTGAGACCCAAACCATTTTGGTTTTGGGTCTGTTATCATCAACAGATTTTAAACTAACTGATTCTTCATGATTGACAGCCTTTGAAGGTGGAGATGGTGCTAAAAAGGATTCCTTTGATTTTGGCTTAGTTTTCCTTTTTAGTGGTTTAATCACAGATACATCTAATTGGTTAGCTCTCCCCAACAGATGTTGAACCATCATAACAAGTTGTGTATGATTGGTTGTCAAAGCCTTCTGCTCAGCTGACACATCAGTACTTGTTTTTTATTTGTTCTTGTGACTCACCAAATCCTCCTTTTTGAAAGACACAGACTTAGTCTGGAGTTTTGATATTCCATGAGGAGTATTTTCAGGTGTTTTGTGATAAACCCCTTCCTTCTTTTTAGCTTTTTGGAAAAATTTTGGGTTATCAGATTGAGATGTTTGTGGTACAAACTTGGTTTGAAATTCATCTTTCATTTTATTCATTTTCTTTTTAATGATTTTATCTTTGTTGAATTTTAAACCCTTGTTATACCAACATTCATCAGTGAGATGATTAAACAGACCACATATTTCACATGGCTTTTTCTTCATCTTTTGTTGATCAACTGCTGAAGATGATGAAACTACTGAAGATGTGTTCTTCAGTACTTTCTTCCTTTCAATACTTATGGTAAGTACTGAACGGTTTATAACAACTGAAGATTTGTTCTTCAGAAGTTTTCTATCAGTACTTTTGGATTTCCTGATAGACTTTTCAGCAGTTGTCAAACCATGCTTGTTTTCATTTGGTTTGAAATGCTCTTCAGGTGTTGTGACTTGCCCTTCAGTATTTTGAATACTTTGTGGGACAACACCTGAATTGCTCAGTTTCTCTTTGATCATGTGTTTAGAAGCAGTGAGACTATCAGCAAATTGATTAGCTGAGGTAATAACACTGACTTCATCCTCTGATTTTGAATTATCACTTGAGGATGAGACACATGATGATGTGGTTTGGGAATTGCTTTCACCTTTAGATTTTACTTCTACCTTGGGAGTAAATCTGTAGGAGGTATAGTATGATTATACGCAATCCCAAACTTCACATTTGAAGCTGTTTGCTTGCTGAGAAGCATTTCATACCCGTTACATGATGTTACCCAACGTTCACAATTAACTTGAGTAGCTGCAAGTGTTTCTTTGAGATTCTTATGGTTCTCCAAAATGACCTCTACCTTTACCTTTTCATCAGTGATTTGGCATTTTAATTTGTAAATCTCCTCATCTTTTTCTTTTAAAACAGACTCAAACTCAGCTTTTCTTTTGAAAATCACCTTCTCTAGGTCAAGATTTGATTAATTAAGGCTACATTTGCTTCCCTAATTGAAACAAAAGCAACTATGCATGACTCAGAACGCAACTTGGCCTTAGCCTCAGAAGATACCTGTGGTAGCTGTGATGATGAAGTATTTCCATCAGTAGACTCCAGGGCCATAAGAGCAAGATTTCCAAAAGGATTTTCACCACCATGTTGACCAGCACCAGAGAACAATTGTTCAGAATAGCCAGAAATATCATCTGGTAAGCTGCTCCAGTCAACAACCTCAGGTGTGAAGAAGCTTTGATGTGATTGAGATTGAGATTGTTGATTTGATTGAGATGGTTGAAGATCAGGTAGGGCATGTGGTTGTTGAGCCATGGGTACAGGAACCTGACTAGACTGAGGCATGTAAAACCATGGATAAGGATATGGCATTGGACCTTGAGGAACAAAAAATGCAGGAGATGATTGAATTTGTGAATGATGATCAGAACTGGTAGAATGTTGCCCTTTGGTTTGTGAGCTATTGCTTGGAAAAGTCACAAAGGGTGCAGATGAGTTAGATCCAGATGATCTACACTCTCTTGCAAAATGTCCAATTCTATGGCACTTGTGACATCTCAACTTGCTCTTATCAAAACCAACTTTGGTTTTTCCAGAGAGACCAGGGAATTTTCTACCTGTCCTTTTGTAAAACTTTTGAGATCTGATATTGATTAATGCTATTTGGCTCAAAATATCCATCTCTTCCAGATCATCATCAGCAATTCCTTTCAAATCATCCATCAAAAAGCACAAATTATCAATACTAAACCCTGAATTACCATCAACACTAACAAAAGCATGATCTCCACTGTTTGAAGAGAAATCTATATGCTCATCATAAGAACTTTCTGATGCAGCACACTCTGACTCATGACCTGAAGATCATGTTAGGTTGGACTCACTTTAGTATAGTTGTTTACTTTACATTGTAATAGGACTTTTGTTAGTTTCCTTTTGTATGTTCTTAGTAATTAGCAGTTTTGGCAGTCCAGCGAAACTGTGAGCGAATCTATACATTCGCTCACAGTTTGCTGTTTTGGTTTACCCGGCGAACTTGTGTTCTGCCGGGCGAAACTATAGTTTCGGCATGACAGTTTCGCCTGTAGCGAAACTGTCAGCGAAACTATGACTGCTATATATACTTTTGTCAATTCACTTTGTAAGGTAAGCTTGCAAAACCCTAATCGTGGATCCTTGTTGCAAGCTACCAATTCTAAGCAGTTTTCTCACTGAAATACTATTGTGCTTGATGTTATTGATTGCTATTGTTCCTTTGAGTATCAAATATGTGTTAGATTCATCTTCTATATTCTCAATTGTTGTTGTTTAGCATGAATGTTTGATATTGATCAATTCATCACTTCAATTGTACTGTTATTCGATCACATGGACCAACAATATGGTATCAGAGCCTTAGTGCTCTTGATTTGTTGAGTTTTTGTGGTTTTGGTCAATATCTAGTTTCAATCAATTTTCATTGGATTATCAGCTGTTTTTGGCATGGAAATTGATTGAATTATGCTTGTTTTTGATTGAGGAAGATTCTACAATCATCAGATCTCAAATTCATTGAGTTTTGGATGATTTCAGATTGATTTTGAGGTGAAAAAGGGTTTTGAGATCGATCAGCGAAACTATTGTTCTTACAGCGAAACTGTCATCATCTTTCAGCGAAATTATGAGTTATCTTGGATCAGAAGTTGTTTTCTAGAGTTTCTGCGAAACTACTTCCTTGAACGAAAGTTCATTAGTGCTTGTGACCAGTCAACAAGCGAAATTGCTGCCGAATTTATTTCTGAACGAAAGTTCAAGCTTGTTTCGTGCGAAGTTAGCAGCGAAACTAAGCAAGTGGTGTCTCTGTTCAAGCGAAAGTGCTGCTGAAATTGCTAGCGAAAGTGTCAGCTTCTGCGAAATTGTCAGCGAAAGTACTGTTTCAGCGAAATTGTTATCCAAGTCACCTTTTTCTGCGAATTTGTCAGCGAAATTATAAACATTTCTGCCGAAACTATCATGTCGAAATTAACTACTCTTACACTTGCTGATCTTGAAAGTGTTGCTCCTAATAGACCTCCAAGACTCATTAATGGAGATAATTTTGAAGATTGGAAGAGATGTCTCAAAGCTTTCTTCTTCTACACTGATCATAATCAATGGGAATCGATTATTTCAGGTCCTCACATACCTACGGTTACTGTTGGTGATGTTGTTTCTCAGAACAAAGACCCATCTTCCTATACTGAAAGAGATCTGAAATTGATTGATCGTGATCAAAAGGCTTTTGGTGCTCTAACTCTCTGTTTGGCTCCAGACATCTACAACCGTTTTGCAGAGCATAAAAATGCTAAATCCCTTTACGATGCTCTCTGTGAATTCTATGATGGGAATGCAGATTTGGTAAAAGACAAGAGTATTCAGGCTGAAAAGGAGTTCAATTCATTTGTAGGATACAAGAATGAAAGTTTGACAGATCTTACAAACCGTTTCTTAACCGTCTCAAGCACTCTAAAGAAGTATGATGAAAGGCTCTCCAACAGTGAACAAGTTAATAGGCTTCTCGATTCTCTTCCACCACAGTGGAGTCTTCAAGTGAGAATGCTTAAACAAGAAAGAGGTTTTACAGATTACAAGCTGATGGATATCATTAACAAGTTGAAATCTTTTGAGTTGGATATGAAAAGAAGAGAATTTAACCAGACTATGATGCCCACATCTGGTTTTTCTCAAAATGCTGCTTTGTTGTCATCCGCTGCAAACTCTCACATTCAAAATCCAATTCAAGGAGGGAGCAATACAAGTAATTTCTCGAGTGGTAATAGTCATGTTGGAAAAGAATTGGGAAATTCTAAGGTCAATGCTGAAACTTCAATTCCATCTGAAACAATGGCTCTTTTTGGAATGTTTGTTCAGAGCTATGAAGCTCTTGTTGCTGGAGAACTGAAAGGTAAAGGAATGACTATGGAGGACATGTATCAGGTTGATCCTGATGATTTAGAAGAAACTGACATTCAATGGCAAATGGCGATGTTAACTTTAAGAGCCCGGAGATTCATGGAAAGAACAGGACGAAAGAACTTTGGTGGTCAATCATCTACCTCAAAACTGGGATTTGATAAGTCAAAATTGAGGTGCTTTAATTGTAAACAATTGGGACATTTTAAACGTGAATGTCCATTACCAATTGTCACAGATCCTAGTAACACTGGAGTACCAAGATTGACAGCAGAGAAAGAAAAGGAAGAAGTAAATCCAAAAAAGGAGTCGGCCTTGATCTCGAACTTTGATTGGAGTGCAGAGGTGGAAGAAACAAGAACTGAGATAAATCACGCGTTAGTTGCTGAGATTGTGGAAGGTAATGAAGTGGAAGTTGGTGAAGATGGATTTGTGCTGTTCAAGGAATTCAAAAGAGAAAACGAGTCTTCAGTAAATGAGAAAGAAGAAAAGGCAGATGGAGATGGGAAAAGGAAACTGCAGGTTCAAGTGAGAAAAGAAATTCAAAAGATGAGATAGGAAAAGAGAAGGATGATGTTGCTGCTACTGTTGAGGAAAGGAAATCAAGTACTCCAGTATGCATGTGTGATAAAGCTTTAGCTGCTGAAAGGATGGTAATGGGACTTCCATATGAGGTAATACAGGATATGTGCTCATCTGCTTGCAAAATTAGACTATTTGGGATTTATAAGGCTAATCGTTTGTTAATTGATAATGAAAAGGATTTAAAGCGAATTAATGATGAACTTAAAATGAATGAATCAAAATATTTTGTGAAATTAAATGAGGCTTTAAAAGAAACTGATCATTTAAAAAGAATCGTTTTGGAAAGAAATGTCGAGATTAATACTTTGACTGAAAGGGTTGCTCTTGCTGAATTTGAAGCAAGCAAACTTCAGTCAAAGTTAGATAAATGGACTATTTCTGGAATGAAACATGATGATCTTTGTAAATCTCAACGGGGAGCAAGAATTAAAACAGGTTTGGGTTATGAAAATGTACAGGTTTATCCTCCACCTAGTACATACTGTTATTCTCCTATGCCTGTTCCTCATCCTTCTAATGATTTAATCAAAACAGATACTGACAGTATGTCTGCAGGTTTAGTCGGGAATAACTCTAAGTACATTCGTGAAGACTACGACTATGGACCAACTAGTGGGCTTGGATGCACTAGTTCTAGTACACCTGAAAATCAGCAGTCTGTTTTAGATAATAAGTCTAGTTTAAATTCAGTTTTTGTTTCTAGTTCAAATGTAACAGACTTGAATGTCTCATGTTCTCTTGATAGTTTTATTCCATCTTGTACTTCAAATCATGGTAGTGATGATTTTTGTTCTCGTAATGAATGTAATGCATCTGATCTTTCTCCAAAAACAACTGAGCAACTTAAAATTAATTGTTTCGAAAAGTTCTTTTCTCAACCTATTCCATCTTTCATACCATTAAATATGACATCATCAGAAAAATGCAGTTCGTCTTCATCTGACACCAGTACCAATGGTACAAGTTTTACTGATTTGTCAGAAGAATCATGTTCTAATTTTGTAAAGAAAAATTCTGATTCAAATAAACAACAACCTCATGAGTTGTATGAGACATTCAGTGATGTTGATTCTAGTTTGTCTGAATGTGATGAGGAGATTATTATTGATCCTATTTTTACCTCATCACATCATAGACCTAGATTCAAACCTCATTGTTTCAGGTGTGGTCAAGAGGATCATCTTGTCAAAAATTGTCCTTTGATTCAAGGATCCTCTAATAGGAATTGTTTTGGGAATAAATTGACAAAATTGGTTAATAATTTCTTTTGTAAAAAATCAGCTTCTTTAAAAAGCAAAGTTGTTCAATCTTGGGTCCCTATTACTCCTGGCTAAGTGATTTGTTAATTCATTTCAGGAATCCTCATCAAAGATTGTACACAGTTTATGGCATGTTGATAGCGGATGTTCCAAGCATATGACGGGATTAAAGGATTTGTTGACCAATTATCGGATTATAGATGGAGGATATGTGGCGTTTGCTGGAAATAAGAAGGGTGGAAAAATGATTGGACAAGGAGAAGTTACCAATGGTTCTCTTACTCTAGAAAAAGTCAACCATGTTCCTGAATTGGCTTTTAATCTTCTGAGTGTTTCTCAAATTTGCGATAAAGACATTCCTGTTCTATTTAAATCTGACGAATGTTTATTTTTAAAATCAGAGATTGCCATTCCAGATGATTTAATTCTCATGCGTGCTCCAAGGAAACATGATACATATCTTCTTGATATGAATTCAAACGAGTCAAAGGCTACTGCAACTTGTCTTCTCTCAAAAGCATCAACCTCTGAGTCACTCTTGTGGCATCGTCGTTTAGGCCATGTCAATTTTAAGATAATTAATAAATTAGTAAAGAACAATCTTGTTAGAGGACTTCCTTTAAAAGATTTTTCTGTTAATGAAAAATGCATGGCATGTGCCAAAGGGAAACAACATAAGAAACCTCATAAGCCCAAACTTTTAAATAGCATATCAAGTCCTCTTGAGTTGTTACATACTGATTTATTTGGGCCAATTAGTGTTAAATCAATTGCTAAAAAATCTTTTTGTCTTGTTGTTACAGATGATTTCTCAAGATATTCATGGGTGAGGTTTCTTGCACACAAAGGCGAAGTTGCAGAGGAATTGCAGAAATTAATTCTTTCTATCGAATCAATCAGTAAGAGAAGAGTTATGGGACTAAGAAGTGACAACGGCACTGAATTCAAAAATCAGATTCTCGATTCATTTTGTGCTCAAAAAGGGATTGTGAGACAATTTAGTGCTGCAAGAACACCCCAGCAGAATGGTATTGCGGAAAGAAAGAATCGCACTCTCGTGGAAGCTGCTCGTACAATGCTGATAGAATCCTCATTACCAATTATTTTCTGGGCTGAAGCTGTCAATTGTGCATCTTATGTTCTAAACAGGGTGTTAATTGTGAAAGATAAAGTGAAGACTCCTTATGAACTTTTTCATAAGAGGAAGCCACTAATTGATTTCTTTCGACCATTTGGCTGTTCTTGTACTCTTTTGAATACTCAATCTCAAAAGACAAAATTTGGTGCTGTTTCTGACGAGTGTTATTTTGTTGGATACTCTTCTTCACAAAAGGCGTACCGGGTTTATAACAAGAGAACACGTATTGTTCAAGAGTCATTCTATGTTGATTGGCAGGAATCCAATCCTTCTGAAGTTAAATCTGAACCTACATGGTTCTTTGACTCCGATACGGTGTTCAATTCGTTTAATCTGCCAGTTTTGATGATGATACATCAATTCCAAGTACTCAAACAAATATTATTTCATCATCTCCATCGTCTGTTCAATCCACCACGTTAGTAAATGATGTTGTTTCAACTGATGTCAGCTCTTCGTCTCCAATGCCTGATCAGGCTCCATCATCTGATTCTTTACCTCCTACATCTTCTCATTTACCTGATCCAACACCTATCATTGATTCACCTTCATCTAATCTTTCACCAGCTATGGGTGATACTTCTTCAACCATCTTTCCTTCTTCAAGTGATTACAAAACTCTGAAAGATCATCCACTTGACAATGTGATTGGATCTGTTTCTGATGGTGTTCGCACGCGAAGTCAATCTGGTCTAATTAATGTTTGTCTTTTCTCATGCTTCATCTCTCAAATTGTCCCGAAAAATGTTCATGCTGCTCTACAAGATCCTTGTTGGGTAGAGTCTATGCAATTGGAACTTCAACAGTTCAGAAAGCTTAAGGTTTGGACCTTAGTTGATTTACCTCCTAACAAATATCCAATTGGTACAAAATGGGTGTTTAAGAACAAACCAGATGATCGGGGAGTGGTGGTGCGTAACAAATCTAGACTTGTAGTGCAAGGCTTCGCTCAAGAAGAAGGGATTGATTATACAGAAGTCTTTGCTCCAGTTGCTCGTCTTGAAGCAATCAGAATATTTCTTGCTCATGCTGCTCATAAACAATTCAAAGTTTACCAGATGGATGTGAAGTGTGCTTTTCTCTACGGAGACATTGATGAGGAGATATATGTGTGTCAACCACCAGGCTTTGAAGATCCTGATTTTCCTGATAAAGTGTATAAGCTTGATAAATCTTTGTATGGTCTTCATCAAGCACCCAGAATCTGGTATGAGACTCTTACGCAATATCTTCTAAGCAATGGTTACTCTCGTGGTACCATTGATATGACTTTATTCAAAAGAGAGGTGAATGGTGAAATGATCTTTGTCCAAGTGTACGTTGATGATATTATTTTTGGATCTACAAACTCTCAATTGTGTAGAGAGTTCGAAGAAGTTATGAGCCAAAGGTTTGAAATGAGTATGATGGGTGAAATGTGTTTCTTTCTTGGATTGCAAGTTGAACAACAGCAAGAAGGAATTCTTATTCATCAGGAGAAGTATATTAAAGATATTTTGAAGAAATTTAAGATGGATGATGCTTCTACAGAGATGACTCCCTTTACGGCTCAGACTTGTCTCACTCCGGATGAAAATGGAAAACCAGTTGATCCTCATCTTTTTAGATCTATGATTGGCTCTCTCATGTATCTTACTGCAAGTCGTCCTGATATCACTTTCGCTGTTGGTTACTGTGCTAGATATCAGTCGGCTCCAAAGGAATCTCATGAGAAAGCTGTCAAAAGAATATTTCGTTATCTCAAGGATCGTCTCGTCTAGGATTGTGGTATCCATATGGTGGGAATTTTGATTTACATGCTTACTCTGATAGTGATTCCAATGGTTGAAGGTTAAAAGAAAATCTGTGTCTGGCGGTTGTCAATATTTGGGAAATTGTTTGGTATCCTGGCAGAGCAAGAAACAAACTACTGTTTCTCTTTCTACAGGGAAGCTGAATACATTGCTGCATCCAGCTGCTGTTCTCAAGTTCTCTGGATCCAACACCAAATGATTGATTATGGATTAATTTTCTTCATACACCTTTATTCTTTGACAATGAGGCTGCCATTGGAATTGCTAAAAATCCCATTCATCATTCCCGCACCAAGCATATTGAAACACGAATTCATGCGATTCGTGATGCTCAAGAGAAGGGTTTCATTAATATTATACCCATCGATACAAAAAATCAAAAAGCTGATCTTTTCACAAAAACATTTGATAAACCTCGTTTTTATGAATTAATTTCTATGCTTGGGTTAATATCTTTTTAAATTTTCATTTTCTATTTCTTTGATTAAAAAAAACAAAATAAAAACATTATATATAACAAAATTTTTGACTAACTTATAATAATAGAAATATGAAAATAAAAATTTGGGGGAGTAATTTCATAGTTCTGAGATCGGAATTTAACATGATGAGAAATGATTGTATATTCTCTAAGTATTTTTTTTACATGACCGGTACTTCTATGAGAAATGATAGTAACTGATACTGGATTCTGTTTCACATTATTTTTAAAAAAGGAAAATTGATCAGATTCTTTAACGATATGCTTGATAGACTCAGCCTGATGAATAAAGTAGACAGCAGCTTTATGATTAAATTAAACATCATGCTTAAGAATGTCTGGATTTACTCAATCGTTTTGGCTTGCACAAAAACTGAGTCCTGACAAAAATTGGATTGAGAATGAATCTTTCGTCCTTTTTGCTTTGTTATGTCATCACCCAGAACCACCGCTGGAATGTTTGGTGTTAAGGTGTCATGTGTCTGTGCTTATCTCCTCTGCTGTACGTGAGTACTGACCTGGAGTGATGATCTCCTCTGTTGTATGATAGTACTGACCTGGAGCTCTCATCAGCACATGTTCAAATGGTTATCTCTTCTGTTATACGTGAGTATAGATCTGGAGCTCTCACCATTTTGATATAATTATGTCAAATCATCTTATCGATGAGTTTCTCTCAGAATGAAATATTCTGTTTATAATCATTTGCACACTAACGCACAAAGCCTTTTTCTATGAAGATTGATTCATAATTCAAGAAATCCTGAGGTTGGGTGAGGGTTTTTACCAAATGATTGTGGGGTCCTAACATTCTAAAGCATCTAATCGAACCTTAAACGAATCATAAGCTGTTTGTTGAAAAAGGATAAGGCATGAGTTTAAGTGGACAATTATATCAGCAATCGTTATTGATTTGTTCTAATTTCAGTTGTTTCTGTGCAGATTGTGATCAGATCTTGTATTCAGTATGATCTCATGACTGGTAGATGATTTTTGATCATCTTTATGTTCATAAATATTTAGAGAATGTGATCTCTGATTATTTTAGATCTCATTATGTGATGTGCTTCTTATTGATTAAAAATATATATATATAATAAATATTTAATAAATAATAAAAAAATAATAATAAAAATAAAAAAAATTATATATTTTAATTTAATATTGGTGCGAAATTATTCTTTCGCTAATAGTCTCGCAAAGCGAAACTGCAATTTCGCTAGGTTTGCTAATAAGTTGTTAACTAGTTATCTCCTAGCGAAATTACAGTTTCACCTGGCGAAACTGTAAATTCGCCTGGCGAATTTATAGTTTCGCTATCTGCGAAACTATTTGCTATATAAGTCTTGTTTGCGAAATTTTTCTCATAATTTCGCAAAATCGTTCAGTGTAGCATTTAGGGTTTCTCCGTGACTTATCTTGGCGATTTTGATTTGTGTTTGTGTTTTGGACTGATAATTTGTGTTATTTGCTTCGCATGTGAGTTTCGAACCTTGATACATCTTTTAATCTGGTTAAAATCATCTCCATTTAAGTAATCTGGATTGTGACTCTTCGGTGGGTTCGCTGTTCGTTCAGCGAAACTACTGAATCTTCTGCGAAACTGAACGAAAGTTCTCTTCTTTTCAGCGAAACTGTAAAGTTATGCTGTCCGGGCGAACTTAACAGTTTCGCCATATTTTCTTTAATTTCGCAATGTCTGGTCTTTAACTTGCACAGTTTCGCTTGATCTTGTTTTCTTCTAAATAGCGAAACTAATTTTAGAACAGCGAAACTAATTTGTAATAGCGAAACTATGTTTGTGCTTGGAGAAACTAATTGCGAAACTTCTTTAATCTATACTAATCTTGCCGAAATTGCCTTTTGTTCTGTGAAAATAACAAGTTTCAATGAGCGAAATTATAGTTTCGCTTGTCGAAACTGTTTGTTTTCTTTGTCGAAACTGCCTTTGTTCAGCGAAACTACCATGTCTTAGTGAGCGAAACTATTGTTTCGCTTGCCGAAATTGCTAGTTTCTTATGTTTTAGTCTTATTTTCTTATTTTCATTATTTCTCATTCAAATTTAATTGTTTTCCTTTTCAGGTTATCATGGCAAATCTCAAATTTGATGAGAGGAATAACATCACTGCCATTTTAGACGATACTCTTCCCAAGGCAGCTGGATTTCGTGACTGTATCAGATGGCTTCAGAGATCACCTATTGCCTATGCTATTTCTCACTCACCTACTATTTATGATCTTCATATTAGAGATTTTTGGAGATCAGCAGAATACGATACTAGAGGAGATGTACAGAGAATCACTGCCAAAGTGATTGATTATGATGTGACTATTACTGCTGAGAGTGTTTCTAGGATTCTTAGACTAGATGATGATTCTGGAGATGAAGTGGATGTGACAGAGTCTGAAGTGTTTCAAGCTTTCAGACGAATGGGGTATGAGGGACCAGCTTTTGGTTCAAGGAAAGAGATCAAAAAGTCTTTCTTATCTAAGGAGTGGAGATATATCGCTCATGTTATTATTATGTGGTTAGATCACCGTAAAGGTGGATCCGATGGACTTAATCTCGATTGGGCTAAAGCTATGGTGCTGTGTTGTAAAGGGGAGAAGGCCAACATTGCTAGACTGATTTTTGCATGTATGGCAGAGAACGTGATGGTTGTGAAGAAAGACAAATGGCTGTTATACCCTCGCTTTCTTCAGATGATTTTTGATGATCTTATTCTTGATGTTCCAAAGCATGGTGAAATCAAGAGACTGGTGCAGATGAACCCTCGTATTTTTGCTGATTGATGTGCTATCCGTCAGGATTTTAGTGGTAAAATCACCTATCTCTGGGAGAATCCTCCAGAACGCTGGAATTATATCAGACGGGTTGATGAATCTGAAAGAAAAAGGGCTGAAGAAACAAGAGTGCAGCAAGCTGATGCAACTAAGAAAAGGAAGAGATACGCAAAAGAAAAGGATTATGATTTTGAAGAGGATATTGATGCACAAGAAGAGGAGATCAGGGTAGAGAAAGAACGGAGATATAAGAAGAAAACTGATTTTGTTGAGCCTGAGAGGAGAACCAAACATCGACATGAGGGATTTACAGCCAGGAGAGAGGCTAGTGCGAATCTTGATGAGGATGTGATACGTAATCTAAATACTTCATGGGCAAATGAGTTGAGTATGATTAAGACTAAACTGACGAATCAGGAGATCAGAGAAAGACAGAAGGATGAGGTGATTGAGGGAATGCAAAGGATGTTGGTTGACCAAGATAAACTGATTAAGAAGTTGTTTGAGGAGATTACTCAGATGAAAGCTGCAGCCGGCCTACCTAGTCAACTGACTCAATCTGAGTTAGATGATTTGACTGATACATCTAAGTACTCATTCTTGAATGTGGGTACTTCAACTAAGGTAGGAGAGGGTACTTCTGGAGCAGCAAATACTGAAGAAGGAGAACAGGAGATACCAAGAGAGGATGTTGGAAGGAATGAGGATGAAGATATTATTGAGGCTGGGTTTGTAAACTTGCAGTTTGATTTTGATAAGGATATTGTTGGTGAAGAAGTGGTTGTTACAGCTACCACTGAGGAAGTATCTGATAAAGGGAAAGAGTTGGTTGATGAAGAGGAGGAGGATGAACAATTGGTAGACTATGACTCTGAACCAGAATTTTATGAAGTTGATGAGCGACCACTGATTTATGTTGCTAAGAAGGGAGAAGATGAAGCTGATGTGTTTGAAATGGACAAGAATGATTGGTTGGTCAAGGAAAAGGAAGTTGAAGAACTTACTCCTTTATTTCAAAATCTGGAAGGTTTAAGTAGGAAGGGGCAGATAAGAAGATCATAAGTTGGTGCTACAATCCTAGCTTAATGATGTTCATGATCAAAAGAAGAGGAGGAAATATCAGCTATATGCTCAAGAGGAAGGCTTTTAAGACCTTGCCCAAATGGGATTTGAGACGTTTGGCAACTTTGCCTTTGATCAATGCTCACTTAAGTGAAAAAGCATTATTTCTTGAGAAAGAAATAAAAAATGGACTTAATGATAATTTCGAGTCGTTTGGATACATGAAAGCTGAAAGAAAAAGGTCAAAGAAAGATAAAGATTGGGAGACAGGCAAAGGAAGGATTGTACTGAGAGTCAAATCACCAAAGACTGTAAATAGGGTAAGATTGGCTGATCCTCTTCCCCAACAACTACAGGACTTTGAAAAGTGGTTTTATGACAACAATACTGGAGAGGCGGTGATTAGAGCTAAACATGGAAAAGAGTTTAGGGTGTTTGACCCGATGGAGTTATTTAGCTTCAGTGATGAAGATCTTTTGGTTCTTTATGCAAATCACATTAAGGCTGGGGCTGGAGAGGAAACAAGAAAAGAGGCCAGTCTGTTTATGAATGTTGCAAACAAGATAAGAGGAGTAAGGGCGGAGGTTAAGAGGTTAGCTGAAAGGGTGAGAGCCCAAGATGATTTTCCATGGATGTTCAAGATGTGACCAGGCAGTTTGCAAAGGCTAGTGGTCATTCTGAGGAAGCTAGTGATGCAGGAAAGAACCTTGGAGGATCAGTGACTGAAGCTTCTAAAGATGTTGCTGCAGGAGGTGATGAAGATAGATCAACAGCAGCAGAGGAAACTGGAGCCGACAAGTCAAATCAAGAGAAGTGAAGATAGTGAGGTATAACCTAGGGGGAGTATTGAAGATCATGTTAGGTTGGACTCACTTTAGTATAGTTGTTTACTTTACATTGTAATAGGACTTTTGTTAGTTTCCTTTTGTATGTTCTTAGTAATTAGCAGTTTTGGCAGTCCAGCGAAACTGTGAACGAATCTATACATTCGCTCACAGTTTGCTGTTTTGGTTTACCCGGCGAACTTGTGTTCTGCCGGGCGAAACTATAATTTCGGCATGACAGTTTCGCCTGTAGCGAAACTGTCAGCGAAACTATGACTGCTATATATACTTGTGTCAATTCACTTTGTAAGGTAAGCTTGCAAAACCCTAATCGTGGATCCTTGTTGCAAGCTACCAATTCTAAGCAGTTTTCTCACTGAAATACTATTGTGCTTGATGTTATTGATTGCTATTGTTCCTTTGAGTATCATATATGTGTTAGATTCATCTTCTATATTCTCAATTGTTGTTGTTTAGCATGAATCTTTGATATTGATCAATTCATCACTTCAATTGTACTGTTATTCGATCACATGGACCAAAATGACCAACCAGAGCAGTATTTCCTGGTACAAAGTCATCAGTGAGCTTCCCAGATGAAGCCAGATTCCTTTTCGGTTCTATCTCTCTTTCAAATGTTAATAGTTTCCCTTGGGTAAGAGATAGAGTGTCCAGATTTGCACTGGAGCGTAGGACAATAGTATATGTGTCCCATCTCTCAGGCAGGGATCTGAGGAATCTGTTGTTCATCTAACTGTTTGTATATTCATGTTGAACCATTTTTAGCTCAGATATCAAACAGGAAAATCGCTCAAACTGTTGAGTCAGTGACTCACCTTTTCTATGAGAGAATGTCTCATATTGCTGGGCAAGGATCTCTCTATTTTTTGCTAAGACCTCATCAGTTCCTCCAAATTGTTCTTTCAGAGCAACCCAGAGATCATGAGTAGTTTCATGATGCATAAGTCTAGAATAGATTTCATTAGGCAGTGCCATGGCCAGAATTCCATGGGCTTTAGCATCAATTTCAAACAGTTTCAGATCCTCATCTGAATATTGCTCCTTCTTCTTCGGAACCATCTCATTGGTTTCCGGATTACTCACCATAGGCTTATATGGTCCATGAACCACTGACTTCCAACAACCTGAACTGTTAACAGACAGGTGATGGAGCATTCGGCGTTGCCATATGTTATACTCACTCCTAACAAGCATCGGAGGCTTTGTTGAGGAGCCAGTATTGTTAGGATCATTGATTGATGTAGTCATTTTCACCAATTCAAAAAAGTTCAATGAGATTTTAATAAGTCTAGCTCAAAACTCAACAACAGAAGTCGAATCTCAAAATAATTGACCGGAAGCAGCAGAAAATCAAACTCTATAACCAATTCTTGCAAATTTGCTAATTCGATCAAACTTAGATATCAAAAGAGCAGTTTCAATGATCAATTGTTAAATCGATCAATGATTAACCTGCTCTGATACCATTTGATAGGATCGGATCTAGTTTGATCAATTAGATTAGAATTTGTAGCGGAATATAACACAAATTAGATCAAGTTTAAGCAAGACTAGTATGAATATTCAATCACCCAATGACGATTATAGAGAGAGGATTTTCTGCAAATAGAAGATTTTCATTCATGCAAATGCTTCAGTTTCCAAAACAATTAGGTCAACATTCCTTTTATAAAGGAATGTGACGTCAGCTGATGTCACTTGATAGTGACATCTAACTGATTTATACAAACTACTGAAAGTAAACTAATCTACTGAAGATGTCCACAACAGCTAAGGACACCTTCACAAAAAGCTAAGTATAAACTATAATTACAACTACTGAAGTTATAACATCTGAAGTGTAAGAACTTCAGATGTTTTACAATAATAAAACTACTGAAAACAAACTACTGAAAAGTAAACCATCACAACTACTGAAAAGAACTACATCAGCTGTTGTGACAACTTCTGAGAACTTGGTCTTCAGACTTTGTCTTCGGCTATTGTCTTCAGCATATGTAAATCACTTCAGTTGTTATGATGTATGTGGGACTTAAAGGTTTTTCTGATCTGGCTCATTGGTTCTTTTGGTCCAACAAATGTTGGCACTAGGATCAGCCACGTGAGCAAACATGGGCATGTCTTCACCTTGGTATTTTCCACTAATCTTGCTCAATACAGATCTTCTTAAATGTGCTTGAACAAACACATCACCATCTTTGTCTATTCCAGGAAGCTCAGCATTGATGATCAGTTGTAAGAACCTTGGAAACATGTACATTTTATCAGCTTTTTGCACTCTTATTTGGTCACACAGACAACCAAATATGTATTTTGAGTAGTTGTATGTCCTCCTCTCAAATATTCCAATGATTCCGGATGAAATGTGCCTTGAGAATCTATCCAATCCAGATTTCCTATTAGAGATACACTTGAGATAAGTGTGACATAGAAATCGATAGGGCTTGCACATTCTTCCTTTCTTTATCTCTCACTTCTCGAAGTCACCATCATACCCCATCAGATAGAAGAACTTCTCTATGTACTCCTTCTCAAATACATCAGGGTGACCAACTTCTTGTTCTCCCAGCTCATTTACCCTTATGATAGTCTGTTCATCAACTCTTAGCCTTTCATTCTTCATATCAACGACTATCACTTCAGATTCTCCATCTTCCTCTAATCGTGCTGAATTTCAAAAATCGATGATATGTGATTGATGAATCACAGGCTCTACTGTTAAAGCACAGAAAAGCTTGGATCGTCGCAAGAATTTGATAATATATCGACATCTTTTGATACAGGGTCGTCGGGATTCAAGAATGCCCATACATTATGCTCTCTTGCAAATTGATTTGCCATCTGTTCATAAGAATGAAGAAGATTATGTTAGAACAACTTCATCATACCTAAGAATACGAAGAGTTTAGACTAAAATGATGAATCAATCGGTTCATTATTGATGATTATGATATGATTTACCTTGAAATAAAGACCTGAACTCAAGTTTAAGATTTGTTTGACGTTAAGATTTGGGTAATTTTGAAATCGGATGAAGGAGGGATGATGTTTTTTTGACTAATGGAATTCCAGGACAAAAAGGGCTTTGTAATAGTGAATAATGAATACCCAGTAAAAAACATCATTTATAATCCCTCGGACACATTAATTTCATTTATTTAATGAAGTGGGTCCCATTTTTCTTATTGCACTTCCGTGGAATTAATTTATTCCGCAGATTTCAGTTCTTCCGTAGGACATCTACGGATGCCTAACTTAAAATAACTGAATTTCATTGAAGTATAACTAGATTTTCCATAGGTTATCAATCCATAGAAATAGATTATATTTTTAAAATATCAACACATCCGTAAGTTACCAATCTACGGATTGTCATATTTTTCTGGATTAAGTTTCGCACTGTAGCATCTGCTGATAAGAGAAATGCACTGTAGCTTTTGCTGATGCTTAAATGCACTGTAGCTTCTACTGATGCTGAAATTTAAAGTTTGAAACTTATTTGATTGTATGGTTCTATTCATATGATAGAACCATTTGTTGCTTTTGGACCTTGTTTACTTTTTTTACATGACAATTGGTGTACAGGAACAATTATAATTTGAAAAACCTCATGTATCCTACATCCAAGTTAGTGCTCAAGCTCCAATTCCTTCGGTTTTTGACAATTGATTTGATGATTTCAATCTTTCATGAATTAACTACTCCACCTAAATTTGTTATTAATATTGAAATGAGGCATTTATCTGGAAACGCCCAGAAATTTTCTTTGAAGCCGACGAAAGAAGAGAAAGAAATAATGTCCAAAGTCGGGGGACCAAACTTCCCAAACAGGAGAAGGTAGGATGAGTAGGAGTATAAAAGGGAAAACACCCCACACTCACCATTTTCAGCCAAGAAGAGATGAGAGGAGAAGAAAAAGGAGAAAAGGGAGAAAAGCTTGGTTCGGGTGGATTCGAGCTTGGAAATCAATGTGTAGCGGGTCAAATCAAAGCTCTACTCAACGGGATCGTTTGTGTGAGTTCTAGGACCCTTCTTTTACATGTTTTCAAATGATTTTGGGGCTGGAACACATCTGAAAACCATTTTTCGGGTATTTGGGTGTAAACCCGTTTATGTATGTATGTGTATGTGTATGATTCGTTTGGGGCTTGATTTCGGGCTTGGTTGTTCTTGAATGATTTCGTGGTATGCTTCCCTAAGGTTTAGAATGGTTGATTTGAGCTTAAAAGAGGTTTGGAAGAGTTTGGAGGCCGAAAACGTCCGCTGCAGTTCGGGATGAACTGCATTCTGCGCACAGCTAGGGCTATGCGACTGGAGGTCCATGTGGCATGCGACCGGGTCCATACGCACGAAAGGAGTGCGACTGAGGTTCATTCGCATGAAATTAATGCGACTGAATGCATGCGGATGAAGGTCATCCGACTGAATGAAATGCGAATGAGGGTCATGCGACTGAAGGTCATGCGACTGGAGTCCATACGCCTATGAGTCGTGCGATTGAGGTTCATACGCATGAAAGGTGTGCGACCGAGACCCATTCGCATGAAGGACATACGACTAAGCTCCATACGCCCAGATGTCATGCGACTGAGCTTCATTCGCATGGGAAGCATGCGATTGGAGGCTATGCGACTGGAGGTCCATTCGCCTGAGTGTTCTCATACGCATGAGAGACCATGCAACCGAATAGGGTCCATATGCCCAAATGACCATAGCATTGTCTGACTTTCGGGAAGTGCAGACGTAGGCTCGGACCTTTGGGGTTGTAGATGATGTGATGGGCATGGATGATAAAAGATGGTTTATGATGATGAGCTGATGATGGCGATGATGCGATGCATGATGATGTGTGATGTCGTATAGTTTTATATGAGGTGATGCGCGTGATTCTTGTGATGTTTGATGTCATGTGATTGTGCATGATGTATGTTATGTATGTATGATGTTGTCGTGTGAGATGATGTTGTATGTTGTTATGTTCCTTTTTTTATGTGTGATTGTCTTCATGTGATTTGCGTTGAACGTTAATGAATGTAATGAAAGTATTATGTAACGTAAAGTGGAAGATAATGAAAAAAAGAAACGTAGTGAATGAATGCAAGCATGAACGAACAAATGATAGTAAGGATGGCCTGCGAAGGAAGAAAGGAGGTTCACGACTCATTGAGAGTTGTTAGCTAAACTGTGTATGTATTATAGCGTGCGATCTTGGCTAACTCATAAGGGGACATAGACACAGTAGGGAGTTCAGTTTTGGTAACTGCTCCGATACGTGCGGTAAGGCCCCGTTCCCGGGACGCCTATAGTTGGTCATTAATCACACTCAAAACATATAATTACATTTTTCTTCCCGTAAATAGTTGCAGCGGAAACATTAAAAACACAATTTCATTCCATCAAAATACTTTTGAACAATAATACAATCGTTCCTTTAACAATATTATGTTACATTTATTACAAACGCATTAAACATAAAGATGCCATCCAAAATACGCTAAGTAGCCGCCCCGTGCCATCCTCAGCAACATACCTGCCAACTGGAAACACATCAAAGTCAGCGTTGCTGAGTGAGTTCTAGTTTTATAATAAAACTTACTTTTCTTTCGTAAAGCAGTTCTTTGCTTTCTTTATAAAAACATTCGTTACATACATGCGATCTCACATCATACGTACATACAGATAATATCATTATTATCTTCATCATTACGTTCGTTACATTCATCATTCATCGTACATTATTATCTTTCACTTCTTTTTAGATCCTGTCAGCCTTTACCCTCTTCGTGGCACACAGCCACGATTACTGAGGTCGAGTGACAAGGATCCCATTTCGTACATCATTAAGGTAATTCGTTAACGTTCATTTCATATATTCATTCTTTCCATCATTACCTTTTTCATTCATCAACTCATGCAATACTCCCGACTCATATCCGAAGACTGATTCTGTGCCAGGGTCTGTACACAAACCCCCGACTCATGCCTGAAGACTGACACAACACCGGAGTAAGCGATTCGTTTCTCGTCATCTCAATTCCGTCTCACGCAATACTCCCGACTAATGCCCGAAGACTGATACTGTGCCGGGGCCTGTACACAAACCCCCGACTCATGTCCGAAGACTGACACAGTACCGGAGTACGCGATCCTCTTCTCATTCATCCGGATCCTGTCTCATGCAATACCCCCGACTCATGTCCGAAGACAGATAATGTTGTGGGGCCTGTACACAAACCCCCAACTCATGTCCGAAGACTAACACAGTACCGGAGTACGTGACAAGGACCTCTTTCGAGTCTGTTGCGAAACAGAGTCGCCCACCTCATACATATGCTTGCAAGCCTTTCATTCGTTCATTCATTAATACATGCATTTATTCATTACGTTCCTCTTTTCATTATCTTACACTTTACGATACATAATACTTTCATTTCATTCATTAACGTTCAAGGCAAAGCCATGGAAAGATAAACATACATAGTAAGGAACATAAACAAAAACATAAACATACAGCATCATCATACATACGCATCAATCATACATCACATCACACACATCATGCACACCGCCATGCCTAACATCATACATAACGTCATACATATCATCATCATCTACATGCCCAACATAACGTCTATGACCTCAAAAGTCAACTTACACGAGTCTACGGGAACCTCCCGAGTCAAAACCCATAACTGCACCTTCACTCGAAGGTCATATGATAAACCGTTGTTCTTTCGGTCGTATGAACCCTACTTGGGCGTATGGACACCCTCCAGTCGCATGGCCTTCTGGGCGACTGAACACTTAGGCGAATGGGCATCTATGCGAATGGACCCTATGCGAATGAACTATGGGCGAATGGACATCTATGCGTATGGACTCTCAGTCGCATAACTTTCATGCGTATGGCCTTCAGTCGCATGACTTCAGGCGCATGGGCTTCAGTCACATACTCTTCATGCGAATGAACCTCAGTCGCATGGCCTCCAGGCGCATGGACTTCAGTCGCATAACCTTCATGCGAATGAACCTCAGTCGCATACTCCTTCAATCGCATGCCTCACAGGCACATGAACTTCAGTCACATGACCATCATGCATATGGACCTTAGTCGCATGGCAATCGTGCGCATGGACCTCAGTCGCACTCCAATCGGACGAATGGCCTCCAATCGCCCTCCAGTCGGTCGCCTAGCCCTAGCTGATGCAGAATGCAGTTCAACCCGATTGCAGCCGCGGGTTTTCGGCCTCCAACCTCTTCCAAACCTCTTTTAAGCTCAAATCAACCATTCTAAACGTTAGGGAAACATACCACGACCTCATTCAAGCATAACCAAACAAGAAATCGAGCCTCAAACGCATCATACACATACATACATGCATAAAAACAGGTTTTCACCCAAAACTCGAAAATGGGTTTTCAGATGTGTTCCAGCCCCAAAATCAGTTGAAAACGAGTAAAAGAGGGGTCCTATAACTCACCTTAACAATTCCGTCGAGTAGAGCTTCGATTTGACTCGCTCCACGTCGAATTCCACACTCGAATCCACCCGAGCCAACTTTTCTCCTCTTTTTCTCCTTCTCTTCTCCCCTCCTCTCTTGGCTGAAAATGGGAAGAATGGGGGTGTTTTCCCCCTTTTATACTCCCGTGCATCAAAGTTTCTCTCGTTGGCAGGTTTGGTCCCTCGACTTCGGACTTTATTTCTTTTTCTTCTTTCGTCGGCCTCAAAGGAAATTTTCGGGTGTTACAAGTCCACCCCCTTAAATAGGTTTCGTCCCCAAAACCTGTTGTTCCTTGAACCATTACGGCAATATTGTCTCATCTCTTTTCCAGTCTCTCACTTGGAATTCCATCGCTCTACGTTGTTTATCAACATACGGCTTCTTATCTATCTTTGGCTAGCTTCATCAATACTTTAATCCTTTCGAGCTTCTCGATCATAGCCCGAGTCACCTCAATATTCCCCATACGTTATTTGGTGCTCAGCCTTCACTTGTAGACAAGTAAAGCATTTACTCACTTACTCCATCATGTCACGCTTTATTCCTGGCTACCAATAATCCTTACTTGCGTCTCGATACATCCGTCGGCTGAGATATTGGTATATCCACGCACCTTACATCGGCCAAATAAGCGATACGTCTACGCCTCATGGATTACTAACTCCTTCACCTTATGATGTACGCCTATCCACCCAAGTCTGTCCTGAACGGTCTAGCAAGAACAAACGCTTTCTCAATTCTATCCCGCAATCCTCTAGAGCATCTAGGTAACCTACCGGATTCATTAATAGCAATCTCTACATCGAAGGACTCATCGATGTTCCTTCTCCTAACATGCCACATTCTACATAAAGCAGTAGGAACGAGACTACTACTTGCATCACATTCAAATCATAGATGCACAAATTTTAAATTACCAGAAACGTACCTGACGTCGAGTCGAAGTCCGCTCTAGCCTCTTCCCGGTCATGGCAAAAGCTCTGACCTTCACCCTCTGTTCCCTTTTCTCGTACCGGAGCCTCCTGCCTTCTGCTTCTTACAATCCCTGCTTAGGTGTCCAGTCTCGCCACAGTCGTAGCACTTAGCCGTGCGGCAATCCCTCGCCATGTGGCTTTCCTTCCTACACTGGAAACAAACGTTCAGTCCCCACTTGCATTCCCCTTCATGGTCTCTACCACACTTTCTGCATGCTTCTCCTTTCCTTTCTATTCTCCTCCGATCATCGTGCCTCGACGTCGTACCTTCATACACCAATCCATCATCATTGTCTCGCCTTCCTTTCCCTTTCTTAACATAGGCTCGCTCCTCCCCTTCGTTTGTCATCGCCATCTCCCGCTCGTCGTACAATCTTCCCGCCAGGTCAACTGCTGACCTAAACGTGCTCGGTCGGGCAGCGATCATGTGCCTGCGGATGTCCTCGGCAAGCCCTGAATATAGCTCTTGATCTTTCGCGAAAGAGGTGTCACCTGATCCGGCACCAGCCACGCCATTTCATTAAACTTGGTAGTGTATTGCTGATGCGTCATTGTTCCCGCTTCCAGCATCAGGAACTCTCTTTCAACTTTATCCATCTCACGGTGAGGACAGAACTCCTCAATCACCAGCCTCTTCAACTCTGACCATCTCATCCTTCCGATAGCCCTACTTCCCTCAACTTGGACTATGTTGTCCCACCAGCACAAAGCTGAGTCTACGAAAGAATGGGTAGCAAATTTGACTTTCTGATCTTCTCGGCACTCGCTGATATTTAAAACGGCTTCCATTTCTCTCACCCATCGGTGAGCAGCAGCAGTAGTGCCATTACCATCAAAAGTAGGGGGCTTGCATCGTTTAAACTCCCCATAGTTACAGCCTCGCGCCACCTCCGGCGTAGGCTCTTCCTCTTCTTCTTCCTCTTCGTCATCGGAGAGAACCGTTTCAGTCTCGGGTCGTCTCCTTTCGCCCGAAGGTCTACCCCTTTCCTTTCTCTCCTCATCTCTAACAGTCTTTATCACTTCGGTCACTACAGACGGTAGGATTGTCTGCAAGACCTGATGCACTTCTTCTACGACCGCCTCTCTCATCGAGGCCCTCTGATTAGCATTCTCATCACCGCTCTCAGCATGAGGGGTCTCAGGTTCTTCATGAACTACCCTTTCGGCCCTTTACCTTCCTCTTGTGACCCGTGGTTCAGCACCACGTCCACCACCACCTCCACCACGAGAAGCTTTCGAAGATCTACCACCAGCCATTCTCTAAACACACTGAAAGATTCAAACACTAACACGGTCATTCACGGAACAGCTTAGTTTATGTCAAGTATAGTAAGTCCCTAATTACAGTGGCCAGTTGTGATTAGCCACTTACTTTAGTCTTCATACTCCAAGCATTACCTATACTGACTACATCAGTATCTAAATCTACCAGCAACACATAAACCATATAACATGCGCACGTAATACTGGTTAACTTTACAAAAATACCTGATGTCACGCAGCTACTCAGATTGGCATCCCATTCCCTTTCCGTCCCATTCTCAGTTTAAGATTAGGTTTTTGAAAATATTTACCCAATTCACTTAAACTTTGGCTCTGATACCAACTTGTAAGGCCCCGTTACAGTTGGTCATTCATCGCACTCAAAACATATAATTACATTTTTCTTCTCGTAAATAGTTGCCGCGGAAACATTAAAAACACAATTTCATTCCATCAAAATACTTTTGAACAATAATACAATCGTTCCTTTAACAATATTATGTTACATTTATTACAAACGCATTAAACATAAAGATGCCATCCAAAATACGCTGAGTAGCCGCCCCGTGCCATCCTCAGCAACATACCTGCCAACTGGAAACACATCAAAGTCAGCATTGATGCGTGAGTTCTAGTTTTATAATAAAACTTACTTTTCTTTCGTAAAACTGTTCTTTGCTTTCTTTATAAAAACATTCGTTACATAGATGCGATCACATATCATACGTACATACAGATAATATCGTTATTATCTTCATCATTACGTTCGTTACATTCATCATTCATCGTACATTATTATCTTTCACTTCTTTTTAGATCCTGACAGCCTTTACCCTCTTCGTGGCACACAGCCACGATTACTGAGGTCGAGTGACAAGGATCCCATTTCGTACATCATTAGGATAATTCGTTAACGTTCATTTCATACATTCGTTCTTTCCATCATTACCTTTTTCATTCATCAACTCACGCAATACTCCCGACTCATATCCGAAGACTGATATTGTGTCGCGGTCTGTACACAAACCCCCGACTCATGCCCGAAGACTGACACAGCACCGGAGTAAGCGATTCGTTTCTCGTCATCTCAATTCCGTCTCACGCAATACTCCCGACTAATATCCGAAGACTGATACTTTGCCGGGGCCTGTACACAAACCCCCGACTCATGTCCGAAGACTGACACAATACCGGAGTACGCGATCCTCTTCTCATTCATCCGGATCCTGTCTCATGCAATACCCCCGACTCATGTCCGAAGACTGATACTGTGCCGGGGCCTGTACACAAACCCCCGACTCATGTCCGAAGACTGACATAGTACCGGAGTACGCGACAAGGACCTCTTTCGAGTTTGTTGCGACACAGAGTCGCCCACCTCATACATATGCTTGCAAGCCTTTCATTTGTTCATTCATTAATACATGCATTTATTCATTTCGTTCCTCTTTTCATTATCTTACACTTTACGATACATAATACTTTCATTAAAAGATTCAATCCACTTGTTGGCCTGCTTCTCATTCATTAACGTTCAACGCAAAGCCATGGAAAGATAAACATACATAGTAAGGAACATAAACATAAACATAAACATACAACATCATCATACATGCGCATCAATCATACACCACATCACACACATCATGCGCACCGCCATGCCTAACATCATACATAACGTCATACATATCATCATCATCTACATGCCCAACATAACGTCTATGACCTCGAAAGTCAACTTACACGAGTCTACGGGAACCTCCCGAGTCAAAACCCATAACTGCACCTTCGCTCGAAGGTCATATGATAAACCGTTGTTCTTTCGGTCGTATGAACCCTACTTGGGCGTATGGACACCCTCCAGTCGCATGGCCTTCTGGGCGACTGAACACTTAGGCGAATGGGCATCTATGCGAATCGACCCTATGCGAATGAACTATGGGCGAATGGACATCTATGCGTCTAGACTCTCAGTCGCATAACTTTCATGCGTATGGCCTTCAGTCGCATGACTTCAGGCGCATGGGCTTCAGTTACATACTCTTCATGCGAATGATTATCAGTCGCATGGCCTCCAGGTGCATGGACTTCAGTCGCATAGCCTTCATGCGAATGAACCTCAGTCGCATACTTCTTCAATCGCATGCCTCACAGGCACATGAACTTCAGTCGCATGACCATCATGCGTATGGACTCAGTCGCATGGCAATCGTGCGCATGGACCTCAGTCGCACTCCAATAGGCCGACGGCCTCCAATCGCCATCCAGTTGGTCGCCTAGCCCTAGCTGATGCAGAATGCAGTTCAACCCGACTGCAGTCGCGGGTTTTCGGCCTCCAACCTCTTCCAAACCTCTTTTAAGCTCAAATCAACCATTCTAAACCTTAGGGAAACATACCACAACCTCATTCAAGCATAACCAAGCAAGAAATCGAGCCTCAAACACATCATACACATACATACATGCATAAAAACGGGTTTTCACCCAAAACTTAAAAATGGGTTTTCAGATGTGTTCCATCCCCAAAATCAGTTGAAAACGAGTAAAAGAGGGGTCCTAGAACTCACCTTAACAATCCCGTCGAGTAGAGCTTCGATTTGACTCGCTCCACGTCGAATTCCACGCTCGAATCCACCCGAGCCAACTTTTCTCCTCTTTTTCTCCTTCTCTTCTCCCCTCCTCTCGTGGCTGAAAATGGGAAGAATGGGGTGTTTTCCCCCTTTTATACTCCCGTGCATCGAAGTTTCTCTCGTTGGCGGGTTTGGTCCCTCGACTTCGGACTTTATTTCTTTTTCTCCTTTCGTCGGCTTCAAAGGAAATTTCCGGGTGTTACACGTGCGATGTGGTATTTACTGTGTGCTATGTAGCGTGCGATTTTGGCTACCTCATGTGGATTATGTAGCGTGCGATCTTGGCTAACCCATGAGATGGCGTGCGATTCTGGCTAAACCCCAAGAGTTCTCACAGGGGGAGTCGGTCTTGGTGACCACTCCGTTGGTGCGATTTGTGCGAATTGTACGATGGATAACATAAGGGACTATAGACATAGTGGGGGTTCAGTTTTGGTAACTGCTCCGATACGTGCGATGTAGTATTTACTATGTGGTATGTAGCGTGCGATATTGGCTACCTTATGTGTGCGATTTGTGCGATATGTACTTTGGGTACGAAAATGCGAAGGTGCGATTTGTGCGAAAAGTGCGATATGTATGAAATGAACGAACGGAAGAAAAGACGTTATAAACGAATGAAGTGAATGATAATGTACCGTGCAATGATTAATGAATGAAGAATGTAATGAATGTAATGGAAGATAAAAATTATTTTATCTGTATGTACGTATGATGTGTGGTCATGTATGAAAGCATAGTATGATTTGAAAGATAGTAAAGAATGGTTTTAAAAAAAAAGTATGTTTTATTTAAAAGTAGAACTCACTCAACAACGCTGACTTTGATGTGTTTCCAGTTGGCAGGTATGTTGCCGAGGATGGCACGGGGCGACTACTCAGTTCCTTTGGGATGGCATCCAATGTTATAATGCTTTTGTAATGAAATGAAATGAAAATGTTATTTTTAATGTTTCCGCTGCAACGCTTTTATGTAAGATGATGAAAATATATGTTTTATGTGCGATGAGGATCCAACTGTAAGCGTCCCAGGAACGGGTCCTTACAAGTTGGTATCAGAGCCAAATTTTAAGTGAAATGAGTAAATTTTCAAAATAAACCTTAACTTATACTGAAAATGGGACGGAAAGGAAAGGGATGCCGGTCTGAGTAGCTGCGTGCCATCAGGTGTTTTCGTAATGTTAACCGGTATTACGTGCGCATGTTATATGGTTTATGTGTTGCTGGTAGATTTAGATACTGATGTAGTCAGGACAGGTAATGCATGGTATATGAAGAGTAAAGTAAGTGGCTAATCACAACTGGCCACTGTAATTAGGGACTTACTATACTTGACATAAACTGAGCTGTTCCCTTGAATGACCGTGTTGGTGTTTGAATCTTTCAGTGTGTTTAGAGGATGGCTAGTGGTAGATCGTCTAAAGCTTCTCGTGGTGGAGGTGGTGGTGGACGTGGTGCTGAACCACGGGTCACAAGAGGAAGGCCTAGGGCCGAAAAGGTGGCTCATGAAGAACATGAGACCACCCATCAGGAGGCTGGGGATGAGAGCACGAATTTGAGGGCCTCAATGAAATAGGCAGTGGCAGAGGAGGTTCATCAGGTCATGCAGACGATCCTACTGTCTGTGGTGACCGAAGTGATTAAGGTAGCAAAGGAAGGGGAAAGGAAAGAGAGGAACAAGTCCTCGGGAGGACGGGAGCAACCGGAGCCTGAAACGGTTCTCTCTGATGACGAGGAAGAGGAAGAAGAAGAGCATGCGCCAGAGCCGGCACGAGGCTGTAATTATGGGGCGTTTCAACGATGCAAGCCCCCTACTTTTGATGGCAATGGCACTGCTGCTGCTGCTCACCGATGGGTGAGTGAAATGGAAGCTTTTTTAAATATCAGCGAGTGCCGAGAAGATCAGAAAGTAAAATTTGCTACCCACTCTTTCGTGGACTCAGCTTTGTGCTGGTGGGACAACATAGTCCAAGTTGAAGGTAGTCGGGCTACTTGAAGGATGAGATGGTCAGAGTTAAAAAGGCTGGTGATTGAGGAGTTTTGTCCTCACCGTGAGATGGATAAAGTTGAAAGAGAGTTCCTGCAGCTGGAGGCGGGAACAATGACGCATTAGCAATACACTACCAAATTCATCGAAATGGCACAGCTGGTGCCGGATCAAGTGACACCTCTTTCGCGAAAGATCAGGAGGTATATTCAGGGCTTGCCGGCGGATATCCGTAGGCACGTGATCGCTGCCCGACCGAGCACGTTTAGGTTGGTAGTTGATTTGGCAGGAAGGTTGTACGATGAAAGAACTGTAGTGGTGGTGGCTGAGGACAACAAGAATGGTGATGGAGACCGGAACTGGAGTGGGAAGAGAACTGGATGGGGTGGTGTCCCGACGAATAATAAGCACGCACGGGGGGATGACCGTCGTGTGGTCACACCTGGTGCGGGGTCGGATAAATGTGGTAAATGCGGGATGGAGCATTCGGGAGAATGCAAAAGGGGACCAAACACTTGCTTTAAGTGTGGGAAGCCTGGTCATGTGGCTAGAGAATATGGGACTGTGAGATGTTATAATTATGGAGAAATTGGCCACATGAGCAGGGACTGTAAGAAGCCAAGGGCGGAAGGTTCGAGAGTGAAGAGGACCGGAGGAGAAGGACAGAGGGCGAACGCAGCGCCTACACGATGATGCATGAGGAGGCTAGGGCGGACCCCGATGTTGTGTCAGGTACGTTTCTAGTAAATCAATCTTTAGCCTTTGTGTTATTCGATGCTGGCGCTAGTAAAAGTTTTATTCCTACTGCTTTCTGTTCTATATTGCCTGTTAGTGGTAAGAATATAGATACGCCCTTCGACATGATCGTAGGAGTGGATTGTTTGGCAGACTACGGAGCGAACACTGCTTGTCGCAAAAAGATGATACGGTTGACAGCACCTGACGGGATCAAGGTGACGGTTTAAGGCGATTGAGTCACGACGATTCCGAAGGTGATTTCGATGGCAGTGGCAGGAAAGTGAATAAGGCGTGAAAGTATTGCCTACTTGGCCGATGTAAGGTGTAACAGCTGGCCCCTCACACCAACAATATTGTCCGCTTTGCCCACGAGGAGCTCACGGATTTTCTTTTGGTTGCCCGGGTGAAAACTTCCCAGGGAGGTCACCCATCCTTGGATTGCTCCCACCTGATCACGCTTAACTATGGAGTTCTCCTCTCATCCACAGCCAATACGCCCAAAACGCGTTGTTGATGTTAGAGGCCAGACATTCCTTATGAACCAGGAATCTATCCTGTCCACGGCCAATGTGGGATATGTGTAGGGTGTCACAAGCACCCCTTGTTTGGACTCATCGTCCTCGATGAGCCCGAGAAGTCACCATCCTTGGTGAGGTATGTCCCACATCCCGAATGGCACAAGAGTGGTTCTGATACCATTCTATAACACCTGGCCCCTCACACCCACAATATTGTCCGCTTTACCCATGAGGAGCTCACGGATTTGCTTTTGGTTGCCCGGGTGAAAACTTCCCAAGGAGGTCACCCATCTTTGGATTGCTCCCACCTGAGCACGCTTAACTGTGGAGTTCTCCTCTCATCCACAACCAATACGCCCAAAACGCGTTGTTGATGTTAGAGGCCAGACATTCCTTATGAACCAGGAATCTCTCCAGTCCACGGCCGATGTGGGATATGTGTAGGGTGTCGCATAAGGTATGTGGATACGCTAATATCCCAACTGCCAGATGTACCGAGACCCGCGTAAAGATTATTGGTGGTCGGGTATGAAGCGTGATATGGTGGAGTACGAGAGTAGATGCCCTACTTGTTTACAAGTGAAGGCTGAGCACCAAATGTTGTATGGAAAGTATTGAGGTGATCGAGGCCACGACCGAGAAGCTCGAAAGGATCAAAGCCTTGATGAAGGTAGCCAAAGATAGACAAGAAGTCGTGTGTGGATAAACGACGTAGATCGATTGAACTCAAGGTGGGAGACTGGAAAAGAGATTAGACAGTATTGCACGTGATGGTTTAATGAATAATAGGTTTCGGGGACAAAACCTATATAAGGGTGGTGGACTTGTAACGCCCGGAAATTTTCTTTGAAGCCGACGAAAGAAGAAAAAGAAATAAAGTCCAAAGTCGGGGGACCAAACTTGCCAAACGGGAGAAGGTAGGATGAGTGGGAGTATAAAAGGGGGAAGAAACCCCACACTCACCATTTTCAGCCAAGAAGAGAGGACAGGAGAATAAAAAGAAGAAAAGGGAGAGAAGCTTGGTTCGGGTGGATTCGAGCGTGGAAATCGTCGTCTAGCGGGTCAAATTGAAGCTCTACTCGACGAGATCGTTTTTGTTAGTTCTAGGACCCCTCTTTTACATGTTTTCAAATGATTTTGGGGCTGGAAAATAGCTGAAAACCATTTTCAGGTATTTGGGTGTAAACCCATTTATGTATGTATGTGTATGTGTATGATTCGTTTGGGGCTTGATTTCGGGCTTGGTTGTGCTTGAATTATGTCGTGGTATGCTTCCCAAAGGTTTAGAATGGTTGATTTGAGCTTAAAAGATGTTTGGAAGAGTTTGGAGGCCAAAAACGTCCGTTGCAGTTCGGGATGAACTGCATTCTGCGCACAGCTAGGGCTATGCGACTGGAGGTCCATGCGTCCGAATGGCATGCGACTGGGTCCATACGCACGAAAGGAGTGCGACTGAGGTTCTATGCACGAAAGTAATGCGACTGAATGCATGCGGATGAAGGTCATGCGACTGAATAAAATGCGAGTGAGGGTGTTGGACCAAAAGAACCAATGAGCCGGATCAGAAAAACCTTTAAGTCCCACAGACGTCACAACAACCGCTGAAGTCCACAACAGCTGAAGACAACAACTGATTACAAAGTCTGAAGACAAGTGCTGAAGACAAAGTCTGAAGACACAAGTGCTGAAGACAAAGTCTGAAGACAAGTGCTGAAGACCAAGTATCAGACGTTGTCATAACAGCTGAAGAGGACTTCTTCAGTAGTTGTGACGGTTTACTTTCAGTAGTTTTATGTTTTCAGTAGTTTTGTAAAACGACTGAAGAGCTTGTTCTTAAGTCGTTGTAGTTTCAGTAGTTTCTTGTCAGTAGTTTTATATTTTGTACTTAGCACCCTGATATGTTCTCAGTAGTTGTGAACATTTCAGTAGTTTGTTAAGTGTTAGTTATTTTTGTAATAGATCTGCCAGTTGTCACTATCCCGTGATAACAGCAGTGATTGCACTCTATATAAGGAGTGTCAACCTTATTGTAATATGTGAATGATTGAGCAGAAATATTTGTTATAATTGAAACATTCCTTGTCACAGAAATATATTCTCTCGTATTTGTTTTTAATGCATACGAATATCAAATTTTTGCTACAATTTGTCTAATTCTTGATCTTATTCCGCTGCGTTACACTCAAAACTATCAAACTTGTGATCTCTGATCCTGACAAATGGTATCAGAGTCGGTTAATCATTGATCGATCTAATAATTGATCATTGAAACTGCTATTCAAGATCCAAGTTTGATTGAATTAGCATTTTTGTAAGAAACGGTTATAGAGATTGAATTTTCTGTGTTTTTGGTCATTCATCCTGAGATTTATTCTTGGTTTTCATTGAGTCTGTTGTGGTCTGTGTAAAATCTTTTAAAAGCTTGAATTAAATTGTTTTTGGACCTAAAATGACTACTCCTTCCAATGATCCTCACAATACCGGTTCCTCAACCAAGCCTCCAATGCTGGTCAGGAATGAGTATAACATATGGCAACGACGTATGCTCCATCACCTGTCTGTTAACAGCTCAGGTTGTTGGACATCAGTGGTACATGGTCCACACAAGCCTATGGTGAATAACCCGGAAACCAATCAAATGGTTCCGAAGAGGAAGGATCAATACTCAGATGAGGATAAGAAATTGTTTGAGATTGATGCAAAAGCCCATGGAATTCTGGCCATGGCACTGCCCAATGAAATCTATTCCCGACTAATGCATTATGAATCTACCCATGACCTCTGGAATGCCTTGAAAGAACAATTTAGAGGAACAGATGAGGTCTTGGCAAATAATAGAAAGATCCTTGCCCAACAATATGAGACATTCTCTCATAGGAAGGGTGAGACACTGACTCAACAGTTTGAGCGGTTCTCTTGTTTGATCTCTGAATTAAAAATGGTTAAACATGAGTACACCAATATCCAGATGAATAACAGATTTCTCAGATCACTGCCTGAGAGATGGGACACATACACTATTGTCCTACGCTCCAGTGCAAATTTGGACAAACTATCTCTCACCCAACTCCATGGGAAATTGCTCACATTTGAGAGAGAGATAGAACAGAAACGAAAACTGTCTTCATCTGGTAAGCTCACTGAAGACTTTGTACCAGGCAACACTGCCTTGGTTGGTCATGAGTCAGAATATGCTTCATCTGAATGCTAGTATGATGAGCATATTGATTTCTCTTCAAACATTTCTGATTCTGCATTTGTGAGTGTTGATAGTCAGTTTACTGGGTGTAATAATGACAATCTATGCTTCATCATGGATGATCTCAAGGGGATTGCTGATGATGACTTAGAAGAAATGGATATTTTGAGCCAAATGGCCTTGATAAATATCAGATCTCAGAAGTTCTACAAAAGAACTGGAAGAAAGTTCCCAAGACTCTCTGGCAAAACCAAAGTTGGTTTTGACAAGAGTAAGTTGAGGTGTCACAAATGCCACAGGCTTGGACACTTTGCTAGAGAATGTAGATCATCTGGATCTAATTCCTCTACACCTTTTGTGACTTTCCCTGGCAATAGTCAACAAAACAAAGGGCAACATCCTGTCAATTCTAGTCATCATTCTCAACCACAATCTCCTGCATATTTTGTTCCTCAAGGTCAAACGCCATATCCTTACCCTTGTTATTACATGCCACAAACCAGTCAAGTTCAAGCTCCTATGGTACCACAACCTCATGCACTACCAGAACCTCAACCATCTCATCAACCTCCTCAACCTCAACAACACAGCTTCTTCACCCCTGGAGTTGTTGACTGGAGCAGTTTACCAGATGACATATCTGGTCATGAACAACTGTTCACAGGTGCTGATCAACATGGTGGTGACAGTCCTTTTGGGAATCTGGCACTTATGGCTCTGGAGTCTACTGAGGGTTCCTGTTCAAATGCATCATCTTCACAGGTAACTCAGGGTTCTTCAACATGCCACAGAGGCATCTGGTATGTAGACAGTGGAGGATCCATGCATATGACAGGAAACAGATCACTTCTTAATGACTACTCTCAAGGAAGGAAGGGGTTTGTGTCATTTGGCAATGATGCAAAGGGTTACATCATCGGCAAAGGCTTTGTTTCCAATGGGGAAATAAAGTTTGATGATGTTAACCATGTGGAAAATCTCAAGTACAACCTCTTGAGTGTCAGTCAAATGTGTGACAAAGGCCATGTTGCTCTTTTCACCAGTCAGAACTGTCGGATTCTGTCATCCAAAGTTCTAAGTTTGATTGATAAGGTGTTGGATGAATACACTCTCCTAAAGGCCAACAGGACAGGAAGAGTGTATGCCTTAGATCTTTCCAAGAAAATAGATCTCAAAGGCCATCCTTGCCTATTTTCCAAGGCTTCCCCTCAAGAATCTACTCTATGGCATAGAAGGCTGGGTCATGTTAATCTCAAAAACATAAATCAGCTCATAAACCATGGTTTAGTAAGGGGACTGCTTATGAAGGAGTTCAAATGTGAAGATAACTGCACTGCTTGTTTAAAAGGAAAACAGCACAAATCTTCATTTCCCTCCATAGAAGAACCTAAGTCCACTGCCTGCTTACAGCTTCTTCACATGGATCTCTTTGGTCCTGTGAGAGTGATGAGCATGGCTAAGAAGAAATACTGTCTGGTAATTGTGGATGATTACTCCAGATTTGTATGGACTTTCTTCTTGCATTCAAAGGATGAGGCAGCTTAGAAGATTATCAACTTTGTGTTGTATGTTGAGAAGCAGTATTCCCTCTCAGTCAAGTGTATTAGAAGTGATAATGGAACAGAATTCAGAAACAATACACTTGATGAGTTCTACTTCTCAAAGGGAATCAAGAGGCAGTTTAGCATTCCAAGAACTCCTAAACAAAATGGAGTAGTGGAGAGAAAGAACAGGACCCTTATTGAAGCTGCAAGGTCCATGTTGGCTGATTCTAGACTGCCAATGACTTTTTGGGCTGAAGCTGTCAATACAGCTTGCTATGTACAGAATAGAGCTCTAGTAAATCAGAGGTTGATGAAGACTCCATATGAAGTTCTTCATCATTTGGCCCCTCTAATTTCATTCTTCAGAGCTTTTGGATGTCCTTGTTTCATTCTCAACACACGGGATCAACTCCAAAAATTTGATCCTAAGGTGGATGCAGGGTACTTTGTTGGTTATTCATCAACTTGCAAAGCATACAGAGTCTTCAACTGTAGAACAAAGATGGTTGAAGAGACTCTACATGTTAAGTTTAATGAATCTCCAAAGGAAAAGATTCCACAAAGCCCTGTGGAGATATTTTATTTGGACATACTGCAATATGTTCCTTATCAAACTCCTGCTGTTGCTCCTGTCAACAGTTCACCACCTGGTGGTACTGCTGGTGCTGATGATGATGATGATAGCAGTACTCACCTCTTCAGGTTTAGTGATCAACTGCCTGATTCAGCTAGACCTGATGTTCCTGTAGCTCTAGTAGCACAATCCACAACAAATGCTGATGAGATTTCTACAACTTCAACTTCCTTTGAATTACCATCTACTGATTGGTTTCAAGGAAATGCTTCACCATCACCATCTGTTGTTGCTGAGCCTGCTACAAACACTTGCACCGATCTCATTGTGTACCAAGATCTGAAGAATCACCCTATGTCTCAAATCATTGGTGATATCACTGCTGGCGTAACAACAAGAAGTCAATTGTCAAATTTCTGCTTCTATGCTCTCTTCATCAGTCAGCAAGAGCCAAAGAATTGTCACATTGCTTTAAAGGACAATGGATGGGTTGATGCCATGCAGCTTGAGCTTCTTCAATTCAAGAAAAAGCAAGTGTGGGAACTGGTTCCTCTACCTCCAGGTAAGTGTGCAATAGGCACTAAATGGGTGTTTAGGAACAAAACTGATGAAAATGGGCTTATTGTTAAGAACAAGGCCAGACTGGTTGTTCAGGGGTTTGCACAAGAAGAAGGTATTGATTATGATGAAACCTTTGCCCCTGTAGCCAGACTGGAAGCAATTCGATTGTTTCTAGCTTATGCTGCTTATCAGAATCTTAAAATTTTTCAAATGGATGTCAAAAGTGCATTTTTGTATGGGAAAATTAAAGAAGAGGTTTATGTATGTCAACCACCAGGTTTTGAGGACAATAAACATCCTAATTGGGTGTATAAGCTTGATAAGGCTCTTTATGGGTTGAAACAAGCTCCTAGAGCCTGGTATGAGACATTATCAAACTTTCTTCTGGAAAATAATTTCACTAGAGGCTCCATAGATAAGACTTTATTCATTAAGAAAGCTGGGCAGCATAATCTACTTGTTCAAATTTATGTAGATGATATTATTTTTGCATCCTCTGATCCACAGTTGTGTGATGCCTTTACAAAGGTGATGCAACAGAAGTTTGAAATGAGTGCCATGGGAGAATTACAGTTCTTTCTGGGTTTGCAAATCAAACAAAAGGCTGATGGAATTTTCATTCATCAGTCCAAATACACAAAAGAACTTTTGGAAAAGTTTGATTTACAAAACTGTAAGCCCTGTTCTACTCCCATGTGCAACACCACACAACTGGATACAGATCAGAAAGGTAAAGTGGTTGATGAAACACTTTACAGATGTATGATTGGGTCCTTGATGTATTTAACAGCTTCTAGACCAGATATTATGTTTGCTACATGTGTTTGTGCTAGATTTCAGGCTGCACCTAAGGAGTCTCATTTGATTGCATTCAAGAGGATCTTTAGATATCTGCAAGGCACTCCATCTCTAGGTTTATGGTATTCTACTAGACATTCTGGTAAATTAGTTGCTTTTTCTGACAGTGACTATGCAGAGTGTAAGTTGACCAGGAAATCAACTTCTGGTGGATGTCAATTCCTAGGCAACTGTTTGATTTCTTGGCAGAGTAAGAAACAAACCTCAGTTGCTACATCAACTGTTGAAGCCAAGTACATTGCTGCTGCAAGCTGTACATCTCAGGTACTCTGGCTTCAAAACCAATTATTGGATTATGGCATAACAGAGACTAAGACTCCATTGTTAATGGACAGCTCTTCAGCTCTTTGTATTGTTAAGAATCCTGTCCAGCACTCTAGGACTAAACATATTGAAATCAGACACCATTTTATTAGAGATTGTTTTGAAAAAGGTCTGATTGATCCAAAATTTGTTCCTAGTGCTGATGAGCTTGCAGACATTTTTACTAAGCCTTTGGATAGTTCAACTTTCCATAACCTGGTGTTAAGGCTTGGTATGCTGCAGCTAGAATAAGTGACAACTACTGATGATCTCAGTAATAAGTACTGATGATCATTGGTAACCATGTCACATATAAGTACTGATGAGTTCCTTTACCCTCAGTAGTTTTTATAACTACTGAAGGATACATGCCTCACAAGTACTGAAGTACTTTATTTGTTAAAACAGCTGATGTAGTTACGACAGCTGATGAAATCACAACAGCTGATGTAGCTACAACTACTGATGTCAGAAATGCAGATAAGTACTGATGACCAATGAAACCTCTGAAACTTAGATTTAAGTCTGATGAGTAAGTGTGGAGGTCAGCTGAAACAGCTGAAAAGCTATGAATTGACGAAAACAGCTGATGAGTAATTTCTCTTCAGTTGTTTCTACAACTGCTGTTTCTAAACAACTGAAGCCAAATCTATGTCTTCAGTAGTTTACAACTACTGAAGACTAACACCAAGTCTTCAGCTGTTTACAACAACTTATGACAAAACCACTGTCTTCAGTAGTTTCACAACTACTGATGACAAACACCATGTCCTCAGTTGTTTCACCACCTGAAGTCAAAACTGTCTTCAGTAGTTTTATAACTACTGATGACTAAATCAGAGACTTCAGCTGTTTCAACGTCTGCCGGTTAAAACCAAGTCTTAGTTGTTTTATAACAACTGCTGATCACACCAATACGGTCAGTCATTTCAAACCTCTGAAAGTTAATACCACGTCATCAGTAGTTTCAACAAATGATGACTAACACCAAAACCTTCAGTCGTTTTCTAACCCTACCATTTAAATACCTTATCCCACCTTCAGAGTTTTTCTCTCCTCTCTTCTCAAACCTAACGTTCAAAAACTCTGTAACCTCTCTTCATCAATGGCGACCATGCAACTAAAACCACGACACAATTGTGTCGCACATCTCACAAAATCGCCATACTGGACCAAGTTTCATAACGCCATTGATTTAATGGTTCAGTCACCTTACCAAACGGCTTTTCTGTTAAATCCCACCATATATGCCGAATCTCTTAACCAATTCTGGACAAACGTCACTCTTGTCTCTGAGGAGAATGGCACAGAGTCTCTTCAATCGTTTGTCCATCGTCAAAAAGTGGTCATTAATCCAGACACTCTTCGCCAAACCCTCAATCTGGATGATGCCACTTTCCCAACTGGTTATCCAAAGGGCACAACAGATCTATCATTTGCCCACCATGGATACCAAGGTAACCTGAGTGCATCTACCATATTAAAGAAACATTTCCAGGATGCCGAACGTCTCATCTTTCATATGGTAAATGTCTGCCTTGCCCCCAAGACTTCATCATGGGATCAAATGTCCACAAGGTGGCAACAGGTAATGTACTCCATCCTTGAGCAACAACCTTTAAATTTTTTTGAAATACTATTTTTAGAGCTCAAGGATATGGCCCAAAAACAACTTGCTAACCGTTGGATATTATATCCTCGGTTCATAATGGCCATAATTGAAAACCAGCTTCAAGCTGAGGGACTTGTTGGCCTGGGAGTCCCTGCTATGGCTGTATTGCCTGAAGTATACTCCCAGCACAACTCTGACCAATCTCTAAAAATGGTTGCCAAGCTGCGCAAACCCACGCAGCTGGAACCCACAGCCACCACCACCAAATCCAGAGTCCCCACCAAACCAAAAACCAAACGCCCTAAAACAGCTATTCAGGGAGATGAGTCCCCTGAAGATGCTCGTGTATCACCAAGGCAGGATATACTTGCTGGTAAAAACCCCCCAGCAGTATCAGAGACTCTACCAGCCACAGCCGCTCAGGATTCCTCTCAAAAGGAGCCTGCAACAACCAAAGAAGGGGTACCCACTAATCTGGAATCTTCCTCATTTGAGGAGATTGCCATTGAAGAGCACCATTCTCCCCAGGTGCATACTGATTTTACCCCATCTCCCCATGCAAATGCCCCCCAAAGTCCAACCATTATAATTGCAAACGTGCTGACTCAGCTGCATGCCTCTCCTCCTCCCCACCAAACACCAATAAAGGGGACAACCACAGCCATTGAGGAAGAGGATCAACATGCTTCTGACAACCCACAGCACCGGGGTTTAAATGTTCTGTCTCCTGGTGTGGATATGGAGATCAGAATATCTGGTGAGGCTGCCACCCCTTCTGAATCAGCACATGATCAGACTGAGGCTGGTAACATTGCTAAGACCTCATCAGAGGCAACAGCTGATGAAGGACATCGTCCTGAGGCTGGAAGTCCCCAGTTCCAAGAAAAAGGGGCACATGCTAAAACTGGTCTACACCTAGTGCATGTACATTCTGCTACAAGCAGGAGGTCAGGTGATTCAGCATCTGCTGATGATGACCTGGGCTTCTTTTATGATGTTCTGGCCCAGAACACAATTCTTGAGGAAGAAGTCCGTAGACTACAAAGCCTACTTGACCAATTCTCTCAAGAAGCAAGTCCATCTGTCACCAACATAAACCCACAGATGGCACCTTCACCTGAAGGTCTCCCACACACTCAGCCACTCAAAACTTCCAACCCACCAGCCTCTATTTCTTGCACTGCTTCTCAGGGACAGAACCCCTATGAGCAAACAGCTGCTATCTTTCAGCAATCCCTACCTCTCATCACCCCAATGATCACAGACATTGTGATCAAAACCATGGATGAGAGGCTTCCCTCAATCATACAACCCCTGGTGGAGGAGACTTTGAGCACAAGGCTTTCTGCTACTCAATCCCTTGCAACCAATGCAACCAAAAAGGGGGAGAGTCAGTCAGTGAAAGCAAAGAGGAAGAGCATACTGAAAGAAAAGGAGACTGAGAAGGAAGAGGAGTTTGTGAAGGGAGCCGACATTGATCAAGTGGGTGAAAGTCACAAAGACTTTCACATCACATATAAGAAGAGGAAGGTTGAAGGAAAAGAAAAAGAACTCCAACTCGATGAGATGATCAAAATGGCGGATGCTACACATAGTAAATCAATGGACTCCATTATTGATCAACTGTATAGACAAGGGTTCGATACTGCACAGCTTGACTCAGAGATTAGGAGACTTGAAGTTGAAGAAATTAACTCAAGATGGGCAAGTTATGATGCATTAGAAAGTGAAAGACTAGAGATCATGATCAGATTCATTGCAAAGCACCTTGGGAGATCATTGATCGAGATTAAGTCATGGACCAGGGACAATATCTTGGCAATAACCACCAAGATCTGTTCGTCTGAAGCATACACTAAGGGATTGGTGATCGAAGCACTAAATGAGGCAGGTGCTAGGAATAGAAAGGAACTAGCAAAACACTCAAAAGCCTCACTCACTACAAGAATGCTAGAACAACCTGCAAAACTTCCCACTTCAAAATCACCACTACCACAAACCACTAAACCAACTCCTTTATGCTCAAAACCAACAGCTGATGATGCACCCAAGAAGAAGAAGAGAAGGATGTTGAGGCTAGAAGAAGAAGAAGAAGAGGATGATGAGGAAGAAGATAGGCTGCCTCTTTCCGCAATCCTAACTGTGCCTAAAGCCAAACCTATGCCCATCACTCCCACCTCACAGATGGAAACTGTGAGAGTAAAGATAGAAGAAGAACAGCAGCAAAGGCTTCATGATGATGAGATGCTGAAAAGCATAGACAAAACTTATGTTGCTTCTTCATCAATAATTAGTATGAAGAAAGAAGCTCTGAGATTGTACACCCTTGCTAACACATTTCAATATCAAAAGGAAAAGGTGAGAATATGGCCTGATCCTAGGGTGGCTCAAAGAATTGTGAAGAAAGACATTCCTGCGAGATACAAGGACCAAGTAAGAAGGATCGTAGATGAAGAGATCACAGTGGTCCTGGTAGTATCACCCTGGGAAATTGTAGAAGATTTCAAGAAGGCCTATGAGACTAAACAGCCACCCCAAAAGATGTTAGAGAACAGAGTAATTAAAAAGGGGTTAGTCTACAAGAAGCTTGAGAACTTCAAACAAAATGAGCTCAGTCTGTTACTTGAATGTACTCACCCAGATGAGTTTGCATATAGACAGATTACAACAGTTGAGCTCAAAAATGGCAAACAGGCTAAGTACATTTCAGAGCTGTATGGGCGTGAAGGATTGTTTGATGGTGAAGCTGAAAATCTTACCATGGAAGAACAAATTATGTTTCTCAGAGCATACACCAGAGAATCCTACAGGCTTATACATGGGAAGTGAGTATCATGGATGGGGGAACAGCTCAGTGTCCAATTCCCCAATACAGAGCTCCCATCCATACATTGCCAACCAAATCATCAGAGACTCATTCCCAGGCCAGTGCTTATAATGGGTCATCTTCTCAACTGATCAAGAAGGAAAAAGACCAACCATTCTGCCAACAATAAGTGGGACCTCAATAAAGTTAAAGGTTTTGGCTGCATTGGTTCAAGGGGAGTTTGTTGGACTAAAAGAACCAATGAGCCGGATCAGAAAAACCTTTAAGTCCCACAGACGTCACAACAACCGCTGTAGTCCACAACAGCTGAAGACAACAACTGATTACAAAGTCTGAAGACAAGTGCTGAAGACAAAGTCTGAAGACAAGTGCTGAAGACAAAGTCTGAAGACACAAGTGCTGAAGACAAAGTCTGAAGACAAGTGCTGAAGACCAAGTATCAGACGTTGTCATAACAGCTGAAGAGGACTTCTTCAGTAGTTGTGACGGTTTACTTTCAGTAGTTTTATGTTTTCAGTAGTTTTGTAAAACGACTGAAGAGCTTGTTCTTCAGTCGTTGTAGTTTCAGTAGTTTCTTATCAGTAGTTTTATATTTTCAGTAGTTTTGTAAAACGACTGAAGAGCTTGTTTTCAGTTGATCTGCCAGTTGTCACTATCCCGTGATAACAGCAGTGATTGCACTCTATATAAGGAGTGTCAACCTTATTGTAATATGTGAATGATTGAGCAGAAATATTTGTTATAATTGAAACATTCCTTGTCACAGAAATATATTCTCTCGTATTTGTTTTTAATGCATACGAATATCAAATTCTTGCTACAATTTGTCTAATTCTTGATCTTATTCCGCTGCGTTACACTCAAAACTATCAAACTTGTGATCTCTGATCCTGACAGAGGGTCATGCGACTGAAGGTCATGCAACAGGAGTCCATATGCCTTTGAGTCGTGCGATTGAGGTTCATACGCATGAAAGGTGTGCGGCTAAGAGCCATTCACATGAAGGACATGCCATTGAGGTCCATACGCCCAAATGTCAAGCGACTAAGCTTCATTCGCATGGGAAGCATGCGATTGGAGGCTATGCGACTGGAGGTCCATTCGCCTGAGTGTTCTCATACGCATGAGAGACCATGCGACCGAATAGGGTCCATATGCACAAATGACCATAGCATTCTGACTTTCGGGAAGTGCAGACGTAGGCTCGGACCTTTGGGGTTGTAGATGATGTGATGGGCATGGATGATGAAAGATGGTTTATGATGATGAGCTGATGATGACGATGATGCGATGTATGATGATGTGTGATGCCGTATGGTTTTATATGAGGTGATGCGCGTGATTAGTGTGATGTTTGATGTCGTGTGATTGTGCATGATGTATGTTATGTATGTATGATGTTGTCATGTGTGATGATGTTGTATGTTGTTATGTTCCTTGTTGTTATGTGTGATTGTCTTCCTGTGATTTGCGTTGAACGTTAATGAATGTAATGAAAGTATTATGTAACGTAAAGTGGAAGGAAGAAAGGAGGTTCACGACTCATTGAGAGTTGTTAGCTCAACTGTGTGTGTATTATAGCGTGCGATCTTGGCTAACTCATAAGGGGACATAGACACAGTAGGGAGTTCAGTTTTGGTAACTTCTCTTATACGTGCGATGTGGTATTTACTGTGTGCTATGTAGCGTGCGATTTTGGCTACCTCATGTGGATTATGTAGCGTGCGATCTTGGCTAACCCATGAGATGGCGTGCAATTCTGGCTAAACCCCAAGAGTTCTCACACAAACAGGGGGAGTCGGTCTTGGTGACCACTCCATTAGTGCGATTTGTGCGATATGTACGATGGATAACATAAGGGACTATAGACACAGTGGGGGTTCAATTTTGGTAACTGCTCCGATACGTGCGATGTAGTATTTACTGTGTGCTATGTAGCGTGCGATTTGGCTACCTTATGTGTGCGATTTGTGCGATATGTACTTTGGGTACGAAGATGCGAAGGTGCGATTTGTGTGAAAAGTGCGATATGTATGAAATGTACGAACGAACGAAAAGTCGTTATAAACAAATGAAGTGAATGATAATGTACCGTGCGATAATTAATGAATGAAGAATGTAACGAATGTAATGGAAGATAAAAATAATATTATGTGTATGTACTAATGATGTATGGTCATGTATGAAAGAATAGTATGATTTGAAAGAAAGTAAAGAATGGTTTTAACGAAAAAAAGTATGTTTTTATTTAAAACTAGAACTCACTCAGCAATGCTGACTTTGATGTGTTTCCAGTTGGCAGGTATGTTGCTGAGGATGGCACAGGGCGACTACTCAGTTCCTTTGGGATGGCTCCAATGTTATAATGCTTTTGTAATGAAATGTAAAATGATATTGTGTAATGAACAGTTGTATTATTTTGCAAAAGCACTTTGATGAAATGAAAATGTTGTTTTTAATGTTTCCGGTGCAACGCTTTTATGTAAGATGATGAAAATATATGTTTTATGTGCGATGAGGATCCAACTGTAAGCGTCCCGGGAATGGGGCTTTACATTATCATAAATTTATGTGAAGAATATCATGAAAGGCACATGACTGTCCAAAAGTATTGAAAAAGAAATAAGCTAAAAGAAACAAAATTGAATTAAATTCTATGTACAAGCTTGGATCATACTATAACACTAAGCATCTTTTGGTTTGATTTGTTTGATGAAATGATACCTGATTCTAGTTCTGATTGCAAGTATGTTTTTCCACATAAATTCAAACAAGAGCATGGTATCAACCATGCATGCTGTTTTATCATGTTTTGATGTTTATTAGAGAGAAACAGTTATGGGCTCCACATTCAATTCACATTAGAGTTTGTCCTCGCTTTGTGAGTCAAATCATCACTTTTTCACACTTAGAAACTATGTACTTTAAGTTATAAGTTCTATCTTGAGATGTATTTGACATCTCATTAATGCATTGATGCTATAGCTCTTAAGTTAATATACAGTTGATAACAGAGGATTCTTTTGAGAGCTAAGATATGATCATCATCAGGTCACCACGTCTTTACTTCCATAAAACAGAGGTGCCTTTAACCCAGGTCTTTGTTTACACAAAACAGAGGGATGATGAGGATCATGATCTGTTCACTTGTTGGTTACAAATGCATACCAAAGTGATCATAAACCCAGGTCTATGTTTACACAAAACAAAAGGAATATGATTTGCAAAGATAGAGATTATAAAGTGTTGGTACATAGTGTAAGGATTCCTATAAGTCTGATGCAGCCAAAACATCCAAAGTCTCTCTGCATGGATGCACTGAAGAACATAAGTAGAAATGCTTCGGAAGTTTTACACCACTCACTAGAAATTTCTAAGTGTAAAATTTTCCGAAGCCAAGACCAACATCTTCTGAAGCCAAAAGTGAAGTCTTCCGAAGCTTCAAAGACAAAGTCTTCCGAAGCCAAAGAGTGAAGACAGATTTCTTTCGAAGACTTTTAGAGACATGTCTTTATCTGATGTACTTTACCATAAAGCTGGACCACCTTTCCACTGCAACTCTGTAAAGTCACCAACTTACATGAGTTGGTGAAAAGGTCCATGCTTTTGGTAACTGTGCATTAAGGTCTTGAGTCTGTGCTTTATACTTTATGTACTTTTATCCTTTTTGTAATATACTAGGATGTCGGCTATGGCATGTCATAGTCACTAGTCAAAAGGCAAATCTGCCTTTTGACTCTATATTTGATTTTGTAGTTGTCTAGTCTTATGTATCCAGCTGGTCTTCAAAGTATGGCCGGCTGTAGGATGTAGTATATGTATCTCAAGTACTTTTAACTTTCCTTCATGCATTGTAACATTTGTAATAGAACTTAAGAAGCAATATACATCATTCTTGAAAACCAATTACTTGTGTTTTTTGCCATCTTGTTCTGTCTCATCTTTACTTGTGTTCTTAGCATCTTTCACTAAAAGTTAACCAGTTCCCTATTTGATCTGTTAAGTGTTCTAAGTAACTATTCTCATTGTGTTATTGTGTTGTAAGTGCATACCCTTTAGCGGTCCTGCATTTGGTATCAAAGCTTTTCAGGCTCTTGATATAAGATCTCACCATCTTAAGATCCCTCACACACATAAAATACTTAACAACTCAAATGGCAGCTATTACCAAAGCTGATATGGAAACTGGAACTATGATAAAGTCTCCACTTATCACTCCTAAAGACTTTGATACTTGGTGTCAAAGAATGGAAGGCTTCATCAAGTCTCAAGACTCCAAGATTTGGGACTCTGTTGTTGAAGGACCTTACATACCAAGCACCACTTCTGCTACTGGTGGTGGTATGATTCCAAAGGCTATGGCTGATTACTCTGAAGAAGACAGGATGAGAATAAAGATTGATCAGAAAGCCATGACAGCCCTTCAAACTACTCTTCCAAACTCCATCTAGAGAGGCTTCAAGAAGTGCAAAACTGCCAAACAACTATTAGAAACACTGAAGCTGATGTATGAGGGGTCTACTGAAGCAAAGGAGAACAAGAAGGATCTCCTGAAGAAGCAGTTTGAAAACTTCACCTTTAAGGTAGGTGAAACCATGACTCAACAATACTTCAGGTATGTTGAGATTGTGGATACGCTAATGGATGTTGGAGTAACTCTTGAGAACAGGGACATTGAAGGAAGTTTATGTCCTCTCTTCCTAGACAATGGACACATTACTATGTTGTTATCAAGAGGACTGAGGACCTTAAGACTCTTACTCTTACAGAGTTGTATGGTATTCTTAGTGGCTACCAAATGGAGATGGATATGCAAAACTCATCTGCTAACTCCAGCAATCAACTGAGTTCATCCCTCCATGTAGTTGAAAGGGAAAGCATTGAACCACAACATCATCTTATATGCTATCCTCACAACTCACAAAAGGGCCCTTGCATCACCTTCCCAGAGACTCCAAGGGAAAGCTACACTCAAGGAAGTCCTTTCCAAGAGACAAGTTCTTCTCATGCTTTTGTCTCTGCTGATGAAACCTCAGGCAACTTTCTCTTTACCCTTGAAGACTTGGATTGTATCCATCGATATGATCTAGAGTACATGGAGATAGTCCAACAGATGGCTCTTCTCACTCACAGAGCCAAGAAGTTCTATAAGAGGACACAGAGAAAGTTTCCAAGCAATACAGCCAGTGGAAAGTTTGGGCTGGATAAAAGCAAAGTAAAGTGTTACAACTGTAACCAAATTTGACACTTTGCAAGGGAGTGAAAGGCACCAAGGACAAATGGTGGCCAAGCACAAACCAGACCAAACTACACTGAGAAAGTCCCCCGGAATGAGAAGCCAAAGCAGCAAGCTGCAGTTGCTGTTGAAGAAGGAGGCTTTGACTAGAGCTTTCAGGTAGAAGATGCATTTCCAAACTAAGCACTCATGGCAGACCACGACGAAGCCAAGGTAGTGGACCATCTTTGTACTCCTGAATGCATTGCTAAATAAGATACAGGTCCTATAACTTAAAAAATAAGATCTGATCTCGAGTCCTTAAATATATTAAAAGCTGATTTTAAAAAAGTTGAAAATGATTATAAACTAAAGACAGAGGACTTAAGAAAACCATTTCAACTCTTAAACCTGAGCATACAAACTAAGGACTCGGATCAAAGACCTCATTACTAAGTTAACTGAATGTCAGGCTAAGCTTGTGATCAATAAAGCCAAGGTAGAAAAATGTGTTCATGAATAAGAGACCATCAAGAACATAATATCCTCATCCTTGCATGCAATGTTATCCAAATAAGCAGGGACTGGGATCTTGTGAGTTAGCTCCTCCACACACAATCTTGTTTGTAAGATCTCCTAGGTGTGGAACTTGTGAAGATGTGGTTTCCCTCATAGATCCTGTGATTGAAGAGGATGAAGAGGAGATGGTGGAGAATGGCTCTGAGAAGAGTGAAGAAAGGCATTCTAAGAAGGTTCGCTATCCCTTTGAGGAGAGCAAAGCTGTTGGGATGACCAAGTCAAGGAGAAAGAACTTGATCAAGAAGGCCAAAAGAAAGTCCAAAAAGGCTCAAGAGATCAACGCCACCTTCAATTCGTGCACAGAAACAAGTCTTTATCTTTGGAGGATTTGAAGTGGTAAAGGCTGAAGAAACCAACTTGAACTTTATCAACAAGAGTTTTGGTTCATGTCCAAATCATCCCATCATCAAGAAGAAGGCTGGTCAGTTGTGCACCACTGCTATACAACCTGAACTATCCAGCTTCAAAGGTAGTTCTATCCCCACAAGAATTGCCACAACATCTGCAAAGATGAAGATGGAGAAGGAAAGTGATCAAGTGCAGCCTTGCTCACAAAAGAAAACTCATAGAAGGAAGAAAATGGACTGTGTTATGTGTGGGTGTACCTCTCATCTTGCTAAGGATTGCGTTTACAATCCAAAGAGTACTCTCCACATGACCAAGAAAGAAACTTCTAAGAGTTTGGAGAAGAAGAAGCAAGCTTCGGAAGGAAAATTTGTTTCCTTCGGAAGCTTCCAAATGAAGAAGAAGACAAGTGGAAACATGCCTTCAGAAGAAAATTTTGTCTCGGAAGAAAGGAATACTTACGAAGTACTGAAGCCTGCTGCAGTGAAAGCAAGATCTTCCGAAGGTCCAGTTATCAAAACTTCCGAAGTCATCAAAACTTCCAAAGTATTGAAGGTCAAGTCTAAGCTTCCAAAGGTGGTGTGGAAGGCAAAGAAAGACCAAGTGGCTGAAAGTTCTTCATCAACATCAGCAAATGATCCTTTGAGCATGACTATAGGATCAATTACTGTTGCATTGTCTTCAACTTCTTTTGATGAGCCCAAGACCAAAGAGGCTTGGGTTGCCAAATGTAACTAACCATCTCTTTTGTGCAGGAACAGCTCAAGACAAACAGAAATGTATGGATCATTGACAGTGGCTGTTTCAGGAACATGACATGCAATAGGTCAGTACTCCGAAAGTTTGAAAGAATTGATGGAGGACCAGTTGCTTTTGGAGGAGATGCAGGAGGTTACATTACAGGAATGGGAAAGGTCACAAATGGTAATCTCAGCATTAAGAAGGTAAACTTTGTCAAGGAGCTTGGGTACAATCTTCTGAGTGTATCCTAATTTTATGATCAGAGTCATAACATGCTCTTCACTGAGCATGAGTGCATTATTCTCAGGCCCGGGTTGGTCATTCCTCATTAGCACATCCTGCTCAGAGCCCCCCCAAAAGGGAACATGCACAAGATGGATTTGTAAGAAACATCTCCCTCAGGAGAAGTTTCATGCTTATTGTCTAAAGCAAATAATGATGAATCTTTCCTCTGGCATAAAAGAATGTGCCATGTAAACTTTAAAAATATGAATAAACTAATTAAGAATGATGTGGTAACTGGAATACCGAAGAAAGAGTTTACAAGTGATGACCACTGTGTTGCATGCGTGAAAGGGAAGCAACACAAGGTATCTCACAAGCCAAAGGAAAGAAATTCCATCATTTATCCCCTACACTTATTACATATAGATCTCTTTGGCGCCACCAGTGTAATGAGTCTAGGAAGGACCTCTTATTGTTTGGTGATCACGGATGACTTTACAAGATTCACTTGGGTCTTCTTTCTTAGAACTAAGGATGAGACCCCTGAGATTCTGAAGAATTTCATCTTAAAGATTGAGTTGTCTGACTCTAAACTGCCTATCACCTTCTGGGCAGAGGCAGTGAACACTGCTTGCTATGTGCAAAACAGAGTTTTAGTGGTTAAGACACATGGTAAGACTCCTTATGAACTTTGGCACAAAAGAAAACCCTTCATTGGTTTTCTCAGGTCATTTGAATATCCTTGCACCATCTTGAATAACAAAGATCAAATTGCCAAGTTTGCTGAGAAATCAAATGATGGACACTTCATTTGATACTCTTCTCAAGCTAAAGCTTATAGAGTATACAATCTCAGAACTAGAGTAGTTGAGGAGTCAGCCAATGTGACTTTCAATGAGCACACTCCTAGTGTGAAAGGTTCTGGTCCAGATTGGTTATTTGATCTTGATTTAGTTAACAACTGTTTTTACAAATCTTGTGAGAATGTTTCAAGGTCCATAGATATACTACCTACAAGTGATCCTGACCCAAGATTTGAGCTAAGAAGACCTTCAAGGTACACATCTTCAGCTCCAGTGGTAACTAATCCTGCAAATGAAGCTTCTACCAGCACATCAATGACAAATCCTGCTGATACTTCTGGGGTGCCTTTAAATTCCAGCTTAGAGGCTCAAAACTCAGATGAAGGAGCTTTAAATATTGGAGAAAATGGTGATGGTGAAAGTGATCAGGAATTTCTTGATGCTGATAACCACTCTATTGAAGATAAGATCAATGATGTCACACACTAATTGGATCAAGTCAATCTTGATAAGTGTGCTGATGTGGAGGGTGAATCTTCCTTGCCATATCAAAATTTCTCAAATTTGGATATGTCTAAACAACTTGCTATGATCCCTCAGCTAAGGATCCACAAGTCTCATCCTACCACAAACATCATTGGAGATGTTGATTTAGGGGTGAGAACAAGAGGACAAACCTATGATGCAAATGTTTGTCTTCACTCTTGTTTCTTGTCCCAGATAGAGCCAAATAAAATTGATGAGGATCTAAAGGATGGAAGTTGGATTGAAGCTATGCAAGAGGAGCTGCTTTAATTCAAAAGGCAAAAGGTTTGGAACCAATGTCCTCTTCCAAAAGGGAAGACTACCATATGAACCAAATGGGTTTTCAGGATTAAGAAAGATGATAGAGGACTTGTCATCAAGAACAGGGCAAGACTAGTTGTCCAAGGCTATACTCAAGAAGAAGGAATTGACTACACAGATGTTTTTGCTCCTGTAGCAAGACTTGAAGATGTTAGGATATTCCTAGCTTTTGCTGCATCCAAGAACTTCAAGGTCTACCAACTTGATGTCAAGTGTGCTTTTCTTTATGGGGTGATTGATGAAGAGGTGTATGTCAGACAACCAGCTGGGTTTTGCAGATCCTGATCATCCTGATTATGTCTGCAGGCTTGATAAAGCTCTTTATGGGCTGCACCAAGCACCAAGGAAGTGGTATGAGACTGTATCTCAGTATCTCTATCAGCATGGATACTAAAAGGGTACTATAGATGGAACTCTCTTCATCAAAGGAATAGGAAATGACATAATGCTAGTTCAAGTATTTGTAGATGACATTATCTTTGGGTCAACTAATCCAAAGCTCTGCAAAGACTTTGAGAAGCTGATGAAGGACAGGTTTGAAATGAGTGCCATGGGGGAACTCAATTTCTTTCTAGGAATTCAAGTGAAGCAAGTTGACAATGGCATCTTCATAAGTCAGTCAAAGTATGTACAAGACATACTTAAGAGATTCAACATGACTGATTGTATGGTTGCTAAAACACCCATAGCCAGAAATCACTCCCTTGGACCTGATCTTGAGGGGGAGTGTGTTAATGAACATCTCTATAGGGTAATGATTGGGTCTCTTATGTACCTCACTGCTAGCAGGACAGATATCATGTTTTCTACATGCATTTGTGCAAGATATCAAGCCAACCCCTAGATGTCACACCTGGTCACTGTCAAAAGAATTTTAAGATATCTCAAAGGTGCTCCATCTCTTGGCCTTTGGTATCCAAAGAATTTTGACTTTAATCTATATGCTTATACAGATAGTGACTATGGTGGTTGCAATATGACTACAAAGTCTACATCAGGGGGATGTCAATATCTTGGTTGAAGAGTAGTCTCTTGCCAATGTAGGAAACAATCCTGTGTGTCTGCATCAACTGCTGAGTCTGAATACATTGCTGCTGCAAGCTGCTATGCTCAAGTGCTTTGGATTCAAAATCAGATGCTGGACTATGGATTCAATTTTAAAGAGACTCCCATCCTCATAGACAACAACAGTGCTATCTCAATCATAGAAAATCCTGTGCAGCATTCAAGGACAAAGCATATCAATATCAGGGATCATTTGATTAGAGATAACTTTGAATACGGATTAATGAAACTAGTCAAAGTTAACACAAATGAACAATATGATGATCTGTTTACCAAAGCTTTTGATGAACAGAGATTTAAATATCTTTTATTAGCTATTGGGATGATTAACTTTGAATAGCTTTTCTTAAAACTTAATCATATTTATTTCTAAAAACCTGTGTGTCCTAAGTTGTCTATTTTATCACCTTCATAAGCCCTTGTTTTCTTTGGAAGAAAATCGTTTCAAAAGACCTTTCTTAAATTTTTGAAAATTTGATCTCTTTTCTTTTCGGAAGATTTGAAACTACCTTCGGAAGAAATTTATGTCTTACTAAACAAATAACTACTTAAGTAATTTTACCATCGGAAGAAATTTCTGAAATAACTTCCTAAGCTTAAAAATCAACTTAAGTACTTTTATGTTTTAAAAGAACAAGTTTCTTCCGAAAGCAATTTACCTTTGGAAGTTTTCATTCTGTTTAGAATAAAAACTCTTAGTGTGAATTCTCTTCCGAAGCAAAATTCTCAAAAACCTTTGAAATATATTCCGAAGCCAATTTGACTTCAGAAGCTTTTCTCTTCAGAACTCCCGTAGCAAATAACCTTCGGAAGATTTCTCGACTTCCAAGAAAACTACTTTTTGGGCAAAAATAAACTACTTTTCAGAGGTGGGACCGACATCCGGATTTCAAAGTTTATCCTCTTTCTTTAACTTTGTCTCATATCCTTTTCACATAAATACCCAACTGTTCCCCCCTCTTTCACTATCTTCTTCAATTATACTATTCCTTAAACCTAAATTCTCCCAAACCGCCTTTGTTCTTCATCTTCCTTCACCCTTAAGCTTCTCAAAATGGCCAACCCAAACCACAGAAACAACCCTGGTTTCTCCATGCAACTTCACAGGCAACACAATCAAGTTGCTCTATTAAGCTCTGAGAAAAATGAAAGTTTCTCAGAGGTTTTCCGTTTCCTGGCTCTATCCAACTACTTCACCTCCCTAACCATTGATCCTACTCTCTATGAGGATTATCTGCTTGAATTCTGGAAGACCTGCCAAGAGGTCATCATGGATAGGGAGAAGGCATTATCTGTCACAGTGCAGGGGAGGACAATCTTCATCACTCCGGCCATCATTAACACTCACTTACAACTGAATGATGAAGAAGGTGAGTTGTCCTTCCCAAAGGAAGCTGTAAATCATTCCTTTGAGCAGATGGGCTATGAAGGAGATTTCTCTGTAAAGACCTTCAGGAAAGGGAAGGTCTCATCCCAGTGGAAATACCTGCTTCATGTGGTTATCCACAGCTTGTCAAACAAGCATGGAGGGTGGGACCAGATTCCTGAGGATCTCTCCTTCATAGTGCATGGAATGGTTCAAGGGGTCAAGTTCAGGTACTCTCAGTTGTTTATACAAATTTGCTTGCTAACTTGGACTCCTTAGAGTATTATATGTTTCCTAGATTTGTTCAACACATTCTCAAATGTGAACTGGGCTCACAGTTTAGGGAAACAGATAATATTCTTAAATTGGGACAGATGAAGCCTGAGATCTTTAAAATTATAAAGAAGCAAACTGTAGGCTTCTCAGGGGTAGAAACAGCTAGAGGTGGCAAAAAAGGTCCAAACATATGATTTTGGGTTAAAATGGGTGTTTTTAAAACAAAGATGGGTCAGAATGGACTAACTACAAAATATAAGGGGGTCAAGATGGGTTGAGAGATTTTTTTGAAAAAAGAAGGATAGGTCAGGATGGGTTTGATGGGTTATCTTCATTCTTCAGAACTCAACCCATCTTCATTCTACAAAATCAGTAACTCAAGCAGTAAGTTCAGTCCGACGAAGAAGAAGCTCACGTCTGTCGACGACGACTAAAACTCCGGCGAATAGTCATGTCGCACCAGGCACTACCTACAGCCACCGCATCACCGTCACACCATCTACAACCTGCGCATCACCGTCGCACCATCTACAGCCTCCGCATCACCGTCGCGCACAACTGCATCACCGAACGGTATTCTCCTTGTGTATTTGTAGTTTTGTAAGTTGTTGTTTGTTGTTAGTAGGGTTGAACTATCGACTGATAGGGTTTTCTTTGTTGGTGTTAAATTAACAACAATTTTGGGTTTGAGGTAGTCTGCCACCGGTAGCAATTGTTTTTAGGGTTGATGTGTGCCTTGCAGTCACAACCCATGAACTACAAAGTAAAAATGGGGGCTTTTGTTTGCTTCTTGGGTTTATTTAGAAATTGAAATTGAGTCAATATCATTTGCAGATTAAGACTAAGACTACTGGTTAGTACATCAACCAATTGCACCATCTGCTGGATAGTAAGTCAACCATTTGAAGTGAAAATTAACAAATTATTGTTGGATGTGCAGTTCTCCTCATTTGAAGTCATATTGAAGCATAGTTATGATTTATGAATGTGATATATATTATATTATTTCAAACCATGTGTCATACCACTTGAATAGATAAAATACAAAATATTTTTCTCATATTATAATATTATGATTTTTTTTGACATTTCACTATCAAGCTAGAATGGGTTGGACATGGTTTGACTATATGTGTTTGAAAGAGTGATTTCGTATATGCATATGTCTATATGTGTTGTTGGATTGTGAAATATCGAGTTATAGACAAGTAATCATTAAGAATGTAATACAATTTAGTTGCAACTATAATTTGGGTGGTTACTTTTGTTTTTGTCAACTATAATGTAGTTTCTACAACTTATATATATGATACAAATCGATCTTGCATTTTGTGATTCATATATTTTAATTATAGGAGCCATAAAAAATGTCAGGTAACACTGAGTTTGAGGATGAAGTTAGTTCGTTTAATTCAAGTAGAGACCATTCTATAGTTTGGAACTATTTTGATAAATTACCGGTTGGACAGGATGGGGTTAAGAAAGCGAGTTGTACTGCTTGTGGAAAAGTGTATAGCACTAATAAGGGAACGTCTAACATGAAACGTCATATCCCTAAGTGTTTCAACCTTGATGAACCCGGTCAACCAACAAAACGCGTCCCTTTAGATCAAGCAATGTATAGGGAAAAATTAGCATTATCTATCATTAAACACAACTATTCTTTTAGTTATGTTGAACATGAGAAGACGAGAGATTTACATAAATTTTTACACCGTGATGTGAATACCATAACAAGAAACACCGCAAAGGCTAATGTTCTAAAAATATATGATAGAGAGAAGACAATTCTGAAAGAGAAGTTACAAAAAATAACTAGTAGAATATGTTTGACTGCTGATTTATGGAGTTCTATCACGATAGATGGATATATGGCATTGACGGCTCACTTTGGGTTCTAAGAAAGCACGTGATTGGTTGTTTGATTTAAAAGGTAATAAGTTTTTTTAAATCTTTGCAACTTAGCTTTATGTATAATTTTTAGTTCAACTCTCACTTTTTTTACACATTCAGATGAAAACGAGAACGAGATGGAGGAAGAACTTGTAGAAGATATTGAAGCATTGTATCCGACATATGATAGCAGCCGTGTTTAGGTAATATTAGTGTTATTATTATTCATAAAAGATGTTGCATATTATCTTTTGATTTTCATATAATGTTTCTACTTTTTTGTTGTAACATTGTAGGTTATGATGAATCGGTGATGAGAATATTGATGGACGTACTAATGCAAGATCTAAGTATGTAACATACTTGTCTTTTGGTAGGGAACAAGATGTAAAAAACAATGTGTTTGGAGACATTTTTAGTCTTTAATTGGTACACTAGTTGACTAGCTATTTGGACTTTTAGCTATTTAACATTTGTAATTTCCTATTTAATTTACTTGTATTAAGTTCTTTTAAATTGACCCATCCTGACCCAAACCCATTCTGACCCAAACCCATCCTGACTCAAATCCATCCTGACTTGTTTTTTAAAATGACCCATCCTGACCCAAACCCATTCTAACCTAAACCCATCTTGACCTAACAACCAACCCAATCCAACCCACCTATTTTGCCACCTCTAGTCTATATGTGTTGTTGGATTGTGAAATATCGAGTTATAGACAAGTAATCATTAAGAATGTAATACAATTTAGTTGTAACTATAATTTAGTTGGTTACTTTTGTTTTTGTCAACTATAATTTAGTTTCTACAACTTATATATATGATACGAATCGATCTTGCATTTTGTGATTCATATATTTTAATTATAGGAGCCACAAAAAATGTCAGGTAACACTGAGTTTGAGGATGAAGTTAGTTCGTTTAATTCAAGTAGAGACCATTCTATAGTTTGGAACTATTTTGATAAATTACCGGTTGGACAGGACGGGGTTAAGAAAGCGAGTTGTACTGCTTGTGGAAAAGTGTATAGCACTAATAAGGGAACGTCTAACATGAAACGTCATATCCCTAAGTGTTTCAACCTTGATGAACCCGGTCAACCAACAAAACGCGTCCCTTTAGATCAAGCAATGTATAGGGAAAAATTAGCATTATCTATCATTAAACACAACTATCCTTTTAGTTATGTTGAACATGAGAAGACGAGAGATTTACATAAATTTTTACACGGTGATGTGAATACCATAACAAGAAACACCGCAAAGGCTAATGTTCTAAAAATATATGATAGAGAGATCTGAAAGAGAAGTTACAAAAAATAACTAGTAGAATATGTTTGACTGCTGATTTATGGAGTTCTATCACGATAGATGGATATATGGCATTGACGGCTCACTTTGGGTTCTAAGAAAGCACGTGATTGGTTGTTTGATTTAAAAGGTAATAAGTTTTTTTAAATCTTTGCAACTTAGCTTTATGTATAATTTTTAGTTCAACTCTCACTTTTTTTACACATTCAGATGAAAACGAGAACGAGATGGAGGTAGAACTTGTAGAAGATATTGAAGCATTGTATCCGACATATGATAGCAGCCGTGTTTAGGTAATATTAGTGTTATTATTATTCATAAAAGATGTTGCATATTATCTTTTGATTTTCATATAATGTTTCTACTTTTTTGTTGTAACATTGTAGGTTAAAAAAATCGGTGATGAGAATATTGATGGACGTACTAATGCAAGATCTAAGTATGTAACATACTTGTCTTTTGGTAGGGAACAAGATGTAAAAAACAATGTGTTTGGAGACGTTTTTAGTCTTTAATTGGTACACTAGTTAACTAGCTATTTGGACTTTTAGCTATTTAACATTTGTAATTTCCTATTTAATTTACTTGTATTAAGTTCTTTTAAATTGACCCATCCTGACCCAAACCCATTCTGACCCAAACCCATCCTGACTCAAATCCATCCTGACTTGTTTTTTAAAATGACCCATCCTGACCCAACCCCATTCTAACCTAAACCCATCTTGACCTAACAACCAACCCAATCCAACCCACCTATTTTGCCACCTCTAGAAACAGCCCTTGTCCCAAAAATGTTAGAGCTCATTGCTCAAGTTGACAACCTAGCAACACAAGCTATTGTTGAACCCACACCTTCTACCTCCCAACCACCAAAAAGACCACAAATCACCCTCACCTACCAAAGAAAATCCAAACGAACCCTTGCTCAAGCTATTGAGTTTGTGCAGGCCCCCATACACTCACCCATACAGGAGGAAGTGGACACTAGAGCTCCCACTTCTCCTCAGGAGCAAACCACTCCCATCTCTTCAAGAATCAGTGGTGAGGTTCCTCATGGTCACCCTGATGAGCTCACAAGCCTAACTGCCTTAAGCCTTCACTCTGAGTCTCAACACTCAAGTGAACAACCTTCAGGGGACAGTTACCATCCCCAGCCTTTAGACTTAAATCAACCCATTCCCATCCTCTCATTCTATACTGATGAAGACTTAGGTTTCAGTGAGTACCATGAGTCTCTCTACTCTTCCCCTACTCAAAGAGAGATGAGTACCCCTGAGTCTCCTTTGTCTTGCCCACATTAGTCACCTATCACTGAGGTTGATCTCCCTGAACCTGTTCAGAAGGTCCATATGGAAGAGGCTCTCACTTCTGCAAGTGATTACATTAAGACCTCAACCATGGCAACTCAGCCCATTGACACTTCAACTAAGGTTGTCAATGTGCAGAGGAAATCCATCAGCCAAGAACCTGAAGCTAGTGGTGAGAGAGAGGACTTTGGTCCAATCATCTCATCCCCCAATGATTCTTCTGATGAAGATGAGGGGAATTTGAGACTAATGGTGCAAAAACTGTCAAAAACATGCTCCTATTTAGTCTCTAAGGTTAGTCACATTGAATCTCAGGTGACTACCCTGCACAACATGGTCAATGATCAGCAACTTGAGATATCTTATCTTAGGGAAAAACTAACTGGGAGACCTTTAACGGGAGCTCAACCAGAAACACAAGAACTTGTGAATGTGATTGACCTAACTCCTAGCTCACCTATGCAAGAGGGTGATGCTACCAATAAGGGGGAGAAAGTCATTACAGTCATAGAACCTAGGAGTTCTTCAGGGAGTATGGACATTGAGGACTCACAATCCTCACTTGCAATTATGCATACTCAGCAACTTCCTCAAGTTCACATTGATGTGGACACTATAGACACTTTCATCAGGAGTCTGTTTAAGGAAGGAATTCCAAGGGCTATATCATCCCCACCTTAAGGAACTTCAAACTACATTATTGGGTGGAGGTATGATGCTGATAGAAGAGCCCTCATTCTTCAAAGAGTTCAAGGGGAGCAAGAGGTGTTCAATTTTCAGACCTTCAACTACTATGAAGGTCTTGACCTGATCAACATGCCATTTGTCAACCCAAGTCAATCTAGACAAGCTGACAGGTTAGCACTCAGGATTCAAGACAGAATTACTGAAGAGTTCAGTCTTAGAAGGAGACAAAGGCAATCAGGTAATGTCATTGGTCAACTGGATGTTGAGGCAGACCTTGAGATTAGCTTCAAAGGGAAAAGCTTGACTGAAGGCCCAGTGATAGAGCCTGAGAGCCTTGTCACACCACCAACTACTTCAGAAATTCATCCCCTCAGTGAAACACCTGCTAGTGAAGGTGTCTTACAACCTCTCTACGGCCAGAGCTTGGATGCTACACCAAGCAATGAAGGCCAAAGATCTGTCCACCCTCTGTCACAAAGGTCTGTGGGTGACAAAGGGAAAAGGATTCTAACTCCTGAGGAGATTAAGGAGGAGGAGAGAGAGAGAAGAAGAGGAAGCTAAGGGGAGAAAGTTCCTCTTGGTCTTTAGGCTTTATGCAAGCTGTAATCAGGGCTGCCCCCAGACCAAACACTCAAAATGATGTGTTGAAGGCAATCAGGATTACTTACATGTAGACCAGGAACTATGAGATAGATAAGATTATATATCTCCCCTTAGAGGAATAAAATGAACTGCCAGACATGGAAGTGTCAAGAGAGATGAAGGAAGCAGAGGATGCAAGGCTACTTCTCCAATTCAAAGAGGAGAAGAGAACGAATAGATTATACAAGCATGTTCCTACTCTCTCTCCAGTTCAAGAAAGTCCTGTGCAAGAGGCTCTGGCAGCTACACAAGAAACTCAGGTAGACAAGGAAACAAATAGGCAGAACATGATCAACTACCTGAGTGCCACATGTCTCTACCAGGCATATGCACTTCTTCCTTGTCCTTTGAGTACATTGAGTTTGAGTATCTCAAACAGCTTGAACTTCAAGTGCTCAAAGAACAAAAGGCAACAAAGAGGAAGATGAGGGAAGAGGCTGCAAAGTCAAGAGCTATCATCCAAAAGAGTATGAAGAAGTCTGCTGAAAGACAAAGGATGATGAGATTTTTGAAGCTGTATGGATTCTCCGGAAGGAGACTTGGCCCTATGTCTCTATCCACAATGGATGAGCGTATCAGGGTAATCAAGCAGAAGATCAAGAGTGGAGAGCTGATTGACTTACACTCCCCTCCAAGTCAAGCCCCACCTAAAGTGGAGGTTAAGGTTGAACAACCTGAGACAACACAACCTGGACCTCCTGCTGAGCCTCGGCAAGCTTCATCTTCTGATCCACAGTAGGGTCAAACTCCCTCTCCTTCTAAGCCTGTGAGGGAGGAACACCCAACTGAGCAAGACAAGACTGATCAACAAGGTGCTGCAGACTAGTCTTCTCAGTTAAAGTCTTCTAAGAGGAAGAAGAGGATGACTTCCAAACCAAAGTCAAAGAAGAAGAAGAAGCCTGAATCATCCACCTCTATACCTCAGGCTGAGTCAGATCAACCTGAGGAAGTGTATGAAGAGGCAGCCCAATCAACTTTAGTTCAAGTGGCTCCTCTTGTAGTTGAGAGACCCATCTTATCCTCGACCTTCACAACTAATCCAGAAAGATGGCATGTGATCAGAGATAAAGGTGTTGAAAATGTCTACACATGGCAAGACTTATTCAACCTACCTCGGCATGATCTCTTTGAGATGAGAAGATATTATGAGAGTCTGAGTGATCCTGATCATCTAACGAAGAAGGGCATGGTCATCATCATTATGAGGACTGTCAACAGCTGAAGATCTTCAAATGTTTTCGTAGCATAAGCCTAGGGGGAGTTTGTAAGGATTTCTATAAGTCTGATGCAGTCAAAACATCCAAAGTGTCTCTGCATGCATGCACTGAAAAACATAAGTAGAAATGCTGCGGAAGTTTTACACCATGCACTAGAAATTTTTAAGTGTAAAATCTTCCGAAGCCAAGACCAACATCTTCTGAAGCTAAAAGTGAAGTCTTCCGAAGCTTCAAAGACAGAGTCTTCCGAAGCCAAAGAATGAAGACATATTTCTTCCGATGACTTTTAGAGACATGTCTTTATCTGATGTACTTTTCCATAAAGCTGGACCACCTTTCCGCTGCAACTCTGTAAAGTCACCAACTTACATGAGTTAGTGAAAAAGTCCATGCTTTTGGTAACTGTACATTAAGGTCTGTAGTCAGTGCTTTCTACTTTATGTACTTTTATCCTTTTTGTAATATACTAGGATGTGAGCTATGGCATGTCATAGTCACTAGTAAAAGGCAAATCTGCCTTTTGACTCTACATTTGATTTTGTAGTTGTCTAGTCTTATGTATCTAGCTGGCCTTCAAAGTATGGCCGGCTGTAGGATGTAGTATATGTATCTCAAGTACTTGTAACTTTCCTTCATGCTTTGTAACAATTATAATAGAACTTGAGAAGCAATATACAACATTCTTGAAAACCAATTACTTGTGTTTTTTGCCATCTTATTCTATCTTATCTTTACTTGTGTTCTTATCATCTTTCACTAAAAGTTAACCAGTTCCCTATTTGATCTGTTAAGTGTTCTAAGTAACTCTCCTCATTGTGTTGTTGTGTTGTAAGTGCATACCCTTCAATAGTCCTGCACATAGTGTGCTCAGATGAGTGATTTGGTCACATCAGAATAAGACTCACTTGTTGTATCCTCAAAATGAAGTTTCCCACATACAGTCACTTTTGCATTTTGTTAGGCATGCTCTTAGTGTAGTTTCCACTCAAGATGAACCTACTCAAATATCAAGACTCTTTGATCAGATTTTAATGAAATTTAAGTACTCAGGAAGCAAGCAAAGGCATAGTGTACTATCATTTTTGTATGTTTTTTCTGAATGTTTTTGGTTTTTATTTATGACTATTTACAAGGATAGACACATGCTTTTCTTTGTTAATGATGATTAATCTAAGTTAATCATGCCTAAAGACTCAATTAGAAAATTAAATCTAACTAAATCAAAGGCTTTAGTGAATAAATCAGCAAGCTGATTTGTTGTATCCACTTTGACTAACCTGATTGTAACCATAATCAAGTAACTGGTTTTGCAATGAAAGGACTTGAGAGCAACCAGCTGAAGCAGCTATGTACTCAGCCTCAGCTGTGGATACAAATACATTTGTTTGCTTTTTGCAATGCCATGAAACAAGTCTTGGTCCTATGAATTGATACCCACCAGTTGTGGATTTTCTGTTATTGTTGCATCCTCCATAGTCACTATCTGAATATGAGTAGAGAGTGTAGTCACCATCTTTTGGATACCAAAGGCCAAGGGCTGGTTTCCCTTTGAGATATCTGAAGATCCTCTTAACAGCATTCAGATGAGACTCGTTTGGATCTGATTGGTACCTAGCACAAACACACAAAGCAAACATTATGTTAGTTCTACTTGCAGTTAAATACATGAGAGAACCTATCATTGATCTATACAATCTTTGATCAATAGATTTTCCGGTAGGATCAGGTACAATCTTGTCAAATGTTGAAGTATGTGTTTTGAATGAAGATGTATCAACAAGATTGTACTTCTTCAATATTTGATGAATATACTTCTCTTGATTAATGAAGATGCCATCTGGTTTCTGATAAACTTGTAAACAAAGGAAGAAGGTTAATTCTCCGATTGAACTCATCTGAAATTCAGATTTCATCAACTCTTTAAAGCTTACACATAGTCTCTTGTTTGTTGATCTAAATATAATGTAATCTACATAAATTTGAATAACTAAGAGGTCTTGATGTTCTTGTTTGAGAAAGAGAGTCTGATCAATAGTTCCCCTTTTATATCCATGCTTGAGCAAGAAAGATGATAATGTTACATACCAGTTTCTTGGAGCTTGATAAAGACCATACGAAGCTTTGTCAAGCTTGTAAACCCAATGTAGATAATTAGGATTTTCAAAACTGGAGGTTGACCTACATAGACTTCTTCATCAATTTTCCCATATAAGAAAGCACACTTGACATCCATTTGATAGACTATGAACTTCTTATATGAAGCATAAGCTAGGAATACTCTTATGGCTTCAATCCTTGCAACTGGTGCAAAAATTTCATCATAATCTATCCCTTCTTCTTGAGTGTACCCTTGTGCAATCAGCTTTGCTTTGTTTCTCATAATTATACCTCTGTCATCTAGTTATTTTATAACAGTCACCTTGTGCCAATAGGATGTTGACCTTCAGGTAGATCAACTATGATAGGATCAAATGTACCAAGCTCTGATACCATTTGATGGGATCAAATGTACCAATCTGTGATGATGTATGAACACAATTCAAAGAAATACAAACAAAGTAATCAAATCAAGCATGATATCAACAAAATTCATAGTTTCATTGAAATCAAGCAAAGACAATTACAAAGTAAGTAAGCAGTTATGAATCTGTTGTTCATCACTACTCTCGTCTCTTACTACCTGCAACAAGTCTAAGCTATTTATAATGAAACACATGGAACTAACAAAATTACAAAACTAGTCCCTATACTATTACAAATAGTAAAAAGACACATAAAGACAACATGTTAATCTTTCTAGAGAACTAACAATACTCCCCCTAAGATTTACATGGTCTTCGGTCTTCAAAATCTTCAATCTTGTTTTCTTTTTATCTTTTCTTCACCTTTATCTTTCATCTTCAATTTCATTTTCAGCTTTTATCTTCTATCTTCTATCTTCATCACTCAAAGAAATCTTCAGGTTCTTCCTTGATCTTGAACATTGGCTTCTTTTTATACATCTTCTGTTCTTTCAAAGCATTAGCAATTGCAGACTTAAATTTGCTAGCAAGTAATTGGATACATATATCTATTATAAGTCTTCTAACGAAAGTAATTGGATATATACATCTATTATAAGTAATTGGATATATATATATATATTATAAGTCTTCTAACGAAATTCGATCCAAAAGACCGGTTATTACACGATAACGAAGTTGTCGGGACGTATACGCGATTTTTTAAAACAAGCCCACTCAAAAATCCTAGGTATTTAAGCAAACATTTCCGTCATTTCCTCATTTTCAAACCCTAAAACATCAAAAAATGCTCCCAAGAGCTGCACCAGCCGACTTCGCCGGAGCAGGAGACTCCACGGCGGCGCGCGACGGCGGAGCGGCGATGCTGCGGCGGCGACGGCGGTGTCTGGCAAAGTTCTCAACCTACCCCCACTAATCTCGACCCCCTGAATCTAATGGTGGTGTTAGATTCTTCTAATTCGCAATGATGATGGAGTTATGGCGGGGAGAAGGCAGCGGCGGCTAGGGTTCCGGCGAGGGTTCCGGCCTCCGGAGCCGGCAACTGGCGGCGAGTGGCGGCGAGTGCCACCCATGTTCTTCTTCCTCTCGACGAGATCTTTCCAATGGTGGTAGCTGCGATGTCGGCGGTTTGAAAGTTATGGCCGGTTGAAGGTGGCGGCAGCTAGGGTTTTGTTGAGTTGGCGGCTGCCGGCTGCGGCAGTGGTGACCGAGGGCCATAGATGATGATGGTTTACGGTGGTAAAGGTTAGTGGAGGTGACTTAAGGCTACTCTTGTGGCTGCATGTTGAATTACGGAGGAGATCTTCAAGATTTGGCTAAGTGGGGTTATCTCGGCGAGGATTCGGGCCGGTCAAGGGACAGCCGGTGGCGGCCAGTGGCTTACCATGGTGGATAGTGGCTGCAAGTGATGGACTACGGTGGTAGAAGGCTCAACCAAGGTGTTTGGTAACGTATAGTGTGGTTATGGTTGCGTTTGGTTGCAAGATAACAATGTAATAGTGATGTATGTAATCTTGGTGTGTTTTGGTTAGGTTAAACCTTGGTCAAAGCGGGTCAAACTGGTCAATGGACAGTCAACGCGATGCGGGTCAGCTCAAGCGGGTTCTAGGACGCGATACGTGAACGTTAGGTATAAGCATGCGTTAGACATCCATATGTTAATATAATGATTATATATTAACTTGTGTGTGTTGAGCTTCGAATATGTATAAAATGATAACTAGTTTATAAATCATCATGAATGGGTGCGTAAATTGGTAATAACGTAAACGATTGCATAATGAAAAACAACTTGAGAATGTATTCATACGAACAAAGATATTAGAAACATATATGAAGTTATCCAATCTCGTGACATACGAAATCCTTACAAGACGTAGAGATGATTAAAAATATTAAATGCAATTGCTTATATATATATATATATATATATATATATATATATATATATATATATATATATATATATATATATATATATATATATACACAATGGATACTTTAGGTTAACCGATGTTCACACATAATTATTTAAGACTCATAATTATATACTAATCCATCGTCTTATTATTATTAATAGTCGATATATTAATGGAATAAATATTATTTGTATCACCCTCTTTTTATTCAATATAATGACAACTATTATTGATATTCAAATTACCCTAGCATCATATTAACTACATTATTGGTAGAAATTTATCTATATAATTATGGAATATGGATGATCTTTGAAGGTGTACTTACACTTATTGTTTAAAACATATTTTTGGTTTGCATTAAACGAGTTAAGCGGAATATAAACATATCTATCCGTGAACCATCTAAGTATCATATAATTTATAAGCTAAGCCTTTTAACAGCCTAAGTTAGGAGATCTTAAAAAGTATATATGCTATGCGCGTGAAAATAACATAATATCATGACATAAGAGTTTAAATCCATAATATTTGCTGAATTGTAGATTGCTAATACTACCAAACATTTAGAGGTATGACTGCCTGCATACCTATACAAGTATCAGACCTTTGAAAAATCAATTTAATGTAAGGTTATGAGTGTAAGCATTATTAACATCAATTGAAAGATTATAGATTACTTACAATCATCAATAAAAATTGTCTATAAAGTCTTGGAATCCTTGATACTAACCCAATATGCACGAGTTAGTACATAAAAAATGATAATTTTACAAAAAGCTAAGGTACATCAATGATACTAATCGTTAACTTTAAGTTAACTAAAGAGCTCAACCGCACGCATGTAATGACATCGTGCTAATTCTAAACATGAATCTCATATGTTCTAATTAGGATTGCTTTGTTGGTGACCTTCACTTTTCTTTACTGAGCTTTGAATTTATATAAGGATACCAGGTGTGTTCTAGTGATCCCCCTTTTTACTTTTGTTTTGGGGTGAAACATGCTCTGTTATTTATGAACTATATTTGTGCTTTACTTGGTGATTGTATGTGGGATTTATGGTTACCTGCTGATACTTATATCATGATCATTAATTCTTTCGTGAACCGCTTGTTTTATAGGGATAGATCTATTTGGGGAATCCCCCACACACAGTGGCTTCCGTTCTAGGAAGGGTCCCCCATTGAGATCCTAAGGGGTCGTTTTGGCATGTGACAGGTTTTGTTAAGAAACTATGGTGAACCATCCGGGCAGGTATGGTTCACTGGTTTGGGGCTCAGTTCTTCCTTCGGGAATATCCGGTTAAACACAACTTTAGAAGAAGCCAACCGGGACTGAGTGCAGGGTTGATTATGATTCTCCCACGATGTTGAAACTATGATTCATTCCTTTTTATCAAATGAGGATTTGTTAAGTCCGTTTTGTTTTTAAACTTTAAGCACTTGAACTCACTAACTTTATGTTGACACAAAATCTTTTGATCATGTCTTTCAGGTACAGCTAGGTAGATTAGCTGAGCTATAGAAGATATCTAAATCCGAAGCAAGAAGTGAGGGTAGGTGTTGAAGGCAAAGGTTGAGCCTAGAAGCCTTAGTTACTGAAGCCTCAAGAAATATTGACCAAGAGATAGATCATGATACCTATGGATTGTAGATTGAGGAACCTTGTAAACTGAAACAAAGCCAATATTCTAATGTAACTATTGTGAGATGCATTGAAATAAACCATTTAGTTTCCGTTGCATTTTGGTTGTTGTTTACCAACCGTTACGTCCCGCCTCTCTGGGCCCAGGGTGTGACAGATTGGTATCAGAGCCAAAGGTTGTAGAGAAGTAGGTCTGCTTCGCGAGACCTATACTACAACCATATGAACCCCATAGGACCACCTTTGTAAGAAGACTTTTCCGAGTTTAGTTAAGCCAAGGTTATAGGAAAGTGGGTTTGCTTCGCGATACCTAAGCTACAACCATAAATAGGACCAACCTGGTAGGTTGTTTCCATGAATTAGTGATCTAAAGTTTACAACCGAATAGATTCCATTAAGTACACTTATCTTTAATCTATATACCTCATGCGATAGATACCATTAAGAATTCCCTACCCTATAAGAAGCCTTGTTGCATTAGGGAGTTACCTATGATAGGTGCACCCGAGTAAAACTAAGAATATTTGGAATCTTCTGGAGTTGACTACTAGGACCCCTGAGCACTGGGACTAGGTATGTTAGGAATCAAACATGTGCAAGTATATTAAGACTTGAGTTCTGGGGAGATACTTATCTGATTGCACAACTGACTTTTGACACTATATGAAAGAACTGCTATTAGTTGTATACTTGATACGACCTTGTGTCGTTATATGAAACAATTGCTATTAGTTGTATACTTGATACGACCTTGTGTCGTTATATGAAACAACTGATATTAGTTGAATACTTGATACGACCTGTGTCGTTACACGAGACAACTGCTATCATGGCACTTGTTGGAATGATGATACTCACTTATATGCTTTGTTTAGACGATGTTACTTGCTGGAATGCAGTGATAAGATAGTGACCATGATGCCTTTTGTTTGATCTGCTCCTTATTATAGCTTGCACCCGATTGCTCGTTACCTGGTTTGTTGAACTGTACTTTGAAAATGGTTGGGTTAGCAAGGTTGTTAGCATAAATTAGAATCTAAGTGTGCTTAATTGCAAATGGAGACCAAATGAGAATCATAACTCCCCGACCTAATTACTCAAAACTTGAGACTTATGATGGGAATAACTAGAATGATAGTGTAAGGTAAATTGACGATTAACGGGTGCACACGTAATGGTGAATTTACAGGTACCCTTGAATTCTGGTGGGCCCTATCATGTAAACTAATGTCAAGGTATAACACTCAAGGAGCTAGTACAAACAAGATTAAACACAAATATCCAATATATACTCAACGATTATAAATTTAAAACTTTCATGCTGAGAGAAACCATTTAACACTTGAAGAGCTACCAAGGACGATATTGTAGTAACTATCCCTTTTCTTTCTCTCTTTTTCTTTGTTCTGCCCTCCTATTGGAAGTATAATGATACAACTATCCAACCCAGGAGATCATCAAATGTTGTTTTCAAACCCAACTAGTTTCGTGCTGAAAGTATGGTACTTCACCTAAGTTGTTTGTGTACTCTAGCTGCGCTATTTTTCGCGATGTCTAAAAATTTCTTCCTACCTAGCATAGAACTCGACAAAACTTCCTCAACATAGTAAGGGACCCTCCAACATAATGGTTGCAGCCGAGAATAGACCGGAGTAACAGATTTCCGAGAAGCACCTCTTGTGATCAATGGCATAGAAGACTTGTCACTTCTTTCTTCCCTAGTAGCTCACACTTCATAAGACACTCTGGAGTCTAGAATACCTCTGATCATTTTCTTAACGTCCTTTATTAATATAACTTCTCTACACCTATTCATGGTAATAGAACCCCTTAACCCAAGCACTATTCTTAATATCAGCTTCGATAGTAATTAACCATCGTTTTTCATAGTACTATGCGTGTGAAATCCTTCATCATCCTCAACCGTTAGTCACCCGGTGACAAACTTCGATTGAAACATAAGTTGAACTATTTTGACCGTGCTTTTAACTGGCCGCGTTCTTGGTAACCTTTCGAGTGCTAGAATAAGTAGGAAATGAAACCTCACCCTATAGCCCCGGTTTCCATAAAGATAATAGCCCGAGTGCTAGAGTTATTCGCCAAGAAAATCTGATCTTCGAGCTTTCGAAACAAAAATCTGAATCTACAATGTTGGTAAATTCCCTGTTTTCACACACTTTGTTCCAGACTTATTCTTATGAAATTCTTGGACTGACGAATGGTGCTACTCACACTAAACCAATTATCACGACCGTCATCGTAAAAACTCATGGTTGTCAGTGCGGACAGCGCTGGATACTCGTAAATCATCTCTACCTCGAGAGCTGTACTATTTGGGTGATGAATTCGTGATGTGTTAGGACCTGGTATTTGAACGAAATACCTAGTGATTAGCGTGTTAAACCAACTCAAATAGTGCGGAATCCTATTTGATTGGCGATCCAATCAGTGAGAACACACGAAGAATCAATCAAGAATTGAATCCAACGTTAGAAATCGATTAGAAATCGATCTAATGTGTTCTGTGAACTTGGAGAACGATTTGGGAGGTCTCTGGACGGCTAGGGTACGTTTGGAATCGTAATGGGATGAATTCTTACGTTTTTCCACGAATTGGGTCTATTTATAGGTTAGTATTGTTCAATCGTGCGACTGGGCCATAAGTATGGTTCAGACGTGCGATTGAACCATGCGGTTGATTCATCCGCACGACTGAGTGTTCAGTCGTGCGATTGAGTCAATCTTATGTGTCAATCATACGACTGATCCAGTCTCCTGGTTCAGTCGTGCGATTGAGTCAGTCGTATGAAGTTATTCATGCGTGTGGTCCATTCGCATGGGCCATTCGCATGAGAACTTCATTAAGTTAAGTTTGAATGTTTTAATTAATGTAACATAATGTGCAACCATTCAAACAATCATAAACCCAATCAATTCAATCACGACTCATTAATGAAATATTAAACATCACAAGTAACAAACAATTCATATCATTTCATTAATCAATACACTTACATCATAATCAGACAGACAAGATTCATTACATTACAAATCATGATCTAGGGACATACATGTATCAACAAACTCCCCCTTGGACCTAGATCTATCTAATCTCTTGTCTTCTGCATAACCTCCTTATACTTCTTGTACTTCTCCTCCTTAGTGACTCCTGCGTGAATCTCAAACGCAAAACAAAGTCGTATAACGTTTTGGAACTGGAGGGCTTGTACAATGTCCTGTGTGTCATAGAACAGTGGCCACTTGTATAATGTATAGACATCATTTGCAGACAAGTTGGTCAGCCACATCGGGTCGAATACCCTGATAGTATCCATTTGGCCCTCTTTATTCAGAACTATGACCGCTTCAGCAGTTCTCCAATCATAGTACCACCACTTGAAGTGAGGAGTGAAGTCCTGTGGCATTTCCCTGAGAGGGATTCTCGACATAGTGCGCGGAGGACTCCACTTCAACACAATCTTGGGCTTGCCAGTAATGGCATCAACCTCAGACCTTCTTATGTACCTCGTAGGCTGTTGTGGTCTGAAGTTAACCCATCTGGTGTGGTACTCCTTCTTCAGGGCAGTCTCGAACCAGCCTGACATCTTTCTTGGGTCAGCATACAGCAGCTTTAGCTTAGCCAGCTGGTTGAGCTCAAAACCAGGTAGAGTTTTCAGATCATGTGGAAACCTGAAGTACTCTATGCCCTGTTCCCTCTTAACCGCATACGCGTTAAGGTCATCAAAATAAGCCCATGCAATAATCCTGCCTGACACCTTATGGTGTTTCTTGACTCTGTAGAGCTTGGTGTAGGCATCTTTCTTTGGTGCAGCACGCTGGGCTCTCACTTCTTCAAAACAGGCAGCCCACTCAGCCTTTCGTATGTCTACGTCATCATTTGAGGCTTGTGCTGTTCCTTCAGTCTTTTCGGTTTCCTGCTCCATCTTGTCTAGTACCTCAAACGTATCACTGACTAGGGACTCACCCAAGTTGGGGACCACATTACCCTCGGTGTCAGCATACTGAGGGTACTCTTCTGCAGTAATATCTTCGACCTCAACTTCATCAATGTCATTCAGCTCTTCATCACTGGTCGAATCAACTGTTGGAGCATCCGTGACAATTTCATCAGGATTGAGTCTGAACATCTCTGCCAGTTGCTCGTTAGATAGGTCATGAATTATTTCCCCTTCTTCAGGGGTATAACTCACAGACCTTCTTACAATCCCTTGCAGATCAAGAATCATGGTTAGTTGAGTCTTGACCTGTTGAAGGGGAGCAATGTCAAACTCATCCCTTTGAAAGTTTGGATCTGTTTGATTTAAACATTCAACACATAAACCATTAGTAAGTAATCAAACAGAACTATATTAACTTAAATATATAAACATTCAAGACACTTGTTTTTCATTACATGATTCAAACACAAAATAAATAAATACACATAAGACATCTAATCTGTACTTTTGTCTTGAATCCTGAGCTCGTCGCTCGGAGGAGCAGAAGTGGTAGATGACTGGTCCTGTCGATGCTTAGATCTTCGTTCTTGACCAGAAGCAGAGGCCGATGCAGCCGCATCCCCTCCTTCTGCTTCGTCATCATCATCTCTACCTTCTGTCCTTTCTTCCTCAGTCTCTTCATCATCCTCATCATCCTCCTCATCCTCATCATCGTCATCATCTCCATCATCCCCATCACCCTCCTTTATCTTCAAAGGCTCATCCTTTGACCCCTTTAACCTAACCATAATCGTCTTGTTGGTAGTCTCCAACTCCTCTATACGTTTGGCTGATTGGGCCTGCTGGTCCTGGAGTTGGGACATCTCGACTCTCTGAGCATCGATTACCTGGGTCTGCTGATCTTGACGGGTTTGTTAAAACACTAAAACATAGTTTAACCTTTTAAACTTTTCAGAAAACGCAGCGGAGGTATAGGATTATAACAAGTTTATAATCTGAAATTTTAGTGTTCTTAGTGTCCATTTAATGTAGAAAAGCAAACCCAAACAAAAGGATCATGTATGTGAATGAAACAAGCTATGACAAAACATAAACGTACATAAAATCACAGCTTGAACAAGCTGTGACAACTACCTTGTTCCAGCAGGAAATGTCGACCAAAATGAGGTGTTTGATGCTTGTTCTTTTGGCCAAGACTTCAAGGAGGAGTCCTCAAGTGCTTATACCCCAAGCCTTGTGAAGCACACACCACTTTTGCTAGGAATAGTTCACCAAAATCAAACCAAAAACTCCAAATCTGCAGCCTCAAATCCGAGAGAGAAGAGAGAGAGGAGAGAGTCTTTTGATTTTTGTTTGCATGAAATGATGTGTGTTAGAGGTGGAGTCAATTGCTAGTTAAGAGTTGCAAGTCTCAAAACACAAAGGTCCAATGAGAATGCAACATAGGGGGCAGCCATGTGTTTTAAATTTTAAGAGATTCCCTCTTAAAATTATAACACATAATACAAGTTAACTAGTCCTTTTAACTAGACACATATACAAGTAACCATTTAATTGTATAATCTAGTCACTCCATTATAAGTTTTGCAATATTATTTAACTAATTTAAATAAAATTACAAATAACTCATTGAACAAAATATCCTAATAAATTGTTCCATCTCATATGCAACTCTTTTAGAAAACCTATTTTCTAAATTGGTGTAAATATTTAATTGCATGATCATATCATCAATTAAATATTAATTGGTGTTTGCTAAGCTTGTTATTGGGTATAACCCGACTTGGATCATAACGTACTAACCACATCAATATTCTAAGTGTCTTGGGCACACAGAATCCTACAATCTCCCACTTGCCCAAGATTCATAGAAGATTGATGCAAGCAGTAAATACCGCCTAACAACGGTTTACTACCCTTAATACGTATGACTTATAGCCATTCAATAACATCATCCCTTTCAAGTACCCTACTTGAAATAATTTAGGTGAATCGATCATCTATCCTTTTGTTACAGATGTCATGTTAAATCCAAGAACACAGAATGATCATTTCTTGTTGATTTAACTTGTCAGGCCTTAGACATCTAACTCTCAACGAATAAGAGGAACAAATTCCATCTTGACTACATACGTTTCTCACAAACACCTCGTGTTATACCTGAACATACCCTTATGTACTGTCCACTATTTCAGGATAGTGAAGAATGAGCTCAAGGTATAAAACTTGGTGAATATCAAAACCCAATATGTATCTCAGGTTTGAGGATACCAAATGATATTCGCCTTTACTCAAATTTACTTATGATCAATCAAAAGGATTCCATGTAGTGAAATTTGAGATGCGGGTTAGTCCAATATTTGTATCCCACAAATATCTATGAACCTTGGTGGCAACCCATTGCCCTATATTCATCCTTATGAATATCAACCAATCCAAGTTCATAATAATCTTACTTTCACACTTGTTCCCACAAGTATGAGCGACTACGGACATTTTAGAGTAAACATTTTACTCATGGATAAAACATGCTAATTTGGAACATTAATTGAAACATTATAACCAAATAATTTTATTCAAATAATAAAGAGTTCCACATATCCAAATATAAAATGTACAGATCAAATCCAATCACTAGAATATCGAAGTCCCATGGCATAAGTATGACATTCATGCTTTGCCTTTTCAAGGAGCTTCGTGAGAGGATCCGCAATATTTTGATCCGTGTGAACTTTGCGAATACATATCTTTCCCTTTTCAACTTCATCCCGTATGTAGTTGAATCTCCGCTCAATGTGCCTAGTCTTTTGATGAGCACGGGGTTCCTTGATTTGAGCAATCGCACCCTCGTTGTCACAAAAGATCTCTAGGGGTTCCTGAATGGAAGGGACAACCCCTAGATCGGCAATGAATTTCTTCAACCATGCAGCTTCTTGAGCTGCCAATGAGGCGGCGACGTATTCTGATTCTGTAGTTGATAGAGCCACCACATCCTGCTTGGAGCTCTTCCAAGAGACAGCTCCTCCATTCAGAATGAAAATGTATCCCGATTGAGACCGTGAATCATCACGATCGGTTTGGAAACTCGCATCCGTGTAACCTTTTACAACGAGCTCCTCGTCACCAGATCCATAGATCAGGAACATATCTCTTGTCCTCCTTAGGTACTTAAGTATGTTCTTAACAGCCATCCAATGACTGTTTCAAGGATTTTGCTGGTAACGGCTTGTCATGCTCAAAGCGCATGACACGTCCGGTCGAGTGCATATCATTGCATACATGATGGATCCAATAGCAGATGCATATGGGATTGCCTTCATTTTATCTTGCTCATCCTTTGAGCTTGGACATTGAGTCGTACTCAATATCGTTCCTCTTTGAATAGGTACGGTACCTTTCTTAGAGTTCTCCATCTTGAACCTTTTCAAGATCTTATCAATGTATGCACTTTGATTCAAACCAATCAACCGCCTTGATCTATCCCTATAGATCTTTATTCCTAGAATATAGGCGGCTTCACCAAGATCCTTGATGGAAAAACAACTTCCAAGCCAGGTTTTTACACCTTCCAAGGTTGGAATGTCATTTCCAAATAGTAGTATGTCATCAACATACAATACTAGGAAAGTTATTGTGCTCCCACTAGCCTTCTTATACACACATGCTTCATCAGCGTTTTTGATGAAGCCAAATTTCTTGACCTCCTCATCAAAACGATGATTCCAGCTTCTTGATGCTTGTTTCAATCCATAGATTGATTTCTTTAACTTGCATACTTTATTAGGATGTTTTGGATCGACAAAACCTTCAGGCTGAACCATATAGACATCTTCCTCAAGATATCCATTTAGGAAAGCGGTTTTGACATCCATTTGCCAAATCTCATAATCATAATGAGCAGCTATGGCAAACAATATCCTTATAGACTTTAGCATCGCAACAGGTGAGAAGGTTTCATCATAATCAACCCCTTGAGTTTGAGTGAAACCCTTTGCTACAAGTCTAGCTTTATAAGTATCCAAGTTTCCATGCATATCGGTTTTCTTCTTGAAAACCCACTTACTTCCAACTACCTTGGAATTAAGAGGTGGTTCAACAAGTTCCCAAACTTGATTGTCATACATGGATTGCATCTCAACGTTCATGGCCTCAAGCCATTTGTCACAATCCAAATTGGACACTGCATCATGGTATGTGGTTGGTTCATCTGAATCTACCACATAGCATCCATCCATGAAAAATCCGTATCTTTCAGGTGGATTACTAGTTCTACCACTTCTGCGAACGTTTTGCGTGTATTGATCAACCATTTGATCATCCTCAGCATCCTCATGTTGAGTGCTAGTTTCAACCAAACGTGCATCGGGTTGTGGTTCTTGATCCTCCTCAAGATCCACTGTTCTACTGCTAGTTCCTTCCATAAGGAACTTTGCTTCTAAGAACTCACCCTTTCTGGCAACAAACACCTTTTGTTCCAGTGGATCATAGAAATAATATCCCATAGAATCTCTAGGATATCCAATAAAGATACACTTGGTGGATCGGACTTCCAATTTGTTTGGGGTGGGAGTTTTAACATAAGCCTCACAACCCCAAACCCTTAAGTATGATAGGGATGGAACCCTTCCATGCCATATCTCAAAAGGTGTCCTTTCCACCTTTTTGGTTGGGGCCATATTTAGAATACGGGCCGCGGAGAGCAGAGCGAAACCCCAAAATGATAGAGGTAATGTGCTTCTAGCCATCATAGATCGGACCATATCCAATAAGGTTCGATTCCTCCTCTCAGACACACCATTATGTTGTGGTGTTCCAGGTGGAGTGAGTTGTGAGACAATCCCACAACTCCTAAGATGATCTTGAAAAACATCACTTAGGTATTCACCTCCTCTATCGGTACGGAGAACTTTAATTGACTTATTGAGTTGATTTTCAACTTCATTCTTGAAGATTTTGAACATTTCAAAAGCTTCATCTTTGTGCCTTAATAAGTACACATACCCATAGCGACTATAATCGTCGGTAAAGGTAATGAAGTATCTTTCACCATTCCTAGTCATTGGCTTAAAAGGACCACATACATCCGAATGTATGATTCCTAATAAATCTTTTGCCCTTTCGGTAGTTCCACTAAAGGGTGCCTTAGTCATCTTACCTTGTAAACAAGATTCACAAACATCAAATGAATCACATTCATTTGTTTTTAAAAGACCATTCTTTTGAAGTGTTTGTAAACGTTTCTTGTTTATATGGCCAAGACGACAATGCCAAAGATAGGTATCACTCAAGTCCAACTTGAGTTTCTTGGTGTTAGTTTGGTACAATGAGCTATTTGAAGTATTTTCATGAACCAATTCATAAATACCATTAATGGGAATAGCTTTAAAATAGAACATACCATTTAAAGAAACATGAATATCATTTTCAATAAAGGATAATACATATCCAAATTGTTTTAACAGGGCTACAGAGATAATATTCCTAGTCAAACTAGGAGCATACAAAACGTTGTTCAAAATCACTTCCAAACCATTTGGAAGTTTCAAGATGTAGTCACCACGGGCTTCAACTTGAACTTTAGCCCCATTGCCTATGTAGAGGCTTACATCCCCTTTCTTGAAGTCACTACTTCTTTTGAACCCCTGCAACAAATTGCAAATGTGAGTTCCACATCCGGTATCTAATACCCATGTGTTAGAGGATATCATGTTTAAATCAATATGGATCATGTATATTGTACCTGAGGTCTGCCCGGCATCCCTCTTTGCTTTCAACTCTTGGAGATGGACGGGACAATTCCTTGCCCAATGTCCAATCTCCCCACACTTGAAGCATGGGTCGTTAGTAGCAACCTTTTGCTTTTTCTCTTGGGGTTTGGGTGGTACCCTTACCACCCCTTTCCCCTTTCCCCAAACGGGTCCCTTACCCTTGGCAACCTTTGCCTTGGGTGCGGGAAAAGGCCTTTTCTTGTTCCCACCTTCATTGATGGTGAGAACGGGTAAAACCCTTTTACCCATGGCCGCCTCGGCCGTTTTAAGCATTGAGTGAAGCTCACCAATGCTCTTGTCCCAAGCATTCATGTTGTAGTTCAACACGAATGTCTCGAACTTCTTGGTAAGGCCATTTAGGATCAAATCCGTGGCCAATTCCTTCGAGACGGGACAGTTAAGCCTCTCGAGGCGGTCAATATGACTTTTCATCTTAAGAACATAAGATGAAACAGATTGGTTGTCGTCCATACGACATGCATGGAGTGCTCGAACCGTTTCGAAGCGCTCAACCCTCGCTTGCTGTTGAACGTTTCCTTCAGCTGGGTTATCGTGTCATATGCTCCGTGATGTTCATACTCCTTTTGGAGATCCGGAGTCATGCTCGCTAGCATGAGACAAGACACTTGGACGGAGTCCTCAGTGTACTTCAACCAATTGTTAAAGGCTTCCTGATCATCCTCGCTAGGTTGATCGGGGATAGGGTCGTCTAAAACGTACGATCTTCTCTCTTGCTTGAGAACGATTCTCAAGTTTCGATACCAATCGATGAAGTTGTTGTGATTTAGACGTTCCTTTTGGAGGATCGCTCGTAAAGATTGGTTGGACGCGGATGAGTTATCGGAATTATCATTATTAGAGGCCATCTACAAAATTTAACAAAGTTTTATTTAGTATTTTTGATATTATCAATTTTAATAATTAATGCCTATTAAGGTCAATTATATATTAAAATTCTAGAACCCAACATTACATTTAAATTGTGGTTAGGTGACCTTTATCCCACGATTTAAATTAATAAGGTGGTCAACGATTGACGGTTGCAACCATTTGCAACTTCTAGAGGTATGGGATCGACTCTTGAACATCATATGTAAAGTCGGCATGTAAATCCCATCAACACCATTTGGAAACCACATCGTAGGTGATCCATTTGACATGATTTGCAAATCAAGACACCCTACTTACACCTACGTGTGAGTTTGCCAAAACAAGTGGTTAGGTGACCTTTATCCCACAAATAAGGCATTCTCACCTCAAGTCACAAGTTCCCTCAAAATGGTTAGGTGACCTTTATCCCACTAAGAGTTCCCAAGTGACTCAAGTGTTGTGTAAAAGGACGGTGTTGATCTTGTTTGTAAAAAAAGTTTAGAGGTTTCAAAATTCTAGTTTAGAAAACTCTATGTACTTGTATTTGCATGCATTCAAATACAAGATACCCTATAGTTCTTTGATTAAACCTATTTTAATCTTTAAAATCATTAAACCATTTTAATAACTTTTATTAACTTTAAAGAACCAACATTTTCAGCTTGTTAAGTTTGTTAATGAGTTTGTTATGAATATTCAAATACAAACCAAACAATCAAACAACAAACAATCAAACAAGCATATATATACAAACATGAGTGCATAACCATAGCTACTAAGTTGACAACACTTGTTTGCCATCACAAGTGTTGTCATAAGGTCTTTTCTAAGGTTGAAAACAATCACAAAATGCAGGTCATCTTGGACCCCACTTGAACTTGCATCCATATGCTTCAAGTTCCATGTCTTTGATGTCCATCTTCGGGTCTTGAACTTGTGCATCTTCCTTTTACAAAATTGTATCCTAATACATTTTTCTAATAAAAGAAATGCACCTAATCTATTACAAACCCAAATGAATGAATAATTACAACCCAAATAATGAAACAAAATTACAACCAAATTGAATGAATGAATACAACCAACACAAGCATCCAAACATCACAAGGTCAATGGCTAGGTTATGCACTTTATCATCCAATGATCATAACATCAAAACACCTAATGAAACCCCTTTTAAAACCACCAAATTTCAGCCAACATAAACTGAAATTTTTGGTTTTAAATATTGTCCAAACAATCAACACATCAAGATATGTATCTTTCAAGATCTAATCACTAGCATGTGTGATATGACCTTGAAAGTTGGGGAATCATTCAACCAAACAATAACAGCCCAAAAACAGCCTAAAATATGTCTATAAACATCCTTTAAAACCAATTTTAAAGAACAACACAAGCAAGTCATCCACATAACCGGCTCTAGATGCCATTGACGGGTTTGTTAAAACACTAAAACATAGTTTAACCTTTTAAACTTTCAGAAAACGCAGCGGAGGTATAGGATTATAACAAGTTTATAATCTGAAATTTTCGTGTTCTTAGTGTCCATTTAATGTAGAAAAGCAAACCCAAACAAAAGGATCATGTATGTGAATGAAACAAGCTATGACAAAACATAAACGTACATAAAATCACAGCTTGAACAAGCTGTGACAACTACCTTGTTCCAGCAGCAAATGTCGACCAAAATGAGGTGTTTGATGCTTGTTCTTTTGGCCAAGACTTCAAGGAGGAGTCCTCAAGTGCTTATACCCCAAGCCTTGTGAAGCACACACCACTTTTGCTAGGAATAGTTCACCAAAATCAAACCAAAAACTCCAAATCTGCAGCCTCAAATCCGAGAGAGAAGAGAGAGAGGAGAGAGTCTTTTGATTTTTGTTTGCATGAAATGATGTGTGTTAGAGGTGGAGTCAATTGCTAGTTAAGAGTTGCAAGTCTCAAAACACAAAGGTCCAATGAGAATGCAACATAGGGGGCAGCCATGTGTTTTAAATTTTAAGAGATTCCCTCTTAAAATTATAACACATAATACAAGTTAACTAGTCCTTTTAACTAGACACATATACAAGTAACCATTTAATTGTATAATCTAGTCACTCCATTATAAGTTTTGCAATATTATTTAACTAATTTAAATAAAATTACAAATAACTCATTGAACAAAATATCCTAATAAATTGTTCCATCTCATATGCAACTCTTTTAGAAAACCTATTTTCTAAATTGGTGTAAATATTTAATTGCATGATCATATCATCAATTAAATATTAATTGGTGTTTGCTAAGCTTGTTATTGGGTATAACCCGACTTGGATCATAACGTACTAACCACATCAATATTCTAAGTGTCTTGGGCACACAGAATCCTACAGATCTATCACCCGAGCCTGCTCTGCCATCTCCTGAGACTGGGCAGCAGTCAGGTCGGTCAACTGGCGAATCTGCGCCGCTTTCTCCTCATCTGCAGCTAGCAGGCGCATCACCATACGGTTAAGCGCCGACAGCTGCTCCTCTACCCCGATGTGAGGTAGAGTAGATCCATAGACATGTGATGGCTGGGCTGAAGGTCCGGCATGATGTGAGGTGGTGGTGGTAGTAGCAGTGGTGAATATGGGTCGGTAAGCAGGTGCTGGTGATGTAGGTGTGAATGGTATGGTGGTGGATGGGAAGGATACAGTGGTGGTAGGTAAGGTGGTGGCTGTGGTAGCAGTAGTCGATGTGGTGGCTGTGGTGATGGGTGGTATGTCAGTGGAGGTGGTAGTGGTGGCTGTGGTGGTGGAAGTAATGGCAGCAGTGGTAACGAAGGTCAGGCGACGCTTCTTCTTCTTCAGTCCATGGGGTTGAGCCATCCTCTTCCTCCTAGTCTCGGTGGAAGTGGATGCTCCCCCTGCAGCTCTGCCCACTGAACCCGGAGCATAGCTCGGGTCAGTCTCTCTCTCTGAGGAGTCCCGAGGGTGTTCACCAACCACCCTAAGCCCGTGGTCTGTGGGAACAACTTTGCTTCCCACAGTCCTAGTGAGGGGCTCCTCATCCGACTCCTCCTCCTCCTGATCACCAACAGTGAACTCCTGATGGAAACCCGCCGTCTCAGCAACCTCTCCGGCAGTGGCAGACCCCGGGGGAATAACATCAGAATCAGTGCCTCTATGTGGAGCAGGCATATCATCCCCGGCGTCGCCGCTATCATCATCATCTGAGTCAATCTCTGGTAGAGCAATCTGCTCTACATCTGAATCACTATCATCGTGGCGCCACTTTCTCTTGGCTGGCGCCACATAGTCAGCATGGGCTAGATGCCCAAACAACCTCCTGACAGGGGGTTTCACCTGCTTCCCCCTGTACACCTTCATCCTGCCTAACGTAGTGTCATCCATGACCTCGAGGACTACAGCATCCTCCTTCTCCTTCGGCAGGGAGGGAAGCTTCTGATCTATAATCATCTGCATAAACCTCGGATACATGCAGAAGCCTTCCTTCCCTTTCCCCTCAATGTTCTCCACCAGGTAGGTGAAGATCATTTTGGAGAAGCTGAACGGGTGGTTCAGCACCAATGCAGCATAAGCGTTCTGGATCTGATCCGACAACTCATCAAATCCTCCCTTCCTCGACGCTATGCACTTCAGTAGAACATGCGCAAGATACTTGAACTAGGGACAGAGGTTACTCTTGTTGAGTACCCCAGCATTAATGTCCCAAGAGTACTTGGCTCTCATAAAACATCCTCTGACCGTGAGGGGGTGTAGACGAGTAGGACAATCAGCATCATCCCCTAACTGTAGAACAATCCTCAAATCCTCCTCTGAGATGGTAATAGCCTCACCAAAGATCGTACTCCTGATGCAATGAGGCTCAGAGGATCTATCAACAGTCGCGCCTTCCCAGAAGGCCTGCTGCACTGATCTATACGGCGTGCATGGTGTAGAGATAGCATGAGCAATCCTGGATCTCAACAGAAAAGTAATGATGCCTGAGAAGTCAGCTGCGTTCCTGGATGTCAAATCCAGATGAGCACATATGTTATGCTTTGTGCTCATGGTCCATCGACTCGCCATCTGTAACATATAGCAATATAAACATTAGTACCTTTGGCTAAGAGCATTATGAAACACTTAAACTTGAATAGAATGTTTCTGTCATGCGATTGAGGTTGTGCGACTGAAATCAGTCGTGCAACTGAACAGTGCGATTGAGGTTCAGACGTGCGAATGATCTCATGCGTACGACTGAGTGTGCGACTGGACTCATGCGCATGTACTCTTATGCGGTTACACCAGTCGTGCGACTGAGTCTCATACGCATGGTTCAGTCGTGCGGTTAAGTAAATCGCCCCCTTCAGTCGTGCGACTGAAGTTCATCCGCCTGTCCAATCGTATGACATCTTGTCCGTTCAATTCAAATTAACTTTTTCACCAATTTTGAGTTTTAGACATTGTTATCTGGTTCATTTGACTCGCAATATGTTCTTATAACCTATAACACACTTAATTTCATCTGTTTGAGTAGTTAGGTTAGGTTATTTGTCCGTTTTAGTCTCGGCTTGCTTTCTGTTCAAATTTCACAGATCTGGAGTCACAATGAACACGATTTTGGTTTCTTTCCTCTTCAATTTACCTGTAAAGTCGATGGAGATGATCAGTACTCAAGAATCGGGTGTATTAGGAATCAAAGGAAATTTTGGCAGAGTTTGGTTAAGTCGTGCGATTTAGGGTTTCTTTGAGGGTGATGAGTCTCTGCGACCGACTCCTCCTCTATTTATACTAACCCTAGATCCAATCGTGTGACTGAGTTCATACGCCCCTTTCAATCGTGCGAGTGGGACTCAGTCGTGCGATTGGGTCAGTCGCCCTTCTCCAGTCGTCCGATTGGATTTCAGTCGTGCGACTGACTCGCTCGTTCGCACTTAAGCCTCCGACTGGGCTAATCGTATGGGCCATTCGGTTTGATGGTCCATACTCATAGTTCATTCGTGCGAATGGATTCCATTCGTATGGTTAGTCCATACGTATGGTCCATTCGTGCGAATGGGTCATACTTAGTTAATTTTCTGCCATTTTTACCAATTTACATTTACAACCCCTTTTTAACTTTTTGAGATTAACGTTATGAGCCTTTGATTATCTCAGACATGATCATCTTATCTGGAAAACATTTTGATCACCTCTGACGTGATCCTTTTTAAAAACACTTTGTCACCTCAGACGTGATCCTTTTTAAAAACACTTTGTCACCTCAAACGTGACTATTTTAAACTTTCAAAGCACATATAGTCATCTCAGACATGACCCTTTTAGTGAGTTGATTCCCTTCTGATTTTCCTGATGTAGTCCGACACACGACTAAAATTAACATTAAAAACAACTAACTAATTTAAAACCTTAAACTAATTACATACACAAACTTATTTTTGGCTTTTTGTGAGAGATAAATCCAGAGATTGATATCTACTGGATTCGGTTCTGGAGTAGACAGCTTCAACTTAGATTGATCATATCTGGACCAATTCAATTTTGGAATCATACAGGTAAGTCAAATCATTTGGGACTAGTTATTAAAACTTTTTATGCTCAAATTCTCGGTGTTCATCCAGAGTTGTTAGCAACTTAAGGAAATCATACTGAAACTCTTAGATTTTCACATTGATTTGAACTTTTGAGAATGTAGCCACTATGATTGTCAGTATGTTTGTCCACTTAAATCCATACACAGACTTTTGACGCAGACTGGTGACTGATTTAGGTTTAATTATTTCAACTAACATTTGTGGATCCCACACTTATATGGTAATCAACATTCCTCAGGAGCTTTTGAGCGGTCTACGGGTATTATTACAAGAAGAGACTATTCTTAGAGCTTTCAAAGAGAAGCCGGTCCTCAGGTCAGTGCCATCGCACAACAGAGAGGCGGCAAACAACAATGAATTCTAGAATATCTAGGTTATGCTTATCCTCAGGTCAGTGCCATCGCACAGCAGAGAGGCACACAACCTATCTCCTTGTTAGAGCAGCTTATTTTATTTTACACAAAATGCACCAACAACATAAGTCATTAGCTTTATTGCATTTGTCTTTCATTTTTTTCTTGCTTTGCTCTAGTTATGGTCATCCGCACACATTTGTGGCGTTTAAATGCTCATTACCCCTTATTGGAATATATTTGATTGTGTTAACCAGCGATAAGATGGAAGCCCACAGTCAGTTGAACAACTTAGTTTGATCTTGAGGTCACCAACAGGTCTAATTGTCTATTGTGTTGAATCTACCAACATATCATTTGTGGTCTAGCAGCCTCTAAGTCTACTTTCTTTGTGTCACCTTAGGAGTTGCCAGTTTTCTATCATCTTTCCTTTTTATATTGCTTAGACTACAAAGACTTATACTTTGAACTTTTGCATCTTTTCAAAACTTTAATTTTTTTTTAAGTCCCTCTTGATTTGTTCCTAAGTACTATCATTTTCCAAAGGTATTGAATCGGTATCACAGACACAATCTACCTTATTTCAGCTAGTTACTCCTTCTCCCTCAAAATTTTTTATTTTTATTTATTTATTTATTTTTTTTAATGTTAACTTGCTGACATATTCTCCCCCTAAAATACTAAAATCATTTCTGGTTTAATTATTTTAGGTTTTTAATAAACAGCAAAATAACATGAGTTTAAATATAACAGACGAAAATAAAACAAATAAAATAAAATAAAATTAACTTTAACTAAACTACATCGGACTACACATTATCATCATCAGGAATTACCTCACTTTTCTTTTTAACTCCGTTGACCTCTAGCAAATATTGAAAACGTGGTTTATCAAAGGCTTTAGTATAGAGGTCAGCGCGTTGAAAATCAGTATTAATTTTAACCACATCAATTAAGTTCTTTTCAATGCAATCTCTTATGAAATGGTATTTAATACCGATGTGTTTGGTCTTAGGATGTTGAACCGGATTTTTAGTTACTGCAATTGCAGCAGAGTTATCAACAAAAATAGGAGTAGATGAGAATTTTAAACCGTAATCCCGCATTTGCTGTTGAATCCAGATGATTTGTGAACAGCAACTTGCAGCAGCAACATATTCGGCTTCACAGGTTGACAATGCAACCGATGTCTGCTTCTTACACTGCCAGGTAACTAATCTTCTCCCAAAGAATTGACACCCCGCTGATGTAGACTTGTAGTTCATCTTGCAGCCCCCGTAATCCGAGTCACTATACGCGGTAAGCTCAAAGTCATCATCATGAGGATACCACAATCCAAGTGTGGGTGTACCCTTCAGATAACGAAAAATCCTCTTGACCCCGATCAGATGGTTGACCTTTGGTTTAGCCTGATATCTAGAACATAGACATGTAGCATACATAATATCAGGTCTTGAGGTAGTGAGATACATGAGGGATCCAATCATTCCTCGGTACATAGTGGCATCTACAAGATCTCCATTCTCATCAGGTGCTATATCATGATTCGTAGCAAGTGGAGTCCCAGCAGCAGAAGCATTCTCCATGTCAAAGCAACTGAGAATGTCTCCTACATACTTGGTCTGATGTAGAAAGATCCTTTAGGTGTTTGATCCACCTGTAACCCGAGAAAGAACTTCATCTCCCCCATAGCACTCATCTCAAACTCTTTCTTCATCACTGCTTCAAACTCTTTGCATAACTCTTCGTTCTTTGACCCGAAGATTATGTCATCAACATATACCTGTACAAGCAGTAGGTCGCCATCCTTTTCTTTAATAAACAGTGTACAGTCAATGACTCCCCTGCGAAAGCCGTTTTTCACAAGATGAGTCGAGAGTTTCTCATACCAAGCTCGAGGAGCTTGATGAAGCCCATATAAAGCTTTGTCGAGCTTGTAAACTCTATCCCGATGATAAGGATCTTCAAATCCCTCGGGTTGACTTACATAGACTGTTTCCCTGATTTCCCCATGAAGGAATGCACTCTTCACATCTAATTGGTAGACTTTAATCTTCATGTACGATGCATAGGCAAGGAAGATAAGAATGCTTCCATCCTTGCCACGGGTGCAAACACCTCATTATAGTCAATCCCCTCGACTTGGCGAAAACCTTGAACCACCAGTCGAGCTTTGTTCCTGATAATGACTCCTTGGTCATCCTTCTTGCATTTTAGTACCCATTTGGTGCCAATGACTTTAGCACCTTTAGGTCTATCAACCAGAGTCCATACACCTAACTTCTTAAACTGCAGAAGTTCTTCTTGCATGGCACTCACCCACGCCTCATCATCTAGTGCTTCACTGACATATTTTGGCTCAACCTGCGAAACAAAACATCGATAAGCACCATCATGAATGTAACATTTCTCCATAACTGAGGCGTAATCAGCTGAGTATAGCTGATTTCGGGTTTGTACTCCTGATCTGACATCCCCAATAACATTGTCAAGGGGATGATAGACGTTTAGTCGTGATCCTGGAGTAGTAGGAACAGCCACCTCAGAACCGAGATTATGAACATTTGGTTCTGCATCTGAGGTAGTTGGAGTTTGAGGTTCCGAAGTTGAAGGTGCATCACTGGTAGATGCTTGTGGACTTTCAGGAACTGGAACCTGTTCCTCCTGACTGTTCTGGTCATCTGCTTCAGTTTCATCTTCAGAGGAGGAGTCACTGTCATCGACTACTCCCCCTGACTGAGTAGATGATTCTCCCTGTGTGCTGGATGGTGTATTCAGAATATCATACATCATCCTAGTAGCTAACTCATCGTCCGAGGGAGAGAGAGGAATGTTGAAGGACTTGAAGAATCCATCATAATCGAAGAAGTATGCAGGTCCTTTGCCTGTAGGTGGTGTGGTATATCTCTGAACGTCGACATTACACCACACTTCTACAAGACCCGTTGAGTTATTGTAAACTCGCTTGTTCGGTATGTTGTATCCTAGAAAAATTCCTTCATCTGCCTTCTCGCTGAATTTGCCTTCTTGTGTCTTCTTCAGAAGTGTACACGGCGCGCCAAAAGTTCAAGATACTCCAAATTCGGTTTGCGTCTTTGTAGTAGCTCATAACATGTCTTTCCGTGGCGCTTGACTATTAGGACTCGATTCAGTGTATAACATGCATTTGCCACTGCATCATTCCAGAATTGGATAGGCAGTTTCGAGTCAGCCAGCATAGTCCGTGTAGTCTCTATCAAGCTTCTGTTCTTCCTCTCAGCAACACCATTCATCTGAGGCGTGTAGGCAGAAGTGAATTGATGCACAATTCCCTTTTCCTTGCAGTATGCCTCCATCCATTGATTCTTGAATTCTGTCCCGTTGTCTGAGCGTACTTGTCTAACTTTTAGCTTGTAGAGAGATTCCAGTGTGGTTACTAATTCCTTGAATGACTCAAATGTTTCTGATTTGGATTTCAGAAACATTACCCAAGTGAACCTTGAGTAGTCATCAGTGACCACAAACAATACAAGTCGCCTGCAATGCTCCTTGTACTGACTGGACCAAACATATCCATGTGAAGAAGTTCAAGAGGAAGTTCTATTGAATGAACTTTCTTTTCCTTATGAGACTTCTTTGTCTGTTTGCCTTTCTTGCAAGCTACACAAAAGTCAGGAAGTTGGAAGTTCTTGACATTTACTCCTCTCACTAAATCCTTCTGAATAAATGATTCATCTTCCTTTGACTAATGTGTCCCATTCTCCTATGCCAGGAGATTGAATCCTTCTCAGTAGCTTTAGATAGAAAGCACTGAACCTCATGATCCGTTGTAGCAGCTGTTGACAGATCCAAGACATAAAGGTCTTTATATCTTGAAGCAGTCATCAGAACTTGGTCCTCTGGGATCATGTATTCTTTCTTCAGCACGTAACACTTCTTGTTGTCGAAGATGACTTTAAATCCTTTATCGCAGATTTGGGAAACCGAAAGTAAGTTATTCTGAAGTTGTTGAACGTAGTTCACCTTATCAAACTTAACTTTCTGATTTCCCACTTCTCCTTGAGCTGTGATATAGCCTCCCTTGTTTCCTGCAAAGGAAACATGCCCTCCTTTTATTTGTTTGACGTTTGATAAAAGGGCTCTATTTCCTGTCATGTGCCTGGATGCTCCGCTGTCTATAATCCACGTGTTAGTCTCAGCGCTGTATCGAACACCCTGCACATACAAAGTAAATGAATTAGTTTAGGTTAGGAACCCAAGCCTTTACTGTATTGGGTTTCCCAGAGGCATCACACATCATAAACTCCACCCATTGACCCTTAGAGGGTGAGGGTAGCTCAGGTTCCTTCTTGTCATCAGTATCAGACACGTAGGCTGATTTTTCTTTCCATAAGCCAGATTTGTGCAATGCCTGTTTATGATAAACAGTCGTCTGGCTTACAGGTTGGACTTTAGGCTCACTAGATCTTCTGCGTGTAGTCAAAGAACTCCTCTTAGAAGACCTAGGTCTAGAGTCCTGAAGATCAATCTTCTTCCTAGGTGTTTGATCCAGAAGGAGAAGCATGTGAAGGACCTGCGAACAAGCTAGACACAAATGCAGTCTGGAGAGGTGCTCCAGATGTCTTAGCTTGAGGCGTGGCGTTGTATACAGCTGGATTTTGTGTGTACGAAGACTTCTGAGCTCTTACTTCATCCTAGTGCTTCTTCTCGCAACTTAAGAATGAAGTCATTTATATCCAGCTTTATAAGCATTTCATTCTGTCTAAGGTTAGACACGAATGAAGCCCACTTATCAGGCAATCCGTCTGCGAAGTTGCTTACTCTTCTCTTCCATAGTCGTTTCCACTCCATGTGTATGCAATTCGCTCATCAAGTGGTAAAATCTGTCTATGACTTGTCTAAACTCTCGTTACCAATAGATGAGAAGTTATCGAATTCTTTCTTTAACTCCTTTGCCTTGATTGCCTTCAATGACGCATTCCATCATATCTCTTCTCTAGCTCATCCCACAGTTTCTTGGACTACTTGTTCTCTGAATACTGGTGGAATTATGTCTTTGGGGGATAGACTGAGTGATCAATGCATAAACCTTTTCTCTGCATTGTACTGACTTTCTGTGCGTCTGTCATCCCGCTTAACGTTAGCTTAACTCAATCAGCTCCCACCGGTGTACTATAACCGATCTCAATGGCTTCCCACAGATTAGGATCTACTCCATTAAGGTAGATCTTAAAACGTTGTTCCAGTGGGGAAACTCATCTAAAGTCAAGAGCTTTGGTGGTTTATTGTGATTACCCACCTAACTCTCAAGCACAGCAGGTTCTGAATCCTCGAGTCCTTCCCAGCAGTAAAGGCTGACATCTGATCTTCCATGGCTAATAAACTTAGAATCTAATCAAACAAACTTTCACTGATGCGACTGAAGGATGCGAATGGTCTAATCGTGCGTATGAACTCTGCGACTGGTTCAATCGTGCAGCTGAACTGGGCGATTGGTTCAGTCGTGCGAATGAAACTGGTGCGTATGAGCTATGCGAACGAACGGTTGAGTCGGCCGAATGAGGGTGCGACTAGGTCCAATCGTGCGTATGAGCAATGCGAATGGAGTCCAGTCGTGCGAATGGGTCACTCGTGCAACTGAAGCTGCTGTTTTGCGAAAATTTCTAGGTTTGACGGGTTTCAGCCGTAAAAATTCGAAATTTCACAAGTCCTAATCGCCTAAGTCCGTAGAAACCAAACTTCGATGAGCAGGGAACGTCCAAGATCACTTTTGATGCCAAAGATTGCGTTTTTAGTGCAAAAACACAAACTTTTATGCAATCTTGATTGAATCAACACGTAATCAAGAGCCAAAGCTCTGATACCACTTGTTAGGACCTGGTATTTGAACGAAATACCTAGTGATTAGCGTGTTAAACCAACTCAAATAGTGCGGAATCCTATTTGATTGGCGATCCAATCAGTGAGAACACACGAAGAATCAATCAAGAATTGAATCCAACGTTAGAAATCGATTAGAAATCGATTAGAAATCGATCTAATGTGTTCTGTGAACTTGGAGAACGATTTGGGAGGTCTCTGGACGGCTAGGGTACGAATCGTAATGGGATGTAATGGGATGAATTCTTACGTTTTTCCACGAATTGGGTCTATTTATAGGTTAGTATTGTTCAATCGTGCGACTGGGCCATAAGTATGGTTCAGTCGTGCGATTGAACCATGCGGTTGATTCATCCGCACGACTGAGTGTTCAGTCGTGCGATTGAGTCAATCTTATGTGTCAATCATACGACTGATCCAGTCTCCTGGTTCAGTCGTGCGATTGAGTCAGTCGTATGAAGTTATTCATGCGTGTGGTCCATTCGCATGGGCCATTCGCATGAGAACTTCATTAAGTTAAGTTTGAATGTTTTAATTAATGTAACATAATGTGCAACCATTCAAACAATCATAAACCCAATCAATTCAATCACGACTCATTAATGAAATATTAAACATCACAAGTAACAAACAATTCATATCATTTCATTAATCAATACACTTACATCATAATCAGACAGACAAGATTCATTACATTACAAATCATGATCTAGGGACATACATGTATCAACATGATGCGAGAGCAAAGATCACAATGTTAGATTACAATCTTGATGTTATATAAGATGTTAATAGAGCGGTCGTTAGTTCCCTTTTTACTAATAAGCACCTTAACGAAGTTCTAAAACCCTATCAAGTCAAGGTGTCGATGATAACAAATAATTCATGTGGGAAGACTCTCAGTTGGAGCTGAGAGGAAATGTGTTACTCCAAAAAGATGTATTAAGAAGCATTGAAGATCAGCTACAAGAAATCTCATGTGTTAAATCACTTGAGGTCCAATTACGGCGAGGTAATGAACATGCGGAAGATAGTAGGCGAGAAAGACCAGCACAACAATCACCAGTCGAAAGCATCATTTATTTCCCCCTCAAAGTCCTTTAAACATTCTTAAGAGTAATTCACCAATGCCATACCCTAGAAAACTCAGTGCGTTAAAATTCAAGCCAGAAGGCTTACTATCATATTTCAGTGGAACAATTGATAGGCCTATAAGTAACTAGGGTTTAGATGAAGTTACTTGTTGCACGAATGGACCCCCTATAGGGTACGGTTACTTTGGAGAAAGGGGAGCGAGAAAGAGGTCATCTAGAAGGTTGACCTTGATTGGGAGGCACTATAAGGGAATTAGTGGAAGCATATACAACGATTCTGTAGTTAAGATAACAGTTGGAGTTTCTCTTATGGAATTTGGATCGAAGAGAACGCGTAATGTAGGAAGGTACTGAATTTGAAGCTTATGTTAAGGAGCTTGTGGAAAGAAAACAGATTCAAGAGCTGTTAGATAAATAGTTCATGAGACCGGGTATGTCACCTTGGAGAAACCTGATACTCCTCAAAGAAGGAGAATAGAATGCTACAAATATGGATAAACTATCCAGAATTAAATAAAGTCACCAAGGAGAAGTGATATCCCCTTCCTGAAGTTGTTAGCCTGCTTAATAAAGTTATAAGATGCTACTTACATCTTAAATGTTATCAGCCACGTATATACGGGGAGTAACGCTACAAAGGTAGCACTTAAAGCAAAATATGGTGAGTATGAAAGTTATAGTCAAGCTTGTGTGAGAGAAGCTACACAATTCACGATATCCATGAGCCTCATGAATAGGATTTGGTAGCAATACTTAGGCATGTGTGTTGTCCTACCATTGCTAATGAGCATGAAATGGAAGACCATTCACTAAAAGTTGGGGCCATCTAAGTCTGAGGAGTACTACCTGTACGGTTACCGTATGTGTAAGTTATGCAAATCATAAGAGGTTATAACACGCCAGATCAGAAAACTTTCAACGCGCGTCAAACAATATGGATGGGTTTACTAAAAGACTGAGATACCGTTCCAGGGAAGGAAGCATACTAGAAGAAGCACTTAGTAGAAGAAAAAAAAGGCTTAACCCCCTTAGGATGTGAATCCTAGAAGGAAGAAGGCCAAAGAAGCCTTTTTAAAGAAGGTTAAGGGTTAAAAAGGAAGCTTTGAAAGGTCGAGACTTTTAAGTATGACCTAATCTCTTCGTTCTTATCAATCATGAAAACTTCCTAGTTTTGGCTTGACAAGAACAAGCATATGGGTTCCCGACATTAATCTATACTCTTTGGGAAAACCCAAATACTTTTTGATCTGGAACCTTTAATCTATTATATCCTAATCTCGTATCTAATTAAGGGTTGTCACACTAACACCTTATTCTTTTCAACCTATTATATGACCCCCTGTGTGAACTGCAATGCTATTGGGTTGTGGAAATTGTCTCCTTGCTAGAGTTGCCTAGTAGGATTGTATGTCGAACCACAGTGAGGAATCTCTTCATGTCAAATTCGTACAAAAGTTATATATTCGGATGGTGAAACCAAATATCTTTTTATGAAACGACCCTCTAGTTTTATCATGCATGTTCTAACATTGGGATAGTTACTTGAATCTAAATCGAACCCAGTTATTTGATGCAAAATCAGCAGCATTTGTCCTAGTATGCTCGGCTAAAAATTTGCAAATCCTTAAGACTTATGCTATGGGTATAACACACTCGGAAACAATATTAGCGATATTAAAATTTCGAGGACGAAATTTCTTTAAGGAGGGGAGAATGTAACACCCCTGAAATATTGCCCAATTAGAAAACCATAAAATATTATAAAGCCCAATAAAGGTCTAATTGAGTTGGGCTTACCAAAGAAAACTTGTAAAAGAAACTAGCCTTTTTAGGCCCAACAGGCCCATTTAAGGCCCAATACCCATTTACCATCTAAATAAATAAGTGATCATAAAATAATAAATTGAATTGTGATTCGAAGCAACTACGATAAAAATCCAAACTAAAAACAGATTTAAAAAAAACCATACCGTGTAAAATTCAGTAACCTAACGCGTACTAACGTCTAATTTACATTGGAACTTACTTATAATGGTTTTATATCCTTCTAAAATCATTGTTAATCATGATACGTACTGTAAACAATGCTTGCTAAAAGATCCTAACCAAACGTGTATAATCAACTGTGATACGTCGGAAAAACGCGAATACCAGAATGCCCAGCATTTTACCGATATCTGATACGTCAGCCGAGCCCTATAACGTCGTAAATTATTATCTAATTATTATATTATTATAACATTCTAAATTAGAAGTGGGACATTTATCCAGACAAATGTGACTCGAGACGCGACCGAGGCGTGTACTGGCCTGAGATTTACTCAAGCCCGAGCATTTGACGATAATTACAACGAATTGTTTTATTTCATGCAAAAGTAATTGGATATATATATCTATTATAAGTCTTCTAACGAAATTCAATCCAAAAGACCGGTTATTAGGCGATAACGAAGTTTTCGGGACGTATACGCGATTTTTTTAAAACAAGCCCACTCAAAAACCCTAGGTATTTAAGCAAACATTTCCCTCATTTCCTCATTCTAAAACTCTAAAACATTAAAAAATGCTCCCAAGAGCTGCACCAGCCGACTTCGCCGGAGCAGGAGGCTCCACGGCGGCGGAGCGGCGGTGCTGCGGCGGCGGCGGCGGTGTCTGGCGAAGTTCTCAACCTACCCCCACTAATCTCAACCCCCTGAATCCAATGTTTGTGTTAGATTCTTCTAATTCGCAACGATGATGAAGTTATGGCGGGGAGAAGGCAGCGGCGGCTAGGGTTCCGGCGAGTGTTCCGGCCGCCGGAGTCGGCGAATGGCGGCGAGTGGCGGCGAGTGCCGCCCACGTTCTTCTTGCTCTCGACGAGATCTTTCCAATGGTGGTAGCCGCGTTGTCTAACTCGTGGCGGTTTGAAAGTGATGGCCGGTTGAAGGTGGCGGTAACTAGGGTTTTGGTGAGTTGGCGGCTGCCGGCCGCGGCAATGGTGACCGAGGGCCATAGATGATGATGGTTTACAGTGGTAAAGGTTAGTGGAGGTGACTTAAGGCTGCTCTTGTGGCAGCATGTTGAATTACGAAGGAGATCTTCAAGATTTGGCTAAGTGGGGTTATCTCCGTGAGGATTCGGGCCGGTTAAGGGACAGCCGGTGGCGGCCAGTGGCTTACCATGGTGGATAGTGGCTGCAAGTGATGGACTACGGTGGTAGAAGGCTCAACCAAGGTGTTTTGTAACGTATAGTGTGGTTATGGTTGCGTTTGGTTGCAAGATAACAATGTAATAGTGATGTATGTAATCTTGGTGTGTTTTGGTTAGGTTAAACCTTGGTCAAAGCGGGTCAAACTGGTCAATGGACAGTCAACACGATGCGGGTCGGCTCAAGCGGGTTCTAGGACGCGATGCAGGAACGTTAGGTATAATCGTGTGTTAGACATCCATATGCGTTAATGATGATTAATCTAATTTAATCATGCCTAAAGACTCAATTAGAAAATTAAATCTAACTTAATAAAAGGCTTTAGTGAATAAATCAGCAAGCTGATTTGTTATATCCACTTTGACTAACATGATTAAAACTTTTTCTGAGCAATCTCTCAGAAAATGTTATCTGATTTCAATATGTGTAGTTTAACTATGTGGCACTGGATTAGCAGTGATGAACATAGCAACTGAATTGTCAATATGAATTGGAGTTTGAAGGAAATTGTAACCATAATCAAGTAACTAGTTTTGCAATGAAAGGACTTGAGAGCAACCAGCTGAAGCAGCTATGTACTCAGCCTCAACTGTGGATACAAATACATTTGTTTGCTTTTTGCAATGCCATGAAACAAGTCTTGGTCCTATGAATTGACACCCACCAGTTGTGGATTTTCTGTTGTTGTTGCATCCTCCAAAGTCACTATCTGAATATGAGTAGAGAGTGTAGCCACCATCTTTTGGATACCAAAGGCCAAGGGCTGGTTTCCCTTTGAGATATCTGAAGATCCTCTTAACAACATTCAGATGAGACTCTTTTGGATCTGATTGGTACCTAGCACAAACACACGAAGCAAACATTATGTCAGTTCTACTTGCAGTTAAATACATGAGAGAACCTATCATTGATCTATACAATCTTTGATCAATAGATTCTCCGGTAGGATCAGGTACAATCTTGTCAAATGTTGAAGTATGTGTTTTGCATGAAGATGTATCAGCAAGATTATACTTCTTCAATATTTCATGAATATACTTCTCTTGATTAATGAAGATGCCATCTGGTTTCTGATAAACTTGTAAACCAAGGAAGAAGGTTAATTCTTTGTTTGAACTCATCTGAAATTCAAATTTCATCAACTCTTTAAAGCTTACACACAGTCTCTTGTTTGTTGATCCAAATATAATGTAATCTACATAAATTTGAATAACTAAGAGGTCTTGATGTTCTTGTTTGAGAAAGAGAGTCTGATCAATAGTTCCCCTTTTATATCCATGCTTGAGCAAGAAAGATGATAATGTTTCATACCAGTTTCTTGGAGCTTGATGAAGACCATACAAAGCTTTGTCAAGCTTGTAAACTCAATGTAGATAATCAGGATTTTCAAAACTAGAGGTTGACCTACATAGACTTCTTCATCAATTTTCCCATATAAGGAAGCACACTTGACATCCATTTGATAGACTATGAACTTCTTATATGAAGCATAAGCTAGGAATACTCTTATGGCTTCAATCCTTGCAACTGGTGCAAAAATTTCATCACAATCTATCCTTTCTTCTTGAGTGTACCCTTATGCAATCAGCTTTGCTTTGTTTCTCATAATTATACCTCTATCATCTAGTTATGTTTTAAGAGTCACCTTGTGCTAATGGGATGTTGACATTCAGGTAGATCAAATATGATGGGATCAAATGTACCAAGCTCTGATACCATTTGATGGGATCAAATGTACAATTCTGTGATGATGTATGAACACAATTCAAAGAAATACAAACAAAGTAATCAAATCAAGCAAGATATCAACAAAATTCATAGTTTCATTGAAATCAAGCAAAGATAATTACAAACTAAGTAAGCAGTTATGAATCTGTTGTTCGTCACTACTCTCGTCTCTTACTACCTGCAACAAGTCTAAGCTATTTATAATGAAACACATGGAACTAACAAAATTACAAAACTAGTCCCTATACTATTACAAATAGTAAAAAGACACATAAAGACAACATGTTAATCTTTCTAGAGAACTAACAATACTCCCCCTAAGAGTTACATGGTCTTCGGTCTTCAAAATCTTCAATCTTGTTTTCTTTTTATCTTTTCTTCACCTTTATCTTTCATCTTCTATTTCATTTTCAGCTTTTATCTTCTGTCTTCTATCTTCATCACTCAAAGAAATCTTCAGGTTCTTCCTTGATCTTGAACATTGGCTTCTTTTATACATCTCATGTTCTTTCAAAGCGTTAGCAATTGCAGATTTAAATTTGCTAGCAAGTAATTGGATACATATATCTATTATAAGTCTTCTAACAAAAGTAATTGGATATATATATATTTATTATAAGTAATTGGATATATATATCTATTATTAGTCTTCTAACGAAATTCGATCCAAAAGACCGGTTATTACGCGATAACGAAGTTTTCAAGACGTATACGCGATTTTTTTAAAACAAGCCCACTCAAAACCCTAGGTATTTAAGCAAACATTTCCCTCATTTCCTCATTCTCAAACTCTAAAACATTAAAAAATGCTCCCAAGAGCTGCACCAGCCGACTTCGCCGGAGCAGGAGGCTCCACGGCGGCGCGCGGCGGCGGAGCGGCGGTGCTGCGGCGGCGGCGGCGGTGTCCGGCGAAGTTCTCAACCTACCCCCACTAATCTCAACCCCCTGAATCCAATGTTTGTGTTAGATTCTTCTAATTCGCAACGATGATGAAGTTATGGCGGGGAGAAGGCAGCGGCGGCTAGGGTTCCGGCGAGTGTTCCGGCCGCCGGAGTCGGCGAATGGCGGCGAGTGCCGCCCACGTTCTTCTTGCTCTCGACGAGATCTTTCCAATGGTGGTAGCCGCGTTGTCTAACTCGTGGCGGTTTGAAAGTGATGGCCGGTTGAAGGTGGCGGTAACTAGGGTTTTGGTGAGTTGGCGGCTGCCGGCCGCGGCAATGGTGACCGAGGGCCATAGATGATGATGGTTTACAGTGGTAAAGGTTAGTGGAGGTGACTTAAGGCTGCTCTTGTGGCAGCATGTTGAATTACGGAGGAGATCTTCAAGATTTGGCTAAGTGGGGTTATCTCCGTGAGGATTCGGGCCGGTTAAGGGACAGCCGGTGGCGGCCAGTGGCTTACCATGGTGGATAGTGGCTGCAAGTGATGGACTACGGTGGTAGAAGGCTCAACCAAGGTGTTTGGTAACATATAGTGTGGTTATGGTTGCGTTTGGTTGCAAGATAACAATGTAATAGTGATGTATGTAATCTTGGTGTGTTTTGGTTAGGTTAAACCTTGGTCAAAGCGGGTCAAACTGGTCAATGGACAGTCAACACGATGCGGGTCGGCTCAAGCGGGTTCTAGGACGCGATGCAGGAACGTTAGGTATAATCGTGTGTTAGACATCCATATGCGTTAATGATGATTAATCTAATTTAATCATGCCTAAAGACTCAATTAGAAAATTAAATCTAACTTAATAAAAGGCTTTAGTGAATAAATCAGCAAGCTGATTTGTTATATCCACTTTGACTAACATGATTAAAACTTTTTCTGAGCAATCTCTCAGAAAATGTTATCTGATTTCAATATGTTTAGTTTAACTATGTGGCACTGGATTAGCAGTGATGAACATAGCAACTGAATTGTCAATATGAATTGGAGTTTGAAGGAAATTGTAACCATAATCAAGTAACTAGTTTTGCAATGAAAGGACTTGAGAGCAACCAGCTGGCAGCTATGTACTCAGCCTCAACTGTGGATACAAATACATTTGTTTGCTTTTTGCAATGCCATGAAACAAGTCTTGGTCCTATGAATTGACACCCACCAGTTGTGGATTTTCTGTTGTTGTTGCATCCTCCAAAGTCACTATCTGAATATGAGTAGAGAGTGTAGCCACCATCTTTTGGATACCAAAGGCCAAGGGCTGGTTTCCCTTTGAGATATCTGAAGATCCTCTTAACAGCATTCAGATGAGACTCTTTTGGATCTGATTGGTACCTAGCACAAACACACGAAGCAAACATTATGTCAGTTCTACTTGCAGTTAAATACATGAGAGAACCTATCATTGATCTATACAATCTTTGATCAATAGATTCTCCGGTAGGATCAGGTACAATCTTGTCAAATGTTGAAGTATGTGTTTTGCATGAAGATGTATGAGCAAGATTATATTTCTTCAATATTTTATGAATATACTTCTCTTGATTAATGAAGATGCCATCTGGTTTCTGATAAACTTGTAAACCAAGGAAGAAGGTTAATTCTTTGTTTGAACTCATCTGAAATTCAAATTTCATCAACTCTTTAAAGCTTACACACAGTCTCTTGTTTGTTGATCCAAATATAATGTAATCTACATAAATTTGAATAACTAAGAGGTCTTGATGTTCTTGTTTGAGAAAGAGAGTCTGATCAATAGTTCCCCTTTTATATCCATGCTTGAGCAAGAAAGATGATAATGTTTCATACCAGTTTCTTGGAGCTTGATGAAGACCATACAAAGCTTTGTCAAGCTTGTAAACTCAATGTAGATAATCAGGATTTTCAAAACTAGAGGTTGACCTACATAGACTTCTTCATCAATTTTCCCATATAAGGAAGCACACTTGACATCCATTTGATAGACTGTGAACTTCTTATATGAAGCATAAGCTAGGAATACTCTTATGGCTTCAATCCTTGCAACTGGTGCAAAAATTTCATCATAATCTATCCTTTCTTCTTGAGTGTACCCTTATGCAATCAGCTTTGCTTTGTTTCTCATAATTATACCTGTATCATCTAGTTATGTTTTAAGAGTCGCCTTGTGCTAATGGGATGTTGACATTCAGGTAGATCAAATATGATGGGATCAAATGTACCAAGCTCTGATACCATTTGATGGGATCAAATGTACCAATCTGTGATGATGTATGAACACAATTCAAAGAAATACAAACAAAGTAATCAAATCAAGCAAGATATCAACAAAATTCATAGTTTCATTGAAATCAAGCAAAGATAATTACAAACTAAGTAAGCAGTTATGAATCTGTTGTTCGTCACTACTCTCGTCTCTTACTACCTGCAACAAGTCTAAGCTATTTATAATGAAACACATGGAACTAACAAAATTACAAAACTAGTCCCTATACTATTACAAATAGTAAAAAGACACATAAAGACAACATGTTAATCTTTCTAGAGAACTAACAATACTCCCCCTAAGAGTTACATGGTCTTCGGTCTTCAAAATCTTCAATCTTGTTTTCTTTTTATCTTTTCTTCACCTTTATCTTTCATCTTCTATTTCATTTTCAGCTTTTATCTTCTGTCTTCTATCTTCATCACTCAAAGAAATCTTCAGGTTCTTCCTTGATCTTGAACATTGGCTTCTTTTATACATCTCATGTTCTTTCAAAGCGTTAGCAATTGCAGATTTAAATTTGCTAGCAAGTAATTGGATACATATATCTATTATAAGTCTTCTAACGAAAGTAATTGGATATATATATCTATTATAAGTAATTGGATATATATATCTATTATTAGTCTTCTAACGAAATTCGATCCAAAAGACCGGTTATTACGCGATAACGAAGTTTTCAAGACGTATACGCGATTGTTTTAAAACAAGCCCACTCAAAACCCTAGGTATTTAAGCAAACATTTCCCTCATTTCCTCATTTTCAAACCCTAAAACATCAAAAAATGCTCCCAAGAGCTGCATCAGCCGACTTCGCCGGAGCAGGAGACTCCACGGCGGCGCGCGGCGGCGGAGCGGCGGTGCCGCGGCGGTGGCGGCGGTGTCCGGCAAAGTTCTCAACCTACCCCCACTAATCTCGACCCCCTGAATCCAATGGTGGTGTTAGATTCTTCTAATTCGCAACGATGATGGAGTTATGGCGGGGAGAAGGCAGCGGTGGCTAGGGTTATGGCGAGGGTTCCGGCCGCCGGAGACGGCGAGTGGCGGTGAGTGCCGCCCATGTTCTTCTTCCTCTAGACGAGATCTTCCAATGGTGGTAGCTGTGTTGTCTAACTCGTGGCGGTTTAAAAGTTATTGCCGGTTAAAGGTGGCGGCAGCTAGGGTTTTGTTGAGTTGGCGGCTGCCGGCCGCGGCAGTGGTGACCGAGGGCCATAGATGATGATGGTTTACGGTTGTAAAGGTTAGTGGAGGTGACTTAAGGCTGCTCTTGTGGCTGCATGTTGAATTACGGAGGAGATCTTCAAGATTTGGCTAAGTGGGGTTATCTCGGCGAGGATTCGGGCCGGTCAAGGGACAACCGGTGGAGGCCAGTGGCTTACCATGGTGGATAGTGGCTGAAAGTGATGGACTACGGTCGTAGAAGGCTAAACCAAGGTGTTTCGTAACGTATAGTGTGGTTATGGTTGCGTTTGGTTGCAAGATAACAATGTAATAGTGATGTATGTAATCTTAGTGTGTTTTGGTTAGGTTAAACCTTGGTCAAAGTGGGTCAAACTGGTCAATGGACAGTCAACGCGATGCGGGTCGGCTCAAGCGGGTTCTAGGACGCGATACGGGAACGTTAGGTATAACCATGCGTTAGACATCCATATGCGTTAATATAATGATTATATATTAACTTGTGTGTGTTGAGCTTCGAATATGTATAAAATGATAACTAGTTTATAAATCATCAGAAATGGGTGCGTAAATTGGTAATAACGTAAGCGATTGCATAATGAAAAACAACTTGGGAATGTATTCATACGAACAAAGATATTAGAAACATATATGAAGTTATCCGATCTCGTGACATACGAAATCCTTACAAGACGTAGAGATGATTAAAAATATTAAATGCAATTTCTTATATATATATATATATATATATATATATATATATATATATATATACAATGGATACTTTATGTTAACCGATGTTCACACATAATTATTTAAGACTCATAATTATATACTAATCCATCGTCTTATTATTATTAATAGTCGATAGTCTTGTTATTAATGGAATAAATATTATTTGTATCACCCTCTTTTTATTCAATATAATGACAACGATTATTGATATTCAAATTACCCTAGCATCATATTAACTACATTATTGGTAGAAATATATCTATATAATTATGGAATATGGATGATCTTTGAAGGTGTACTTACACTTATTGTTTAAAACATATTTTTGGTTTGCATTAAACGAGTTAAGCGGAATATAAACATATCTATCCGTGAACCATCTAAGTATCATATAATTTATAAGCTAAGCCTTTTAACAGCCTAAGTTAGGCGATCTTAAAAAGTATATATGCTATGGGCGTGAAAATAACATAATATCATGACATAAGTGTTTAAATCCATAATATTTGATGCATTGTAGATTGCTAATACTACCAAACATTTAGAGGTATGACTACCTGCATACCTATACAAGTATCACACCTTTGAAAAATCAATTTAATGTAAGGTTATGAGTGTAAGCATTATTAACATCAATTGGAACATTATAGATTACTTACATCATCAATAAAAATTATCTATAAAGTTTTGGAATCCTTGATATCAACCGTTTACGGCTACATTCTTTATGCAAAGAATCATTTATTGGATAAAGGCATTAATTAACCTAATATGCACGAGTTAGTACATAACAAATGATAATTTCACAAAAAGCTAAGGTACATCAATGATACTAATCGTTAACTTTAAGATAACTAAAGAGCTCAACCGCACGCATGTAATGACATCGTGCTAATTCTAAACATGAATCTCATATTTTCTAATTAGGATTGCTTTGTTGGTGACCTTCACTTTTCTTTACCGAGCTCAGAATTCATATAAGGATACCAGGTGAGTTCTAGTGATCCCCCTTTTTACTTCTGTTTTGGGGTGAAACATGCTCTGTAATTTATGAACTATATTTGTGCTTTACTTGATGATTGTATGTGGGATTTATGGTTACCTGCTAATACTTATATCATGATCATTAATTCTTTCATGAACTGCTTGTTTTATATGGATAGATCTATTTGGGGAATCCCCCACACACAGTGGCTTCCGTTCTAGGAAGGGTACCCCATTGAGATCCTAAGGGGTCGTTTGTGGCATGTGACAGGTTTTGTTAAGAAACTATGGTGAACCATCCGGGCAGGTATGGTTCACTGGTTTGGGGCTTAGTTCTTCCTTCGGGAATATCCGGTTAAACACAACTTTAGAAGAGGCCAACCGGGACTGAGTGCAGGGTTGATTATGATTCTCCCATGATGTTGAAACTATGATTCATTCCTTTTTATCAAATGAGGATTTGTTAAGTCCGTTCTGGTTTTTAAACTTTAAGCACTTGAACTCACTAACTTTATGTTGACACAAAATCTTTTGAGCATGTCTTTCAGGTACAACTAGGTAGATTAGTTGAGCTATAGAAGATATCTAAATCCGAAGCAAGAAGTGAGGGTAGGTGTTGAAGGCAAAGGTTGAGCCTAGAAGCCTTAGTTACTAAAGCCTCAAGAAATATTGACCAAGAGATAGATCATGATACCTATGGATTGTAGATTGAGGCACCTTGTAAACTGAAACTAAGCCAATATTCTAATGTAACTATTGTGAGATGCATTGCAATAAACCATTTAGTTTCCGCTGCATTTTGGTTGTTGTTTACCAACCGTTACGTCCCGCCTCTATAGGCCCGGGGTGTGACATCTTTCCCTTCATTTTAGTCTCAAAACAAAATCAAATATCTATTTTTCAACTTTTGAAAGAAGCATTTCCACTTGTAAATTTATATAGGTTCATTTTATCATTTTCAAAAGGTACATTATCAAACTCATATACACTTTGAACATATAGCATCATCCTTTCAATTCAATATTTTAACTTTGATTTTGATTTTCTGAGAAAAAATGTTCCATTTATTACTCCCCCTAAACTTTTAAGTTTGAATAACTTATAAGTTTCCTAAGGTAACATAATAAGATCACCCATCTCATTGTTACATTACCTTCACACACGGAAAACATGCATAAAATCAAAATGAAAGCAGAATCAAAATCTAGTATAAACAAAAGAATTAATGTCTGCAGTGAGATCATATCAATGAAGATCAACACATTAAAATAAAAAAAATGTGAATAGACATAGACAATGAATAAATCCTGATCAAGTGTGTTCCAGGTCAGTGATATCACAGCAAAGGAGACACAATATCTAAGGACAGAAAATGAGTGTTTTTGAAAAAATATCAACTCAATTACTTTTTCAATTCCTGGATTGATTAGGGTATGTTTAGATATGACATGATGTAAATCATACAGAAACTTAGAGAGCTCAACTATCATCAAGACATGCAAGAAAGAACACATACTCAACTTATTACCTGAAACATATGTATAACCAGAGTTCATGTTACTTAAATTAATAGATAATGTTCATGGGTAACCATTTGATAAGCTCTAACTATCCATTTGAATAGATTGTGCACATTGGCATCTTTTGCATCAAAGAGAAAATCCAGGTGTGTAATGACTTACAACAAAGGATATCTCAGCACTTCAGGTCTATGATGACTCATAACAAAGAAGTGATATGATGCTTGTAACAGATCTCATGATTAATCACATTACCATCAGGTGTGAGTGGTGTAACTTAACAAGCAATCAATCTGATAAGCCAATACATCTCAAAAGTACTTAGATGAATACACACAAGCATAAAGATTTAGTGTAATCACAAGAATTTACTTTTTCAGTATAGTAGCATGATATTGTCTACACATCATATCTGATCATGTCAGACTTTATTAATAAGTGAAATATGCAACTGATCTCATTAATGTACTATCATTTATCACATATTGCATAAACAGATTCGTTTCTAAATATAAACTGACAATTAGAAAAAGATTCTATTTTCTGGAGTTTTGATTTATACTTTTGTATTTGTTTTTTTTTTAAAAACACACACACAAAATACAAACAGGCAATTAACATTGAGAGGATCACTTATGATGATCTTTTGATTTAGAGAGTTCACATATGATTAATAAGACCAATTGACTCCACTAAATACTCAAACCATCCTAGTAGGAAGGCTTTAGTAAATAGATCCGCCAACTGTTCTTCCATTGCAATTTGAATCAATATGATTAATCCTTTTTCAGAGTTATCTCTGAGAAAATGATATCGAATTTCGATATGTTTTGTTTTTGAATGTTGAACAGGATTAGCTGTAATCAACATAGCAGCAGTGTTATCAATGTAAATAGGTGTTTTAAGAAAATTGAACCCATAATCCAGTAGTTGATTTTGCAACCAGAGGATTTGAGAACATCCTGCTGATGCAGCAATGTACTCAGCTTCTACAGTTGAAACAGAGACATTTGTTTGTTTCTTACATTGCCACGAGACTAATGGGGGACCAATAAATTGACACCCACCCGAAGTAGATTTTCTGTCTTGACAACATCCACCATAATCACTATCTGTGTATCCATGTAGTTCAAAGTTACCCTCGTAAGGATACCAAAGCCCAAAAGCAGGTTTACCTTTGAGATACCTGAATATCCTTTTGACAGCAATTAAGTGAGATTCTTTCGGGTCTGATTGATACCTGGCACAAACACAAACAGCATACATAATGTCTGGTCTTGATGCAGTAAGATACATCAAAGAACCAATCATTGATCTATATAACGTTTGGTCAATAGATTTTCCTTTTGGATCAGGTTCAATCTTGGTGTTAACATCTGCTGGAGTTTGTATGGACTGACAGTCTTGGAACTTAAATTTCTTCAAGAGTTTGTCAACAAACGTCTCTTGATTGATAAAAATTCCATCGTCAGTTTGCTTGACTTGAAGTCCAAGGAAAAAATTAATCTCTCCCATAGAACTCATTTGGAACCGAGATTTCATGATTTCTTCAAATTAATTGCACAATTTTGGACTGGTAGAACCAAATATGAGATCATCAACGTACACTTGTACACATAAGAGATCATCATTATCTTTCTTTATGAATAAAGTTGGATCAATTTTCCCTCTTGTGTATCCATGTTGGATTAAGTGTTGTGATAATGTCTCATACCAAATTCTAGGGGCTTGATGAAGTCCATATAAAGCTTTACTCAGCTTATATACTCGATGTGGAAATTCTGCATCCTCAAAGCCCGGAGGTTGCTTCACAAACACATCGTCAGTGATAGGACCATATAGAAATGCATCCTTTACATCCATTTGATACACCTTAAACTTCATAAATGAAGCATAAGCCAGGAAAACTCGAATGGATTCAAGTCTTGCAACTGGTGCAAACACTTCATCATAATCTATCCCTTCTTCCTGTGTGTACCCTTGTGCAACAAGGCTTGCTTTGTTCCTTATTACTACACCACGATCATCAGTCTTATTTCTAAACAACCATTTCGTGCCTATAGCATTTTCTCCTTCAGGTAAATCCACTAAATTCCACACTTTTTGTTTGCGAAATTGAAGTAATTCTTCTTGCATGGCTTCTATCCAACCATTGTCCTTTAATGCTTCGGTAACATTTTTAGGAACAATTTGAAAAAGAAAACAAGAGTATAAGCACAAGTTTGCTTGTTCTGATTTACTTCTTGTTGTTCTCTTATTCAATGGACCAATAATCTGAGAAATTGGATGATTCTTGTGAATACGAGATGTTGGAATCTCATCACATTGAACATTAACATCCAGATTTGTTTGGTTTAAGTTGGAAAGCTGATGTAACAAATTAGAAGAATGTGGATTGAAGTTTGGAACTTGAGTCGGTGAGTTAATAAAGTAATCAAAGTTACCGATATCAACTGCATCACTAGAAATTGATGATGTTCCAGACTCAAGTTGCACAAACTCATTACCATCATTAGGAAGTGGTTGTGAGTCTTCCTGATCACAAGAGACTGAATGATCTGAAGCTGTATTAGTATGATTATTATCATTGAATCTTATTGTTTAGTCCTCGACAAATGATAAAAATTGGTAGTCTGAGTTAGAATCATCTAGGTCGTTAGGATCTGAATCCTCACTCAAAGATCCAAGATCTCCTCTAGAGTTCTTCTTACCTGAAGAATCAAGACAATTTGATTGATTAAACAAGTTAGATTGAAGAGAGTTTGATAATGAATCTAAATCAAATAACCAGGCAAGACCATTTGAAAATGATGGAAAAGAATTTTCCAGAAATTTAACGTTGAATGTTTCAAGAATTATATTCGTCCTAGAGTTGTACACTCGATAGGCTTTTGAAACAGATGAGTATCCAATGAAAAATCCATTATCAGATTTTGCTTCAAATTTTCCTAATTGATCATTTGAATTAAGAATCATAACAAAACAACCAAATGATTTTAGAAAGTTTATGTTCGGTTTTCTGCCAAACATTAACTCATATGGAGTTTTTATTTTATCTTTCACAATTAAGATTTTGTTCTGAACAAAACACGCAGTTGATATAGCTTCATCCCAAAAAGTGATAGGAATTTTTGCATCAGCTAAAATAGAACGAGCAGCTTCAATCGGTGTTCTATTCTTCCTTTCAGCAACTCTATTTTGTTGAGGAGTTCTGGGAGCACTGAACTGATGAGCTATCCCTTTTTGTGCACAAAACATTTCAATGTTAGCATTTTTGAATTGCGTTCCATTATCAGTTCTTATTATTTTCACTTTATTTTCTAATTTATTTTCAACTTTAATGATAAATTCTTTCAGTAAATCAGCCGTTTCAGATTTAGCATACAAAAAGAAAACCCATGAAAATCTTGTATAGTCATCAATGATAACTAAACAATATGATTTTCGACCAATACTCTTGACATTTGTTGGTCCAAAAAGGTCCATATGTAACATTAGAAGAGCTTTGGAAGTTGAGTTTATGAGCTTGGTCTTATAAGACGCTCGGTGTTGCTTTCCCTTCAAACATGCTGAGCAGTATTCAGTCGTTGCAAACTTCTTCGATGGAAGTCCAATGACATGATTTCCTGATACAAGCTTGTTCATATTCTAAAAATTTGAATGTCCGAGATGTCTATGCCAAAGCTGGCTTTCATCATTTGATGCTTTAGCAATTAGGCATGTTGTTTTAGTTGAAGGATCAACTTGAGACATATCCAGCTTGTATACATCTCTATCCCTTTCAACTGTAACAATTACCCAATCTTTGCTTATCCAAAAACCTTGCTTCAAAACATAACAGAATGAATCATCAAATAGAACAGAGTATGACTTATCACATATTTGGGATACACTTAAAAGATTAAAGTTCAACTGTGAACAAAAGTTGACTTTGTCAAAGCTTATTATCCCATTTGATACTGTTCCTTCTCCTATTATTTTTCCTCCTGCATCACCACCAAAGGCGACGTGTGTTCCATCCTTTAACTTAAAATCTTTTAACAAGGTAGGATTGCCTGTCATATGCCGGCTACACCCACTATCCACATACCATGTATTAAGTGGTCTTCTTGGGCGTACCTGCACAACAAGAAAATTAAGTTGAGATATCCACCCAAGCCGAGATGGTCTTGGGTTTTCAAAATTTATCAACAAAGGTAAATTGTTTGTAATGAATATTATTCAAATCAGGTTTATTTTTGATGAATTTACCAATCTTGTTTTGAAAATTGTTTTGAAAATTGTTTTGAAAATTGTTTGAGTTATTTTTGAGAACATTCATACCATTTGATTGATCAATTTTTGACATGTATTGATGACTAACCTTTTTATTAGTCATTCTTACAGATCTTGGTATGAATTGTTCTTGCACATTTTGTTTAAATCTCACATAATTGTTCTTTTGAAAAGATCTCAAACCTAAAAAGGGTTTATTAGTTAATTTTTAAAATCCATTAGTTTTATTTCTCATATATTGAGGATTAACATAACCTTTGCTCATATTTGAATTTGCAAATCCTCTAGTATGTGATCTCTTACTAAAATAACAATTTGCAGTATTATGAGTCTTCTCATCACAATAAGTATAGTATTTGTTAAAATAACAATATGCTGTGTAATGATTTCTCATGTCACATATGTGACAGTACTTGTTGAAATAGCACTCAGCAGTATTGTGATTTTTCATATCACATATTTCACAGTACTTTTGTGGAGTTATAAACAATTGTTTGTTAACTTTTGACATTGACACTATATTTGATTTTGGTGTCAAATAGTTAAACTGTTGTTTTCAATTTTTCACATTTTGATTTTGTGCCAAATTATTTTGCCTATGTTTAACATGAACTTCCTTCTTGAATTTATTAGAAACAAATCTTTTTGCTACAGCGGAAGTCTTAGAATCTTAACTTGATTTCAGAACAGAGTGAGATTTGTTCATAGTATTTACCTTGTTGTTTTGAAAAGAATTCATATTTAACAAACCGGCTGACACAAATTTTATCGGTTTAAGTTTTGTTGCCTGATTTGTTGCTTTGATCAACTTTTCTGAACTTTTGTTTTGTTCAGATTTTGTTTTTGATGATTTCTTTCTTCTTCTTTGATTCTTTGACTTAGAAGAATTTGGTTTACTTCCAGATTGAACATCGTCAGAAGAAGATTTCTTTTCAGATTGAACTTCTTTTAGATTAATAGTGTTTGAATCTTCTGATGTTCCTACCTGTTGTTTATCTTTATCTTTGCTTTGAACTTTCACTTCTTCTAATACAAAATGAATTTGATCAGAAGTGTTTTGTTTTGTTTGTTTTGGTTCATAAGATTTTATCTTGATTGGATGACCATTTTTAATCTTTTCTTGATCATTTTCAACAAAAACTTTGACATTTTCCTTTTCTTCTTCTGATCTTGTTTTTGACCTGAAAAGCTTTAGGTTTAGCTTTATTCTAAGGAGAATGATCATGTGTATTAAAGTTCTTTGGTAAAGTGTTTGTAATAGATTCTGGCATAGGTTCATGAGTGAAACCTAACCCTGCTTTATGTTTATCTTTTCTCTCACTTACTAGTTTTTCTACAATCATTTTTGAACTTTTTACTTTAACAATATCCATTTGAGTAGCAACATGTGCTATCTTCTCCTGTTCAAGATTTTTGGTCATCTCTTCCAATTGTTTAGAAATAATTTCTAATTCTTTTAGTGTTTTGTTCCATGAAGTTTGAAGAGAAATAATCTTTTGATCTGCTGTTTTATGATTAGATTTTAGTTTGTTATGCATTGACTCTTCATGTTTTAGTTTCTCACAGATTTTATATGAGTAATTTCTATAGTATTCGACATGTTCATCGCATGATTTTGTGCAGAGTTTTTCTCTTACTTCAGATGGGATTTCAGGGAATTATGGAGATAAGGTTTCAGATTTTGAAGATGAAGTTTCAACCTTAGGTTGATCAGACTGTGCAATTAGAGCTACTTCATCTGTATCCTCCTTAGGATCAGATTTGTCACTCCAATCATAACCATCTTTAATGCTGACTACTAAAGCTTTCTTGGTTTCATCAGATGATTTTGTTTCATCTTTAAGCTCAGGCATATGAAGACTTTGATAAGGCTTTTGAAATGTCTTCTGAGCTGGTTGAAACCTTTGATTGCTAGAACTTGATTGAGCATTTCCTCCATTATTCCTTGGAGCTTTGCATTCTCTGGAGAAATGTCCATAACTATTACAGTTAAAACACATTGATTTTGACTTATCAAACCCAACAGTCTTGTTAGCACTTGGCTTGTACTCCCTGTTAACATACGAGTGTTTTTGTGTCCTGTAAGCAATCATCACCATCTGCCAGTTTAAGTCCATCTCTTCAACATCTTCAGGATCCATGTCAAACAAATCTTGCAAAACAAAGTCTAATTGAGTTAAATGGCTACCTTGATATGCTTGAAAACTAGTCATAAATGCAGTGAATGCAGTTTTAGACTCTTCATCCTCTAATAGGATGTTTATCACATCTTTAACTTTGCTAGATTTAGCAGAGTTAGATGAAAAAGTATCTGTTTGAACATTAGATGTTTGAGACTGAGATTTAGGAGGAGATTGAGAATGAGACTGAGTTGTATAAGCAGTAGCACTAGTAAATGATGAATCAGTGAAAAATCCTGCTCCAACAAATAAATCTCCCTCTTCTTCTGTAATTTTCTCACTTTTTGCCATGAATGCATTTTCAATAGTGTTTGCAGGAGAAGCAACAAACTGATACTGAGACATTGATGCTGCTCTATCCTTTCTTTGAGCTTTCATTAATCTCTACTAACTCTATTTTGGCAATGAGTAGATCTAGATCCATAGGGAACTTCTCAGTATGCTTTAGTAAGGTTACTGTTTGTTTCCATAATGAGGGTAAAGCATTGAGTAGTCTAAGCTTTAGATCTTCAAGATCAGGCTTAATACCAGCTGTTGACATCTCAGTTGTAAGTTGAACAAATCTGTTCATCATCAGATTTATGGTTTCTCCAGACAAATGTTGAAACAATTCTAATTGCCTTTTCAACTTTTGTTTCTTGATATTTTGAATCTCCTTGCCTCCTTCACAAATGGTCTTTAAGGCTATATATATGGTGTATCCAGTTTGATATCCATCAAGCCTTGCAAGAACTTCCAGAGGTAGTCCTTTACACATCAAAGAATATGCTTTGATATCATTCTTTACTCTTCTCAAATCATCTCCTTGAAGACCATTTTCAGGATAGGGTTCTTGAGAATCTTTAGTATAAACAAACCCTCTGTCAGGCCCATAAATGATTATAGGAATGTATGGTCCTTTCTCTAATAGAATTCCAAATATTAGTGTCAATGGAATGAAAATGTTGTTTTAACCTAAGAGACCAATTTTTGAAATCAGCTCTATTTTTAAGTTTTGGAACTCTATTTTCAGAATCTTCTGATTTCACCATTCTTATATTTTTGTTGTTTTTCTTAGATTTTGAATTAAGAAAAGAAATGAAAAAGTTTTTGAAATTTTTTTTAAAAAAACAATCTAAGTATCAAGGGTGATACGCCTTAATAGTAATCAAACTCCCAAACAGTTAATGCGCCTCAGTTGAGAGACATCTAAAGGAATGCCTTAGAAAAATTTTCCAAAACGCCCAAGTTGATGCGTCTGAACAGTAGTAAAACGCCTGAACAGTTGTAATGCACCTACACAGTTGTAATGCGCCTCAACAGTTATCAGCCGTCTAAACAGTTCTAATACGCCTCAACAGAGATGATACGTCTGGACTTTTACTCTTCAACAGTAGTCAAACGTCTGAACTGAAAACGTCTAAACAGTGTTAATGTGACTAAACAGTAGTCAAACGCCTAACACTTAGGCAATTTTTCAGCAAACCTCAACTCTAATGCGCCACATTCATCATGTTCATATGAATGTAACTGACTCAATCTTCTGAAATTCTCCAAAAGTTGATGAATTGAATTGAAACTTTCCAATTAGACATGTTTTATACCGATAATCATTTTTCTAACATCAATTTATTTCAATATCAACAACAAATCAATCAATTTTGTGATTTTCATCTCGAAAAATAGTGAACTTTTCGAACACAAATTCAACAAATTATCTCGAATTTGATGAATTTAACTGCTGATTGTGGTTCAAAACATGTTTCTGATGATGAAACACATCTGAAATCCAAAAATGTTCAATTGAATTGTCTATCAGTCACAGATTCAGTGAACTTTTTGAGTTTGAAAGTTCGACAAACCTCAAAAATCACTCAACCAACAGCTCTGATACCATTTGATAGAATCAAATGTACCAAGCTCTGATACCATTTGATAGAATCAAATGTACCAAGCTCTGGTACCATTTGATGGGATCGAATGTACCAATCTGTGATGATGTATGAACACAATTCAAAGTAATCAAATCAAGCAAGATATCAACAAAATTCGTAGTTTCATTGAAATCAAGCAAAGACAATTATAAAGTAAGTAAGCAGTTATGAATCTGTTGTTCGTCACTACTCTCGTCTCTTACTACCTGCAACAAGTCTAAGCTATTTATAATGAAACACATGGAACTAACAAAATTACAAAACTAGTCCCTATACTATTACAAATAGTAAAAAGACACATAAAGACAACATGTTAATCTTTCTAGAGGATTAATACTATCTTAGATTCTTTTTCCATAACAAAACATTATGGAAAAAACACCTAATGTGTCATTTGATGAATCCTTATTTCCAACATCTATTAAAGGATTATCTTGGTTGTTTGATATAGATGCTCTCACAGACTCATTTAACTCTGGATATTTGAACACTGCTGTCAGTTTCTTTATCTATCTGAGGTTCTTGTGTTGCCATAGTCTCTTGCACAAGGCTTTCTTGAACTGGAGAGAGAGCAGGAACATGCTTGTATAGTGTTTTCTGTCTCCTTTCTTCTTTGATTTCAAGGAGCAACCTCACATCCTTTGCTTCCTTCCTCTCTCTAGACATTTCCATGTCTTCCAGTTCATTTAATTCCTCTAAGGGGAGATAAATGATTTCATCAATATCATAGTTCCTAGTCTGTAAGTAGGTAATCCTGACTACCCTTAGCTCATCATTTTGAGTATTAGGTTTGTGGCAGCCCTGATTGCAGCTTCCATGAAGCTTGAAAATCCATCAGTTGAACTTTCTCCCCTTAGCTTCCTCTTCGTCTCTCTCTATCCTCCTCATCAATCTCCTTAGGAGTCAGTATCCTTTTCCCTTTGTCACCAACAGACCTTTGTGACTCAGGGTGGAGAGAACTTTGGCCTTCATTGCTTGGAGTAGCTTCCATGCTGTGGCTAGAGAGAGGCTGCGATACACCTTCACCAGCAGGTGTTTCACAGAGGGAATTAATTGTTGAATTAGTTATGGTTGTGACAATGCTCTTAGGCTCTATCACTGGGCCTTCAGACAAGGTTTTCCCTTTGAAGCTAATCTCAGGATCTGCCTCAACATCCAGCTGACCAATGACATTACTTGATTTCATTTGTCTTATTCTTTGACTAAGTTCTTCAATAGTCCTGTCTTGAGTCCTTTGAGCCAGCCTGTCAGCTTGCCTAGATTGGCTTGGATTTGAAAGTGGCATGTTGACCAGGTCAAGACCTTATAGTAGTTCAAGGTCTGAAAGTTGAAAACTTCTTGCTGCCCTTTAACTATTTGAAGTATGAGGGCTATTCTTTCAGCATCATACCTCCACCCGATAATGTAGTTTGAAGTTCCTTGAGGTGGGGATGACATAGCCCTTGGAATACCTTCCTCAAAGAGACTCTGAATGAGTGAGTCTACTGAGTCGACATCAATGTGAACTTGAGGAAGTTGCTGAGTATGGACAATTACAAGTGAGGATGGTGAGACATCAATATCCATACTCTGTGAAGAACTCTCAGGTTCTGTGATTGCTATGACTTTCTTCTCCTTTTTGGTAGCATCACCCTCTTGCATAGGTGATGTAGGAGTTAGGTTAATCACATCCACTGGTTCTTGTGTTCCTAGATGAGCTATTCTTAAAGGTCTCCCAGCCAGTTGTTCCTTGAGATTCCAAATGACTAACTTTAAAGACTAGATAGGAGCAAGTTTGTGATAGATTTTGCACCTTTAGTCTCATATTCCCCTCATCTTCATTAGAAGAATCATTAAAGGATGAGAGAATTAGACCAAAGTCTTCACTCACATCACCAACATCATGTTCTTGGCTGCTGGATTTCCCCTGCTCACTTATAGCTCCAAGAGAAGTGTCAATGGGCTGAGTTGCCATGATTAAGGTCTTAATCATGTAATCACTTGCAGAAGTAAGAGCCTCTTCTATATGGACCTCCTAAATAGGTTCAAAGATATCCATCTCAGCAATGGGTGAATGATGTGAGCTAGACAAGGGAGAGGTAGCAGCACTCATCTCTCTTTCAGTGGGGGAAAAGTAGAGAGACTCATGGTACTCACTTAATCCCATGTCTTCATCATCATAGAATTCAAGGTTAGGGATAGGTTGGTTCAGATCTAGAGGCTAAGGATGGTAACTCCCCCCGAAGGTTGTTCACTTGAGTGTTGAGACACAGAGTGAAGGCTTAAGGCTAATGGGCTAATGAGCCTTCAGGCTAATCATGAGGAACCTGTAAGGCCCCGTTTCTGGAACGCTTACAGTTGGGCATTCATCGTGCATAAAACATAAAATATACATTTAAATATATTAAAACATCGTAGCCGAATAACTTAAAAAAACCATTTCATATATTAATGGTTGCTTTTGCAAAACAATACAACATAGTTAACGATTACAAAATATCATCATTTGCATTACATCACAAAAACGTAATAATTATACAAAATAGATGCCATCCAAGACAGGCCATGTAGCTGCCCCTTGCCATCCTCAGCAACAATCACCTGCCAACTGGAAGATACATAAAAGTCAGTATTGCTGAGAGAGTTCTAGTTTTATAAATAAAATACTTTACATTCGCTTAAAATCGTTTCTTTACTTTTGTTCCCTATCATGCATCGTACGTACAAATAAATAATCTTATTATTATCTTTCATTATCGTTCATCATTGTACGTCCTTCGTTACCATTCGTTCAATCATTCGCCTTTATCTCGTACATTTCATACATTCATCATTAACCTTTACTTCTCATCCAGACCCATTCCATAAGCTACACCCCAAACGTAGGCATGAAGCGGGTACTGGGCTGAAGTCTATAAATAGACCCCTAACATTACGCACATAGCCTAGCACCAGTACCGGGGCAAGCGACAAGGATCCTATATGTTTGGTCAGTCACAAAGTGTTAGATGTAGGAACAATAGATCTAGATCATTTTGTATAGGCTTAGACTTTAATCAATACTTGTAATGAATGATTGTAATTCATTATTTGGATGTATGCATTGCGTATATAGGTTAACCCATATGTGTGTTGATCTGTGTATGATTGCAGGTACAAACATTATTCTTGGTCAATTACTAAAATTGACCATGTGTAAGAAACATCTACGGATGAACATTTTGTTCTTCCGTAGATATGTTTCTTACAAGTAACAAACATCCGAAGAACATCTGCGGATGAACAATCAACTAGAGTTCAAGTGAAATCAGAGTTCAAGTGAAGACTCTGCGAATGAGCAAACTCCTGCGGATGAGCAAACACCTTCGGAAGATTGAATACCTTCGGAAGACTGAATACCTTCGGAAGACTGATTACCTTCGGAAGGACAAACACCTACGGAAGACTATGCAGCTGCCGAGTCTAAACACTTGTATTTAAATAATTCATGTGTTACAAGTCAACAAGTCAACAAGTCAACAAGACTGTTGTGTGAATCCTAAGAGATCTGGTGTTTCCTTAACTGAAACATATGTGCCTATAAATATGGATCCTAGGTTTCACATCAAAGGACGACACACGAACACAAACAACCAAGCATCAATACGGCAAACCCAAACGACACATCAATTCACACAAACATAAACCCTAGTAGACCATCACGTCAACATCAGCACGTTTGTAGCATTTATTGTTCATTATTTATTCATCTGTAATCATTAATCAATTTAATGAAATATGTTTAAATCAAATCTTTTCTTTTGCTTATTAATTGTATTCTTTTCATAGTGTTCGTCATAATCATTATTATATTTGATATTAGTTATTAAAACAATTAAACAAGGTTAATGTTGATTCCGCAAACATTAACTTGATTCCCTATTAACACCGATAATTCCTGATTGCGATCCTTGGATTCACAGGTGGTATCAGAGCCTAGTGGCTCATTGATTTAGATCTATTGATCTATCAGTGCTAATAGTGTTTAATTGTTTGCTTTGTTGGATTCTTTATGCCCAAGACACATATAACATTGATGTGGTTAGTATGTTATGATCCAAGTCGGGTCATACCCAATAACAAGCTTAGCAAACACCACTAAATATTTAATTGATGATATGATCATGCAATTAAATAATTACACTAATTTAGAAAATGAGTTTTCTAAATAAATTGTATATGAGATGGAACAACTTATAAGGATATTTTGTTCATGAGTATTATTTGTAATGTTATTTAAGTTGGTTAAATAACATCAAATAATAATAGAGTGTATGAGTTATATAATTAAAAGGTTAATTATATAACTTATTTAGTGACTAGTTACAATTAAATGGAAGAAAAAAAATTGGGGGGAAACCCCATTTGAACCTTTTTCGGCCGCCCCCTTGTAAGGGGTTGGTTCATTTGTTTGTCTTGGAAGTAGACAATATTAACTAGTCCCACACTCAAGCGCTCTCTCTCTCTCTCTCTTACATGCAAAAATCAAAATGCACCATTTTCTCTCTACTCTTGAAGAAGATCAAGGCTGAAAATCGGTTTTGGCAGCCCCTTTTTGTTCGATTTTTGGTGTTCAAATCCTAGCAACAAAGGTGTTTGCTTGAGGCTTGTGGGTATGCAAGCTTGAGGACACCTTCCTTGGTGTTTTGGCCGATTCAAGAACCTCATCTCCTTCCTCTTTCTCTCGATTTTGGCAGCTCTTGAAAGGTAGTTTCATAGGTTTGTATATGGTTGTTATTTTATGCTTGATAGCTAGTTCTTTCACATATATTTGATCATATGTTCTTGGGTTTGTTGATGATAAGTAATATGCTTTAAATTTCAGTTCTTAAAACATATTATTAAGCTTTGATTCCGCTGTGTTTTCATGTTTAAGAGGTTAAACAACTTTGATATTGTGTCCAACAAACCCAACATTGGTATCAGAGCCGGATATGTGGATAACTAGCTTCTAATGTCCTTGTAAAATTGGTTTTATGGGACTTTAACAACCTAATAGGGGCTGTTTTGTGATGATATAATGAATCCCCAATCTTTCAAGGTTATATCTTACATGCTTATGATTAAACCTTGAAAGATAGCTGTCAAATGGTTGATTATATTTTGTTTGGACAAAAACCCAAAATTCTTGGTTTATGTTGGCCGAAAATTATGGGTTAAATGGGGATTTATTTTTGTTTTTGGATGTTGAATATTTTGTTTAATATTGGTGCATAACCTAGCCTTGACCTTGTGTTGTTTTGGTTTTGGATGAATGTTTGTTTTGGTTGATTTCATTCATTATGGGTTGTATTATTTATTCTTTTGTGCTTGTATATGGTTGTAATTTATTTATTCATTCAATGGTGATGTAATAAATAGATTAGGTGTATTTTCTTTTATTAGAAAATTTGTATTAGGATATATATTTTATAAAAGAAGATGCACAAGTTGGAAGCACAAAAGAAAGGCACAAAGAAAAGGACTTGAAGCATTTGGATGCAACTTCAAGTGGGGGTCTTTGGAGATCCTATCTTATGTCTTGTTATTAACCCTTAGGAAAGATCAAATGACAACACTTGTGATGGCAAACAAGTGTAGCCATCTTAGTGGCTAAGATTATGCATTTGTGATTGTATGATTATGCTTGTTTGGTTGTTTGGTTTATGATGGTTGTTTGATATATGGATATGCAAGACAAACTAATTAACAAACAAAACAAGCTGAAAATTTATGGTTCCTAATCATTAAGTGATTAATAAAAGGTTATTAAAATGATTAATGATTTCAATAAAAGGAGTTTTACTAAAAGGAGAACCATAGGGTACCATGTAATTGAAAGCATGCGAACACAAGGTACATAGCATTTTCAAAACTAGAATTAATGAAAACTAAAACCCTTTGGAAACAAGTTTAACACAATCCTTTTACACAACACTCGAATCACTTGAGAACTATTTGTGGGATAAAGGTCACCTAACCACTTTTAGGGAACTTGTGTGTTTGAGGTGGGCTAATGTATTTGTGGGATAAAGGTCACCTAATCACTTGTATGTGTAAACTCACACGTGTGTGTAAGTAGGACGACTTGAATTGGAAACCATGTGCATAGGGTCACCGAAGCATGGCGTACAATGGTGTTGATGGGATTTTACATGCCAACTAAACATAAGATGTTTAACCAATCCCATAAGGCTAGAAGTTGCAAAAGGTTGCAATTGTCAAGTGTTGACTACCTTGTTAATTTAAATAATGGGATAAAGGTCACCTAACCATCATTTAAATGTAACGTTGGATTCTAGGTTTTAATTATTAATTGTCTACGAGACATAAAACGGTGTTAATGATTAAAATTTAATATTTCATAAATACTAATATGAACTGTGTTAATTATTGTAAAATGGCCGCAAACAATAATGCTACCACCCCGACCGTCCATACCCTATCGCTGAGAACCATCTTAGAGAGGGATCGTCTTAACCATAATAACTTTATAGACTGGTTTCAAAACTTGAGAATTGTTCTCAAGCAAGAGAAAAAGGCCTATGTCCTTGACGATCCCATCCCTGACCAACCCGACCCCAAGGATCTTGAGGCCTATAAAGATTGGCTTCAGTACACTGAGGATTCCATGCAGGTTTCCTGCCTCATGTTGGGAACTATGATTCATGAACTCCAAAAGGAATTGGAGCATCATGGGGCATATGACATGATTACCCAGTTGAAGGACATGTTCCTTCAACAAGCTAGGGTAGAGCGCTTCGAAACGGTTCGAGCGCTTTACGCGTGTCGCATGGAAGAAACCCAATGGGTATCATCTTATGTACTTAAGATGAAAAGCCACGTTGATCGCCTCGAGAGGGTTAACTGCCCCGTCTCAAAGGAGTTGGCCACGGATTTGATCCTTAATGGCCTAACTAAAAGGTTTGAGACGTTCATAATGAATTACAATATGAACGGGTGGGACAAGAGCATGTGTGAGCTTCACGCAATGCTCAAAACAGCCGAGGCAGGGATGGGTAGAAAGGTTCTACCTGTTCTCTCGATCAATGAGGGAGGCAATAAGAAAAGGCCATTCCCCGATCCCAAGGCAAATGTTGCCAAAGGAAAGGGGTACATCATAGGCAAAGGGAAAGGAAAGGCTAAAACGGAACCTCCAAAGCCTAAGCTTAAGAAGCCTAAGGTAACGGAGAACGATCCATGCTTTGAGTGTGGTGAGATAGGACATTGGAAAAGGAATTGTCCCTATCTCAAAGAGTTGAGAAACAAGAGGGATGCTGGGCAAACCTCAGGTACAACTTTCATGATTCATATTGGTTTAAATGTTATTTCTTCAAACACATGGGTATTGGATACCGGATGTGGAACTCACATTTGCATTTTGTTGCTGGGGTTCAAAAGAAATAAGCACTTCAAGAAGGGAGACACAAGTCTTGTTGATACATATGTACCTAGATCCTGATATGAATGTAATATGTCTTGATTGTCTTACGCTTATGTAATGGTTGGGATATTAATGAAATGAGAATGTTTTATTGTGATTTATAATGCTTAATATTTCATTAATGAGTTGATATTGAATTGGTTATATAGGTTTGTGATTGTTTGAATTGATACACATAATGTTATATAAATGAATACATTCAAACTTAGCAATATGAAGTTATCATGCGAATGGCCCATGCGAATGGACCATACGCATGAACAACTTCAGGCGAATGACTCAGTCGCACGACTGAACCAGGAGACTGGATCAGTCGTATGATTGTAACATGAGATTGGCTCAGTCGCACGACTAAACACTCATTCGTGCGAACGGATCAACCGCATGGCTCAATCGCACGACTGAACCATGCTGATGGTTCAGTCGGCCGAATGAGCAACCCTAACCTATAAATACCACCTAATTCGTGGAAAAACGTAAGGATTCATTCCAATTCGACTCCAGACGTACCCTAGCAGTCCAGAAACCTCCAAGTTCATACTCCAAGTTCATAGAACGTCGTAGATTGATTCCTAATCGATTCTTGACGTTAGATTCAATACGTTATTGTTTCTACGTGCGTTCTCACTGAGTAGATCGCCAATCAAATAGGATTCCGCACTATTTGGTTTGGTTAACACATTAATCAGTTTGTGTTTCGTTCAAATACCAGATCCTAACAAGTGGTATCAGAGCTTTGGCTCTTGATTACGTGTGATTCAATCGGTTTGATACAAAGGTTGTGTTTTTTCACTAAAAACGCAATCTTTTTGTGTCAATCGTTGTCTTGGACGTCCCGTGCTTATCAAGTTTTTGTTTCTCCGGCATAAGGCGATTAGGGTTGGTGAAAATTCGGGTTTTTACGGCCAAAACACGTTAAACCTAGAAATTTTCGAAATACAACAGCTTCAGTCGCACGATTGACTCAATCGCACGACAGGACTTCATTCGCATCCCTCAGACGTACGATTGGACTCAGTCGTATCTTCATTCATACGACTAAGCAGACCGTTAGCATTGTTCATCCGCATCAGTTTCATTCGCACGACTGGACCAATCGCTTAGTTCAGCCGCACGATTGAACCAGTCGCATAGTTCATTCGCACGGGTAGCCCAATCGCACCACTCCATTCGCACCAGTTAAACAGGTTGTTTAAGAGACTTAAAGTTAATCAAGATGGAGGATCAGTTTTCAGCGTTTACAGCCGGAAAGGACTCACGTATTCAGAACTTACTGCTACTGGAGAGTGAGGTGGGGAATCACAATAAACCCCTGAAGCTTATAACGTTAGATGAGTTTCCCCACGGGAAACAACGTTTTGAGATCTACTTAAATGGAGTAGATCCTAATATGTGGGAAGCTATTGAGACGGTGTACAGTATGCCGGTAGGAGCTGATGGGGTGAAACTTACTTTAGGAGGTATGACTGATGCACATAAAGTCAAATATAATGCTAAAAAGAGAGTATATGCATTGCTTACTCAGTCTATCCCTAAGGATATTTTTCATCAATTCTCTGAGAATGAGCAAGCCAAGAAGTTATGGGATGAGCTGGAGAAAAGATATGACGGGAATGCTTCATTGAAGGCCATTAAAGCTAAGGAGTTGAAGAAAGAATTTGACAACTTCTCATCGATGGGAAATGAGAGTTTAGACGATGTCATTGATAGATTCTACCATTTGATGAGCGAGCTGCACACACATGGTGTCACAACTACCATGGAAGATAAAGTGTCGAATTTTGTAGACGGATTGCCAGAGAAATGGGCTTCTTTTGTGTCAAATCTGAGACAGAATGAAATGTTAGCAAAGTTGGACATCAATGATTTCATTCTAAAGCTACAAGAAGAAGCACTAAGAATGAAGTACCGAGCTCAGAAGTCTTCGTATACACAGAATCCAGCTTTGTACAATGCCACTCCTCAAGTTAAGACGTCTGGAGTACCTCTTCAGACTGCCTTTGTGTCAAGCTCATATGGTCCTTCACAAGCCTCTCCTTCAGGATCAGAAACGTCAGGGTCTTCTAGTACCCAATACATTGGATCTGAAGCAAATGCTACAAGACTGAAGACCGAGAATTTCGGAAACGTGACAGTAGAAGTAGCACGAGAGCACATGGATCTCTTAGCAGCGGTGGTCCGTTCCTATGATGGACTTGTTGCTGGGAAAATTGGAAACTGCCATCTGGCAGACGAGGACTACGAGCAGGTAGATGAGACAGAACTGGAGAGGATGGATATAATGTGGGCCTTGGCAAGTGCTGTCCGGAGAGCTAAGAAGTTTGTGAAAAAGACCGGACAAAACTTGGTTGCTACTAAGGACACTACTTTTGGCTTTGACAAGAGCAAGGTGACCTGCTTCAACTGTTGAGAAAATGGGCACTTCAAAAGAGAGTGTGTGAAGCCAAAGAAGACTGGAAACGGGAATCCATTCTCGTCCTTCACTCGTCAAGACAAGCAAGCTAGCAGTTCTACTTCATCAAGCAAGGATCCAAAAGCCTTGACTGCTCATGATGATGAAGGACAGGACTGGAGTTTTCGGTTTGTCTCTTTGGGAGAATCCAATATTGCGAGTGTGGAAGACTTAGATGATGATTCCACGAGTGAAGGAGATATTAAAGTAGACCTAGCGATGTCTAACACTGAAGAGACTGCAACTAAGGTCAGCTACAAGCCTAAAGAAGGGACGTCTACAGCAAAGACAGAATCACCAAAACCAGAGACATCAGATGCTGCGTTGATGGCTGATTCATCAGAACCTCCTCAGGTAAGTACTACTGACCAACTATTCAAAAATCATGCTTGTTCTGAATGTAATAAATTTAGAGAAAGCATAGATCTGAAATTTGCTAGGTTATTAGATCATAACGATAGCTTAGTAAAGGATTTGCAACTGTGCACCGAGGCAAATAGAGTTTTAAAACAAAATGAGCATAGTTACAAAGAAAAGATAGACCTTTTGAATAAACAGCTTAGGGAAACAGAAGTAGTAGCCTTTAACCATGCTAATGACATTAGGTACTATATTAACTCCCTAGAAGACACTAAGAAACAAAAAGCAGTTTTAGAAGTAGAAGTCAATTCATTAAAGCAAAAACTGCATAGTTGGACAAGTTCATCTCATATTGTCCAACACTTAGTGAGAGAGCATAACAATGGGGAGGGTTTGGGTTATAAAGTGGTTCCACCACCACCTGAGACCTTGATGAACTCCAAGAGTAAACCAATAAATAACAATCCCATCAAGGATCATGTGGTGTCTACTCCTCTTGTAAGTGATCCAGATTCCTCATGTTCTTCAATTGAATCTGGAACAAAACAAAAGGAGGCCACTTCAAAGGCTAAGGGTAAAATGCCTTGTGTTAATCTGGAAAAAGAATTTGAAAAAGGTTAATATAAAGTCAGGGTCAAACAAAGTCAAATCTGAACCTAAAAAGACTGTTAATGTTAACCTATCACGCGTCTCATGTCAAAGTCTAGTTAACCAAAATGGAAAAGATGTTAAGAATGTTAAAACAATTAAGTTTGTCAAACAAGAGAAAACATCAAAAGAAGTAGAGTCAAAGCCCAAACATAATGATGTCACTAGGGTGTCACACACATCTCCACATAATCATTTTAATCATAAAGTTGATAGCAGGTCATGCTACAACTGTGGAGAGTGTGGACACATTGCTTCTTATTGTCCTTACTATCAGACACCTAAGAAGAAAATTGAACTTCAGGATTCAAAACCTAGGTCTTCTAAGAGGAGTTCTTTGACTCCACCTAGAAGAACTAGTGAACCCAAAGTTCAACCCATTAGCCAGTCATCTGTTTATCACAAACAGGCCTTACACAAATCTGGCTTATGGAAAGAAAAGTCACCCTCTGTGTCTGATAATGATGACAAGAAGTCACCTGAGCTACCCTCACCTTCTAAGGGTCAATGGGTTGAATTCATGATGTGTGATGCCTCTGGGAAACCCAAGCCAGTAAAGGCTTGGGTTCCTAACCTAAACTAATGTTTTAAATTGACTGTGCAGGGTGTTCGCTACAGTGCTGAAACCAACATGTGGATTGTAGATAGCGGAGCATCCAGGCACATGACATGAAACATGGCACTCTTATCAAACGTCAAACAAATAAAAGGAGGGCATGTTTCTTTTGCTGGTAACAAAGGAGGTTACATCACAGCTCAGGAGAGGTTGGAAATCACAAAGTTAAGTTTGATAAAGTGAACTATGTTCAACAACTTCAAAACAACTTACTTTCTGTTTCCCAAATATGTGACAAAGTATTTAAGGTCATATTTGACAACAAGAAGTGTTATGTCCTAAAGAAAGACTATGTGATTCTGGAGGACCAAGTTTTGATGACAGCTTCAAGATATAAAGACCTTTATGTTTTGGATCTCTCAATGGCTTCTACAACGGATCATGAAGTTCAGTGCTTCTTATCAAAAGCTACTGAGAAGGACTCCATTTCCTGGCATAGGAGAATGGGACACATTGTTGATGCATGTATGTCCCTAGATCATGAGCTGTAATGTAATAAATCTTGTCTGTCTGATTATGATGTAAGTTGTATTGATTAATGAAATGAAATGAATTGTTTGTTACATGTGATGTTTAATATTTCATTAATGAGTTGTGATTGAATTGATTGGGTTTATGAATGTTTGAATGAGTGCACATTATGTTATATTAAATAAAACATTCAAACTTAACTTAATGAAGTTCTCATGCGAATGGCCCATGCGAATGGACCACACGCATGAATAACTTCATACGATTGACTCAATCGCACGACTGAAACAGGAGACTGGATCAGTCGTATGATTGACACATAAGATTGACTCAATCGCACGACTGAACACTCAGTCGTGCGGATGAATCAACCGCATGGTTCAATCGCACGACTGAACCATACTTATGGCCCAGTCGCACGATTGAACAATACTAACCTATAAATAGACCCAATTCGTGGGAAAACAAAAGCATTCATCCCATTACGATTCCAGACGTACCCTAGCCGTCCAGAAGCCTCCCAAATCGTTCTCCAAGTTCACAGAACACATCAGATCGGTTCCTAATCGATTTCTGACGTTGATTTCAATTCTTGATTGATTCATCGTGTGTTCTCACTGATTGGATCGCCAATCAAATAGGATTCCGCACTATTTGAGTTGGTTTAACACGCAATCACTCGGTATTTCGTTCAAATACCAGGTCCTAACAAGTGGTATCAGAGCATTGGCTCTTGATTTCGTGTTGATTCAATCAAGATTGCATAAAAGTTTGTGTTTTTGCACGAAAAACGCAATCTTTAGCATCAAAAGTGATCTTGGACGTTCCCTGCTCATCGAAGTTCAGTTTCTACGGACTTAGACGATTTGGACTTGCAAAATTTCGAATTTTTACGGCTGAAACCCGTCAAACCTAGAAATTTTCGCAAAACAGCAGCTTCAGTCGCACGAGTGACCCATTCGCACGACTGGACTCCATTCGCAGTGCTCATTCGCACGACTGGACCTAGTCGCACCCTCATTCGGCCGACTGAACCGTTCGTTCGCATAGCTCATACGCACCAGATTCATTCGCACGACTGAACCATTCGCCCTGTTCAGTCGCACGGTTGAACCAATCGCAGAGTTCATACGCACGATAAGACCATTCGCATCCTTCAGTCGCATCAGTTAAAGTTTATTTGATTAGATTCTAAGTTTATTAGCCATGGAATTAGCCATGGAAGATCAGATGTCAGCCTTTACTGCTGGGAAGACTCAAGAATTCAGAACCTGCTGTTGCTTGAGAGTGAGGTGGGTAATCACAATAAACCACCAAAGCTTTTGACTTTAGATGAGTTTCCCCACTGGAAACAACGTTTTGAGATCTACCTCAATGGAGTAGATCCTAATCTGTGGGAAGCTATCGAGGTTGGGTATAGTACACCGGTGGGAGCAGATGGAGTAAAATTAACGTTAAGTGGGATGACTGACGCACAGAAAGTAAAGTACAATGCAGAGAAAAGGGTTTATGCATTGATCACTCAGTCTATCCCAAAGACATATTCCACCAGTACTCAGAGAACAAGCAGTCCAAGAAACTGTGGGATGAGCTAGAGAAAAGATATGATGGGAATGCATCATTAAAGGCAATCAAGGCAAAGGAGTTAAAGAAGGAATTCGATAACTTCTCATCGATTGGTAACGAGAGTTTAGATGAAGTCATAGACAGATTCTACCACTTGATGAGCGAGTTGCATACACATGGAGTGGAAACGACTATGGAAGAGAAAGTAAGCAACTTCGCAGACGGATTGCCTGATAAGTGGGCTTCATTCGTGTCTAATCTTAGACAGAATGGAATGCTTGTAAAGCTGGATATAAATGACTTCATTCTCAAGCTGCGTGAAGAAGCACTAAGGATGAAGTATAGAGCACAGAAGTCTTCGTATACACAAAACCCAGCTTTATACAATGCCACGCCTCAAGCTAAGACATCTGGAGCACCTCTCCAGACAGCATTTGTGTCTAGCTCGTCAGGTCCTTCACATGCTTCTCCTTCTGGATCAGACACGTCAGGGTCGTCATGTACCCACTATATTGGATCAGAAGCAAGTGCTACCAAATTGAAGACCGAGAACCTCGGTAATGTGACCGTAGAAGTAGCACGAGAGCATATGGATCTTCTAGCCGCAGTAGTTCATTCATATGATGGACTTGTGGCTGGGAAGATTGGAAACTGTCATCTGGCAGATGAAGACTACGAGCAGGTAGATGAAATGGAGCTTGAAAGAATGGATATAATGTGGGCCTTAGCTAGCGCTGTCCGAAGGGCGAAGAAGTTTGTTAAGAAGACAGGACAAAATTTGATAGCTACTAAGGACACCACATTTGGCTTTGACAAGAGCAAAGTGACCTGCTTCAACTGTGGAGAGAAAGGGCACTTCAAGAGAGAATGTGTCAAGCCAAAGAAGACGGGTAATGGGAACCCGTTCTCATCCTTTACTCGCCAAGACAAGCAAGCTTCCAGTTCTACTTCATCAAACAAGGACCCAAAAGCCTTGACTGCTCATGATGATGAAGGACAGGACTGGAGTTTTAGATTTGTCTCACCAGAATCTAACATTGCCAGTGTTGAAGATATTGATGATGATTCTGCGAGTGAAGGTGATTTAGCAGTTGAAATAGCGATGTCACACAGTGAAGAAACAACTGCAGCTGAGGTCAGTTACAAGCCAAAGGAGGAGACTTCCAAGTCAGAAACAGAAAAGTCAGAATCACCAGAACCAGAGACGTCTGATGCTGCGTTGATGGCTAACTCTTCTGAAACAACACAGGTAAGTACAACTGACCAAATGTTTAATAATCATGCTTGTTCTAACTGTGATATGTTTAGGAATAGCATTGATGAAAAATTTGCTAGGTTATTAGATCACAATGATAACTTAGTAAAGGATTTACAACTATGCACTGAGGCCAATAGAGTTCTAAAACAAAATGAGCATAGTTATAAAGAAAAGATAGACCTATTGACTAAACAACTTAGGGAAACCGAAGTAGTTGCCTTTAATCAAGCAAATGACATTAGGTACTATCTAAACTCCCTAGAGGACACTAAGAAGCAAAAGGCAGTTCTAGAAGTAGAAGTTAATTCCTTAAAACAGAAACTGCATAGTTGGACTAGTTCTTCACACATAGTTCAACACTTAGTGAGAGAAAGGAATAATGGGGAGGGATTAGGCTACAAAGTGGTTCCACCACCACCTGAACCTTGATGAACACCAAGTCTAAACCAGTAAACAACAACCCAATCAAGGATCATGTGGTGACCACTCCTCTTGTTACTGATCCAGACACATCATGTTCATCTACTGAATCTGGACAGAAACAAAAGGAGGCCACTTCAAAGGCAAAGGGTAAATTGCCTTGTGTTAATCTGGAAAATGAATTTGAAAAAGTTAACTTAAAGTCAGGGTCAAACAGAGTCAAATCAGAACCCAAAAAGACTTCAAACGTTAATTTTTCACATGCTACAAGTCAAAAACCAGTTAACCAAAAAGTGGAACAAGTTAAACAGGTTAAAACAGTTAAATTTGTTAAACCAGAGAAAACATCAAACATGCAAGAGTCAAAACCTAAAGTGATTGATGTTCCTAAAGTGTCACGCATTTCTCCACAAAGAAAGTCTACTCATAAAGTTGATAGCAGATTGTGCTACAACTGTGGAGAATGTGGACATATTGCTTCCTATTGTCCTTTCTATCAGACACCTAGGAAGAAGATTGATCTTCAGGACTCTAGACCTAGGTCTTCTAAGAGGAGTTCTCTAACTCCACCTAGAAGATCTAGTGAACCTAAAGTCCAACCTGTAAGCCAGACGACTGTTTATCATAAACAGGCATTGCACAAATCTGGCTTATGGAAAGAGAAGTCATCCTGTGTGTCTGATACTGATGACAAGAAGGAATCTGAGCTACCCTCACCTTCTAAAGGTCAATGGGTAGAGTTTATGATGTGTGATGCCTCTGGGAAACCCAAGACAGTAAAGGCTTGGGTTCCTAACCTAAACTAATACATTTACTTGATATGTGCAGGGTGTTCGGTATAGCGCTGAGACTAACACGTGGATTATAGACAGCGGAGCATCCAGGCACATGACAGGAAATAGAGCCCTTTTATCAAACGTCAAACAAATAAAAGGAGGGCATGTTTCCTTTGCAGGAAACAAGGGAGGATACATCACAGCACAGGGAGAAGTGGGAAATCAGAAAGTTAAGTTTGATAAGGTGAACTACGTTCAACAACTTCAGAATAACTTACTTTCTGTTTCCCAAATCTGCGATAAAGGATTTAAAGTCATCTTCGACAACAAGAAGTGTTACGTGCTGAAGAAAGACTATATGATTCCAGAGGACCAAGTTCTGATGACTGCTTCAAGATATAAGGACCTTTATGTCTTGGATCTGTCAACAGCTGCTCCAACGGATCATGAGGTGCAGTGCTTTCTATCTAAAGCTACTGAGAAGGACTCAATCTCCTGGCATAGGAGAATGGGACACATTAGTCAAAGGAAGATGAATCACTTGATTCAGAAGGATTTAGTGAGAGGAGTAAATGTCAAGAACTTCCAACTTCCTGACTTTTGTGTAGCTTGCAAGAAAGGCAAACAGACAAAGAAGTCTCATAAGGAAAAGAAAGTTCATTCAATAGAACTTCCTCTTGAACTTCTTCACATGGATCTGTTTGGTCCAGTCAGTACAAGGAGCATTGCAGGCGATTTGTACTGTTTTGTGGTCACTGATGACTACTCAAGGTTCACTTGGGTAATGTTTCTGAAATCCAAATCAGAAACATTTGAGTCATTCAAGGAATTAGTCACCACTCTGGAATCTCTCTACAAGCTAAAGTTAGACAAGTACGCTCAGACAACGGGACAGAATTCAAGAATCAATGGATGGAGGCATACTGCAAGGAAAAGGGAATTGTTCATCAATTCACTTCAGCCTACACGCCTCAGATGAATGGTGTTGCTGAGAGAAAAATAGAAGCTTGATAGAGACTGCACGGACTATGCTGGCTGACTCGAAACTGCCTATCCAATTCTGGAATGAGGCAGTAGCAAATGCATGTTATACACTGAATCGAGTCCTAATAGTCAAGCGCCACGGAAAGACATGTTATGAGCTACTACAAAGACGCAAACCGAATTTGGAGTATCTTGAACCTTTTGGCGCGCCGTGTACACTTCTGAAGAAGACGCAAGAAGGAAAATTCAGCGAGAAGGCAGATGAAGGAATCTTTCTAGGATACAACATACCGAATAAGCGAGTTTACAATAACTCAACGGGTCTTGTAGAAGTGTGGTGTAATGTCGACGTTCAGAGATATACCACGCCACCTACAGGCAAAGGACCTGCCTACTTCTTCGATTATGATGGATTCTTCAAATCCTTCAACATACCTCTCTCTCCCTCGGATGATGAGTTAGCTACTAGGATGATGTATGATATTCTGAATACACCATCTAGCACACAGGGAGAATCATCTACTCAGTCAGGGGGAGTAGTCGACGACAGTGACTCCTCCTCTGAAGATGAAACTGAAGCAGATGACCAGAACAGTCAGGAGGAACAGGTTCCAGTTCCTGAAAGTCCACAAGCATCTACGAGTGATGCACCTTCGACTTCAGAACCTCAAACTCCAACTACCTCAGATGCAGAACAAAATGTTCATAATCTTGGTTCTGAGGTGGCTGTTCCTACTACTCCAGGATCACGACTAAACGTCTATCATCCCCTTGACAATGTTATTGGGGATGTCAGATCAGGAGTACAAACCCGAAATCAGTTATACTCAGCTGATTACGCCTCGGTTATGGAGAAAGGATACATTCATGATGGTGCTTATCGATGTTTTGTCTCGCAGGTTGAGCCAAAATATGTCAGTGAGGCACTAAATGATGAGGCGTGGGTGAGTGCCATGCAAGAAGAACTTCTGCAGTTTAAGAAGTTAGGTGTATGGACTCTGGTTGATAAACCTAAAGGTGCTAAAGTCATTGGCACTAAATGGGTACTAAAATGCAAGAAGGATGACCAAGGGGTCATTATCAGGAACAAAGCTCGACTGGTGGTTCAAGGTTTTCGCCAAGTCGAGGGAATTGACTACAATGAGGTGTTTGCACCCGTGGCAAGGATGGAAGCTATTCGTATCTTCCTTGCCTATGCATCGTACATGAAGATCAAAGTCTACCAATTAGATGTAAAGAGTGCATTCCTTCATGGGGAAATCAGAGAAACAGTCTATGTAAGTCAACCCGAGGGTTTTGAAGATCCTTACCATCGGGATAGAGTTTACAAGCTCGACAAAGCTTTATATGGGCTTCATCAAGCTCCTCGAGCTTGGTATGAGAAACTCTCAACTCATCTTGTGAAACACGGCTTTCGCAGGGGAGTAATTGACTGTACACTGTTTATTAAGGAAAAGGATGGCGACCTACTGCTTGTACAGATATATGTTGATGACATAATCTTCGGGTCAAAGAACGAAGAGTTATGTAAAGAGTTTGAAGCAGTAATGAAGAAAGAATTTGAGATGAGTGCCATGGGGGAGATGAAGTTCTTTCTCGGGTTACAGGTGGATCAAACACCTAATGGAATCTTTCTACATCAGACCAAGTATGTAGGAGACATTCTCAGTCGCTTTGACATGGAGAATGCTTCTGCTGCTGGGACTCCACTTGCTACGAATCATGATATAGCACCTGATGAGAATGGAGATCTAGTAGATGCCACTATGTACCGAGGAATGATCGGATCCCTCATGTATCTCACTGCCTCAAGACCTGATATTATGTATGCTACATGTCTATGTTCAAGATATCAGGCTAAACCAAAGGTCAACCATCTGATCGGGGTCAAGAGGATTTTTCGTTATCTGAAGGGTACACCCACACTTGGATTGTGGTACCCTCATGATGATGACTTTGAGCTTACCGCGTATAGTGACTCGGATTACGGGGGCTGCAAGATGAACTACAAGTCTACATCAGCAGGGTGTCAATTCTTTGGGAGAAGATTAGTTACCTGGCAGTGTAAGAAGCAGACATCGGTTGCATTGTCAACCTGTGAAGCCGAATATGTTGCTGCTGCAAGTTGCTGTTCACAAATCATCTGGATTCAACAGCAAATGCGGGATTACGGTTTAAAATTCTCATCTACTCCTATTTTTGTTGATAACTAACTCCGCTGCAATTGCAGTAACTAAAAATCCGGTCCAACATCCTAAGACCAAACACATCGGTATTAAATACCATTTCATAAGAGATTGTTTTGAAAAGAACTTAATTGATGTGGTTAAAATTAATACTGATTTTCAACGCGCTGACCTCTATACTAAAGCCTTTGATAAACCACGTTTTCAATATTTATTAGAGGTCAACGGCGTTAAAAAGAAAAGTGAGGTAATTCCTGATGATGAAAATGTGTAGTCCGATGTCGTTTAGTTAAATTTATTTTATTTAATTTGATTTGTCTATTTGATTTTATTTTATTTAACTCATGTTATTTTGCTGTTAATTAAAATCCTAAAATAATTAAACCAGAAATGATTTTAGTATTTTAGGGGGAGAATATGTCAGCAAGTTAACATTAAAAAAAAAAAAAAATGAGGGAGAAGGAGTAGCTAGCTGAAATAAGGTAGATTGTGTCTGTGATACCGATTCAATACCTTTGGAAAATGATAGTACACAGGAACAAATCAAGAGGGACTTTAAAATTTAAGTTTTAGAAAGATGCAAAAGTTCAAAGTATAAATCTGTGTAGTCTAAGCAATACCAAAAGGAAAGATGATAGAAAACTGGCAACTACTAAGGTGACACAAAGAAAGTAGACTTAGAGGCTGCTAGACCATATATGATATGTTGGTAGATTCAACACAATAGACAAATAGACCTGATTGGTGATTTCAAGATAAAACTAAGTTGTTCAACTGACTGTGGGCTTCCATCTTATCACTGGTTAACACAATCAACAATATTCCAATAAGGTGTAATGAGCAAGTAAACGCCACAAATGTGTGCGGATGACCATAACTAGAGCAAAGCAAGAAAAAATGAAAGACAAATGCAATAAAGCTAATGACTTATGTTGTTGGTGCATTTTGTGCAAAATAAAATAATCTGCTCTAACAAGGAGATAGGTTGTGTGCCTCTCTGCTGTGCGATGGCACTGACCTGAGGATAAGCATAACCTAGATATTCTAGAATTCATTGTTGTTTGCCGCCTCTCTGCTGTGCGATGGCACTGACCTGAGGACAGGCTTCTCTTTGAAAGCTCTAAGAATAGTCTCTTCTTGTAATAATACCCGTAGACCGCTCAAAAGCTCCTGAGGAATGTTGATTACCATATAAGTGTGGGATCCACAAATGTTAGTTGAAATAATTAAACCTAAATAGTCACCAGTCTGTGTCAAAAGTCTGTGTATGGATTTAAGTGGACAAACATACTGACAATCATTGTGGCTACATTCTCAAAGGTTCAAATCAATGTGAAAATCTAAGAGTTTCAGTATGATTTCCTTAGTTGCTAACGACTCTGGATGAACACCGAGAACTTGAGCATCAAAAGGTTTAATAACTAGTCCCAAATGATTTGAATTGCCTGTATGATTCCAAAAATTGAATTGGTCCAGATATGAAAAATCTAAGTTGAAGCTATCTATTCCCGAACCAAATCCCGCAGATATCAATCTCTGGATTTATCTCTCACAAAAAGTCAAAAATATGTCTGATTATGTAATTAATTTAAATTCTTAAATTAGTTAGTCGTTTTAAGTTTTAATTTGAGTCAAGTGTCGGGCTACATCAGGAAAATCAGAAGGAATAAACTCACTAAAAGGGTCATGTCTGAGATGACCATATGTGCTTTGAAAGGTTAAATCAGTCACGTCTGAGGTGACAAAGTGTTTTTTAAAAGGGTCACGTCTGAGGTGACCAAAGTGGTTAAAAGGATCACGTCTGAGGTGATCAAAGTGTTTTCAAGATAAAAGGATCATGTCTGAGATGATCAAAGGCTCATAACGTTAATTTAATTAATATAAAAGAGTTTAAAGGTAAATTGGTAAAAATGGCAGAAAATTAACTAAGTATGACCCATTCGCACGAATGGACCATACGTATGGACTAACCATACGAATGAAGTCCATTCGCACGAATGAACTATGAGTATGGACCATCCAACCGAATGGATCATACGATTAGTCCAGTCGGAGGCTTAAGTGCGAACGAGTGAGTCAGTCGCACGACTGAACTTCAGTCGGACGACTGGAGAAGGGCGACTGACCCAATCGCACGACTGAGTCCCACTCGCACGACTGAAAGGTGCGTATGAACTCAGTCGCACGATTGGATCTAGGGTGGATATAAATAGAGGTGGAGTCGGTCGCAGAGACTCATCACCCTCAAATCGCCCCTAAATCGCACACCCTACCGTTACTCTGCCAAAATTTGATTTGACTTAGTTTTCTCATTGATTGTGTGTTACTGACGTTCGCTAATCATCATACAGGTATTTTGAGATCTTCTCCATCAAAACCAGAAGGATTGGAACCCTAATTGGATTGTTACGACTGTGAAAAGCGAACCGAGACATGCAAACCCTAATAACCTATTAAAACCAAGCAAAATGTTAAAATTAAGTAAAATAGGTTGTTAGTAAAGAGAATGCGACACTAAAGAACCGGTTAATTGAGTTATAAGACTTAGTTTGTGTAGATTCGAACGTTGGACGACTGAACACCTGAGACAGACGACTGGTCGTCCGGATGAACTTCAGTCGCACGACTGAAGGGAGCGATTCACTTAACCGCACGACTGAACCATGCGAATGAGACTCAGTCGCACGACTGGTGTAACCGCATAAGAGTACATGCGCATGAGTCCAGTCGCACACTCAGTCGTGCGCATGAGGTCAATCGCACGTCTGAACCTCAATCGCACGATTCAGTCGCACGACTGTCTTCAGTCGTACAACCTCAATCGCATGACAGATAGTTTTCATTCAAAGTCTAAGTGTTGCATTATACTCTTAGCCAACGGAACTAACGTTTATATTATTATGTGTTACAGATGGCGAGTCGATGGAACATGAGCACCAAGCACAACATATGTGCTCACCTGGATTTGACATCCAGGAACGCAGCTGACTTCACAGGCATTATTACATTTCTGCTGAGATCCAGGATCGCTCATGCTATATCTACTCCATGCACACCATACAGATCAGTGCAGCAGGCCTTCTGGGAAGGCGCGTCGGTTGATAGATCCACTGAGCCTCATTGCATCAGAAGTTCGATTTTTGGTGAGGCTATCACTGTATCTGAGGAGGATCTGAGGATTGTTCTACAGTTGGGGACGATGCTGAGTGTCCCACTCGTCTACACCCCCTCACTGTCAGAGGATGTTTCATGAGAGCCAAGTACTCTGGGGACATCAATGCTGGGGTACTCAACAAGAGTAACCTCTGTCCCCAGTTTAAGTACCTTGCGCACGTGCTGCTGAAGTGTATAGCATCCAGGAAGGGAGGTTTTGATGAGCTCTCCGACCAGATCCAGAACGCATATGCTGCGTTGGTGCTGAACCACCCGTTCAGCTTCTCCAAGATGATATTCACCTACCTGGTGGAGAACATCGAGGGGAAAGGGAAGGAAGGCTTCTGTATGTACCCCAGATTTCTACAGATGATCATTGACCAGAAGCTTCCCTCCCTGCCGAAGGAGAAGGAGGACGCTGTTGTTCTTGAGGTTATGGACGACACTACACTTGGCCGGATGAAGGTATACAGGGGGAAGCAGGTGAAGCCCCCTGTCAGGAGGTTGTTTGGGCATCTGGCCCGTGCTGATTATGTGGCGCCAGCCAAGAGAAGTGGCGCCACGAGGACAGTGATTCGGATGTTGAGCATATTGCCATACCAGATACCGACTCTGATGATGATGATAGCGGTGACGCCGGGGATGACATGCCTGCCCCATCTAGAGGCACAGATTCAGACGTTATTCCCCCGGGGTCAGCCACTGCCGGAGAGGTCGCAGAGATGGCCGGTTTCCATCAAGAGTTTGTGACTGGTGATATAGAGGAGGAGGAGTCAGATGAGGAGCCCCTCACCAGGACTGTGGGAAGTAAAGTTGTTCCCACAGACCACGGGCTTAGGGTGGTTGGTGAACACCCTAGGGACTCCTCAGAGAGAGACACTGACCCGAACTATGTTCCGGGTTCCACCAGGACTAGGAGGAAGCGGATGGCTCAACCCCATGGATTGAAGAAGAAGAAGCGTCGCTTGACCTTCGTTACTACTACTTCCAGCACCACAGCCACCACTACCACCACTACTGACATACCACCCATCACCACAGCCACCACAGCCACTACTCCCACTACCACATCCACCACCTTACCTACCACCACCGTATCCTTCCCATCCACCACCAGACCATTCACCCCTACTTCACCAGCATCAGCCCACCGACCCATATTCACCACTGCCACTGCCACCACCACCACACATCATGCTGGACCTTCAGCCCAGCCTTCACATGCTTATGGATTCACTCTACCTCACATCGGGGTAGAGGAGCAGCTCTCAGCGCTAAACCGTATGGTGATGCGTCTGCTTGCTGCGGATGAGGAGAAGGCGGCGCAGATCCGCCAGCTGACCGACCTGACTGCTGCCCAGTCTCAGCAACTGGCAGAGCAGGCTCGGGTGATCAACCAGCAGAGAGTCGAGGTGTCCCAACTCCAGGACATGCAGGCTCAGTCCGTCAAACGTATAGAGGAGTTGGAGACGACCAACAAGACTATTATGTTGAGATTGAAGGGGTCGAAAGATGAGCCCCTGAAGCTAAAGGAAGGAGACGGGGATGATGGAGATGATGATGATGAAGATGAGGATGATGATGAGGAAGATGATGATGATGAGGAGACTGAAGAAGACAGGACAGAAGGACGTGATGATGATGACGAGGCAGAAGGAGGGGATGCGGCTGCATCGGCCTCTGCTTCAGGTCAAGAGCAGAGATCTAAGCATCGACAAGACCAGTCATCCACTACTTCTGCTCCTCCGAGCGACACGCCTCAGATTCAAGACAAAAGTACTGATTAGATGTTTTATGTATTTATTTATCTTGTACTTGAATCATGTAATGGAAAACAAGTGTATTAAATGTTTATATATATTAAGTTAATATAAGTTTGTTTGATTAAATACTAATGATTTATGTGTTGAATGTTTATATCAAACAGATCCAAACTTTCAAAGGGATGAGTTTGACTTTCCTCCCCTTCAAATGGTCAAGACTCAATTAACCATGATTCTTGACCTACAAGGGATAGTGAGACGGTCTGTGAGTTATACCCCTGAAGAAGGGGAGATAATTCATGACCTGTCTGATGAGCAACTGGCAGAAATGTTCAGACTCAATCCCGATGAAATAGTCAAGGACGCTCCAACAGTTGATTCAACCAGTGATGAGGAACTGAATGACATTGATGAACTTGAGGTTGAAGACATTACTGCAGAAGAGTATCCTCAGTATGCTGACGCCGAGGGAAATGTGGTCCCCAATCAGGGTGAATCCCTAGTCAGTGATACTTTTGAGGTACTAGACAAGATGGAGCAGGAAACGGAAAAGACTGAAGGAACAGCCCAAGCCTCCAATGCAGACGTAGATATTCGCAAGGCTGAGTGGGCTGCTTGTTTTGAAGAAGTAAGAGCCCAGCGTGCTGCACCAAAGAGAGATGCCTACACCAAGCTCTACAGAGTCAAGAAACACCATAAGGTGTCAGGCAGGATTATCTCATGGGCTTATTTTGAAGACCTTAACGCTTATGCAGTTAAGAGGGAGCAGGGCATAGAGTACTTCAGGTTCCCACATGATCTGAAGACTCTACCTGGTTTTGAGCTCAACCAGCTGGCTAAGCTAAAGCTGCTGTATGCTGACCCAAGAAAGATGTCAGGCTGGTTTGAGGCTGCACTGAAGGAGTACCACACCCGATGGGTTAACTTCAGACCACAACAGCCTACGAGGTATATAAGAAGGTCTGAGGTTGATGCCATTACGGGCAAACCAAAGATTATGCTGAAGTGGAGTCCCCCGCGTACTATGTCAAGAATCCCTCTCAGGGAAATGCCTCAGGACTTCACTCCACACTTCAAATGGTGGTACTATGATTGGAGAACCGCTGAAGCTGTCATAGTGTTGAATAAAGAGGGACAAATGGATACTATCAGGGTATTCGACCCAATGTGGCTAACCAACTTGTCTGCTAATGATGTCTACACATTATACAAGTGGTCACTATTCTATGACACGCAAGATATTGTACAAGCCCTCCAATTCCAAAATGTCATAAGACTCTGCTTTGCGTTTGAGATACACGCAGGAGTCACTAAAGAGGAGAAGTACAAAAGTATAAGGAGGTGATGCAGAAGACAAGAGAATAGATAGATCTAGGTCCAAGGGGGAGTTTGTTGATGCATGTATGTCCCTAGATCATGAGCTGTAATGTAATAAATCTTATCTGTCTGATTATGATGTAAGTTGTATTGATTAATGAAATGAAATGAATTGTTTGCTACATGTGATGTTTAATATTTCATTAATGAGTTGTGATTGAATTGATTGGGTTTATGAATGTTTGAATGAGTGCACATTATGTTATATTAAATAAAACATTCAAACTTAACTTAATGAAGTTCTCATGCGAATGGCCCATGCGAATGGACCACACGCATGAATAACTTCATACGATTGACTCAATCGCACGACTGAAACAGGAGACTGGATCAGTCGTATGATTGACACATAAGATTGACTCAATCGCACGACTGAACACCCAGTCGTGCGGATGAATCAACCGCATGGTTCAATCGCACGACTGAACCATACTTATGGCTCAGTCGCACGATTGAACAATACTAACCTATAAATAGACCCAATTCGTGGGAAAACAAAAGCATTCGTACCATTACGATTCCAGACGTACCCTAGCCGTCCAGAAGCCTCCCAAATCGTTCTCCAAGTTCACAGAACATATCAGATCGGTTCCTAATCGATTTCTGACGTTGATTTCAATTCTTGATTGATTCATCGTGTGTTCTCACTGATTGGATCGCCAATCAAATAGGATTCCGCACTATTTGAGTTGGTTTAACACGCAATCACTCGGTATTTCGTTCAAATACCAGGTCCTAACACACATTAATCAACGGAAGATGAATCACTTGATCCAGAAGGATCTCGTGAGAGGAGTTAACGTCAAAAATTTCCAACTTCCGGATTTCTGTGTAGCATGCAAGAAAGGCAAACAGACGAAGAAGTCTCATAATGAAAAGAAAGTACATTCTATCAAGCTTCCTCTTGAACTTCTTCACATGTATCTGTTTGGTCCAGTCAGTACAAAAAGCATTACAGGTGACTTGTACTGTTATGTGGTTACTGATGACTACTCAAGATTCTCTTGGGTAATGTCTTTGAAGTCCAAATCAGAAACATTTGAGTCATTCAAGGAATTAGTAACCACACTAGAATCTCTCTACAAGCTGAAGGTAAGACATGTACGCTCAGACAACGGGACCGAGTTCAAGAATCAGTGGATGGAAGCTTACTGTAAGCAAAATGGAAATGTTCATCAGTTCACTTCTGCCTACACGCCTCAGATGAATGGCGTTGCTGAGAGAAAGAATCGTAGCTTGATAGAGACAGCACGGAGAATGCTAGCAGACTCGAAGCTGCCTATCCAATTCTAGAATGAGGCAGTGGCAAATGCATGTTACACTTTAAATCGAGTTCTGGTAGTCAAGCGCCATGGCAAGACATGTTACGAGTTACTACAACGACGTAAACCTAATCTGGAGTATCTCGAACCATTCGGCGCGCCGTGCACACTTCTGAAGAAGACTCAAGAAGGAAAATTCAGCGAGAAGGCTGATGAAGGTATCTTCCTAGGATACAACATACCGAACAAGAGAGTTTACAACAACTCAACGAGTTTAGTAGAAGTGTGACGTAATGTTGATGTTCAGAGATACACCACACCACCTACTGGAAAAGGACCCACTTACTTTTCGACTATGATGGTGCTAAGGTCATTGGCACCAAATGGGTCTTGAAATGCAAGAAAGATGACCAAGGCGTCATTATCAGGAACAAGGCTCGACTGGTAGTTCAGGGATTTCGTCAAGTCGAGGGAATTGATTACAATGAAGTGTTTGCACCCGTGGCGAGGATGGAAGCCATCCGCATCTTCTTTGCCTATGCATTGTATATGAAGATCAAAGTCTATCAATTAGATGTGAAGAGTGCATTCCTTCACGGTGAAATCCGAGAGACAGTTTATGTGACATTCGTCACCATCAGGTCCGTCAATTGACTCGAAATCCGTTAATTCTCTTTTCGCGCTTTTATTATTTTTGCGTAATTAATATATTTTCGAACTGAGTCTCGTCGTGTTTACCTTCCTTGCCAACCTTAACAATATTGAACATTAATAATAAAAATTTCTTTATTATTATTATTGCAAATAATATTAATAATAATAATATTATTATTATTGTTATTATTATAAAAATTAATTAAACTTGAGGGAATAAATAATCTAAAGTTGAGGGAATAAATAATCTAAAGTTGAGGGGCTAGAGTGTAAAATAATTATTATATATAAAAAAAATATTGTTACGCGCAACCCTAAGTTGCCGTCTCCCTCACCGTGCAACCGTCGAGACATTCGTCGATCGAACCACCTTCGCCACCGTTTCGCCGTCGTCGGTTGCCGCCGTCTCACCGATCAGCCTCTCTGCAGGTACCCGACTCGGTTAGACTTTGTTTTGTTTCGTTTCGTGTCGTTTGGGTCGAGTTATCGTCTTGGTTGTTTCGGGTTTGATTCGTATGTATATATATGTACGTTTGCTCGTATGTATATATATGTGTATGCATTCGTATGTATGTATGTATATATTGCGTGTATGCGCTGGTTCGGTATGTTGTATATGTATATATACGTGATGAGTGTATGTATATATCCTTTGCGTGTGTGTTAGTTTGTATGTATGTAAACCTATTTGCGTGATTTGTATGTATGTATATGTGTGTATGATTTGTATGTATGCATATATGTGTGTCTACGATTGTATACATGCATATATTGTGTCTGCCGTGTGTGTGTGCTTAGTGTGTGTTGTGAGTGTGTTTTTAGTGCAGTGTGTGTAGACATTACGGAGTGGATGGTGTGTGTGTTTGGCAAGCATAGCAGCTATGGCTGCTGTGCATTTGCCTTGTGTTTATATATATATATATATATATATATATATATATATATATATATATATATATATGTATATGTATATATATATCTATGTATATCTGTCTATATATCTATATATATCTATCTCTATCTCTCTCTCTCTCTATCTCTCTCTATATCTCTCTCTCTCTCTGTCTCTCTCTTCTGTCTCTGTCTCTCTGTCTCTCTCTCTCTCTCTCTCTCTCTCTGTCTCTGTCTCTCTGTCTCTCTCTCTCTCTCTCTCTGTCTCTCTCTCTCTCTCTCTCTCTCCTCTCTCTCTCTCTCTCTCTCTCTCTCTCTCTCTCTCTCTCTGTCTCTCTCTCTCTCTCTCTCTCTGTCTCTCTCTCTCTCTCTCTCTCTCTCTCTCTCTCTCTCTCTCTCTCTCTCTCTCTCTCTCTCTCTCTGTCTCTCTCTCTCTCTCTCCCTCTCTCTCGCCCTCTCTCTCTCTCTCTCTCTCTCTCTATCTCTCTCTCTCTCTCTCTCTCTATCTCTCTCTCTCTATATATGTGTGTGTGTGTGTGTTGTTTTGTAAATATATATAAGTATGCTAATGATATGTGTGTGAAAATTATGGTTGAATGTGTATGTGCTTGGTTTTGTTTTATATCTATTATTATGAATTGTTATTATATTGTTATTACTATTATATCGTTGTTATTATTATTATTATTATTATTATTAAAATTAACAGTATTATTATTAGTATTATTATCGATATTATTATTATTACTACTACTAATAAGACGTGTTTGATATAAAATGGTGTACATATTTCTTGTAAGTATCACGCGTCCAACCCGAACCGACCCGAAACCGACCGTACGTACTCCTTTCCTCATCAAACGTGTTTTAAGTTCTAATTATAATTAACTATAGGTGCTTGATCGATCGTTGCTCTCACTCGTTGAAGTCTTTTATTCATTTATTTTCATCTTATTTCAAGGTGAGTTCCGCGGCCCCGTTTTATTACAATTATTTACAAACATCAAGGGGTAAAAGTATGCGCAACCCTTTTTATGCTGTGAATTATTCAATTCTTTTGGGACTGTTATGTTTATTATTTGTAAGTATTTATCTAGTGCATGCATGAGTTGTCTTTGCGGTTCTGTATTCACAACTATTTAACTCCGGTGTTGGAGCCGACGGACAGATATTGATAGTACTATTGGGCTGACACCCCCACCCTTATTTGTTAGTATACTAGTTGGGACTGACAATGGTCAGGAACGGGCCCTAGGGTGAATATGTTCCGACAAATTCTTTGTGTACGTCGTAGGTTTAGTTGTGATGATCATGTGATATTACTTGCTTATAACTGCATGCACTCATGTCCTACCAAACTATTATACAACATCAAGTTTGTTTACTACTCAAACCTGCGAACTCACCAACAATATGTTGACCTTTTGAGCATCTTTTCAGGTAACAATTATTGAGGATTGCTAGGAATGCTACCTTAGCGATGACCTTAGGCTTATATCATTTAAACTTTGGATGTCTTCGACAATTGCATTTGTCATTTACTTGTTATACACATTTTGATCACTTGCTCCCGGGTTATGGGACTTATACTTATTTGGTTTGTATGACTGTGTTTGTTGTGGAAATTGACTAAATGCGACACAAGTCTCCATTTGTGTCGGGTGACGTCATGACATGTTGACTTTCATCATTAATGCATCTCTATTAACTAACAATGTGTTATGACGATCCCGTCCGTTACATCCTCGTGTTTCCGCTATAAGCGGGGGTGTGACAGATTGGTATCAGAGCCATTGGTTATAGAGAATTAGGTGGATCACTCGACCTAGACTATAACCTAAGTACCTACATGTAGTATGCATAGTAGGATTATCTGTGCAATAACATACATGTGAATGTTCTACGTGTAGTATTCGCTATGCTTACATATCATGTCTTACAAGCTATCCTTGATATACTTATTTGAGAAAGTTCTGCTCATTGTATCATCTATTGATACCTTGAGAAAGCTTTAGGTAAGCGCATCCTCTTGTTATGTATTTGACTTATACTCGGATTGGATTGAAAAATGCTACTGTAAGAATTTTTCAAAGGATTTAGGTTGTAAGCCAGCCTTTATTCCGTACGTCTGCCGACGTCACATTGATATAGGCGCCCGTATTTGAAATTTGTTGGGTTGAAAGACGAACACGCTGGCTAATACAACACCAATAGACAAGAGACGCAACATACTCAAATCAGATAACTACTTCATCGGATTTTGGATTATTGTACATGGATTCCTTAGCTTGTTCCTTAATCAAGTGATTCTTTCTCAATCGACTCCTTCGTACAACTTCGATTAATTAACTTTTTGTTAGTAACCATATCTTTGATACTCCGATCATGGATAATACTCTGTACTTGATAAGATATGTTAACTCGAATAGGATGAGCTAGGGTGACCATGCAAAGCAAATTACCATTACGGGTGCACACGTTATTGCAATTTGCAGTGCATGTGAAGCCTGGCAAATCTTGTCATGAGGTAACGGTCATAGTTAGTACAAATATTCCATTCTATTCCTCAGGAAACTTGAGTTCCATTCCTTATAAGACTTTGTTAATAAGGAAACATCTATAAGCTTACTCTTATGTGAGCTTTAATCTAACTAGAGTCTACATGGGTATTCATATTGTGACACTAGTCTTATTCCCAAAGAGACATTGCTTCTTTTAACATTTCAGAAATTATGCAATTGACTGTTTATTTGGAACGTACATGGTCTTTGAAGTGTTGCAACATAGTAATGATACTCCCTTCACATGTATTATGAAGCATTGATAGTTTGAGCATTCTAGCATTATGCCTTGATGGAGAAATCAGATGTCACATGACCAGTTTAAGCATTGTTCTCGGTATATCGTGGATGTGGTGGGAACGCTGCGGGGAACCCTATATATAAGCATCACCGGTATACTAAGAATGTGCCTGAACTTGGCTATGTGATGATCTTGATTAATTGAAGTTTAAAATGGTGGAAGTGATAAGATAATAGGAATGGTTATACATACAAGGGATTCTTGACATGATAGTCAAAAGAGTATGTTAGGAAGAGGGAAATCGTACGTCTGACCTGTTGGATTGAGAGAAATGAGAACTATAATGGGTATCAACAATTATGCTGAAAACCAAAAGATGAAGTATATTGTTTACTCACTAATGGGTAAAGCACCGATATGTTAGAATGCCCAAGCTCAAGTCTAAGGTAGTGAGGCTGCGATAGCCATGACTTGAGATAAGTTTAAACTTTGGTGACTAAGGTTTACTGCCTAATAAGTGAGATGCAAAGGTTAAGAGTTTGAATTCTGGAATCATGTAATAGCAGGGATGGGTCATGCTATTTATACTAACAAATTACAAGAGTTGGCAAAGCTAATGCCACGCATTGTGACATCTAGATCAAAGAGGATTGAGATGTACATCTAAGGATTAGATATAAAAATTTATGGAAATGTAACCGTTATATTCTTGAAGGCAGGTACCCTGATTGAAGAGAGGATACGCACGGTGCAATTAGAGAAATCTTTTGAACAATGGAAAGAGGCCGGAGAGTCAAACAAGAAAGTAGTGTAAATGTTGACAAGAAGGCCAAGAATAAGAACCCCAATTGCTTAGAAGTCAGTTACTCAGTAAAGATGACAGATGGTAAATTGATAGAGGCTAAGAAGATAATAAAATGTTACACCTTAGTACTATAAGATCAGACATTTAACATAAACTTGATACCATTTGAATGAGAAGTTTTGATGAAGTAATGAGTATGAATAAGTTATCAAAGCTCGAAGCTGAGATAATTTGTCAAGAAAAAGTTATACATATTCTATTTTTTTTATTGGTGAAGTGCTCAACATCCAAGGGGATCGACCCAAGAAGAATCTAAGACTCGTTTCTTGCATGAATACTCGTCGATACCAAAAGAAGTAGTGTTACGTGTTTTAGCATACTGTAGAAAAGAAGGCAGAAGAAAGAAAGTTGGAAGATATTCATATTGCGGGACTTTCCAGAGGTCGTTCCTAACGAGTTACGAGGACTGCTTACTCCCTTATTGACAAATAGAGTTTCGAATTGATCTACTCTATATAGAAACTACCATAGCAAGGACACCTTACCAGTTAGCACCATCTGAAATGCTGGAAATACCAAGTCAACTACAAGAGCTCTTGGATAAAAGTATTATTCGATCTAGTCATTTGCTGTAGGGATCATCGACTTTGTTGGTTAAAAAGAAGGATGGGTTGTTCCAGTTATGCATAGATTATTGAAATTTGAACAATTTGACCATCAAAAAGCGATACCCTTTCCCTAGAAATTATGACCTATTTGATCAGTTGCATGTAGGAAGCAACGTACATCTTGGAAATGGATCTCCGATCAGCTTATCATCAATTGAGGGTTCCCGAAGGCGATATATCAAAAACAAAAAAAAACTTTTAAGACTCGTTATAGGCACTACGAGGTCTTAGCTATACTGTTTGGCCTAGGAAACGCTCCGACAATATTCATGGACTTGATGAACTAAGCATGCAAGTCGTATTTAGATACTTTGAAATCGTGTGTATAGACAATCTCTTCATCTATTCGCGACCAAAAGAAGAGCACGAACATCTACAGACGATAATAAAGTTATTAGGAGAAGAGAAACTCTATGTCGATTCTCCAAGTGTGAGTTCTTGTTGCGTGAAGTGAATTTTCTAGGTCACGTGGTCAATGAGAAGAGAATCCATGTTGATCATTGGAAGATCAAAGTAGTCAAGAAGTATGATACACCTAAGATGCCTTCGGACATATAAAAGTTTTAGGATTGGCTTGATACTACCGATGGTTCATTAAAAATTTCTTGAAAGTTGTCAGCTGTTGACAATGTTAACCCAAAAGGATAATAAATTCGATTGGGAATCTAAGCAAGAAAATGCTTTTCAGACATTAATGGTTTAAGTTATGTAACGTGCCAATATTGACTCTTCCTGATGGGTCAAATGATTTTGTGGTGTTTTGCGATGCATCACATCAAAGCCTAGGTTGTGTGCTTATGCAAAAGGATAAGGTTATTGCTTATGCCTCACGTCAACTTAAGATTCACGAAAAGAACTATACAACACATGATCTGGAATTAGGCGCAGTAGTGTTCGCCCTAAAGATATGGAGGCATTATCTATATGGGACTAAGTGTGTTGTCTACACTGATCATAAAAGCATTCAATACATCTTTGATCAAAAGGAACTGAATATGTGCCAAAGGAGATGGGTGGAACTTCTAAGTGATTATGATTGTGAGATTCGATATCATTCTGGAAAGGCGAACGTAGTAGCTGATGCCTTGAGTAGGAAGGAGAGTGTTAAACCCCTACGTGCGCGAGCATTAGGGATGACTATTCAATCGAATTTAAAAGCGCAAATAAAGTCGGCACAGGGTGAAGCGCTGAAGGAGGAGAATGTTGCAAGTGAAGAGTTCCGAGAGTTAGACAAACAGATGAACTGTAAAGAGGATGGTGTACAGTACTTTGTGGATCATATATGGGTACCTAAGTGGGGTGATGTTCGAACCTTAGTTATGAACGAAGCACACACGTCCAAGTATTCTGTTCATCCTGGTGCAGACAAGATGTATCAAGATATTAACGAGTTGTTTTGGTGGCCAGGCATGAAAAAAAAGACATTGCAAAGTATGTGAGTGAATGCTTGACTTGTTCGAAAGTCAAAGCCGAACATCAGAAACCGTTAGGTCTGTTGCAACAACCAAAAATTCCCGAATGGAAGTGGGAGAATATAGTGATTGATTTCATCACTAAGTTGCCTAGAACAAGTAGTGGGCATGATTTGATTTGGGTCATCGTGGTTCGAATGACGAAATCTGCGCATTTTTTGCCCATTCGCGAGGACTATAAAATGGAGAAGTTAGCAATGTTATATGTGAATGAGATCGTGGCTAGGCACGGAGTGCCTGTGTCTATTATATCTGATCGAGACAGTAGGTTTACATCTCGATTTTGGCAGACTCTACAGAAGGCGATGGGCACTCGTTTGGACTTAAGTACAGCCTATCATCCACAAGCAGACGGTCAAAGTGAACAAACGATACAAACTCTAAAAGACATGCTTAGGGCATGTGTGATCGATTTTGGTGGGAATTGGGATACCCACTTACCGTTGATTGATTACAACTACAGTTACCGTACGAGCATTAGATGTGCCCTGTTTGAGGTGTTGTATGGAAGGAAGTGCTCCGGTGTGTTGGGCGGAAGTAGGTGAAAGTCAATTGACAAGCCCGGGGATTATCCAAGAAACGACTGACAAAATATTTCAAATCAAGGATAGGCTTAAGGCAGCTCGAGATCGACAAAAGAGCTACGCTGATAACCGTCGCAAACCCTTAGAGTTCAATGTTGATGATCACATCTTATTGAAAGTTTCTCCGTGGAAGGGAATCGTGCGTTTTGGAAAGAAAGGGAAATTGACTAACTGCGACACAAATCTCCATTTGTGTCGGGTGACGTCATGACACGTTGACTTTCATCATTAATGCATCTCTATTAACTAACAATGTGTTATGACGATCACTGAAAGAATTGGTCCCGTAGCGTATCGATTGATGTTACCTCAAAAACTTAGTGGTGTACACGATACATTTCATGTATCGAACCTTAAGAAGTGCTTAGCCGATGGTTCCCTTCGTGTATTGAGGAAATCAAGATTGACGAGAAACTACATTTTGTGGAAGAACCAATAGAAATCATGGACTAAGAGGTGAAACAACTGAAGCACAGCAAAATTCCAATTGTTAGAGTGAGATGGAACTCCAAGCGAGGGCCTAAGTTTACGTGGGAAAGGGAAGACCAGATGAAATCCAAGTATCCGCATTTGTTCGTGGATACAACCTCAAGACCTAACTCCAGCTGAATTTCGGGACGAAATTCTCTCAACTGGGGGATACTGTGACATTCGTCACCATCAGGTCCGTCAATTGAATCGAAATTCATTAATTCTCTTTTCGCGCATTTATTATTTTTGCGTAATTAATATATTTTCGAACTGAGTCTCGTCGTATTGACCTTCCTTGCCAACCTTAACAATATAGAACATTAATAATAAAAATTTCTTTTATTATTATTATTGCAAATAATATTAAAGTCCAGAGTTTAAATGGTAATTTAATTAAACTTGAGGGAATAAATAATCTAAAGTTGAGGGGCTAGAGTGTAAAATAATTATTATATATAAAAAAAAATTGTTACCGTCTCCCTCACCGTGCAACCATCGAGCCATCCGTCGATCGAACCACCTTCGCCACCGTTTCGCCGTCGTCGGTTGCCGCCGTCTCACCGATCAGCCTCTTTGCAGGTACCCGACTCGGTTAGACTTTGTTTTGTTTCGTTTCGTGTCGTTTGGGTCGAGTTATCGTCTCGGTTGTTTCGGGTTTGATTCGTATGTATATATATGTACGTTTGCTCGTATGTATATATATGTGTATGCATTCGTATGTATGTATTTATATATTGCGTGTATGCGTTGGTTCGGTATGTTGTATATGTATATATACGTTATGAGTGTATGTATATATCCTTTGCGTGTGTGTTAGTTTTTATGTATGTAAACCTATTTGTGTGATTTGTATGTATGTATATGTGTGTATGATTTGTATGTATGCATATATGTGTGTCTACGATTGTATACATGCATATATTTTGTGTGCCGTGTGTGTGTGCTTAGTGTGTGTTGTGAGTGTGTTTTTAGTGCAGTGTGTGTAGACATTACGGAGTGGATGGTGTGTGTGTTTGGCAAGCATAGCAGCTATGGTTGCTGTGCATTTGCCTTGTGTTTATATATATATATATATATATATATATATATATATATATATATATATATATATATATATATATATATATATATATATACATATATATATATATACATATATATATATACATATATATATATATATATATATATATATATATATATATAGACATATATATATATATATATATATATATATATATATATATATATATATATATATATATATATATATATGTATATATATATATATATATATATATATATATATATATATATAAATATGTGTGTTGTGTTGTAAATATATATAAATATATATAAGTATGCTAATGATATGTGTGTGAAAATTATGGTTGAATGAGTATGTGCTTGGTTTTGTTTTATATCTATTATTATGAATTGTTATTATATTGTTATTACTATTGTATCGTTATTATTATTATTATTATTACTAAAATTAACAATATTATTATTAGTATTATGAGTATTACTGTCAAGAGTTTTTTTTAGTATTATTATTAGTATTATTATCGATATTATTATTATTACTACTACTAATACGACGTGTTTGATATAAAATGGTGTACATATTTCTTGTACGTATCACGCGTCCAACCCGAACCGACCCGAAACCGACCGAACGTACTCTTTTCCTCATCGAACGTGTTTTAAGTTCTAATTATAATTAACTATAGGTGCTTGATCGATCGTTGCTCTCACTCGTTGAAGTCTTTTATTCATTTATTTTCATCTTATTTCAAGGTGAGTTCTGCGGCCCCGTTTTATTACAATTATTTACAAACATCAAGGGGGAAAAGTATGCTCAACCCTTTTTATGCTGTGAACTTATTCAATTCTTTTGGGACTGTTGTGTTTATTATTTGTAAGAATTTATCTAGTGCATGCATGAGTTGTCTTTGTGGTTCTGTATTCACAACTATTTAACTCCGGTGTTGGAGCCGACGAACAGATATTGATAGTACCATTGGGCTGACACCCCCACCCTTGTTTGTTAGTATACTAGTTGGGATTGAAAATGGCCAGGAACGAGCCCTAGGGTGAATATGTTCCGACAAATTCTTTGTGTACGTCGTAGGTTTAGTTGTGATGCTCATGTGATATTACTTGCTTATAACTGCATGCACTCATGTCCTACCAAACTATTATACAGCATCAAGTTTGTTTATTATTCAAACCTGCGAACTCACCAACAATATGTTGACCTTTTGAGAATATCTTTTCAGGTAACAATTATTGAGGATTGCTAGGAATGCTGCCTTAGCAATGACCTTAGGCTTATATCATTTAAACTTTGGATGTCTTCGACAATTGCATTTGACATTTACTTGTTATGCACATTTTGATCACTTGCTCCCGGGTTGTGGGACTTATACTTAATTGGTTTGTATGACTATGTTTGTCGTGGAAATTGACTAACTGCGACACAAGTCTCCATTTGTGTCGGGTGACGTCATGACACGTTGACTTTCATCAATAATGCATCTCTATTAACCAAAAATGTGTTATGACGATCCCGTCCGTTACATCCTCGTGTTTCCACTATAAGCGGGGGTGTGACA
>CM046046.1:8872063-9059025 GCA_025215565.1 Flaveria ramosissima | reverse complement strand
TGACTACATACGTTTCTCACAAACACCTCGTGTCATGCCTGAACATACCCTTATGTGCTGTCCACTATTTCAGGACAGTGAAGAATAAGCTCAAGGTATAATACTTGGTGATATATCAAAACCCAATATGTATCACAGGTCGGAGGAACCAAAAGATATTCGCCTTTACTCAATTTACTTATGATCAATCAATAAGATTCCATGTAGTAAAATTTGAGATGCGGGTTAGTCCAATATTTGTATCCCACAAATATCTATGAACCTTGGTAGCAACCCATTGCTCTATATTCATCCTTATGAATACCAACCAATCCAAGTTCATAATAATCTTACCCTCACACTTGTTCCCACAAGTATGAACGACTACGGACATTTAGAGTAAACAATTTACTCATGGATTAAACATGCTAAATTGGAACATTAATTGAAACATTATAACCAAATAATTTTATTAAATAATAAAGAGTTCCACATATCCAAATACAAAGTTTACAGATCAAATCCAATCACTAGAATATCAAGTCCCATGGAACAAGTATGACCTTCATGCTTTGCCTTTTCAAGGAGGTTCGTGAGAGGATCCGCAATGTTTTGATCCGTGTGAACTTTGCGAATACATATCTTTCCCTTTTCAACTTCATCTCGTACGTAGTTGAATCTTCGCTCAATGTGCCTAGTCTTTTGATGAGCACGAGGTTCCTTGATTTGAGCAATCGCACCTTCGTTATCACAAAAGATCTCTAGGGGTTCCTGAATGGAAGGGACAACCCCTAGATCGGCAATGAATTTCTTCAACAAACAGCAGCTTCTTGAGCTGCCAATGAGGCGGCGACATATTCTGATTCTGTAGTTGATAGAGCCACCACATCCTGTTTGGAGCTCTTCCAAGAGACCGCTCCTCCATTCAGAATGAAAATATATCCCGATTGTGACCGAGAATCATCACGATCGGTTTGGAAACTCGCATCCGTGTAACCTTTTACAACGAGTTCCTCATCACCAGATCCATAGATTAGGAACATATCTCTTGTCCTCCTTAGGTACTTAAGTATGTTCTTAACAGCCATCCAATGACTGTTTCCAGGATTTTGCTGGTAACGACTTGTCATGCTTAAGGCGCATGACACGTCCGGTCGAGTGCATATCATTGCATACATGATGGATCCAAGCAGATGCGTATGGGATTGCCTTCATTTTATCTTGCTCATCCCTTGAGCTAGGACATTGAGTCGTACTCAATATCGTTCCCTCTTTGAATAGGTACGGTACCTTTCTTAGAGTTCTCCATCTTGAACCTTTTCAAGATCTTATCAATGTATGCACTTTGATTCAAACCATCAACCCCCTTGATCTATCCCTATAGATCTTTATTCCCAGAATATAGGCGGCTTCACCAAGATCCTTGATGGAAAAACAACTTCCAAGCCAGGTTTTTACACCTTCCAAGGTTGGAATGTCATTTCCAATAGTAGTATGTCATCAACATACAATACTAGGAAAGTTATTGTGCTCCCACTAGCCTTCTTATACACACAAGCCTCATCAGCGTTTTTAATGAAGCCAAATTTCTTTACCTCCTCATCAAAACGATGATTCCAGCTTCTAGATGCTTGTTTCAATCCATAGATTGATTTCTTTAACATGCATACTTAATTAGGATGTTTTGGATCGACAAAACCTTCAGGTGAACCATATAGACATCTTCCTCAAGATATCCATTTAGGAAAGCCGTTTTGACATCCATTTGCCAAATCTCATAATCATAATGAGCAGCTATGGCAAACAATATCCTTATAGACTTTAGCATCGCAACAGGTGAGAAGGTTTCATCATAATCAACCCCTTGAGTTTGAGTGAAACCCTTTGCTACAAGTCTAGCTTTATACGTATCCAAGTTTCCATGCATATCGGTTTTCTTCTTGAAAACCCACTTACTTCCAACTACCTTGGAATTAAGAGGTGGTACAACAATTCCCAAACTTGATTGTCATACAGGGATTGCATCTCAACGTTCATGGCCTCAAGCCATTTGTCACAATCCAAATTGGACACTGCATCATGGTATGTGGTTGGTTCATCTGAATCTACCACATAGCATCCATCCATGAAAAATCCGTATCTTTCAGGTGGATTACTAGTTCTACCACTTCTGCGAACGTTTTGGTGTATTGATCAACCATTTGATCATCCTCAACATCCTCATGTTGAGTGCTAGTTTCAACCAAACGTGCATCACGTTGTGGTTCTTGATCCTCCTCAAGATCCACTGTTTACTGCTAGTTCCTTCCATAAGGAACTTTGCTTCTAAGAACTCACCCTTTCTTGCAACAAACACCTTTTGTTCCAGTGGATCATAGAAATAATATCCCATAGAATCTCTAGGATATCCAATAAAGATACACTTGGTGGATCGGACTTCCAATTTGTTTGGGGTGGGAGTCTTAACATAAGCCTCACAACCCCAGACCCTTAAGTATGATAGGGATGGAACTCTTCCATGCCATATCTCAAAAGGTGTCCTTTCCACCCTTTTGGTTGGGGCCATATTTAAAATACGGCCGCGGAGAGCAAAGCGAAACCCTAAAATGATAGAGGTAATGTGCTTCTAGCCATCATAGATCGGACCATATCCAATAAGGTTCGATTCCTCCTCTCAGACACACCATTGTGTTGTGGTGTTCCAGGTGGAGTGAGTTGTGAGACAATCCCACAACTCCTAAGATGATCTTGAAAAGCATCACTTAGGTATTCACCTCCTCTATCGGTACGGAGAACTTTAATTGACTTGTTGAGTTGATTTTCCACTTCATTCTTGAAGATTTTGAACATTTCAAAAGCTTCATCTTTGTGCCTTAATAAGTACACATACCCATAGCGACTATAATCGTCGGTAAAGGTAATGAAGTATCTTTCACCATTCCTAGTCATTGGCTTAAAAGGACCACATACATCCGAATGTATGATTCTTAATAAATCTTTTGCCCTTTCGTTAGTTCCACTAAAGGGTGCCTTAGTCATTTTACCTTGTAAACAAGATTCACATACATCAAATGAATCACATTCATTTGTTTTTAAAAGACCATTCTTTTGAAGTGTTTGTATACTTTCTTGTTTATATGACCAAGACGACAATGCCAAAGATAGGTATCACTCAAATCCAACTTGAGTTTCTTGGTGCTAGTTTGGTAAAATGAACTATTTAAAGTATTTCATGAACCAATTCATAAATACCATTAATGGGTATAGCTTTAAAATAGAACATATCATTTAAGAAAAACACGAATATCATTTTCAACAAAAGATAATACATAATCATAAAGTCTTAATTGGGATACATAAATAATGTTCCTAGTCAGACTAGGAGCATACAAAACATTCTTCAAAATAACATCCAAGCCACTTGGAAGTTTTAGGATGTAGTCCCCACGAGCTTCAACTTGGACTTTGGTTCCATTGCCCATGAAGAGACTAACATCCCCTTGATTGAAGTCCCTACTTCTTGTGAACCCCTGCAACAAATTGCAAATATGAGTTCCACATCCGGTATCCAATACCCATGTGTTAGAAGATGTAACATTAAGATCAATATGAATCATGTATATTGTACCTGAGGTCTGCCCGGCATCCCTCTTGCTTTCAACTCTTGGAGATGGACAGGACAATTTCTTGCCCAATGTCCAATCTCCCCACACTTGAAGCATGGGTCATTAGTAGCAACCTTTTGCTTCTTCTCTTGTGGTTTGGGTGGCACCCTTGCCACCCCTTTCCCTTTTCCCCATACGGGTCCTTTACCTTGGCAACCTTTGCCTTGGGTGCGGGATGAGGCCTTTTCTTGTTCCCACCTTCATTGATGGTGAGAACGGGTAAAACCCTTTTACCCATGGCCGCCTCGGCCGTTTTAAGCATTGAGTGAAGCTCATCAATGCTCTTGTCCCATGCATTCATGTTGTAATTCAACATAAATGTCTCGAACTTCTTGGTAAGGCCCATTAAGGATCAAATCCGTGGCCAACTCCTTCAAGACGGGACAATTAAGCCTCTCAAGGCAGTCAATATGACTTTTCATCTTAAGTACATAAGATGAAACAGATTGGTTGTCGTCCATACGACATGCATGGAGTGCTCGAACAGTTTCGAAGCGCTCAACCCTTGCTTGCTGTTGGAACGTTTCCTTCAGCTGGGTTATCATGTCATAAGCTCCGTGATGTTCATACTCCTTTTGGAGATCCGGAGTCATGCTCGCTAGCATGAGACAAGACACTTGGACAGAGTCCTCAGTGTACTTGAGCCAATCGTTGTAGGCCTCCTCATCATCCTCAGTAGGTTGATCGGGGATAGGGTCGTCTAAAACATATGATCTTCTCTCTTGCTTGAGAACGATTCTCAAGTTTCGATACCAATCAATAAGTTGTTATGATTTAGACGTTCCTTTTGGAGGATCGCTCGTAATGATTGGTTGGACGCGGATGAGTTATCGTGATTTTCATTTCATTGTTGGTGGCCATCTACAAAATTTAACAAAGATCTATTTTAGTATTTTCGATATTGCTATTTTTAATAATTAATGCCTTTTAAAGTCATTTTTATATTAAAATCTAGAACCCAACATTACATTTAAATTGTGGTTAGGTGACCTTTATCCACACGCTTTAAATTAATAAGGTGGTCAACGATTGACGGTTGCAACCATTTGCAACTTCTAGAGGTATGGGATCGACTTTAAACATCATATGTAAAGTCCGCATGTTAATCCCATCAACACCATTTGGAAACCATATTTAGGTGATCCATTTAACATGGTTTGCAAATCAAGTTATCCTACTTGCAGACACGTGTGAGTTTACCCACATAAGTGGTTAGGTGACCTTTATCCCACCAATGTGGTATCCCCACCTTGAGTCACAAGTTCCCTCTAAATGGTTAGGTGACCTTTATCCCATTAAGAGTTTCCAAATGACTCAAGTGTTGCGCAAAAGGACGGTGTTAAACTTGTTGCCAAATGTTTAGAGATTTCATAATACAAGTTAGAAAACTCTATGTACTTGTATTTGCATGCTTTCAAATACAAGGTACCCTATGGTCCTTTGATTAAAACCTATTTTAATCTTTAAAATCATTAAATCATTTTAATAACCTTTTATTACATTTAATGATTAAAAACCATCATTTTTATAACTTGTTAAGTTTGTTAATTAGTTTGTAATGCATGTCAAAATTTCAACCATACAATCAAATAACAAACATTCAAACAAGCATAAGCATAAACAACCAAATGTGCATAACCTTAGCTACTATTGTGACCACACTTGTTTGCCATCACAAGTGTGGTCATTTGGTCTTTCCTAAGGGTTGAAATCAACGCAAAATTGAGGTCATCATAGACCCCACTTGAACTTGCATCCATATGCTTCAAGTTCCATGTCTTTGATGTCCATCTTTGGGTCTTGATCTTGTGCATCTTCCTTTTACAAAAATGTATCCTAATACATTTTTCTAATAAAAGAAATGCACCTAATCTATTAATTACATAACCAAATGAATAAATAATTACAACCCAAATAATAAACATAAATATTACAACTCAATTGAATGAATAAAAAACCATTCCAATCATCCAAACAACACAAGGCTAAAAGCTAGGTTATGCACTATCAAGAGAACAATCATAAACATCATTCAACAAACTAGAAAAACCCCATCAAACCCAAATTTTCAGCCAACATAAACTGAAAAATTAGGGTTTGTTTGTCCAACAACAACATCCAATATATCAACCAATTGACATTCCTATCTTTCAAAGTTTAATCATAAGCATGAAGATATAACTATGAGAGACTTGGGGTTTACTAAATCAGCCAAAAAATCAGCCTCTAATAGGTTGATTATAATCTTTTAAAACCGATTTTAAAGAACAAGAACAAGCAAGTTATCCACATAACCGGCTCTTGATGCCATTGATGGGTTTGTTAGAACACCAAACCTAGTTTAACCATTTAAACTTACACAAAAACGCAGCGGAAGATTAACATTATAACTTTGTTTATAAGCTGAAAATCATGTCCTTATGATGACATTTATATGTATAAAACAAACCCATAATCAAAGGACCATAATATATGTGAATAAACAAGCTATGAACATATGTATATTTACATAAAATCACAGCCACAATGAGCTTTGATTACTACCTCTTTCAGCAGCAGAAAACGACCAAGAAGGAGATGTTGGATGCTCCAAAAATGACCAAGGCTCCAAGGAGAGGATCCCTCAAGCTTGTATACCCAAAGCTTGTGAAGCAAACACCACTCTTGCTAGGGAGAGTACACCAAACCAAAACCAAAACAAAACTCCAAAATGCTGCTGCCTATGCCGAGAGACAAAGAGAGAGAGAGAAGTTTTGTTTTCTTTCTTGTTGCATGTATTGAATGATGAGTAAGTGGTGTGCAAGAGTAGTCAAGACTTGTGTGTTTTCAAGGACACAAGGTCCAATGAGAATTAAGAGGGGGGGCGGCCAAGGTTTAAAAAAACAAGGTTTCCCTCTTAAATTTTATCACACATTATGTATGTTAACTAGTCCTCTTACTAGATTTATACAACTAACCTTTTAATTGTATAATCTATACACTCCCATTATTAATTTGTAATGTTATCTAGTTATTTATATAACATTACAAATAATATTATTGAACAAAATATCCTAATAAATTGTTCCATCTCATATGCAACTTGTTTAGAAAACCCATTTTCTAAATTGGTGTAAATATTTAATTGCATGATCATATCATCAATTAAATATTAATTGGTGTTTGCTAAGCTTGTTATTGGGTATAACCCGACTTGGATCATAATGTACTAACCACATCAATATTCTAAGTGTCTTGGGCACACAGAATCCTACAATGAAGAAGGACTATGTGATTGAGGAGGATAAAGTTCTTATGTCACCTTCAAGATATAACGACTTGTATGTTTTGCATCTATCAAGCCTCCACAACTGATCATAAAGTTCAATGCTTCTTGTCAAAGGCAACAGAGAAGGACTCAATCTCCTGGCATAGGAGAATGGGACACATCAATCCACGGAAGATGAATCATCTGATCCAGAATGATTTAGTGAATGGAGTAACTGTCAAGAATTTTCAACTTCCGGATTTTTTGTAGCATGTAAGAAAGGTAAACAGACCAAGAAGTCTCACAAGGCAAAGAAAGTTAATTCCATTGACCTGCCTCTCGAACTTCTACACATGGATCTGTTTGGTCCCGTAAGCACAAAAGCATCGCTAGTGATTTACTGTTATGTAGTCACTGATGATTACTCAAGATTCTCTTGGGTGATGTTTCTGAAATACAAATCAGAGACATTTGAATCTTTCAAACAGCTGGTAACTACATTGGAATCACTCTACAAGCTGAAAGTGAGACAGATTCGATCAGACAATGGCACGGAGTTCAAGAACCAGTGGATGGAGGTGTTCTGCAAAGAGAAAGGAATTGTACACCAGTTCACATCTGCCTACACTCCACAAATGAACGGAGTTGCTGAACGAAAGAATAGGAGCTTGATAGAGATAGCAAGAACGATGCTAGCCGACTCAAAACTGCCTATCCAATTTTGGAAAGAGGCAGTGGCCAATGCTTGTTACAACCATCAATCGTGTCTTAGTGGTCAAACGACATGGGAAACATCTTATGAGCTGCACCAACGATGTAAACCCAACTTGGACTATTTAGAACCGTTTGGCGCACCGTGCATGCTGTTGAAGAAAAACTCAGACTGGGAAGTTTAGTGAAAAGCAAAATAAGGGATCTTTCTATGATACAATATTCCAGACAAGAGAGTTTATAACAACTCAACGGGTCAGGTAGAAGTGTGGTACAACGTTGATGTTTAGAGATACACCACCCCCTGCTGGAAAGGGACCCTCATTCTTCTTCGACTATGATGGATTCTTTAAGTCCTTCAACATCCTTCCCTCCCTTCCTAATGATGAGTTATCGACCAGAATGATGTACGATGTCTTAAACACACACGTCACTAGACTCGACAACATCAGTTCCACAAGGTGAATCTTCTAGTCATTTAGGGGGAGCACTTGATGTAAGCGACTCCTCCTCTGACGATGAAGAGTGGAGACTGAACAGGTGGACCAGGAGGAACAGGTTCCAGCTACAAAAAGTACACATGCATCAGATGTTGATGCCTCTGACACTTCGGAACCTCACACTCCAATGGCTACAGATACTGAACCGGGAATTCGAAATCTGGATCAGGAAGTAATTATTCCTACCACTCTCGGATCTCGAATAAATGTATATCATCCTCTGGACAACGTCATAGGGGATGTACAATCGGGAGTACAGACACGAAATCAGCTTTACTCAGCTGATTATGCCTCAGTCATGGAAAAAGACTATCTTCACGACAGTGCTTATCGATATTTTTTGTCTCAATTTGAGCCAAATATGTAAGTGAAGCCTTAAATGATGAGGCATGGGTTAGTGCCATGCAAGAAGAACTCCTACAATTCAAGAAGCTAGGAGTATGGACACTGGTGGAGAGACCAAAAGGTGCTAAGGTAATCGGCACTAAATGGGTCTTGAAGTGCAAGAAAGATGACCAAGGGGTTATAATCAGAAACAGGCTCGACTTGTGGTTCAAGGTTTTAGACAAGTCAAAGGCAATGATTACAATGAAGTGTTTGCACCAATGGCTAGAATGGAAGCAATCGGTATCTCCTAGCCTATGCATCTTACATGAAGACTAAAGTTTATCAACTAGATGTCAAAAGTGCATTCCTTCATGGGGAAATTCGTGAAACAGACTACGTCAGTCAACCCGAAGGATTAGAGGATCCTTATCATCAGGACATAGTTTACAAACTGGACAAGGCTCTCTACGGGCTCCATCAAGCCCCTAAAGCCTGGTATGAGAAGCTCTCGACTCATCTTGTGAAACACGATTTTCACAGAGGAGTGATTGTTACATTATTAATCAAAGAAAAAGACGGTGATTTACATATGTAGATACATAATCTTTGGTTCCAAGAATTAAGAATTATGTAGAGAATTTGAATCTGTAATGAAAGCAGAGTTCGAGATGAGTGCAATGGGGGAGATGAAGTTCTTCCTAGGACTACAGGTGGATCAGACACCAAAAGGAATCTTCCTACATCAGACTAAATATATAGGGGACATCCTTCAGCTACTGGAACTCTACTTGCCACGAATCATGATGTGGCACCCGACGACGAAAATGGTGATCTAGTTGATGCTACAATGTATAGAGGAATGATTGGATCCCTTATGTATCTCACAGTGTCTCGTCCTGATATCATGTATGCCACGTGTCTTTGTTCAAGATATCAGGCAAAACCAAAAGTAAATCATCTCATTGGTGTGAAACGGATTTTTCGCTATCTGAAGGGTGCTCCAACACTCGGGTTCTGGTATCCTCATGACAATGATTTTGAGCTTACAGCGTATAGTGACTCGGATTATGCAGGTTGCAAGATGAATTACAAGTCAACTTCTGCAGGATGTCAATTCTTTGGTAGACGGTTAGTCACATGGCAGTGTAAGAAGCAGACATCGGTTGCTCTGTCAACTTGTGAAGCTGAATACGTTGCTGCTGCAAGTTGCTGTTCGCAGATCATTTGGATTCAACAGCAAATGCGCTTTGCAATTCTCTATCACTCCTATTTTTGTTGATATTCTGTTGCTAAAACTAAACACATCGGTATTAAATATCACTTATATATGAGACTGTTTTGAAAAACAATTAATCGATGTTGTTAAAATAAATACGGATTTTCAACGCGCCGACCTCTACACAAAAGCATTTGGTAAACCGAGGTTTTATATCTTTTAGAGGTTAAGGGCGTAAAAAAGAAAAGTGATGTGATTCTAGATGAAGAAAGTGCATAGTCTGACATGTTTTTTATTTTCTTTTGTCTTATATTATTTTCCTGTTTATTAAAATCCAAAAACACAAAAATATTTTCGGTTTTAAAATTTTAGGGGGAGAATAGGTTAGCTTAGTATTTAATTTGTATAATATTTAATTACTTCAAAAAACAAGGGAGGAGGGCAGCTTAGCTAAAAAGAAATGAAATCAAATCTGTGACTCTGATTCAACGCTTATGGAAAATGATAGTACACAGGGAAAAAATTGTTTGAGACCTCAAAAGCACCTAAATGATTAAGATGCAAAACCCTAAGTATAAATCTGAGAAGTCTAAGCAAAATTAAAGGAAAAATGATAGTAAAACTAGTCTGCTACTGAGGTAATATAGAGAAAGTAGACCTAGAGGTTGCTAGTCCATTGTATGATATGTCGATAGATTCAACAGAACAGATGAGTAGACCTCATTGGTGACTCAAATTCAAACTAAATTGTTCAACCTGCTGTGGGTTCCCATCTTATCTCTGGTTAAGACAATCAACACAAATCCGATAAGGGTGACGAGCAAAATAAACGCCACAAATGTGTGCAGATGACCATAAAATTTGAGCAAAGCACTTGAAAAAAATGTTAAGAGCAATCAAGCTAATGACTAATATTGTTGATGCGTTACGTGCAAAATAAAATGCTCTCACAAGAAGATAGGTTGTGTGCCTCTCTACTGTGCGATGGCACTGACCTGAGGATAAGCATAACCTAAATATTCTAGAATTCATTGTTGTTTGCGCCTCTCTGCTGTGCGATGGCACTGACCTGAGGCTTGGCATCTCTTTGAAAGCTCTTAGAATAGTCTCTTCTTGTTAAATACCCATAGACCGCTCAAAAATCTCCTGAGGAATGTTGAAATAATATAGCCTAACGCATCACCAGTGTGAGTCAAAAATCTGTGTATGGATTTAACGCATCACCAGTGTGAGTCAAGAATATAACGGTTACATTTCCATAAATTTTTATATCTAATCCTTAGATGTACATCTGAATCCTCTTTGATCTAGATGTCATAATGCGTGGCATTAGCTTTGCCAACTCTTGTAATTTGTTAGTATAAATAGCATGACCCATCCCTGCTATTACATGATTCCAGAATTCAAACTCTTAACCTTTGCATCTCACTTATTAGGCAGTAAACCTTACCTTAGTCCAAAGTTTAAACTTATCTCAAGTCATGGCTATCGCAGCCTCACTACCTTAGGCTTGAGCTTGGGCATTCTAACATATCGGTGCTTTACCCATTAGTGAGTAAACAATATACTTCATCTTTTGGTTTTCAGCATAATTGTTGATACCCATTATAGTTCTCATTTCTCTCAATCCAACAGGTCAGACGTACGATTTCCCTCTTCCTGACATACTCTTTTGACTATCATGTCAAGCATCCCTTGTATGTATAACCATTCTATTATCTTATCACTTCCACTTCATTTTAACTTCAATTAATCAAGATCATCACATAGCCAAGTTCAGGCACATTCTTAGTATACCGGTGATGCTTATATATAGGGTTCCCCGCAGCGTTCCCACCACATCCATGATATACCGAGAACAATGCTAAACTGGTCATGTGACATCTGATTTCTCCATCAAGGCATAATGCTAGAACGCTCAAACTACCAATGCTTCATAGTACATGTGAAGGGAGTATCATTACTATGTTTCAACACTTCGAAGACCATGTACGTTCCAAATAAACAGTCAATTGCATCATTTCTGAAATGTTAAAAGAAGCAATGTCTCTTTGGGAATACGACTAGTGTCACAATATGAATACCCATGTAGACTCTAGTTAGATTAGAGCTCACATAAGAGTAAGCTTATAGATGTTTCCTTATTAACAAAGTCTTATAAGGAATGGAACTCAAGTTTCCTGAGGAATAGAATGGAATATTTGTACTAACTATGACCGTTACCTCATGACAAGATTTGCCAGGCTTCACATGCACTGCAAATTGCAATTACGTGTGCACCCGTAATGGTAATTTGCTTTGCATGGTCACCCTAGCTCATCCTATTCGAGTTAACATATCTTATCAAGTACAGAGTATTATCCATGATCGGAGTATCAAAGATATGGTTACTAACTAAAAGTTAATTAATCGAAGTTGTACGAAGGAGTCGATTGAGAAAGAATCACTTGATTAAGGAACAAGCTAAGGAATCCGTGTACAATAATCCAAAATCCGATGAAGTAGTTATCTGATCTGAGTATGTTTCGTCTCTTGTCTATTGGTGTTGTATTAGCCAGCGTGTTCGTCTTTACAACCCAACAATTTCAAATACGGGCGACTATATCAATGTGACGTCGGCAGACGTACGGAATAAAGGCTGGCTTACAACCTAAATCCTTTGAAAAATTCTTACAGTAGCACTTTTCAATCCAATCCGAGTATATGTCAAATACATAACAAGAGGATGCGCTTACCTAAAGCTTTCTCAAGGTATCAATAGATTATACAATGCGCAGAACTTTCTCAAATAAGTATATCAAGGATAGCTTGTAAGACATGATATGTAAGCATAGCGAATACTACATGTAGAACATTCACATGTATGTTATTGCACACATAACCCTACTATGCATACTACATGTAGGTACTTAGGTTATAGTCTAGGTCGAGTGATCCACCTAATTCTCTATAACCAATGGCTCTGATACCAATCTCACACCCCCGCTTATAGCGGAAACACGAGGATGTAACGGACGGGATCGTCATAACACATTGTTTGTTAATAGAGATGCATTAATGATGAAAGTCAACGTGTCATGACGTCACCCGACACAAATGGAGACTTGTGTCGCATTTAGTCAATTTCCACAACAAACACAGTCATACAAACGAAATATGTATAAGTCCCACAACCTGGGAGCAAGTGATCAAAATGTGTATAACAAGTAAATGTCAAATGCAATTGTCGAAGACATCCAAAGTTTAAATATATATAAGCCTAAGGTCATCGCTAAGGTAGCATTCCTAGCAATCATCAATAATTGTTACCTGAAAAGATGCTCAAAAGGTCAACATATTGTTGGTGAGTTCGCAGGTTTGAATAATAAACAAACTTGATGTTGTATAATAGTTTGGTAGGACATGAGTGCATGCAGTTATAAGCAAGTAATATCACATGAGCATCACAACTAAACCTACGACGTACACAAAGAATTTGTCGGAACGTATTCACCCTAGGGCCCGTTCCTGACCATTGTCAGTCCCAACTAGTATACTAACAAATAAGGGTGGGGGTGTCAGCCCAATACTATTAATATCTATCCGTCGGCTCCAACACCGGAGTTAAATAGTTGTGAATACAGAACCACAAAGACAACTCATGCATGCACTAGATAAATACTTACAAATAATAACCACAACAGTCCCAAAAGAATTGAATAAGTTCACAGTATAAAAAAGGTTGAGCATACTTTTCCCCCTTGATGTTTGTAAATAATTGTAATAAAACAGGGCCGCGGAACTCACCTTGAAATAAGATGAAAATAAATGAATAAAAGACTTCAACGAGTGAGAGCAACGATCGATCAAGCACCTATAGTTAATTACAATTAGAACTTAAAACACGTTTGATGAGGAAAGGAGTACGTTCGGTCGGTTTCGGGTCGGTTCGGGTTGGACGCGTGGTACGTACAAGAAATATGTACACCATTTTATATCAAACACGTCGTATTAGTAGTAGTAATAATAATAATATCGATAATAATACTAATAATAATACTAAAAAAATCTTGACAGTAATACTCATAATACTAATAATAATATTGTTAATTTTAATAATAATAATAATAACAACGATATAATAGTAATAACAATATAATAACAATTCATAATAATAGATATAAAACAAAACCAAGCACATACACCATAATTTTCACACACACATATCATTAGCATACATATATATTTACAAAACAACACACACACACACATATATATATATATATAATATATATATATATATATATATATATATATATATATATATATAATATATTTATATATATAAACACAAGGCAAATGCACAGCAGCCATAGCTGCTATGCTTGCCAAAAAACACACACCATCCACTTCGTAATGTCTACACACACTGCACTAAAAACACACTCACAACACACACTAAGCACACACACACGGCAGACACAATATATGCATGTATACAATTGTAGACACACATATATGCATACATACAAATCATACACACATATACATACATACAAATCACGCAAATAGGTTTACATACATACAAACTAACACACACGCAAAGGATATATACATACACTCATCACGTATATATACATATACAACATACCGAACCAACGCACGCATACACGCAATATTACATACTACATACGAATGCATACACATATATTTACATACGAGCAAACGTACATATATATACATACGAATCAACCCGAAACAACCAAGACGATAACTCGACCCAAACGACACGAAACGAAACAAAACAAAGTCTAACCGAGTCGGGTACCTGCAGAGAGGCTGATCGGTGAGACGGCGGCAACCGACGACGGCGAAACGGTGGTTCGATCGACGGATGGCTCGACGGTTGCACGGTGAGGGAGACGGCAACTAAGGGTTGCGCGTAACAATATTTTTTTTATATATAATAATTATTTTACACTCTAGCCCCTCAACTTTAGATTATTTATTCCCTCAAGTTTAATTAAATTACCATTTAAACCCTGGACTTTAATTTTTATAATAATAACAATATAATAATAATAATAATAATAATAATAATATTAATATTATTTGCAATAATAATAATAAAAGAAATTTTTATTATTAATGTTCTATATTGTTAAGGTTGGCAAGGAAGGTAAATACGACGAGACTCAGTTCGAAAATATATTAATTACGCAAAAATAAAAGCGTGAAAAGAATTAACGATTTCGAGTCAATTGACGGACCTGATGGTGACGAATGTCACATAAACTGTCTCTCGGATTTCACCATGAAGGAATGCACTCTTCACATCTAATTGATAGACTTTGATCTTCATATACAATGCATAGGCAAAGAAGATGTGGATGACTTCCATCCTCACCACGGGTGCAAAGACTTCATTGTAATCAATTCCCTCGACTTGACGAAATCCCTGAACTACCAGTCGAGCCTTGTTCCTGATAATGACGCCTTGGTCATCTTCTTGCATTTCAAGACCCATTTGGTGCCAATGACCTTTGCACCATCATAGTCGAAAAATAAGTGGGTCCTTTTCCAGTAGGTGGTGTGGTGTATCTCTGAACATCAACATTACGTCACACTTCTACTAAACTCGTTGAGTTGTTGTAAACTCTCTTGTTCGGTATGTTGTATCCTAGGAAGATACCTTCATCAGCCTTCTCGCTGAATTTTCCTTCTTGATTCATCTTCAGAAGTGTGCACGGCGCGCCGAATGGTTCGAGATACTCCGATTAGGTTTACGTCGTTTTAGTAACTCATAACATGTCTTGCCATGGCGCTTGACTACCGGAACTCGATTTAATGTGTAACATGCATTTGCCACTGCCTCATTCTAGAATTAGATAGGCAGCTTCGAGTCTGCTAGCAATCTCCGTGCTGTCTCTATCAAGCTGCGATTCTTTCTCTCAGCAATGCCATTCATCTGAGGCGTGTAGGCAGAAGTGAACTGATGAACATTTCCATTTTCCTTGTAGTAAGCCTCCATCCACTGATTCTTGAACTCGGTCCCGTTGTCTGAGCGTACATGTCTTACCTTAGCTTGTAGAGAGATTCTATTGTGGTTACTAATTCCTTGAATGACTCAAATGTTTATGATTTGGAGTTCAAAAACATTATCCAAGAGAATCTTGAGTAGTCATCAGTAACCACATAACAGTACAAGTCACCTGCAATGCTTTTTGTACTGACTGGACCAAACAGATCCATGTGAAGAAGTTCAAGAGGAAGCTTGATAGAATGTACTTTCTTTTCATTATGAGACTTCTTCGTCTGTTTGCCTTTCTTGCATGCTACACAGAAATCCGGAAGTTGGAAATTTTTACGTTAACTCCTCTCACGAGATCCTTCTGGATCAAGTGATTCATCTTCCGTTGATTAATGTGTCCCATTCTCCTATGCCAGGAGATGGAGTCCTTCTAAGTAGCTTTTGATAAGAAGCACTGAACTTCATGATCCGTTGTAGAATCCGTTGAGAGATCCAAAACATAAAGGTCTTTATATCTTGAAGCTGTCATCAAACTTGGTCCTCCAGAATCACATAGTCTTTCTTTAGGACATAACACTTCTTGTTGTCAAATATGACCTTAAATACTTTGTCACATATTTGGGAAACAGAAAGTAAGTTGTTTTGAAGTTGTTGAACATAGTTCACTTTATCAAACTTAACTTTCTGATTTCCAACCTCTCCTAAGCTGTGATGTAACCTCCTTTGTTACCAGCAAAAGAAACATGCCCTCCTTTTATTTGTTTGACGTTTGATAAGAGTGCCCTGTTTCATGTCATGTGCCTGGATGCTCCGCTATCTACAATCCACGTGTTGGTTTCAGCACTGTAGCGAACACCCTGCACATTCAATTTAAAACATTAGTTTAGGTTAGGAACCCAAGCCTTTACTGGCTTGGGTTTCCCAGAGGCATCACACATCATGAATTCAACCCATTGACCCTTAGAAGGTGAGGGTAGCTCAGGTGACTTCTTGTCATCATTATCAGACACAGAGGGTGACTTTTCTTTCCATAAGCCAGATTTGTGTAAGGCCTGTTTGTGATAAACAGATGACTGGCTAATGGGTTGAACTTTGGGTTCACTAGTTCTTCTAGGTGGAGTCAAAGAACTCCTCTTAGAAGACCTAGGTTTTGAATCCTAAAGTTCAATTTTATTCCTAGGTGTCTGATAGTAAGGACAATAAGAAGCAATGTGTCCACACTCTCCACAGTTGTAGCATGACCTGCTATCAACTTTATGATTAAACTGTTTATGTGGAGATGTGTATGACACCCTAGTGACATCATTATGTTTGGGCTTTGACTCTACTTCTTTTAATGTTTTCTCTTGTTTGACAAACTTAATTTTTTTAACATTCTTAACATCTTTCCATTTTGGTTAACTAGACTTTGACATGAGACGCGTGATAGGTTAACATTAACAGTCTTTTTAGGTTCAGATTTGACTTTGTTTGACCCTGACTTTTATTAACCTTTTCAAATTCTTTTTCCAGATTAACACAAGGCATTTACCCTTAGCCTTTGAAGTGGCCTCCTTTTGTTTTGTTCCAGATTCAATTGAAGAACATGAGGAATCTGGATCACTTACAAGAGGAGTAGACACCACATGATCCTTGATGGGATTGTTATTTATGGTTTACTCTTAGATTTCATCAAGGTCTTGGTGGTGGTGGAACCACTTTATAACCCAAACCCTCCCCATTGTTATGCTCTCTCACTAAGTGTTGGACAATATGAGATGAACTTGTCCAACTATGTAGTTTTTGCTTTAATGAATTGACTTCTACTTCTAAAACTGCTTTGTGTTTCTTAGTGTCTTCTAGGAAGTTAAGATAGTACCTAATGTCATTAGCATGGTTAAAGGCTACTACTTCTGTTTTCCTAAGCTGTTTATTCAAAAGGTCTATCTTTTCTTTGTAACTATGCTCATTTTGTTTTAAAACTCTATTTGCCTCAGTGCATAGTTGCAAATCCTTTACTAAGCTATCGTTATGATCTAATAACCTAGCAAATTTCAGATCTATGCTTTCTCTAAATTTATTACATTCAGAACAAGCATGATTTTTGAATAGTTGGTCATAGTACTTACCTGAGGAGGTTCTGATGAATCAGCCATCAACGCAGCATCTGATGTCTCTGGTTTTGGTGATTCTGTCTTTGCTGTAGACGTCCCTTCTTCAGGCTTGTAGCTGACCTTAGTTGCAGTCTCTTCAGTGATAGACATCGCTAGCAACAAGACATTTGCGGATGAACAATCAACTAGAGTTCAAGTGAAATCAGAGTTCAAGTGAAGACTCTGCGAATGAGCAAACTCCTGCAGATGAGCAAACCCTTCGGAAGACTGAATACCTTCAGAAGACTGAATACCTTCGGAAGACTGATTACCTTCGGAAGAACAAACACCTACGGAAGACTATGCAGCTGCCGAGTCTAAACACTTGTATTTAATAATTCATGTGTTACAAGTCAACAAGTCACAAGACTATTGTGCGAATCCTAAGAGATCTGGTGTTTCTTTAACTGAAACATATGTGCCTATAAATATGGATCGTAGGTTTCACATCAAAGGACGACACACGAACACAAACAACCAAGCATCAATACGGCAAACCCAAACGACACATCAATTCACACAAACATAAACCCTAGTAGACCATCATGTCACATCAGCACATTTGTAGCATTTATTGTTCATTATTTATTCATCTGTAATCATTAATCAATTTAATGAAATATGTTTAAATCAAATCTTTTCTTTTGCTTATTAATTGTATTCTTTTCATAGTGTTCGTCATAATCATTATTATATTTGATATTAGTTATTAAAACAATTAAACAAGGTTAATGTTGATTCCGCAAACATTAACTTGATTCCCTATTAAACACCGATAATTCCTGATTGCGATCCTGGATTCACAGGTGGTATCAGAGCCTAGGGCTCATTGATTTAGATCTATTGATCTATCAGTGTTAATAGTGTTTATTGTTTTGCTTTGTTGGATTCTTTATGCCCAAGACACATATAACATTGATGTGGTTAGTATGTTATGATCCAAGTCGGTCATACCCAATAACAAGCTTAGCAAACACCACTAAATAATAAATTATATATCAGATGGAACAACTTATAGGATATTTGTTTTGTTCATGAGTATTATTTGTAATGTTAATTAAGTTGCTTAAATAACATCAAATAATAATAGAGTGTATGAGTTATATAATTAAAAGGTTAATTATATAACTTATTTAGTGACTAGTTACAATTAAATGGAAGAAAAAAAATTGGGGGGAAACCCCATTCGAACCATTTTCGGCCGCCCCCTTGTAAGGGGTTGGTTCATTTGTTTGTCTTGGAAGTAGACAATATTAACTAGTCCCACACTCAAGCTCTCTCTCTCTCTCTCTCTCTCTCTCTCTCTCTATCTTACATGCAAAAATCAAAATGCACAATTTTCTCTCTACTCTTGAAGAAGATCAAGGCTGAAAATCGGTTTTGGCAGCCCCTTTTTGTTCGATTTTTGGTGTTCAAATCCTAGCAACAAAGGTGTTTGCTTGAGGCTTGTGGATATGCAAGCTTGAGGACACCTTCCTTGGTGTTTTGGCCGATTCAAGAACCTCATCTCCTTCCTCTTTCTCTCGATTTTGGCAGCTCTTGAAAGGTAGTTTCATAGGTTTGTATATGGTTGTTATTTTATGCTTGGTAGCTAGTTCTTTCACATATATTTGATCCTATGTTCTTGGGTTTGTTGATGATAAGTAATATGCTTTAAATTTCAGTTCTTAAAACATATTATTAAGCTTTGATTCCGCTGTGTTTTCATGTTTAAGAGGTTAACAACTTTGATACTGTGTCCAACAAACCCAACATTGGTATCAGAGCCGGATATGTGGATAACTAGCTTCTAATGTCCTTGTAAATTGGTTTTATGGGACTTTAACAACCTAATAGGGGCTGTTTTGTGATGATATAATGAATCCCCAATCTTTTAAGGTTATATCTTACATGCTTATGATTAAACCTTGAAAGATAGCTGTCAAATGGTTGATTATATTTTGTTTCGACAAAAACCCAAAAATCTTGGTTTATGTTAGCCGAAAATTATGGGTTAAATGGGGATTTATTTTTGTTTTTTGGATGTTGAATATTTTGTTTAATATTGGTGCATAACCTAGCCTTGACCTTGTGTTGTTTTGGTTTTGGATGAATGTTTGTTTTGGTTGATTTCATTCATTATGGGTTGTATTATTTATTCTTTTGTGCTTGTATATGGTTGTAATTTATTTATTCATTCAATGGTGATGTAATAAATAGATTAGGTGTATTTTCTTGTATTAGAAAATTTGTATTAGGATATATATTTTATAAAAGAAGATGCACAAGTTGGAAGCACAAAAGAAAGGCACAAAGAAAAGGACTTGAAGCATTTGGATGCAACTTCAAGTGGGGGTCTTTGGAGATCCTATCTTATGTCTTGTTATTAACCCTTAGGAAAGATCAAATGACAACACTTGTGATGGCAAACAAGTGTAGTCATCTTAGTGGCTAAGATTATGCATTTGTGATTGTATGATTATGCTTGTTTGGTTGTTTGGTTTATGATGGTTGTTTGATATATGGATATGCAAGACAAACTAATTAACAAAGAAAACAAGCTGAAAATTTATGGTTCCTAATCATTAAGTGATTAATAAAAGGTTATTAAAATGATTAATGATTTCAATAAAAGGAGTTTTACTAAAATGAGAACCATAGGGTACCATGTAATTGAAAGCATGCGAATACAAGGTACATAGCATTTTCAAAACTAGAATTAATGAAAACTAAAACCCTTTGGAAACAAGTTTAACACAATCCTTTTACACAACACTCAAATCACTTGAGAACTATTTGTGGGATAAAGGTCACCTAACCACTTTTAGGGAACTTGTGTGTTTGAGGTGGGCTAATGTATATGTGGGATAAAGGTCACCTAATCACTTGTATGTGTAAACTCACACGTGTGTGTAAGTAGGACGACTTGAATTGGAAACCATGTGCATAGGGTCACCGAAGCATGGCGTACAATGGTGTTGATGGGATTTTACATGCCAACTAAACATAAGATGTTTAACCAATCCCATAAGGCTAGAAGTTGCAAAAGGTTGCAATTGTCAAGTGTTGACTACCTTGTTAATTTAAATAATGGGATAAAGGTCACCTAACCATCATTTAAATGTAACGTTGGATTCTAGGTTTTAATTATTAATTGTCTACGAGACATAAAACGGTGTTAATGATTAAAATTTAATATTTCAGAAATACTAATATGAACTTTGTTAATTAATGTAAAATGGCCGCAAACAATAATGCTACCACCCTGACCATCCATACCCTATCGCTGAGAACCATCTTAGAGAGGGATCGTCTTAACCATAATAACTTTATAGACTGGTTTCAAAACTTGAGAATTGTTCTCAAGCAAGAGAAAAAGGCCTATGTCCTTGACGATCCCATCCCTGACCAACCCGACCCCAATGATCTTGAGGCCTATAAAGATTGGCTTCAGTACACTGAGGATTCCATGCAGGTTTCCTGCCTCATGTTGGGAACTATGTTCATGAACTCCAAAAGGAATTGGAGCATCATGGGGCATATGACATGATTACCCAGTTGAAGGACATGTTCCTTCAACAAGCTAGGGTAGAGCGCTTCGAAACGGTTCGAGCGCTTTACGCGTGTCGCATGGAAGAAACACAATCGGTATCATCTTATGTACTCAAGATGAAAAGCCACGTTGATCGCCTCGAGAGGCTTAACTGCCCCGTCTCAAAGGAGTTGGCCACGGATTTGATCCTTAATGGCCTAACTAAAAGGTTTGAGACGTTCATAATGAATTACAATATGAACAGGTGGGACAAGAGCATGTGTGAGCTTCACGTAATGCTCAAAACAACCGAGGCAGGGATGGGTAGAAAGGTTCTACCTGTTCTGTCGATCAATGAGGGAGGCAATAAGAAAAGGCCATTCCCTGATCCCAAGGCAAATGTTGCCAAAGGAAACGGGTACATCAAAGGCAAAGGGAAAGGAAAGGCTAAAACGGAACCTCCAAAGCCTAAGCTTAAGAAGCCTAAGGTAACGGAGAACGATCCATGCTTTGAGTGTGGTGAGATAGGACATTGGAAAAGGAATTGTCCCTATCTCAAAGAGTTGAGAAACAAGAGGGTTGCTGGGCAAACCTCAGGTACAACTTTCATGATTCATATTGGTTTAAATGTTATTTCTTCAAACACATGGGTATTGGATACCGGATGTGGAACTCACATTTGCAATTTGTTGCTGGGGTTCAAAAGAAATAAGCACTTCAAGAAGGGAGACACAAGTCTTGTTGATACATATGTACCTAGATCCTGATATGAATGTAATATGTCTTGATTGTCTTACGCTTATGTAATGGTTGGGATATTAATGAAATGAGAATGTTTGATTGTGATTTATAATGTTTAATATTTCATTAATGAGTTGATATTGAATTGGTTATATAGGTTTGTGATTGTTTGAATTGATACACATAATGTTATATAAATGAATACATTCAAACTTAGCAATATGAAGTTATCATGCGAATGGCCCATGCGAATGGACCTACGCATGAACAACTTCAAGCGAATGACTCAGTCACACGACTGAACCAGGAGACTGGATCAGTCGTATGATTGTAACATGAGATTGGCTCAGTCGCACGACTAAACACTCATTCGTGCGAACGGATCAACCGCATGGCTCAATCGCACGACTGAACCATGCTGATGGTTCAGTCGGCCGAATGAGCAACCCTAACCTATAAATACCACCTAATTCGTGGAAAAACGTAAGGATTCATTCCAATTCGACTCCAGACGTACCCTAGCCGTCCAGAAACCTCCAAGTTCATACTCCAAGTTCATAGAACGTCGTAGATCGATTCCTAATCGATTCTTGACGTTAGATTCAATGCGTTATTGTTTCTACGTGCGTTCTCACTGAGTAGATCGCCAATCAAATAGGATTCCGCACTATTTGGTTTGGTTAGCACGTTAATGAGTTTGTGTTTCGTTCAAATACCAGATCCTAACAAGTGGTATCAGAGCTTTGGCTCTTGATTACGTGTGATTCAATCGGTTTGATACAAAGGTTGTGTTTTTTCACTAAAAACGCAATCTTTTGTGTCAATCGTTGTCTTGGACGTCCCGTGCTTATCAAGTTTTTGTTTCTCCGGCATAAGGCGATTAGGGTTGGTGAAAATTCGGGTTTTTACGGCCAAAACACGTTAAACCTAGAAATTTTCGAAATACAGCAGCTTCAGTCGCACGATTGACTCCATCGCACGACAGAACTTCATTCGCATCCCTCAGACGTACGATTGGACTCAGTCGTATCTTTATTCGTACGACTAAGCAGACCGTTAGCATTGTTCATCCGCATCAGTTTCATTCGCACGACTAGACCAATCGCTTAGTTCAGCCGCCGCACGATTGAACCAGTCGCATATTCATTCGCACGGGTAGCCCAATCGCACCACTCCATTCGGACAATTAAACAGGTTGTTTAAGAGACTTAAAGTTAATCAAGATGGAGGATCAGTTTTCAGCGTTTACAGCCGGGAAGGACTCACGTATTCAAAACTTACTGCTACTGGAGAGTGAGGTGGGGAATCACAATAAACCCCTGAAGCTTATAACATTAGATGAGTTTCCCCACGGGAAACAACGTTTTGAGATCTACTTAAATGGAGTAGATCCTAATATGTGGGAAGCTATTGAGACGGGGTTACAGTATGCCGGTAGAGGAGATGGGGGTGAAACTTACTTTAGGAGGTATGACTATGCACATAAAGTCAAATATAATGCTGAAAAGAGAGTAATGCATTGCTTACTCAGTTTATCCCTAAAGATATTTTTCATCAATTCTCTGAGAATGAGCAAGCCAAGAAGTTACGGGATGAGGTGGAGAAAAGATATGACGGGAATGCTTCATTGAAGGCCATTAAAGCTAAGGAGTTGAAGAAAGAATTTGACAACTTCTCGTCGATGGGAAATGAGAGTTTAGACGATGTCTTGATAGATTCTACCATTTGATGAGCGAGCTGCACACACACATGGTGTCACAACTACCATGGAAGATAAAGTGTTGAATTTTGTATACGGATTGCCAGAGAAATGGGCTTCTTTTGTGTCAAATCTGAGACAGAATGAAATGTTAGCAAAGTTGGACATCAATGATTTCATTCTAAAGCTACAAGAAGAAGCACTAAGAATGAAGTACCGAGCTCAGAAGTCTTCGTATACTCAGAATCCAGCTTTGTACAATGCCACTCCTCAAGTTAAGACGTCTGGAGCACCTTTTCAGACTGCCTTTGTGTCAAGCTCATCTGGTCCTTCACAAGCCTCTTCTTCAGGATCAGAAACGTCAGGGTCTTCTAGTACCCAATACATTGGATCTGAAGCAAATGCTACAAGAATGAAGACCGAGAATTTCGGAAACGTGACAGTAGAAGTAGCACGAGAGCACATGGATCTCTTAGCAGCAGTGGTCCGTTCCTATGATGGACTTGTTGCTGGGAAAATTGGAAACTGCCATCTGGCAGACGAGGACTACGAGCAGGTAGATGAGACAGAACTGGAGAGGATGGATATTATGTAGGCCTTGGCAAGTGCTGTCCGGAGAGCTAAGAAGTTGTGAAAAAGACCGGACAAAACTTGGTTGCTACTCAGGACACTACTTTTGGCTTTGACAAGAGCAAGGTGACCTGCTTCAACTGTTGAGAAAAGGGGCACTTTAAAAGAGAGTGTGTGAAGCCAAAGAAGACTGGAAACGGGAATCCATTATCGTCCTTCACTCGTCAGACAAGCAAGCTAGCAGTTCTACATCATCAAGCAAGGATCCAAAAGCCTTGTGACTGCTGATGATGATGAAGGACAAGACTGGAGTTTTCGGTTTGTCTCTCCGGGAGAATCCAATATTGCGAGTGTGGAAGACTTAGATGATGATTTCGCGAGTGAAGGAGATATTGAAGTAGAGCTAGCGATGTCTATCACTGAAGAGACTGCAACTAAGGTCAGCTACAAGCCTGAAGAAGGGACGTCTACAGCAAAGACAGAATCACCAAAACCAGAGACATCAGATGCTGCGTTGATGGCTGATTCATCAGAACCTCCTCAGGTAAGTACTATGACCAACTATTCAAAAATCATGCTTGTTCTGAATGTAATAAATTTAGAGAAAGCATAGATCTGAAATTTGCTAGGTTATTAGATCATAACGATAGCTTAGTAAAGGATTTGCAACTATGCACTGAGGCAAATAGAGTTTTAAAACAAAATGAGCATAGTTACAAAGAAAAGATAGACCTTTTGAATAAACAGCTTAGGGAAACAGAAGTAGTAGCCTTTAACCATGCTAATGACATTAGGTACTATCTTAACTTCCTAGAAGACACTAAGAAACACAAAGCAGTTTTAGAAGTAGAAGTCAATTCATTAAAGCAAAAACTACATAGTTGGACAAGTTCATCTCATATTGTCCAACACTTAGTGAGAGAGCATAACAATGGGGAGGGTTTGGGTTATAAAGTGGTTCCACCACCACCAAGACCTTGATGAAATCTAAGAGTAAACCATAAATAACAATCCCATCAAGGATCATGTGGTGTCTACTCCTCTTGTAAGTGATCCAGATTCCTCATGTTCTTCAATTGAATCTGGAACAAAACAAAAGGAGGCCACTTCAAAGGCTAAGGGTAAATGCCTTGTGTTAATCTGGAAAAAGAATTTGAAAAGGTTAATAAAAGTCAGGGTCAAACAAAGTCAAATCTGAACCTAAAAAGACTGTTAATGTTAACCTATCACGCGTCTCATGTCAAAGTCTAGTTAACCAAAATGGAAAGATGTTAAGAATGTTAAAAAAATTAAGTTTGTCAAACAAGAGAAAACATTAAAAGAAGTAGAGTCAAAGCCCAAACATAATGATGTCACTAGGGTGTCATACACATCTCCACATAAACAGTTTAATCATAAAGTTGATAGCAGGTCATGCTACAACTGTGGAGAGTGTGGACACATTGCTTCTTATTGTCCTTACTATCAGACACCTAGGAATAAAATTGAACTTTAGGATTCAAAACCTAGGTCTTCTAAGAGGAGTTCTTTGACTCCACCTAGAAGAACTAGTGAACCCAAAGTTCAACCCATTAGCCAGTCATCTGTTTATCACAAACAGGCCTTACACAAATCTGGCTTATGGAAAGAAAAGTCACCCTCTGTGTCTGATAATGATGACAAGAAGTCACCTGAGCTACCCTCACCTTCTAAGGGTCAATGGGTTGAATTCATGATGTGTGATGCCTCTGGGAAACCCAAGCCAGTAAAGGCTTGGGTTCCTAACCTAAACTAATGTTTTAAATTGAATGTGCAGGGTGTTCGCTACAGTGCTGAAACCAACACGTGGATTGTAGATAGCGGAGCATCCAGGCACATGACATGAAACAGGGCACTCTTATCAAACGTCAAACAAATAAAAGGAGGGCATGTTTCTTTTGCTGGTAACAAAGGAGGTTACATCACAGCTTAGGAGAGGTTGGAAATCAGAAAGTTAAGTTTGATAAAGTGAACTATGTTCAACAACTTCAAAACAACTTACTTTCTGTTTCCCAAATATGTGACAAAGTATTTAAGGTCATATTTGACAACAAGAAGTGTTATGTCCTAAAGAAAGACTATGTGATTCTGGAGGACCAAGTTTGATGACAGCTTCAAGATATAAAGACCTTTATGTTTTGGATCTCTCAACGGATTCTACAACGGATCATGAAGTTCAGTGCTTCTTATCAAAAGCTACTTAGAAGGACTCCATCTCCTGGCATAGGAGAATGGGACACATTAATCAACGGAAGATGAATCACTTGATCCAGAAGGATCTCGTGAGAGGAGTTAACGTAAAAATTTCCAACTTCCGGATTTCTGTGTAGCATGCAAGAAAGGCAAACAGACGAAGAAGTCTCATAATGAAAAGAAAGTACATTCTATCAAGCTTCCTCTTGAACTTCTTCACATGGATCTGTTTGGTCCAGTCAGTACAAAAAGCATTGCAGGTGACTTGTACTGTTATGTGGTTACTGATGACTACTCAAGATTCTCTTGGATAATGTTTTTGAACTCCAAATCATAAACATTTGAGTCATTCAAGGAATTAGTAACCACAATAGAATCTCTCTACAAGCTAAGGTAAGACATGTACGCTCAGACAACGGGACCGAGTTCAAGAATCAGTGGATGGAGGCTTACTACAAGGAAAATGGAAATGTTCATCAGTTCACTTCTGCCTACACGCCTCAGATGAATGGCATTGCTGAGAGAAAGAATCGCAGCTTGATAGAGACAGCACGGAGATTGCTAGCAGACTCGAAGCTGCCTATCTAATTCTAGAATGAGGCAGTGGCAAATGCATGTTACACATTAAATCGAGTTCCGGTAGTCAAGCGCCATGGCAAGACATGTTATGAGTTACTAAAACGACGTAAACCTAATCGGAGTATCTCGAACCATTCGGCGCGCCGTGCACACTTCTGAAGATGAATCAAGAAGGAAAATTCAGCGAGAAGGCTGATGAAGGTATCTTCCTAGGATACAACATACCGAACAAGAGAGTTTACAACAACTCAACGAGTTTAGTAGAAGTGTGACGTAATGTTGATGTTCAGAGATACACCACACCACCTACTGGAAAAGGACCCACTTATTTTTCGACTATGATGGTGCAAAGGTCATTGGCACCAAATGGGTCTTGAAATGCAAGAAGATGACCAAGGCGTCATTATCAGGAACAAGGCTCGACTGGTAGTTCAGGGATTTCGTCAAGTCGAGGGAATTGATTACAATGAAGTCTTTGCACCCGTGGTGAGGATGGAAGTCATCCACATCTTCTTTGCCTATGCATTGTATATGAAGATCAAAGTCTATCAATTAGATGTGAAGAGTGCATTCCTTCATGGTGAAATCCGAGAGACAGTTTATGTGACATTCGTCACCATCAGGTCCGTCAATTGACTCGAAATCGTTAATTCTTTTCACGCTTTTATTTTTGCGTAATTAATATATTTTCGAACTGAGTCTCGTCGTATTTACCTTCCTTGCCAACCTTAACAATATAGAACATTAATAATAAAAATTTCTTTTATTATTATTATTGCAAATAATATTAATATTATTATTATTATTATTATTATTATTATATTGTTATTATTATAAAAATTAAAGTCCAGGGTTTAAATGGTAATTTAATTAAACTTGAGGGAATAAATAATCTAAAGTTGAGGGGCTAGAGTGTAAAATAATTATTATATATAAAAAAAATATTGTTACGCGCAACCCTTAGTTGCCGTCTCCCTCACCGTGCAACCGTCGAGCCATCCGTCGATCGAACCACCGTTTCGCCGTCGTCGGTTGCCGCCGTCTCACCGATCAGCCTCTCTGCAGGTACCCGACTCGGTTAGACTTTGTTTTGTTTCGTTTCGTGTCGTTTGGGTCGAGTTATCGTCTTGGTTGTTTCGGGTTGATTCGTATGTATATATATGTACGTTTGCTCGTATGTAAATATATGTGTATGCATTCGTATGTAGTATGTAATATTGCGTGTATGCGTGCGTTGGTTCGGTATGTTGTATATGTATATATACGTGATGAGTGTATGTATATATCCTTTGCGTGTGTGTTAGTTTGTATGTATGTAAACCTATTTGCGTGATTTGTATGTATGTATATGTGTGTATGATTTGTATGTATGCATATATGTGTGTCTACAATTGTATACATGCATATATTGTGTCTGCCGTGTGTGTGTGCTTAGTGTGTGTTGTGAGTGTGTTTTTAGTGCAGTGTGTGTAGACATTACGAAGTGGATGGTGTGTGTTTTTTGGCAAGCATAGCAGCTATGGCTGCTGTGCATTTGCCTTGTGTTTATATATATAAATATATTATATATATATATATATATATATATATATATATATATATATATTATATATATATATATATGTGTGTGTGTGTGTTGTTTTGTAAATATATATGTATGCTAATGATATGTGTGTGTGAAAATTATGGTGTATGTGCTTGGTTTTGTTTTATATCTATTATTATGAATTGTTATTATATTGTTATTACTATTATATCGTTGTTATTATTATTATTATTAAAATTAACAATATTATTATTAGTATTATGAGTATTACTGTCAAGATTTTTTTAGTATTATTATTAGTATTATTATCGATATTATTATTATTACTACTACTAATACGACGTGTTTGATATAAAATGGTGTACATATTTCTTGTACGTACCACGCGTCCAACCCGAACCGACCCGAAACCGACCGAACGTACTCCTTTCCTCATCAAACGTGTTTTAAGTTCTAATTGTAATTAACTATAGGTGCTTGATCGATCGTTGCTCTCACTCGTTGAAGTCTTTTATTCATTTATTTTCATCTTATTTCAAGGTGAGTTCCGCGGCCCTGTTTTATTACAATTATTTACAAACATCAAGGGGGAAAAGTATGCTCAACCTTTTTTATACTGTGAACTTATTCAATTCTTTTGGGACTGTTGTGGTTATTATTTGTAAGTATTTATCTAGTGCATGCATGAGTTGTCTTTGTGGTTCTGTATTCACAACTATTTAACTCCGGTGTTGGAGCCGACGGATAGATATTAATAGTATTGGGCTGACACCCCCACCCTTATTTGTTAGTATACTAGTTGGGACTGACAATGGTCAGGAACGGGCCCTAGGGTGAATACGTTCCGACAAATTCTTTGTGTACGTCGTAGGTTTAGTTGTGATGCTCATGTGATATTACTTGCTTATAACTGCATGCACTCATGTCCTACCAAACTATTATACAACATCAAGTTTGTTTATTATTCAAACCTGCGAACTCACCAACAATATGTTGACCTTTTGAGCATCTTTTCAGGTAACAATTATTGATGATTGCTAGGAATGCTACCTTAGCGATGACCTTAGGCTTATATATATTTAAACTTTGGATGTCTTCGACAATTGCATTTGACATTTACTTGTTATACACATTTTGATCACTTGCTCCCAGGTTGTGGGACTTATACATATTTCGTTTGTATGACTGTGTTTGTTGTGGAAATTGACTAAATGCGACACAAGTCTCCATTTGTGTCGGGTGACGTCATGACACGTTGACTTTCATCATTAATGCATCTCTATTAACAAACAATGTGTTATGACGATCCCGTCCGTTACATCCTCGTGTTTCCGCTATAAGCGGGGGTGTGAGATTGGTATCAGAGCCATTGGTTATAGAGAATTAGGTGGATCACTCGACCTAGACTATAACCTAAGTACCTACATGTAGTATGCATAGTAGGGTTATGTGTGCAATAACATACATGTGAATGTTCTACATGTAGTATTCGCTATGCTTACATATCATGTCTTACAAGCTATCCTTGATATACTTATTTGAGAAAGTTCTGCGCATTGTATAATCTATTGATACCTTGAGAAAGCTTTAGGTAAGCGCATCCTCTTGTTATGTATTTGACATATACTCGGATTGGATTGAAAAGTGCTACTGTAAGAATTTTTCAAAGGATTTAGGTTGTAAGCCAGCCTTTATTCCGTACGTCTGCCGACGTCACATTGATATAGTCGCCCGTATTTGAAATTGTTGGGTTGTAAAGACGAACACGCTGGCTAATACAACACCAATAGACAAGAGACGAAACATACTCAGATCAGATAACTACTTCATCGGATTTTGGATTATTGTACACGGATTCCTTAGCTTGTTCCTTAATCAAGTGATTCTTTCTCAATCGACTCCTTCGTACAACTTCGATTAATTAACTTTTAGTTAGTAACCATATCTTTGATACTCCGATCATGGATAATACTCTGTACTTGATAAGATATGTTAACTCGAATAGGATGAGCTAGGGTGACCATGCAAAGCAAATTACCATTACGGGTGCACACGTAATTGCAATTTGCAGTGCATGTGAAGCCTGGCAAATCTTGTCATGAGGTAACGGTCATAGTTAGTACAAATATTCCATTCTATTCCTCAGGAAACTTGAGTTCCATTCCTTATAAGACTTTGTTAATAAGGAAACATCTATAAGCTTACTCTTATGTGAGCTCTAATCTAACTAGAGTCTACATGGGTATTCATATTGTGACACTAGTCGTATTCCCAAAGAGACATTGCTTCTTTTAACATTTCAGAAATGATGCAATTGACTGTTTATTTGGAACGTACATGGTCTTCGAAGTGTTGAAACATAGTAATGATACTCCCTTCACATGTACTATGAAGCATTGGTAGTTTGAGCGTTCTAGCATTATGCCTTGATGGAGAAATCAGATGTCACATGACCAGTTTAGCATTGTTCTCGGTATATCATGGATGTGGTGGGAACGCTGCGGGGAACCCTATATATAAGCATCACCGGTATACTAAGAATGTGCCTGAACTTGGCTATGTGATGATCTTGATTAATTGAAGTTAAAATGAAGTGGAAGTGATAAGATAATAGAATGGTTATACATACAAGGGATGCTTGACATGATAGTCAAAAGAGTATGTCAGGAAGAGGGAAATCGTACGTCTGACCTGTTGGATTGAGAGAAATGAGAACTATAATGGGTATCAACAATTATGCTGAAAACCAAAAGATGAAGTATATTGTTTACTCACTAATGGGTAAAGCACCGATATGTTAGAATGCCCAAGCTCAAGCCTAAGGTAGTGAGGCTGCGATAGCCATGACTTGAGATAAGTTTAAACTTTGGACTAAGGTAAGGTTTACTGCCTAATAAGTGAGATGCAAAGGTTAAGAGTTTGAATTCTGGAATCATGTAATAGCAGGGATGGGTCATGCTATTTATACTAACAAATTACAAGAGTTGGCAAAGCTAATGCCACGCATTATGACATCTAGATCAAAGAGGATTCAGATGTACATCTAAGGATTAGATATAAAAATTTATGGAAATGTAACCGTTATATTCTTGACTCACACTGGTGATGCGTTAAATCCATACACAGATTTTTGACTCACACTGGTGATGCGTTAGGCTATATTATTTCAACATTCCTCAGGAGATTTTTGAGCGGTCTATGGGTATTTAACAAGAAGAGACTATTCTAAGAGCTTTCAAAGAGATGCCAAGCCTCAGGTCAGTGCCATCGCACAGCAGAGAGGCGCAAACAACAATGAATTCTAGAATATTTAGGTTATGCTTATCCTCAGGTCAGTGCCATCGCACAGTAGAGAGGCACACAACCTATCTTCTTGTGAGAGCATTTTATTTTGCACGTAACGCATCAACAATATTAGTCATTAGCTTGATTGCTCTTAACATTTTTTTCAAGTGCTTTGCTCAAATTTTATGGTCATCTGCACACATTTGTGGCGTTTATTTTGCTCGTCACCCTTATCGGATTTGTGTTGATTGTCTTAACCAGAGATAAGATGGGAACCCACAGCAGGTTGAACAATTTAGTTTGAATTTGAGTCACCAATGAGGTCTACTCATCTGTTCTGTTGAATCTATCGACATATCATACAATGGACTAGCAACCTCTAGGTCTACTTTCTCTATATTACCTCAGTAGCAGACTAGTTTTACTATCATTTTTCCTTTAATTTTGCTTAGACTTCTCAGATTTATACTTAGGGTTTTGCATCTTAATCATTTAGGTGCTTTTGAGGTCTCAAACAATTTTTTCCCTGTGTACTATCATTTTCCATAAGCGTTGAATCAGAGTCACAGATTTGATTTCATTTCTTTTTAGCTAAGCTGCCCTCCTCCCTTGTTTTTTGAAGTAATTAAATATTATACAAATTAAATACTAAGCTAACCTATTCTCCCCCTAAAATTTTAAAACCGAAAATATTTTTGTGTTTTTGGATTTTAATAAACAGGAAAATAATATAAGACAAAAGAAAATAAAAAACATGTCAGACTATGCACTTTCTTCATCTAGAATCACATCACTTTTCTTTTTTACGCCCTTAACCTCTAAAAGATATAAAACCTCGGTTTACCAAATGCTTTTGTGTAGAGGTCGGCGCGTTGAAAATCCGTATTTATTTTAACAACATCGATTAATTGTTTTTCAAAACAGTCTCATATATAAGTGATATTTAATACCGATGTGTTTAGTTTTAGCAACAGAATATCAACAAAAATAGGAGTGATAGAGAATTGCAAAGCGCATTTGCTGTTGAATCCAAATGATCTGCGAACAGCAACTTGCAGCAGCAACGTATTCAGCTTCACAAGTTGACAGAGCAACCGATGTCTGCTTCTTACACTGCCATGTGACTAACCGTCTACCAAAGAATTGACATCCTGCAGAAGTTGACTTGTAATTCATCTTGCAACCTGCATAATCCGAGTCACTATACGCTGTAAGCTCAAAATCATTGTCATGAGGATACCAGAACCCGAGTGTTGGAGCACCCTTCAGATAGCGAAAAATCCGTTTCACACCAATGAGATGATTTACTTTTGGTTTTGCCTGATATCTTGAACAAAGACACGTGGCATACATGATATCAGGACGAGACACTGTGAGATACATAAGGGATCCAATCATTCCTCTATACATTGTAGCATCAACTAGATCACCATTTTCGTCGTCGGGTGCCACATCATGATTCGTGGCAAGTAGAGTTCCAGTAGCTGAAGGATGTCCCCTATATATTTAGTCTGATGTAGGAAGATTCCTTTTGGTGTCTGATCCACCTGTAGTCCTAGGAAGAACTTCATCTCCCCCATTGCACTCATCTCGAACTCTGCTTTCATTACAGATTCAAATTCTCTACATAATTCTTAATTCTTGGAACCAAAGATTATGTATCTACATATGTAAATCACCGTCTTTTTCTTTGATTAATAATGTAACAATCACTCCTCTGTGAAAATCGTGTTTCACAAGATGAGTCGAGAGCTTCTCATACCAGGCTTTAGGGGCTTGATGGAGCCCGTAGAGAGCCTTGTCCAGTTTGTAAACTATGTCCTGATGATAAGGATCCTCTAATCCTTCGGGTTGACTGACGTAGTCTGTTTCACGAATTTCCCCATGAAGGAATGCACTTTTGACATCTAGTTGATAAACTTTAGTCTTCATGTAAGATGCATAGGCTAGGAGATACCGATTGCTTCCATTCTAGCCATTGGTGCAAACACTTCATTGTAATCATTGCCTTTGACTTGTCTAAAACCTTGAACCACAAGTCGAGCCTGTTTCTGATTATAACCCCTTGGTCATCTTTCTTGCACTTCAAGACCCATTTAGTGCCGATTACCTTAGCACCTTTTGGTCTCTCCACCAGTGTCCATACTCCTAGCTTCTTGAATTGTAGGAGTTCTTCTTGCATGGCACTAACCCATGCCTCATCATTTAAGGCTTCACTTACATATTTGGCTCAAATTGAGACAAAAAATATCGATAAGCACTGTCGTGAAGATAGTCTTTTTCCATGACTGAGGCATAATCAGCTGAGTAAAGCTGATTTCGTGTCTGTACTCCCGATTGTACATCCCCTATGACGTTGTCCAGAGGATGATATACATTTATTCGAGATCCGAGAGTGGTAGGAATAATTACTTCCTGATCCAGATTTCGAATTCCCGGTTCAGTATCTGTAGCCATTGGAGTGTGAGGTTCCGAAGTGTCAGAGGCATCAACATCTGATGCATGTGTACTTTTTGTAGCTGGAACCTGTTCCTCCTGGTCCACCTGTTCAGTCTCCACTCTTCATCGTCAGAGGAGGAGTCGCTTACATCAAGTGCTCCCCCTAAATGACTAGAAGATTCACCTTGTGGAACTGATGTTGTCGAGTCTAGTGACGTGTGTGTTTAAGACATCGTACATCATTCTGGTCGATAACTCATCATTAGGAAGGGAGGGAAGGATGTTGAAGGACTTAAAGAATCCATCATAGTCGAAGAAGAATGAGGGTCCCTTTCCAGCAGGGGGTGGTGTATCTCTAAACATCAACGTTGTACCACACTTCTACCTGACCCGTTGAGTTGTTATAAACTCTCTTGTCTGGAATATTGTATCATAGAAAGATCCCTTATTTTGCTTTTCACTAAACTTCCCAGTCTGAGTTTTTCTTCAACAGCATGCACGGTGCGCCAAACGGTTCTAAATAGTCCAAGTTGGGTTTACATCGTTGGTGCAGCTCATAAGATGTTTCCCATGTCGTTTGACCACTAAGACACGATTGATGGTTGTAACAAGCATTGGCCACTGCCTCTTTCCAAAATTGGATAGGCAGTTTTGAGTCGGCTAGCATCGTTCTTGCTATCTCTATCAAGCTCCTATTCTTTCGTTCAGCAACTCCGTTCATTTGTGGAGTGTAGGCAGATGTGAACTGGTGTACAATTCCTTTCTCTTTGCAGAACACCTCCATCCACTGGTTCTTGAACTCCGTGCCATTGTCTGATCGAATCTGTCTCACTTTCAGCTTGTAGAGTGATTCCAATGTAGTTACCAGCTGTTTGAAAGATTCAAATGTCTCTGATTTGTATTTCAGAAACATCACCCAAGAGAATCTTGAGTAATCATCAGTGACTACATAACAGTAAATCACTAGCGATGCTTTTGTGCTTACGGGACCAAACAGATCCATGTGTAGAAGTTCGAGAGGCAGGTCAATGGAATTAACTTTCTTTGCCTTGTGAGACTTCTTGGTCTGTTTACCTTTCTTACATGCTACAAAAAATCCGGAAGTTGAAAATTCTTGACAGTTACTCCATTCACTAAATCATTCTGGATCAGATGATTCATCTTCCGTGGATTGATGTGTCCCATTCTCCTATGCCAGGAGATTGAGTCCTTCTCTGTTGCCTTTGACAAGAAGCATTGAACTTTATGATCAGTTGTGGAGGCTTGATAGATGCAAAACATACAAGTCGTTATATCTTGAAGGTGACATAAGAACTTTATCCTCCTCAATCACATAGTCCTTCTTCATTGTAGGATTCTGTGTGCCCAAGACACTTAGAATATTGATGTGGTTAGTACATTATGATCCAAGTCGGGTTATACCCAATAACAAGCTTAGCAAACACCAATTAATATTTAATTGATGATATGATCATGCAATTAAATATTTACACCAATTTAGAAAATGGGTTTTCTAAACAAGTTGCATATGAGATGGAACAATTTATTAGGATATTTTGTTCAATAATATTATTTGTAATGTTATATAAATAACTAGATAACATTACAAATTAATAATGGGAGTGTATAGATTATACAATTAAAAGGTTAGTTGTATAAATCTAGTAAGAGGACTAGTTAACATACATAATGTGTGATAAAATTTAAGAGGGAAACCTTGTTTTTTTAAACCTTGGCCGCCCCCCCTCTTAATTCTCATTGGACCTTGTGTCCTTGAAAACACACAAGTCTTGACTACTCTTGCACACCACTTACTCATCATTCAATACATGCAACAAGAAAGAAAACAAAACTTCTCTCTCTCTCTTTGTCTCTCGGCATAGGCAGCAGCATTTTGGAGTTTTGTTTTGGTTTTGGTTTGGTGTACTCTCCCTAGCAAGAGTGGTGTTTGCTTCACAAGCTTTGGGTATACAAGCTTGAGGGATCCTCTCCTTGGAGCCTTGGTCATTTTTGGAGCATCCAACATCTCCTTCTTGGTCGTTTTCTGCTGCTGAAAGAGGTAGTAATCAAAGCTCATTGTGGCTGTGATTTTATGTAAATATACATATGTTCATAGCTTGTTTATTCACATATATTATGGTCCTTTGATTATGGGTTTGTTTTATACATATAAATGTCATCATAAGGACATGATTTTCAGCTTATAAACAAAGTTATAATGTTAATCTTCCGCTGCGTTTTTGTGTAAGTTTAAATGGTTAAACTAGGTTTGGTGTTCTAACAAACCCATCAATGGCATCAAGAGCCGGTTATGTGGATAACTTGCTTGTTCTTGTTCTTTAAAATCGGTTTTAAAAGATTATAATCAACCTATTAGAGGCTGATTTTTTGGCTGATTTAGTAAACCCCAAGTCTCTCATAGTTATATCTTCATGCTTATGATTAAACTTTGAAAGATAGGAATGTCAATTGGTTGATATATTGGATGTTGTTGTTGGACAAACAAACCCTAATTTTTCAGTTTATGTTGGCTGAAAATTTGGGTTTGATGGGGTTTTTCTAGTTTGTTGAATGATGTTTATGATTGTTCTCTTGATAGTGCATAACCTAGCTTTTAGCCTTGTGTTGTTTGGATGATTGGAATGGTTTTTTATTCATTCAATTGAGTTGTAATATTTATGTTTATTATTTGGGTTGTAATTATTTATTCATTTGGTTATGTAATTAATAGATTAGGTGCATTTCTTTTATTAGAAAAATGTATTAGGATACATTTTTGTAAAAGGAAGATGCACAAGATCAAGACCCAAAGATGGACATCAAAGACATGGAACTTGAAGCATATGGATGCAAGTTCAAGTGGGGTCTATGATGACCTCAATTTTGCGTTGATTTCAACCCTTAGGAAAGACCAAATGACCACACTTGTGATGGCAAACAAGTGTGGTCACAATAGTAGCTAAGGTTATGCACATTTGGTTGTTTATGCTTATGCTTGTTTGAATGTTTGTTATTTGATTGTATGGTTGAAATTTTGACATGCATTACAAACTAATTAACAAACTTAACAAGTTATAAAAATGATGGTTTTTAATCATTAAATGTAATAAAAGGTTATTAAAATGATTTAATGATTTTAAAGATTAAAATAGGTTTTAATCAAAGGACCATAGGGTACCTTGTATTTGAAAGCATGCAAATACAAGTACATAGAGTTTTCTAACTTGTATTATGAAATCTCTAAACATTTGGCAACAAGTTTAACACCGTCCTTTTGCGCAACACTTGAGTCATTTGGAAACTCTTAATGGGATAAAGGTCACCTAACCATTTAGAGGGAACTTGTGACTCAAGGTGGGGATACCACATTGGTGGGATAAAGGTCACCTAACCACTTATGTGGGTAAACTCACACGTGTCTGCAAGTAGGATAACTTGATTTGCAAACCATGTTAAATGGATCACCTAAATATGGTTTCCAAATGGTGTTGATGGGATTAACATGCGGACTTTACATATGATGTTTAAAGTCGATCCCATACCTCTAGAAGTTGCAAATGGTTGCAACCGTCAATCGTTGACCACCTTATTAATTTAAAGCGTGTGGATAAAGGTCACCTAACCACAATTTAAATGTAATGTTGGGTTCTAGATTTTAATATAAAAATGACTTTAAAAGGCATTAATTATTAAAAATAGCAATATCGAAAATACTAAAATAGATCTTTGTTAAATTTTGTAGATGGCCACCAACAATGAAATGAAAATCACGATAACTCATCCGCGTCCAACCAATCATTACGAGCGATCCTCCAAAAGGAACGTCTAAATCATAACAACTTATTGATTGGTATCGAAACTTGAGAATCGTTCTCAAGCAAGAGAGAAGATCATATGTTTTAGACGACCCTATCCCCGATCAACCTACTGAGGATGATGAGGAGGCCTACAACGATTGGCTCAAGTACACTGAGGACTCTGTCCAAGTGTCTTGTCTCATGCTAGCGAGCATGACTCCGGATCTCCAAAAGGAGTATGAACATCACGGAGCTTATGACATGATAACCCAGCTGAAGGAAACGTTCCAACAGCAAGCAAGGGTTGAGCGCTTCGAAACTGTTCGAGCACTCCATGCATGTCGTATGGACGACAACCAATCTGTTTCATCTTATGTACTTAAGATGAAAAGTCATATTGACTGCCTTGAGAGGCTTAATTGTCCCGTCTTGAAGGAGTTGGCCACGGATTTGATCCTTAATGGGCCTTACCAAGAAGTTCGAGACATTTATGTTGAATTACAACATGAATGCATGGGACAAGAGCATTGATGAGCTTCACTCAATGCTTAAAACGGCCGAGGCGGCCATGGGTAAAAGGGTTTTACCCGTTCTCACCATCAATGAAGGTGGGAACAAGAAAAGGCCTCATCCCGCACCCAAGGCAAAGGTTGCCAAGGTAAAGGACCCGTATGGGGAAAAGGGAAAGGGGTGGCAAGGGTGCCACCCAAACCACAAGAGAAGAAGCAAAAGGTTGCTACTAATGACCCATGCTTCAAGTGTGGGGAGATTGGACATTGGGCAAGAAATTGTCCTGTCCATCTCCAAGAGTTGAAAGCAAGAGGGATGCCGGGCAGACCTCAGGTACAATATACATGATTCATATTGATCTTAATGTTACATCTTCTAACACATGGGTATTGGATACCGGATGTGGAACTCATATTTGCAATTTGTTGCAGGGGTTCACAAGAAGTAGGGACTTCAATCAAGGGGATGTTAGTCTCTTCATGGGCAATGGAACCAAAGTCCAAGTTGAAGCTCGTGGGGACTACATCCTAAAACTTCCAAGTGGCTTGGATGTTATTTTGAAGAATGTTTTGTATGCTCCTAGTCTGACTAGGAACATTATTTATGTATCCCAATTAAGACTTTATGATTATGTATTATCTTTTGTTGAAAATGATATTCGTGTTTTTCTTAAATGATATGTTCTATTTTAAAGCTATACCCATTAATGGTATTTATGAATTGGTTCATGAAATACTTTAAATAGTTCATTTTACCAAACTAGCACCAAGAAACTCAAGTTGGATTTGAGTGATACCTATCTTTGGCATTGTCGTCTTGGTCATATAAACAAGAAAGTATACAAACACTTCAAAAGAATGGTCTTTTAAAAACAAATGAATGTGATTCATTTGATGTATGTGAATCTTGTTTACAAGGTAAAATGACTAAGGCACCCTTTAGTGGAACTAACGAAAGGGCAAAAGATTTATTAAGAATCATACATTCGGATGTATGTGGTCCTTTTAAGCCAATGACTAGGAATGGTGAAAGATACTTCATTACCTTTACCGACGATTATAGTCGCTATGGGTATGTGTACTTATTAAGGCACAAAGATGAAGCTTTTGAAATGTTCAAAATCTTCAAGAATGAAGTGGAAAATCAACTCAACAAGTCAATTAAAGTTCTCCGTACCGATAGAGGAGGTGAATACCTAAGTGATGCTTTTCAAGATCATCTTAGGAGTTGTGGGATTGTCTCACAACTCACTCCACCTGGAACACCACAACACAATGGTGTGTCTGAGAGGAGGAATCGAACCTTATTGGATATGGTCCGATCTATGATGGCTAGAAGCACATTACCTCTATCATTTTAGGGTTTCGCTTTGCTCTCCGCGGCCGTATTTTAAATATGGCCCCAACCAAAAGGGTGGAAAGGACACCTTTTGAGATATGGCATGGAAGAGTTCCATCCCTATCATACTTAAGGGTCTGGGGTTGTGAGGCTTATGTTAAGACTCCCACCCCAAACAAATTGGAAGTCCGATCCACCAAGTGTATCTTTATTGGATATCCTAGAGATTCTATGGGATATTATTTCTATGATCCACTGGAACAAAAGGTGTTTGTTGCAAGAAAGGGTGAGTTCTTAGAAGCAAAGTTCCTTATGGAAGGAACTAGCAGTAAACAGTGGATCTTGAGGAGGATCAAGAACCACAACGTGATGCACGTTTGGTTGAAACTAGCACTCAACATGAGGATGTTGAGGATGATCAAATGGTTGATCAATACACCAAAACGTTCGCAGAAGTGGTAGAACTAGTAATCCACCTGAAAGATACGGATTTTTCATGGATGGATGCTATGTGGTAGATTCAGATGAACCAACCACATACCATGATGCAGTGTCCAATTTGGATTGTGACAAATGGCTTGAGGCCATGAACGTTGAGATGCAATCCCTGTATGACAATCAAGTTTGGGAATTGTTGTACCACCTCTTAATTCCAAGGTAGTTGGAAGTAAGTGGGTTTTCAAGAAGAAAACCGATATGCATGGAAACTTGGATACGTATAAAGCTAGACTTGTAGCAAAGGGTTTCACTCAAACTCAAGGGGTTGATTATGATGAAACCTTCTCACCTGTTGCGATGCTAAAGTCTATAAGGATATTGTTTGCCATAGCTGCTCATTATGATTATGAGATTTGGCAAATGGATGTCAAAACGGCTTTCCTAAATGGATATCTTGAGGAAGATGTCTATATGGTTCACCTGAAGGTTTTGTCGATCCAAAACATCCTAATTAAGTATGCATGTTAAAGAAATCAATCTATGGATTGAAACAAGCATCTAGAAGCTGGAATCATCGTTTTGATGAGGAGGTAAAGAAATTTGGCTTCATTAAAAACGCTGATGAGGCTTGTGTGTATAAGAAGGCTAGTGGGAGCACAATAACTTTCCTAGTATTGTATGTTGATGACATACTACTATTGGAAATGACATTCCAACCTTGGAAGGTGTAAAAACCTGGCTTGGAAGTTGTTTTTCCATCAAGGATCTTGGTGAAGCCGCCTATATTCTGGGAATAAAGATCTATAGGGATAGATCAAGGGGGTTGATGGTTTGAATCAAAGTGCATACATTGATAAGATCTTGAAAAGGTTCAAGATGGAGAACTCTAAGAAAGGTACCGTACCTATTCAAAGAGGGAACGATATTGAGTACGACTCAATGTCCTAGCTCAAGGGATGAGCAAGATAAAATGAAGGCAATCCCATACGCATCTGCTTGGATCCATCATGTATGCAATGATATGCACTCGACCGGACGTGTCATGCGCCTTAAGCATGACAAGTCGTTACCAGCAAAATCCTGGAAACAGTCATTGGATGGCTGTTAAGAACATACTTAAGTACCTAAGGAGGACAAGAGATATGTTCCTAATCTATGGATCTGGTGATGAGGAACTCGTTGTAAAAGGTTACACGGATGCGAGTTTCCAAACCGATCGTGATGATTCTCGGTCACAATCGGGATATATTTTCATTCTGAATGGAGGAGCGGTCTCTTGGAAGAGCTCCAAACAGGATGTGGTGGCTCTATCAACTACAGAATCAGAATATGTCGCCGCCTCATTGGCAGCTCAAGAAGCTGCTGTTTGTTGAAGAAATTCATTGCCGATCTAGGGGTTGTCCCTTCCATTCAGGAACCCCTAGAGATCTTTTGTGATAACGAAGGTGCGATTGCTCAAATCAAGGAACCTCGTGCTCATCAAAAGACTAGGCACATTGAGCGAAGATTCAACTACGTACGAGATGAAGTTGAAAAGGGAAAGATATGTATTCGCAAAGTTCACACGGATCAAAACATTGCGGATCCTCTCACGAACCTCCTTGAAAAGGCAAAGCATGAAGGTCATACTTGTTCCATGGGACTTGATATTCTAGTGATTGGATTTGATCTGTAAACTTTGTATTTGGATATGTGGAACTCTTTATTATTTAATAAAATTATTTGGTTATAATGTTTCAATTAATGTTCCAATTTAGCATGTTTAATCCATGAGTAAATTGTTTACTCTAAATGTCCGTAGTCGTTCATACTTGTGGGAACAAGTGTGAGGGTAAGATTATTATGAACTTGGATTGGTTGGTATTCATAAGGATGAATATAGAGCAATGGGTTGCTACCAAGGTTCATAGATATTTGTGGGATACAAATATTGGACTAACCCGCATCTCAAATTTTACTACATGGAATCTTATTGATTGATCATAAGTAAATTGAGTAAAGGCGAATATCTTTTGGTTCCTCCGACCTGTGATACATATTGGGTTTTGATATATCACCAAGTATTATACCTTGAGCTTATTCTTCACTGTCCTGAAATAGTGGACAGCACATAAGGGTATGTTCAGGCATGACACGAGGTGTTTGTGAGAAACGTATGTAGTCAAGATGGAATTTGTTCCTCTTATTCGTTGAGAGTTAGATGTCTAAGGCCTGATTAAGTTAAATCAACAAGGAATGATCATTCTGTGTCCTCGGATTTAACATGACATCTGTAACAAAAGGATAGATGATTGATTCACCTAAATCATTTCAAGTAGGGTACTTGAAAGGGATGATGTTATTGAATGGCAATAAGTCATGCGTATTAAGGGTAGTAAACCGTTGTTAGGCGGTATTTTACTGCTTGCATCAATCTTCTATGAATCTTGGGCAAGTGGGAGATTGTAGGATTCTGTGTGCCCAAGACACTTAGAATATTGATGTGGTTAGTACGTTATGATCCAAGTCGGGTTATACCCAATAACAAGCTTAGCAAACACAATTAATATTTAATTGATGATATGATCATGCAATTAAATATTTACACCAATTTAGAAAATGGGTTTTCTAAACAAGTTGCATATGAGATGGAACAATTTATTAGGATATTTTGTTCAATAATATTATTTTTAATGTTATTTAAATAAGTTAGATAACATTACAAATTATTAACGGGAGTGTATAGATTATACAATTAAAAGGTTAGTTGTGTATATATCTAGTAAGAGGACTAGTTAACATACATAATGTTTAAATAAAATTTAAGAGGGAAACCTTGTTTTTTTAAACCTTGGCCGCCCCCCCCTCTTAATTCTCATTGGACCTTGTGTCCTTGAAACACACAAGTCTTGACTACTCTTGCACACCACTTACTCATCATTCAATACATGCAACCAAGAAAGAAAACAAAACTTCTCTCTCTCTCTTTGTCTCCCGGCATAGGCAGCAGCGTTTTGGAGTTTTGTTTTTGGTTTTTGGTGTACTCTCCCTAGCAAGAGTGGTGTTTGCTTCAAAAGCTTTGGGTATACAAGCTTGAGGGATCCTCTCCTTGGAGCCTTGGTCATTTTTGGAGCATCCAACATCTCCTTCTTGGTCATTTTCTTGCTGCTGAAAGAGGTAGTAATCACAGCTCATTGTGGCTGTGATTTTATGTAAATATACATATGTTCATAGCTTGTTTATTCACATATTATGATCCTTTGATTATGGGTTTGTTTTATACATATAAATGTCATCATAAGGACATGATTTTCAGCTTATAAACAAAGTTATAATGCTAATCTTCCGCTGCGTTTTTGTGTAAGTTTAAATGGTTAAACTACGGTTTTGGTGTTCTAACAAACCCATCATTCATGATGTAGCACTTCTTGTTGTCAAATACAACCTTAAATCCCTTATCACATATCTGGGAGACTGAAAGCAAGTTGTTCTGTAGTTGTTGAACGTAGTTGACCTTATCAAACTTCCCTTTCTCGTTTCCCACTTCGCCTTGTGCTGTGATGTATCCTCCTTTGTTCCCAACAAATGAAACATGTCCCCCTTTAATTTGTCTGAAATTGAAAAGGAGAAATGAATTCCCTGTCATGTGCCTGGATGCCCCACTATCAATAATCTAGGTATTTGTGATAGCACTATACCGGACACCCTGCACATACAAAGGAAATGATTAGTTTAGGTTAGGGACCCAAGCTTTAACTGGCTTGGGTGACCCGGAGGAATCACACATCATAAACTCAACCCATTGTCCTTTAGAGGATGAGGGCATATCTTTCTTCTTATAGTTCTCACTATCAGACTCTATACTTGATTTTTCTTTCCATAAGCCAGTCTTGTGTAAGGCCTGTTTGTGGTAAACAGACACCTGACTTATGGTTTTAACTTTAGGTTCACTAACACTCTTAGGTGGAGTGTTAGATCTTGTTTTAGAAGAACTTGGTTTAGCATCAAAAAGTTCAATTTTCTTTTTGGGCGTCTGACAATAAGGACAATTAGGAGAAATATGTCCTCGCTTTCCACAATTGTAGCAAGATCTCCCTTCTACAGATTGAGGAACACTTTTGTGTGATGTTGAGTTTAGTGAAGGTGTGAGGTGTTTCTAATTTGGTTTTGTCATTGCTCTTTTAGATGTTTCATCCTTATTAAGAAACTGAATTGTTTTAACATTTTAACATCTTTAACTTGCACTTTGGTTGGACTTTGATGATTAATACGTTTGTGGTTAACTGGTTTAGTCAGTTTGTGTTCTGAAATGGACGTTGGTGAACCTGACCTTACATTAACCCTTTTGAATGCATCATCCAAATTCTCAACTGGCATTTTGCCTTTTGCTTTCAAAGTAGCCTCCTTCTGTTTAGTGTCAGATTTCACAGTCTTACTTGTGGAATCAGGATCACTAACTAGAGGAGTAGACACCACATGATCCTTAATTGGGTTGTTATTAACAGGTCTACATTTTGTATTCAAAAGGATCTCATGTGGTGGTGGCACAACTTTGTATCCCAAACCTTCCCCATTGTTTCGTTCTTTTCAATGCTGAGCTTACCATTTGTGACCTTGTCCCTTCCAGAAATGTAACCACCTTCATCTCCTCCAAAAGCAACTGGTCCTCCATCAATTCTCTCAAAGTTATGGAGTAGTGACCTATTGCCTGTCATGTGCCTGGAACAACCACTATCAATTATCCAGACATTCCTGTTTGTCTTGAGTTGTTCCTGCACAAAGAAAATGATTAGTTACATTTGGAAAACCAAGCCTTACTTGTCTTGGGCTCACTAAGTATAATAGAAGGTAATGCAACAGTAATAGATCCTATGGTTGTGCTAGAGGGATCTTTAGCTGTTGTTGATGGAGAAACTTCAGTCACTTGGTTTTTCTTAGACTTCCACACCACCTTTGGATTCTTGGACTTGACCTTCAAAACCTTGGAAGCTTTTGGGACTTCACAAGTTTTGATGACTGAACCTTCGGAAGATTCTGCAGTCAGTGCAGCAGACTTCAGTGCTTCGGAATAATTCCTTTCTTCCGAGACCAATTTTTCTTCCGAAGGTAATTTTCCATTTACCTTCTTCTTTGATTTGGAGCTTCCGAAGGAAACAAATTTTCATTCCGAAGCTTGAATCTTCTTGAAACTCTTTGAAGTCTTTGTATTGGTCATATGGAAAGTACTTTTAGGATTATATGGACAATCCTTAGTAATGTGAGAGGTACTTTCACACATGACACACAACATTTTCTTCTTCATAAGAGTCTCCTTATGAGAGCAAGACAATCTTTGGTCACATCCCTTCTCCACCTTCATCTTTGTAGATGCTGAGACAGTTCTTTTAGGCTGTGAACTGTTCTTGGAGTTTGATGGTCCAGGCTGTGCAGCAGTGGTACACAGTAGATCAGTCTTCTTCTTAGTACTGAGATGATTTGAACAAGAACCAGAACTCTTAGCTGAGGAGTTTTGGTTGATGTCTTCAGTCTTTACTACTTCAAACCCTGCAGAGATAAAAACATATTTCTGGTTAGAGTCAAAAGTAGCCTTGATCTCTTGAGCCTTCTTTACCTTTCTTTTGCTTTTCCTGATCAAGTTCTTTCTCTTTGACTTGGTCATCACAGTAGTCTTCTTCTCCTTAGAAGGATAGTGGCCCTTAGTAGAATCCTCCTTTTCACTCTTCTCAAAGGAATCTTCACTATCTCTTCTTCATCCTCTTCACTTATAGGATCTATGAGAGGAAGCTCATCTTCACAAGTTCCACACCTAGAAGATCTTAAAGACAAGATTGTGTGTGGAGGAGCTATCTCATTTGATCCCAGTCCCTGTCTATTTTGATAACACACTTTGTTGTGCAGGGATGAGGATATCATGTTCTTGAAGATCTCTTCTTCAAGAACACTCTTTTCTGCCCTGGCTTTGCTGATGACAAGCTCAGCCTGGCACTCAGTCAGCTTGGTTATGAGATATTGGATTTGAGTCCTAAAATCTGTATGTTCATGTTTTAGTACTGAAATGGTTTTCTCTAAGTCCTCTATCTTTAGCTTATAATCATTTTCAGACTTTCTAAAATCAGATTTTAAAATGTTTAAGGACTCAAGATCAGATTTCATCTCCAAGTTATAGGACCTATATATGTTAACTTTAGAAATGCATTCAGGAGTACAGAGATGTTCCAATACCTTGGCTTCATTATGATCTGCCATTAGTGCTTGGTTTGGAGAAGCATTTTCCACCTGAAAGCTCCAGTCAAAGCCTCCTTCTAAAACAGCAACAGCAGCTTGTTGCTTTGGCTTCTCATTCTGAGGGGCTTTGTCAGTGTAGTTTGGTCTGGTTTGTGCTTGGCCACCATTTTTTTAGGTGCCTTACACTCTCTAGCAAAGTGGCCCATCAAGTTACAGTTGTAACACTTGACTTTGCTTTTATCCAAGCCAAACTTTCCACTGGTTGCATTGCTTGGAAACCTCCTTCCTGTTCTCTTGTAAAACTTCTTGGCTCTATGAGTGAGAAGAGCTATCTGCTGAACTATTTCCATATACTCCAGGTCATCTGGATGGATACAATCCAGGTCTTCAAGAGTGAAAAGAGAGTTACCACAACACTCATCAGAAGACGCAAAAGCTTGAGAAGAGCTTGTCTCTTAGAATGGGCTTCCTTGAGTGTAGTTCTCCCTGGGTGTCTCTGGGAAGGTGATGAAAGGACCCTGTGGTGAGTTGTCAGGGTAGCATATGAGATGATGTTAGGGTTCTATGCTATCCCTTTCAACCACATGCAGGGCTGAACCATTTGATTGTTGGAGTTGCCAGATGAACCTTGCATGTTCATCTCCATTTGGTAGCCACTGAGAATCCCATATAACTCTGTCAGGGTAAGAGTTTTGAGATTTTCAGTCCTCTTGATCACCACCCAATAGTGTGTCTATTGCCTAGGAAGTGAGGACATGAAGTTCCTTACAATGTCTCTATTTTCAATAGGAACTCCTCCATCCACAGGGTATCCACTATCTCAACATACCTGAAGTATTGCTGAGTCATGTTTCACCTATTTTGAAGGTGAATTTTTCAAACTACTGCTTCAGGAGATCCTTCTTGTTCTCCTTGCTTCAGAGGAGCCTTCATACATCAGTTTTAGTGCATCCCACAGCTGTTTAGCTATTTTGCACTTCTTGAAACCTCTGTACACAGAGTTTGGAAGGGCAGTTTGAAGAGCAGTCATGGCCTTTCTATCAATCTCTACTCTCTTCCTATCTTCATCAGAGTAGTTGGCCACATCTTTGGGGATCAATACCAACACCAGTAGCGGAAGGAGTGCTGGGTATGAAAGTTCCATTTTCAACAGATTCTCACATTCTTGAGTCTAGAGACCTGATGAAACCTTCCATTCTCATACACCAGGTATCAAAGTCATCAAGAGTGATCAGTGGGGACTTGTTCATGGTTCCAGTCTCCATATTAGTCTTTGAAATGGATGCCATTTTAAAAGTTTAGTATTTGTGTGTGTGAGGGATCTTAAGATGGTGAAATCTTATATCAAGAGCCTGAAATGCTCTGATACCAATTGCAGGACTGGTTAAGGGCTTAACAATTACAACACAACAACACAAGGAGGAGATTAACTAAACATGATCAAACAGTAAACTGGATTAACCAAGATAATGTTACAAAGAACACAAGTAATGATAAAGAGACAGAACAAGTGATTTGGGTTTCAAGGAGGCAGTATATTGCTTTCTCAAGTTCTATTACAAGTGTTACAAAGCATAAAGAAAGATACTAGAACTTGGAATACTTATACTACAACCTACAGCCGGTTATACTTTGAAAGCCAGCTGAATACAATTGACTAGACACAAACAAAATCAATTATAGAATCAAAAGGCATATCTGCCTTTTGACCTTGTGACTATGACATGCCATAGCTCACATCCTTATCTATTACAAAAAGGATAAAGTACATAAAGTAGAAAGTTACAGACTCAAGACCTCAATGTATAGTTACCAAAAGCATGGACCTTTTCACCAACTCATGTCAGTTGGTGACTTTACAGAGATGCAGCGGAAAGGTGTTCAGCTTTATGGAACAGTACATCAGATAAAGCATGTTACTAAAAGTCTTCGGAAGAAATCTTTCTTCATAGGATGAAGCTTCAGAAGACTTTGTCCTGAGGCTTTGGAAGACTTCATATTTGGCTTCGGAAGATATTGGTCTTGGCTTCGGAAGATTTTACACTTAGAATATTTCTAGTGCATGGTGTAAAACTTCCGAAGCAATTCTTCTTCAGTACTTAGTGCATTACTTGCAGAGAGACATTGGATGTTTTGGTTTGCATCAGACTTAAAGGAATCCTTACAGTTATTAAAGTTTAGCAAAATTTACAGTTTAGTCCTCCAAGTTTCCAAAATTTACAATTTCTACCCCAAAGTTTGATTTCTTGCATTTAATGACTTTTATGGTCAAATATTAGGTTCTCAAAGTTAAGTAACTTATTTTGAGTAAGTTTACATCAAGTTTTCAGATTTTAGGTCGGGTTTCATATTTTTATGTCTTACGTTGCCGGTTATGGTAAAACCAAAGGTTTTTAACGGTTAAGTGTTGATTTCCATATTTTTAGTCCTAGATCTTTTAAATATTATTTTAATGACATTTTTATAAGTTTCTAATCTGTTAAAAATGTATTTCAAGCTTCTTGTACTTGAAAACCTCATTTTTATGTTAAACCCATTAAAACGCGTTTTTTACCCGTAAAGGATCGTTTAAAAGCTTGTTTGACAAATTTTTAACATCTTTAAAAATCCTATGACACTTTCTTACTGGAATAACATGGTTTCCATGGGTTTTTATTTTTATACCATTAATTTTAAGATTTTCCTCAAAACGTCACCCGGTTAATACCCGATTTTAGTTAAAAATCCCTTTTTAACATTGTCTCTTTTTGACCATTTAATCAACAAATCTGGTCCAAACACTTTTATTAATTCTTTTTAGAACCTGGAATACTTTTAATATGTTTAAGTCCATGTTTTCATATATTTAAGTCGTTTTACCACTTTTCGCGTCCCCGAATATGTCCAAATTGCTTACAAGTCTATGACTTTATTATTTTCAGCCATTAACATCTCATCATACACTCAATATCATCCATAACCTACTGAAATAACATGTCTAACTCATGGGTTCAACATCCAACTTATGAACAAGATGGAAACTTAGAGATTAGACCATTTTCATCATTACACATGTGTAAAACGTTATAACTTATGATTATACATTACCCAAACCTATTGTAACTTTAAAATTAGGTTATTAGAATGTTAGAAAACTGATATTAAGCAGGTTACATGCTTAGCTTCCGAAGATTACAAGTTGTGCAAGTTGGATGGTGTAATAACACCCAAAAAGAGTGTTTTCTAGGTGTAAATCGGGTTACACCTATAGAATGAGTTATGTAACAAGTGTGATACCTTCAAGAACGTTGACAGCTCCTCAAAAACAAGATGATAGCAGTAGACTTCTGTTATAACAAAGAGAGTAAGGTTTTTGGTGGATAAATGAAGGAATAAGACATAATGTACATGGTTCGGGTAAGATGAAGCTTACTCTTTGTATGTTTCACGGTTTGGAGAATGTAGAGAGACAAGAATGATCTGGAAAGCTTCAAACAAGGGCTGGAGTATCTCGAACAAGGCTGGAGAAGGCTGAACTTGCAAGATCCGAGCACTAAAGGCTCTCAAAATGCCACTTTCTTGCTTGCTTGGACTCGACCGATGGTGGAGTATTGATCTTCTTCGAGAATCCTTACTAAAATGAAGAGAGAAGGCAGAAACACTTGGGAGAGTTTGGCTAGAGTTCGAATGAGGGAGAGAGAGAGAGTGAAGGATTTGAAAATAGTTGCATGCAAATAAGGTGTGGAAGAGTGTGGAGGTGGTATTGTGGAGTTCAAGGGAGGGAGTGGGTTGGTGGGTTAGGGGCGGCCGATTTGGAGTCTTGTGTAGGAGTTTTTAAATTTAAATTTTAATCAAAATTGTTATTATGTGGTGTTATTTTGTAGTATAGTGTAGAATATTGGGTGGTTTAATTTAGTTAGTTGATGTCTCTTGTGCATGATCATACATGCATAAACCAAAATTTAAGTGTGTATGCACACATTTTAATTGTTTCAACTATGATTTAAATTTTGCAAGGGTGACTAATTAACTTACCCAGATCACTAAGTTTCCTTAAGCTAAAACTTGAACTAGATAAAATATCACAAAAAGGCACATGAAATAACAAAAATGATAATACAATCAACAATAATATTAATGCTAATAATAATTATAGGCAATGATATTAACATTCTATTAATTGAATGGGTAATGATGCAGGTTGATAAGGTTAGAATTATGACTTAGAGGTCGGTTGTCACATTCTCCCACTGTTTAGGAAATTTCGTCCTGAAATTTTAGCTTCGTTTAGATTCGGAACGGGTGGGTTTGAAGAGGTGCGGATAACTCTTTCTCATTTTATCTTCTCATTCCCAAGTGATCTCAGGTCCTCGCCTCGAATTCCATCTTACCTTGACCTTGGGTATGCGACTTCGTCTAAGTTTCATGACCAGCCGGTCAGTGATCTCTATGAGCTTTTCCACGAAGTTCAACTTATCGGTTATCCTAGCATCATTCAATGGTATCTCCAAGTGTGTATTCTTTAGACCAAAGGTCACTTACTAGTAGTTTTTATACCACAGCATCTTCTATTCAGTGTATATGTACATGGACTCTTAGCTTATGGTAGTACCTTATTATTATCGATACCATCTTTTATCTCTTCATTATATATCTCAAATGGTCCAATATATCTCAGGCTTAGCTTTCCTTTCTTTCCAAACCTCACGGTACCCTTCCATGGTGCCACTTTTAGCATTACCCTATCACCCACTTAAAATTCCAAAGGTTTTCGTCTTCAGTCAGCATATTTCTTTTGATGGTTCGTGGCTTCTCTCAAATGCTCCTTTATTTTAAATATCTTGTCGATGGTCTCCAACATGATGTCGGGTCCCATTACTTGGCTGCCATCGATCTTATTCCAGCTCAATGGTGATCAGCATTTCTTACCATATAGGGCCTCATACGAAGCTGCCTTTATACTTGCGTGGTAACTATTGTTATAGGAGAACTCTACCAAAGGAAGATGATTGTCCCAGTTCCCACCAAAGTCAATCACGCAAGCTCTTAGCAAATCTTCCAAGATTTGAATAGTCCTTTCACTCTGACCATCAGTTTGTGGGTGGTATGTCGTGCTTAAATCTAAACGGGTTCACAAGGCTTGCTGGAGTGATCTCCAGAAACGTGAAGTGAAGCGGCCATCACGGTCGGAGATTATTGATAAAGGCACACCATGCCTGGTCACTATCTCATCGATATACAGTTGAGCCAACTTCGTCAGGTCGTAGTCTTCTCGAATCGGCAAGAAGTGAGCTGATTTAGTTAGCCTATCCACTATTACCCAAATAGCATCATGACCTCTAAAAGTTCTGGGTAACTTTGTGATGAAATCCATTGTGACGTTATCCCATTTCCACTATAGGATTTTAGGCTGCTGCAACGTCTCTGACAGTTTTTGGTTTTCAGCCTTCACCATGGCGCACGTCAGACACTTGCTAGCATAAACGGTGATGGATTTCTTGATCCCAAGACACCAGAAAAGTGCCTTTAGATCTTGGTACATCTTGTCACTTCCGGGGTGAACCGAGTACCTAGATTTGTGGGCTTCATCGAGGATTACCTCTGTAATTCCCCATGCTTTGGTACCCACGTTCTCACTTCATATTTACATATATCATCGCTGCTCAGCTCTAATCGCTTCTCTATTCCTGTCAACATTTCCCCCACTAGCTTATCTTCCTTTAGCGCTTCGCCTTGTGCTTTCTTTAGTCTCGTGATAAGGTCGGTGTACACACTCATCCTTAAGTCATGGATGCGAAGAGGGTTTTGTCTTTCTTTCGGGCTCAAGGCATCTGCCACTACATTGCTTTGCCAGGATGGTAGCGTATTTCACATTCGTAATCATTCAGTAACTTGACCCATCTTCTTTGGCACATGTTTAGCATCTTCTGATCCAGAATGTGCTGCAAACTCCTATGGTCAGTTTAAATAATGCACTTCGTGCCACAGAGATAATGCCTCCACATTTTGAGTGCAAATACTACGGCACCCAATTCTAGATCATGCGTTGTGTAGTTCCTCTCATGATCGTTTAGTAGTCTTGATGCATAAGCAATTACTTTGTTGCACTGCACTAGCTTGCATCCTAGTCCTTGAAGCGAGGTGTCACAATAGACCACAAAATCCTTAATTCCTTCTGGGAGAGTGAGGATAGGTGCACTACACAGTTTCTCTTTGTGTGTTTCGAACGCTTCATTCTGCTCTCGTTCCCACACAAAGGTTGTATTATTCTTTGTTAGAGCAGTCAATGGTTGCACAATGCGCAAGAAGTCTTTGATAAACCTCCTGTAGTATCAGGCAAGTCCAAGGAATTGCCTTATCTCGGTAGGGGTTTCAGGAATTTTCCAGTCCTTAATTGCCTCAATCTTAGAAGGGTCAACTTGAATCCCATTTTCATTTACCACATGCCCTAGAAATTGGATTTCTCGCATCCAAAATTCACATTTGGAGAACTTGGCATATGATTGTTCATTTTTGAGAAACTCAAGAATCAGTCTAAGGTGTTTCTCATGCTCTTCTTGGAGTAGATCAGGATGTCGTAGATAAACATGATCACGAACTTGTCAATATACGGGTCACATACACGGTTCATGAGATCCATAAATGCCGCTGGTGCGTTAGTCAGTCCAAAGGGCATGACTAGATACTCATAATGTCTGTATCTCGTCCTGAAGGCCGTTTTGGGTATGTCTTCTTCTCTTATCTTCAGCTGATGGTATCCCGATCTTAGATCTTCTTTAGAAAAGTAACTAGCTCCCTACAACTGATCGAATAGGTCGTCAATCCTTGGGAGAGGGTAACGATTCTTTATAGTCAGATTGTTTAGCTTTCGGTAATCAATGCCCATCCGGTAATCAATGCCCATCCATAGGGTGCACCCCATGGAGAAACACTCAGTCGAATAAATCCCTTGTCGAGTAGTTCCTGGATCTGTAGCATTAGTTCCTTCATCTCAGTAGGGGCGAGTCGATATGGTGCCTTGGCTATTGGTGCAGCACCAGGCAGTAGATCTATTTGGAACTCGACTTGTCGGTTCAGAGGGAGTCCCGGTAGATCTTCGGGAAACACTTCTAGATATTCAGAAACCACTGGAATATCCATAATCGTTTTCTCCTCTTTAGCTTTCATTACGTAGACTATGAAAGCTGGACATCCCTTCTTAAGGCTCTTGGTAGCTTTCAGATGAGATGTCATAGAATATAGCGTGTCACTTCCTTCGCCACGAACCACTAGCACTTTCCCTTCGCTCAACGGTATTCTAAGCAGGCGTTCATCACACACGATCTTGACTCTATGCTTAGCCAGCCAATCCATACCAACAACCACATCGAATCCTCCTAGCTTAATAGGCATCGGGTTTATCTTTAATGTGATACCTTCTAGATTCATTAAACAATCCTTGATGACTTCATTAGTTTCTATAATGTTACTGTTGGCTAATTCTACGGAAACGGATTAGTCAAGATACATGCACTCAAGTCAATCTGTTGGAGCATATATAGTCATATATAGTGTGTCCGTCGCTTGTCGAATAGTCTAGGCTTAATGTAATACACCTGATATGTTGTAAACACATGAAACTGGGTCATTCGTAGGAGCATATGCGAATGAGACTCAGTCGTACGACTGAGCCTTGCTAATGGGCCAGTTGTGCGACTGAGAGATGCGATTGGCCATTCGTAAGACTGAATCGTAAGTATGGTCTAGTCGCGCGATTGAACCATACGCATGGTCCAGTCGTACGATTGAACCATACGCATGGTCCAATCGCACGAATGGGCCCAGTCGCATCTATTATGGGCTGAGGCCTATGTATACCAGCTTCAATGTGTAGAGAGATTAAGGGTTTGGGGAGGGAGTCTGCCCGGGGCCTAGGGCTGCCGGATGAGAAGGGAGATCATGCTCGATCTCCCCTTGCGAAGAGTCTTGTATCCTATGTTGTAACAAGCTTGTAATCGTTAGGTTTTATTAATGAAACTAATTTTTGATAGTTCATGTTATTGATTTGACTTTTGGATTTGGTTGTTTATCCTTCCGTCAAGAACATGCTCAGATGTCTACCGATCCAGCCGACTTCACAACTGGTATCAGAGCCTTGGCTCTTGATTACGTGTGATTCAATCAATTTTGATACAAAGGTTGTGTTTTTTCACTAATCAAGAGCCAAGGCTCTGATACAAATGTGAAGTCGGCTGGATCGGTAGACATCCGAACATGTTCTTGACGGAAGGATAAACAACCAAAACCAAAAGTCAAATTAATAACACGAACTATCAAAAATTGGTTTCATTGATAAAACCTAACGATTACAATCGTACGTCTGGGGGATGCGAAAGAAGTTTGTGAAGAAGACCGGACAAAACTTGGTTGCTACTAAGGACACTACTTTTGGCTTTGACAAGAGCAAGGTGACCTGCTTCAACTGTGGAGAAAAGGGGCACTTCAAAAGAGATTGTGTGAAGCCAAAGAAGACTGGAAACATGAATCCATTCTCATCCTTCACTCGTCAACACAAGCAAGCTAGCAGTTCTACTTCATCATGCAAGGATCCAAAAGCCTTGACTGCCCATGATGATGAAGGACAGGACTGGAGCTTTCGGTTTGTCTCTCCGGGAGAATCCAATATTGCGAGCGTGGAAGACTTAGATGATGATTCCGCGAGTGAAGGAGATATTGCAGTTGAGCTAGCGATGTCAAACATTAAAGATACTGCAACTAAGGTCAGATACAAGCCTGAAGAAGGGACGTCTACAACAAAGACAGAATCACCAGAACCAGAGACATCAAATGCTGCGTTGATGGCTGATTCAACAGAACCTCCTCAGGTAAGTACTACTGACCAACTTTTCAAAAATCATGCTTGTTCTGATTGTAATAAATTTAGAGAAAGCATAGATCAGACTTTTGCTAGGTTATTAAATCATAATGATAGCTTAGTAAAGGATTTGCAACTGTGCACTGAGGCAAATAAAGTTTTAAAACAAAATGAGCATAGTTTCAAAGAAAAGATAGACCTTTTGAATAAACAGCTTAGGGAAACTGAAGTAGTAGCATTTAACCAAGCTAATGACATTAGGTACTATCTTAACTCCCTAGAAGACACTAAGAAACAAAAAGCAGTTTTAGAAGTAGAAGTCAACTCATTAAAGCAAAAACAGCACAGTTGGACAAGTTCATCTCATATTGTCCAACACTTAGTGAGAGAGCGTAACAATGGGGAGGATTTGGGTTATAAAGTGGTTCCACCACCACCTGAGACCTTGATGAACACTAAGAGTAGACCAATAAATAACAATCCCATCAAAGATCATGTGATGTCTACTCCTCTTGTAAGTGATACAGATTCCTCATGTTCTTCAATTGAATCTGGAACAAAACAAAAGGAGGCCACTTCAAAGGCAAAGGGTAAAATGCTTTGTCTTAATATGGAAAAAGAATTTGAAAAGGTTAATATAAAGTCAGGGTCAAACAAAGTCAAATCTGAACCTAAAAAGACTGTTAATGTTAACCTTTCACGAGTCTCATGTCAAAGTCCAGTTAACCAAAATGGAAAAGATGTTAAAAATGTTAAAACAATTAAGTTTATTAAACAAGAGAAAACATCAAAAGAAGCAGAGTCAAAACCTAAACATAATGATGTCACTAGGGTGTCACACACATCTCCAAATAGACAGTTTAATCATAAAGTTGATAGCAGGTCATGCTACAACTGTGGAGAGTGTGGACACATTGCTTCTTTTGTCCTTACTATCAGACACCTAGGAAGAAAATTGAACTTCAGGATTCAAAACCTAGGTCTTCTAAGAGGAGTTCTTTAACTCCACCTAGAAGAACTAGTGAACCCAAAGTTCAACCCATTAGCCAGTCGTCTGTTTATCACAAACAGGCCTTACATATATCTGGCTTATGGAAAGAAAAGACATCCTCTGTGTCTGATAATAATGACAAGAAGGCACCTGAGCTACCCTCACCTTCTAAGGGTCAATGGGTTGAATTCATGATGTGTGATGCCTTTGGGAAACCCAAGCCAGTAAAGGCTTGGGTTCCTAACCAAAACTAATGTATTAAATTGTATGTGCAGGGTGTTCGCTACAGTGCTGAAACCAACACGTGAATTGTAGATAGCGGAGCATCCATGCACATGACAGGAAACAGGGCTCTTTTATCAAACGTCAAACAAATAAAAGGAGGGCATGTTTCTTTTGCTGGTAACAAAGGAGGTTATATCACAGCTCAGGGAGAGGTTGGAAATCAGAAAGTTAAGTTTAATAAAGTGAACTACGTTCAACAACTTCAAAACAATTTACTTTCTGTTTCCCAAATATGTGACAAAGGATTTAAGGTCATATTTGACAACAAGAAGTGTTATGTCCTAAAGAAAGACTATGTGATTCCGGAGGACCAAGTTTTGATGACAGCTTCAAGATATAAAGACCTTTATGTTTTGGATCTCTCAACGGCTTCTACAACGGATCATGAAGTTCAGTGCTTCCTATCAAAAGCTACTGAGAAGGACTCCATTTCCTGGCATAGGAGAATGGGACACATTAATCAACGGAACATGAATCACTTGATCCAGAAAGATCTCGTGAGAGGAGTTAACGTTAAAAATTTCCAACTTCCGGATTTCTGTGTAGCATGCAAGAAAGGCAAATAGACGAAGAAGTCTCATAAGGAAAAGAAAGTTCATTCTATCGAACTTCCTCTTGAACTTCTTCACATGGATCTGTTTGGTCCAGTCAGTACAAAAAGCATTGCAGGTGACTTGTACTGTTATGTGGTTACTTTTGACTACTCAAGATTCTCTTGGGTAATGTTTCTGAAGTCCAAATCAGAAACATTTGAGTCATTCAAGCAATTAGTAACCACACTGGAATCTCTCTACAAGCTGAAGGTAAGACAGGTACGCTCAGACAACGGGACCGAATTCAAGAATCAGTGGATGGAGGCTTACTGCAAGGAAAAGGGAATTGTGCACCAGTTCACTTCTGCCTACACGCCTCAGATGAATGGTGTTGCTGAGAGAAAGAATTGAAGCTTGATAGAGACAGCACGGACAATGCTAGCAGACTCGAAACTGCCTATCCAATTCTGGAATAAGGCAGTGGCAAATGCATGTTACACATTAAATCGAGTTCTGGTAGTCAAGCGCCATGGCAAGACATGTTAGGAGTTACTACAACGACGTAAACCTAATCTGGAGTATCTCAAACCATTTGGCGCGCCGTGCACACTTCTGAAGAAGACTCAAGAAGGAAAATTCAGCGAGAAGGCTGATGAAGGTATCTTCCTAGGATACAACATACCGAACAAGAGAGTTTACAACAACTCAACGGGTTTAGTAGAAGTGTGGTGTTATGTTGATGTTCAGAGATATACCACACCACCTACTGGAAAAGGACCCGCTTACTTTTTCGACTATGATGGATTCTTCAAGTCCTTCAACATACCTATCTCCCCTTCTGATGACGAGTTAGCTACACGAATGATGTATGATATCTTCAATAGACCATTACTTGATTCAACATCATCGAGCTCACAGGGAGATGCATCTCACCACTCAGGGGGAGCACTCAGAGACAGTTACTCCTCCTCAACAGATGAAGCTTAAGAAGATGACCAGAACAATCGGGAGGGACAGGTTCCAATTCCTTCAAGTCCACAAGCATCTAACAGTGATGCCTCTTTGACTTCGGAACCTGAAACTCCTTCTACCTCAGATGCAGAACTAAATGTTCATAATCTTGGCTCGGAGGTAGTTGTTCCTACCACTCCAGGATCACGTTTAAATGTCTATCATCCCCTAGACAATGTCATTGGGGATGTCAGATCAGGAGTGCAGACCAGAAATCAGTTGTACTCAGCTGATTATGCCTCGGTAATGGAAAAAGGATACATTCACGATGGTGCTTATCGGTGTTTTGTCTCGAAGTTTGAGCCAAAATATGTCAGTGAAGCACTGAATGATGAGGCATGGGTGAGTGCCATGCAAGAAGAACTTCTTCAGTTCAAGAAGTTAGGTGTATGGACTCTGGTAGATAGACCTAAGGGTGCTAAGGTCATTGGCACCAAATGGGTCTTAAAATGCAAGAAGGATGACCAAGGCGTCATTATCAGGAACAAGGCTCGACTGGTAGTTCAGCGATTTCGACAAGTCGAGGGCATTGATTACAATGAAGTGTTTGCACCCGTGGCAAGGATGGAAGCCATCCGCATCTTCCTTGCCTATGCATCGTATATGAAGATCAAAGTCTATCAATTAGATGTGAAGGGTGCATTCCTTCATGGTGAAATCCGAGAGATAGTTTATGTCAGTCAACCCGAGGGATTTGAAGATCCTTATCATCGGGAAAGAGTTTACAAACTCGACAAGGCCTTATACGGGCTTCATTAAGCTCCAAGGGCCTGGTATGAGAAACTCTCGACTCATCTTGTGAAACACGGCTTTCGCAGGGGAGTCATTGACTGCACATTGGTTATCAAAGAAACAGATGGAGACTTACTGCTAGTACAGATCTATGTCGATGACATAATCTTCGGTTCAAAGAATGAAGAATTATGCAAAGAATTTGAAGCAGTAATGAAGGCGGAGTTTGAGATGAGTGCCATGGGGGATATGAAATTCTTTCTCGGGTTATAGGTGGATCAGACACCCAAAGGAATTTTTCTACATCAGACCAAGTATGTGGGAGACATTCTCAGTCGGTTTGACATGGAGAATGCTTCTGCAGCTTGGACTCCACTTGCTACAAACCATGATATAGCACCCGATGAAAATGGAGATCTGGTAGATGCAAAAATGTACCGAGGAATGATTGGATCTCTCATGTACCTCACTGCCTCAAGACCTAACATCATGTATGCTACATGTCTATGTTCTAGATATCAGGCTAAGCCAAAGGTTAACCATCTGATCAGGGTCAAAAGGATATTTCTCTATCTGAAGGGCACACCCACACTTGGGTTGTGGTATCCTCATGATGATGATTTTGAGCTTACGGCGTATAGGGACTCGGATTACGGGGGCTGCAAGATGAATTACAAGTCTACATCAGCAGGGTGTCAATTCTTTGGGAGGAGATTAGTGACCTGGTAGGGAAAGAAGCAGACCTCGGTTGCATTGTCAACCTATGAAGTCGAATACATTGCTGCTGCAAGTTGTTGTTCACGAATCATTTGGATTCAACACAAATTCGGGACTATGGTTTAAATTTCTCTTCTACTCCTATTTTTGTTGATAACTCAGCTGCAATTGCAGTAACTAAAAATCCAGTACAACATCCTAAGACCAAACACATCGGTATTAAATATCATTTTATACGGGAATGTTTTGAAAAGAATTTAATCGATGTGGTAAAGATCCAAACTTTCAAAGGGACGAATATGATGTTGCTCCCCTTCAGCAGGTCAAGACTCAACTGACTATGATTCTTGATCTGCAAGGGATCGTCAGGAGATCAGTGAGTTATACCCTTGAAGAGGGGGAAATAATTCATGATCTTACAAATGAGCAACTGGATGAGATGTTCAAGCTGAATCCAGATGAGATCATTAAGGATGCTCCAACTTTTGAGTCTACCAGTGAAGAAGAGCTGAATTACATTGATGAGATAGAAATCGAAGACATCACAGCAGAACATTATCCTGAGTACGCTGACAACGATGGAAATGTGGTTCCCAATCTGGGTGAATCCCTAGTCAGCGATACATTTGAGGTATTGGATCAGATGGAGCAAGAGTCTGAGAAGACTGAAGGAAAAGCCCAAGCCTCAAACGCCGATGTTGATATCAGAAAGGCAGAATGGGCTGCATGTTTCGAGGAAATCCGAGCCCAACGCGCCGCTCCTAAACAGAATGTCTACACCAAACTCTACAAAGTGAAGAAACATCATAAGGTGTCAGGCAGGATTATTGCGTGGGCACATTTTGAGGATCTTAATGGTTATGCCATAAAAGGAGAAGGGCATAGAGTACTTTAGATTTCCACATGATCTAAAGACTCTACCTGGTTTAGAGCTCAACCAGCTGGCTAAATTGAAGCTACTATATGCTGACCCGAGGAAAATGTCAGGCTGGTTTGAGGCTGCCCTGAAGAAAGAGTACCACACCAGGTTGGTCAACTTCAAACCTCAACAACCTACGAGGTATATTAGACGTTCTGAAGTTGATCCCATAACTGGTAAGCCCAAGATAATGCTAAAGTGAAGTCCCCCAAGAACAATGTCAAGAATCCCTCTCAGGGAAATGCCATAGGACTTCACTCCACACTTTAAGTGGTGGTACTATGATTGGAGAACCGGGGAGGCGGTCATAGTTCTAAATAAAGAGGGACAAATGGATACCATCAGGGTGTTTGACCCGATGTGGCTCACTAACTTGTCTGCTAATGATGTATACACATTATACAAGTGGCCACTATTTTATGACACGCAAGATATTGTACAAGCCTTCCAATTCCAAAATGTCATAAGACTCTGCTTTGCGATTGAGATACACGCAGGAGTCACAAGAGAGGAAAAGTACAAGAAGTATGAAGAGGTGATGCAGAAGGTAAGGCATTAGATAGATCAAGGTCCAAGGGGGAGTTTGTTGATACATATGTACCTGGAGCCTGATATGAATGTAATAGGTCTTGTTTGTCTTACGCTTATGTAATGATTGGGATATTAATGAAATGAGAATGTTTGATTGTGATTTATAATGTTTAATATTTCATTAATGAGTTGATATTGGATTGGTTATATAGGTTTGTGATTGTTTGAATTGATACACATAATGTTATATTAATGAATACATTCAAACTTAGCAATATGAAGTTCTCATGCGAATGGCCCATGCGAATGGACCATACACATGAACAACTTCAGGCGAATGACTCAGTCGCACGACTGAACCAGGAGACTGGATCAGTCGTATGATTGTAACATGATATTGGCTCAGTCGCACGACTGAACACTCAATCGTGCAAATGGATCAAGCGCATGGATCAATCGCACGACTGAACCATACTAATGGTTCAGTCGCCCGAATGAGCAACCCTAACCTATAAATACCACCTAATTCGTGGAAAAACGTAAGCATTCATTCCAATTCGATTCCAGACGTACCCTAGCCGTCCAGAAACCTCCAAGTTCATACTCCAAGTTCATAGAAAGCTGTAGATCGATTCCTAATCGATTCTTGACGTTAGATTCAATATCTTATTGTTTCTACGTGCATTCTCAGCGATTGGATCGCCAATCAAATAGGATTCCGCACTATATGGTTTGGTTAACACGTTAATCAGTTGGTGTTTTGTTCAAATACCAGATCCTAACAAGTGGTATCAGAGCCGGTTACTGCTGGAATGATCTAACAATCATTCTAGCAACCCGAGCTCTTGATTTCTGGATCTAATTTCAAATCTTGACGTTAAACCCACTTCGTATTCTTCGTGTTTTGCTCAGATCTAGTTACGTGTGTTGTTTCTATGTTAAAATCGAACTCGAAACCACGTCCCTAAGACCCTTGTGAATCTGATGATGTCTATTTTGTTTCGGTTCATGTAAAATTCATCAAATTAGGGTTTTTGGCAGCTTTGGCGGCTGCAGATCTGAAAATTTGCGTACAGACCCATTCGTGCGACTGGACCATGCTAATGGACTGTTCGTGCGACTGGACCATGCTAATGGACCATTCGTGCGACTGGACGATGCTAATGGACCATTCGTGCGACTGGACCATGCTAATGGACCATTTATGCGACTGGACCATGCTAATGGACCATTCGTACGACTGGAATGCGACTAGACCAGTCTTTTGACCAGTCATTCTACTGGACCAGTCTTATGATCAGTCATGCTACTGGACAAGTCTTATGACAAGTCATGCTACTGGACCAGTCTTATGACCAATCATGCTACTGGACCAGTCTTATGACCAGTCTCACGAATATATCATTCGTATCATCCATTCACATGAATGTGATATTTGTTCTCCACGTCATACGGATGAACGGTGTTCCAGACCAAAAAAAAAAAAAGAAAAACGAAAACGTCTGGAACTACCTTTTGCACAGATTTGAGGATGAGCAAAGCACATTCACCCTGAGATTCGTTTGTCAAATAAGTTCGATGTATACCCCATTATTCGTCGAACTTCCAGAATAGGTGAATGAAGTTGGAACACGAAAGAGAGAAGAGAAGATGTTAGCAGTCAGTGCTGATTTTATGGGGTAGTCAGGAGCATCTGATTATTTATGGGCCAATCAAGTTATATCTATCCGCACAGAGAGGATTCTCATTCTTAGGGGGAATCGATGTATAGAGAGATTGAAGACGCAATCAGAAAGTGATGATGTGAGCCGGTTTCCGATGAAGAATCTACATGCATGCTGATTTGGTTGAGATTGTCAGCTGTGGATTGGAACCTTCTACCTTTTGCCCAATACACCGTATGAAGACGCAAGAGAGCACAACGTTTATATATTGGGATATGCTGAATGTGAGGGGGAATTTCTGCAGGTGTTAATGTTAATCATGTTAGCCTATGTGAAGATTGAAGCAATGGAAAACTGTTCATGTCATTATCTAGAAAAATCAGTCATATGGGGAATCTTGATGCTATGATGGTGTTCTGCAAAGTAAACGAAAGCTATTGTGCCTAAATTCATTCTCAGGGATAGTGTGGCAGCCTGACGGATCGGCAACGTTGGCTAATATGGTTTTCGTTTGATTCTATTGACAACCAGAGCAAAGATTGACTGAAGATTGTAAGAGGTGTTATCTACTATTCGCAAGCAACGTCCAAGGGGGAATTTGTTGGAGCATATATAGTCATATATAGTGTGTCCGTCGCTTGTCAAATAGTCTAGGCTTAATGTAATACACCTGATATGTTGTAAACACATGAAACTGGGTCATTCGTAGGAGCATATGCGAATGAGACTCAGTCGTGCGACTGAGCCTTGCTAATGGGCCAGTCGTGCGACTGAGAGATGCGATTGGCCATTCGTAAGACTGAACCATAAGTATGGTCCAGTCGCGCGATTGAACCATACGCATGGTCCAGTCGTACGATTGAACCATACGCATGGTCCAATTGCACGAATGGGCCCAGTCGCATCTAATATAGGCTGAGGCCTATATATACCAGTTTCAATGTGTAGAGAGATTAAGGGTTTGGGGAGGGAGTCTGCGTGGGGCCTAGGGCTGCCGGATGAGAGGGGAGATCATGCTCGATCTCCCCTTGCCAAGAGTCTTGTATTCTATGTTGTAACGAGCTTGTAATCGTTAGGTTTTATCAATGAAACCAATTTTTGATAGTTCGTGTTATTGATTTGACTTTTGGTTTTGGTTTTTTATCCTTCCGTCAAGAACATGCTCGGATGTCTACCGATCCAGCCGACTTCACAATTGGTATCAGAGCCTTGGCTCTTGATTACGTGTGATTCAATCAATTTTGATACAAAGGTTGTGTTTTTTCACTAAAAACACAATCTTTTTGTGTCAAACGTTGTCTTGGACGTCCCCTGCACATCAAGTTTTGGTTTCTCCGGCATAAGGCGATTAGGGTTGGTGAAAATTCATGTTTTTACAGCCAAAACACGTTAAACCTAGAAATTTTCGAAATACAGCATCTTCAGTCGCACGATTGACCCAATCGCACGACTGGACTCAATCAAAGGCCTAAAAGTACTAGAGACAAAACTAGCAGTTGCTCCAGTATCAAATAGAATGGTAGCAGGATGGTTGTTTATAAGGAACGTACCATTGACCACATCATGTTCCTTGCGAGCATCAGCTGGTTCCATCATGAATGCTCGTTCTTTAGCTTGTTGGGTCTGTCCTCCTTATCTATTCCCAGTTTAGAAGGAAAGGACTTCTACCATGAACGGACTCTTATTCTTTTGTTCCAGTTGTCAGTGATGAAATAAAAAAATCGGGTGAACAGAATCTCTGTCTCGGATTCCGGGGATGCCGAAGGCAGGGCTAGTGACTGGAGTGAAGTCGTAACAAGGTAGCCGTACTGGAAGGTGACACTTGTTCCTCATGTGCGCTGGATCTCCACATTCATAGCATTGTTTACCCAGCGCATACGTACAATCCTTGATTAAATGACCTGGTCATTTGCATCTGAAGCAGGGCATCAGGTTGCAATCCCCTTGATGATGTAGTTTGCACTTGTTGCAGAACGGGCTGGTACCCGAGTATAGCTTCCTTGTCCTCCCACCTTGGTCATCGCGCCTCACACCTTCAAAGCTCTTCTTGCTTGACCCGCTACTATTGCCCATTGCTCTCTTCACCTCAAACCACTTCCTTTTCTCACCCATGGACGTCCTCTTCTCTTCAGTCCTGGTTTGCTCAGTCCATCCAACCCTAACCAAATCATCAGTCAAACTACTGGTGAAGTCAACCACAGCTTGCAAGGTTAAAGGCTTGGAATATCGAACCATCTCCCTGACTCTAGGATGTAGCCCCCAATTTAAACACACTACACCCTTAGATTCTGGTGTCACCAGGTGTGGCACCAGTCGAGACAGGGCTAAGAAGCGGTTGATGTACTCAGTGTAATTAGGACCCTTCATCTCTAGGCTCAAGAATTCAGACTCTAGCTTCTCCAGTTGATTGATGGGGCAGTATTTGCTGGTTATCAGTTCCCTGAACTCGGTCCAGCTCATTCGGTTACCAGCGTTCCTTCCTCAGGACTGAATAACCGTTTTCCACCATTCCAGAGCCGATCCCTTGAGTGACTGGGATGCAAACCTCACCATGTGGTCCATTTTACACTCACTGATGTCCAAGACAACTTCCATTTCATCGATCCATCGGTTCGTCTCTATCGCACCCTCAGTGCCATAGAAATCTTTTGGCTTGCATGCCATGAAAGTTTTGTAGGAGTATCCATTCTTTAGTGCTTCAGCTTCCTCGTTATTGCCCTTGTTGTTTCCGAATACATCATCACCACCGAGATTACTCCGGTCTGCGTTGATCTAGGCTATAATGGTAGGAATAGCATTTGCTTATCTGTTGTGCAACAAGGTTGGCAATCCTTTCATTATTCCCCTGGTTTGCATTCTCTCCACGAGGGGTTCCTGGTGGAGTAGGGGTTTGGTTTCTGGTTTGTCTAGCCCCTTCACGGTGGCCTCTAGTAGCTCCTCATCTTCCAATGTGGGTTTCTCTCCTAGTCGGCATTCTGATAGCATCACAGATAAATTTTTGTTTAGCATCTCATAATTGGTTTCGAGTAGCCCATGCATCATTTACCCTAAACTATCGCGTCCTAGAAAGAGGGAGTGTTTCATACACACCACTAAATATCTCTAATCAAGAAAATGTTTCATTAAATTAACTTAAGACAATTAATCCATAATGGACAAAGGTCAATATTCCCAACGTATAACATGACACATTGCAAGTAAATACAAATAGCTCAGCAAAGTTTTAGCATCAATTAAAATAGTTTCACAGAGAGATAGAGTTAATAGTATCAGCAAACAAAATTGTCTCAGAGTTACACTCTTACAAGTTGGAAGGTACCATCACCCCCATAATAATAATAATAGTATCAGATAATTATGAAAATAGTTTCCATCAACTGTCTATAAGACAGATAATCCCACATCTTCTCCAAGCCTTCACATCCACTTCTTCTTTAACCACCCTTGCCATCCCGAGTTCTTCTTCCTCTGTTCTTGCTCCAACCGTTGGACCCCGTGTGAAGCCATCATAGCCTGAAACTAGGCAGACTGAGAGGTCTGAGTAGCGTGCTGGAGGGTCAGCTCGTGACGACGAACGGTCTTTAGAATCTCGTCTAGAGCAGCATCGGAGGGACCTACGTCGCTTGCCCGGTGGCTAGACTGGGAGTACTTGTCACCAGCTAGCACACTAGGGCCATCATACATGCTGCGCCTCGATAGCATCCAGTGGTCGTCATGTGGGTGGTGGTGGAGTGGGTCAAATGACGGAGGTGCAAGTCTCGGAATCCTAACAGGTCGTGGAGGAGGAGGTGGCATCCTAAAGGAGACTGAGGGACCTGGTCTTGCACTCTTGCGTGGGCGGGTGATCACACGTGCACCCCTATCCCCGATAGGCAGGATAGGTGAGTGGGTAGGAGCTGCGACATGAGGTGAATGGGAGTGCGTCTGAATCTTGGAGGGGGATGTCGAGGAAGAGTCTTCTAACGGCTCGGTGTCGTCGGATGTGACGGATATCCTTCCCGGATGTCCGTATCTCCTCATATACTCCTCGTACTCCGTTCGTGGTGTCGCCTTCTTGAGGCTCCCAAATGGTGCAGTCCCGTCAGTAGGGTATGTCGGTGCCTTACCCTTGTTAGCCATAGTCCTTGATGTCCTGCAAGAAATATCATGAGTAATTTGGTTTCTCATAGCTCATAATTGTAATAATAATAGTACTTATGATAGTGATGGCAATAGTATCAGATATCCCAATAGTATAACCAGAGGTATGAGTAAGTAGTGGCATAAGATATCAGTTGCTTCTTCAAATAGCAACAGGTAGAGCAGTTTATATTTAAGAAAAACCTTTAGACCACTTCAAAAGTAATTTCAGAAATCATATGTTTTAAACAGAAAAAGTCCACTCATTACCTAAAGGTCCATGCTGGACCTTACGCGTCCGGTAAATTCATGATTACGTTGATCAAGTGTAATCATCAATTTACCCAACCCGATCATCCCAACACTTTCCCACAAGGACGGTCCTAAGGTATCAGGGTTGTAGCCTAGGATCTACTATGGTATTCTCGACTTCTCTACAACCTTTGGCTCTGATACCAATCTGTCACACCCCGGGCCCAGGTAGGGTGGGACGTCACAGACTAGCAACACATATGGCAGCAGAAACAAACCATTATAAGAGCACAAAAGGAGAGAACATCACATGGCATTTAAAGTTTAAAAGAAATCAGGGCTAGAAACATGTCTAGCCCCCAAATAAATTGTGCATCCAACATTAAGACAAAATTTAATGATCAACAATAATTATAAATTGTTCAAATTGTTTTTAAAATCAAATAAGCCAATGCCATGGTCACGTGCTAGGTCGAGGTCTTCAACAACTGCTAGAGTCCCTTCATGGATTACCTGAAACATGCTAAAAAAGAAATTATGTCAACTAAGAAGTTGGTGAATTCAAATTCCTAAGCCACTAATTCTAGGGTTATGGAGATGCTCTAGGTATGTCATGAGGTTAATGTCTTACTAGCTTTTGATTTGCTAAGTCTTTATATAAAAAGTTTGCTTCATAGGGTTTCTTAAGAAAGAATACATGATTTACCATGTTAGATCATCTATACAAGTTAGTTTGAGTATTCAAAATGATTATTAGTCCAAGGGGTTGGTTTATTGAAGTTTTGCAAAATTTACAGTTTAGTCCTCTAAGTTTCCAAAATTTACAATTTCTACCCTAAAGTTTGATTTCTTGCATTTAGTGACTTTTATAGTCAAATATTAGGTTCTTAAAGTTAAGTAACTTATTTTGAGTAATTTTACATCAAGTTTTCAGATTTTAGGTCCAGGTTTCATATTTTTATGTCTTACGTTGTCGGTTATGGTAAAACCGAAGGTTTTTAACGGTTAAGTGTTAATTTTCAAATTTTTAGTCTTAGATGTTTTAAATATTATTTTAGTGACATTTTTATAAGTTTATAATCAGTTAAAAATGTATTTCAAGCTTCTTTTACTTGAAAACTTCGTTTTTATGTTAAACCCGTTAAAACGCGTTTTTTACCCGTAAATGACCGTTTAAAAGCTTGTTTGACCAATTTTTAACATCTTTAAAAATCCTATGGCACTTATCTTACTGGAAAAACATGGTTTCCATGGGTTTTGATTTTTATACCATTAATTCTAGGATTTTCCTCAAAACATCACCCGGTTAATACCCGATTTTAGTGAAAAATCTCTTTTTAACTTGTCTTTTGACCATTTAATCAACACATCCGGTCCAAACACTTTATTAATACTTTTAGAACCTGGAATACTTTTTAATATGGTTTAAGTCCATGTTTTCTTATTTTTAAGTCGTTTTACCATTTTTCTGGTCCCCGAATATGTCCAAATTGCTTACAAGTCTATGACTTTATTATTTTCAGCCATTAACATCTCATCATACACCCAATATCATCCATAACCTACTGAAATAACATGCCTAACTCACGGGTTCAACAACCAACTTATGAACAAGATGGAAACTTAGAGATTACATCATTTTCATCCATTACACATGTGTAAAACGTTATAACTTGTGATTATACATTACCCAAACCTTTCTAACTTTAAAAGCAGGTTATTAGAAGGTTAGAAAACTGATTTTGAGCAGTTTACATGCTTAGCTTTGGAATATTACAAGTTGTGCAACTTGGATGGTGTAATAACACCCAAAAAGAGGGTTTTCTAGGTGTAAATCGGGTTAGAATGACTTATGTAACAAGTGTGATACCTTCAAGAACGTTGAAAGCTTCTCAAGAACAAGGTTATAGCAGTAGACTTCTGTTAGAACAAAGAGAGTAAGGTTTTTGGTGGATAAATGAAGGAATAAGACATGATGTACATGGTTCGGGTAAGATTAAGCTTACTCTTTGTATGTTTCACGGTTTGGAGAGTGTAGAGAGACAAGAATGATCTGGAAAGCTTCGAACAAGGGCTGGAGTATCTCGAACAAGGCTGGAGAAGGCTGAACTTGCAAGATCCGAGCGCTAAAGGCTCTCAAAATGCCACTTTCTTGCTTGCTTGGAGTTGACCGATGGTGGAGTATTGATCTTCTTCGAAAATCCTTACTAAAATGAAGAGAGAATGCAGAAACTCTCCGGAGAGTTTGGCTGGAGTTCGAGCGAGGGAGAGAGAGAGTGTGAAGGATTTGAAAATAGTTGCATGCAAATGAGGTGTGGAAGAGTGTGGAGGTGGTATTGTGGAGTTCAAGGGAGGGAGTGGGTTGGTGGGTTAGGGGTGGCCGATTTGGAGTCTTGTGTAGGAGTTTCTAAATTTAAATTTTAATCAAAATTGTTATTATTTGGTGTTGTTTTGTAGTATAGTGTAGAATATTGGGTGGTTTAATTTAGTTAGTTGATGTCTCTTGTGCATGATCATGCACGCATTAACCAAAATTTAAATGTGTATGCACACATTTTAATTGTTTCAACTATGATTTAATTTTTGCAAGGGTGACTAATTAACTTTCCCAGATCACTAAGTTTCCCTAAGCTAAAGCTTGAACTTGCTAAAATATCACAAAAAGGCACATGAAATAACAAAAATGGTAATACAATCAACGATAATATTAATGCTAATAATAATTATAGGCAATGATATTAACATTAATATTAACTTAATGGGTTATGATGCAGGTTGATAAGGTTAGAATTATGACCTAGAGGTCGGTTGTCACAGTTTTAAGCTTCGAAAGATATTTTAAGAATTTTTTCCGAAGGTAAATTCACTTAAGTAGTTGTCCATTTTGAAGACATAAATTTTTTTCGAAGGTAAATTCATATCTTTAAAAGAATAAAAAGATAAAAAAATTTCAAAAATCTAAGGAATATCATTTCAAAAAATTTTCTTCCAGATGAAACAAGGGCTTATAAAGGTGATAATATAGACAACTTAGGACACATAGGTTTTAGAAATAAAATGAGTTAGTTTTAAGAAAAGCTACTCAAAGTTAATCATCCTAATAGCTTATATAAGATACTTATATCTCTGCTCATCAAAAGCTTTGGTGAACAGATCAGCATATTGTTCATTTGTGTTAACTTTGACTAGTTTTATTAAACCCTTTTCAAAGTTATCTCTAATCAAATGATACCTAATATTGATGTGTTTTGTCCTTGAGTGCTGCACAGGATTCTCTATAATGGAGATAGCACTGTTGTTGTCTATGTGGATGGGAGTCTCTTTGCAGTTGAATCCACTGTCCAGCATCTGATTCTGAATCCAAAGCACTTTAGCACAGCTGCTTGCAGCAGTAATGTATTCAGCTTTAGCAGTTGATGCATATAAACATGATTGTTTCTTGCATTGCCATGAGACTATCCTTTCACCAAGGAACTGACATCCCCCTAATGAAGACTTTGCCGTCATATTACAGCCACCATAGACACTATCTGTATATGCAGACAGATTGAAGTCAGAGTTCTTCGGATACCATAGGCCAAGTGTTGAGGCACCTTTGAGATATCTTAAAATCCACTTGACAGTGACTAGATGTATTTGCTTGGGGTTGGCTTGATATCTTGTATAAATACATTTGGCAAACATGATATCAAGCCTGCTAGCTGTGAGGTACATAAGAGACCCAATCACAGCCCTGTAGAGGTGTTCATCCACACACTCCCCCTCAAGATCAGGTCCAAGGGACTGGTTTCTTGCTATAGGTGTCTTAGCAACCTTACAGTCAGTCATGCTGAATCTTGTAAGTATGTCTTGCACATACTTTGACTAACTTATGAAGATGCCACTGTCAACCTGCTTCACTTAAAATCCTAGAAAGAAATTGAGTTCTCTCGTTATACTCAATTCAAATCTATTCTTCATCAGGTTCTCAAAAGTCTTTATAGAGCTTTGGATTGGTTGATCCAAAAATAATATCATCTACATATACTTGTACTAGCATTAAGTCATTCCATGTTCCTTTGATGAAGAGGGTTCCATCTATAGTACCTCTTTTGTATCCATGTTGACAGAGATACTGAGATAGGGTCTCATACCACTTACTAGGAGCTTGGTGCAGCCCATAAAGAGCTTTATCAAGCTTGCAGACATAATCAAGATGATCAGGATCTTCAAACCCAGGTGGTTGTTTGACATACACCTCTTCATTAATCACCCTATAAAGAAAAGCACACTTGACATCAAGTTAGTAGACCTTGAATTCCTTGGATGCAGCAAAAACTAAGAATATTCTAACAGCTTCAAGTCTTGCAACACGAGCAAAGACATCTGTGTAATCAATTCCTTCTTCTTATGTGTATCCTTAAACAACTAGTCTAGCCTTGTAGGTCTAGGATAAGTAGATCTAGTCTATTTTGTATAGGCTTAGTACTTGAATTAATATCTGTAATGAATGGTTGTAATTCATTATTGTGTATGCATTATATATAGGTTAACCAATATATATGTGTGTTGATTCATGTATGCTTGCAGGTACAAACATTATACTTGGTCAATTTCTGAAATTGACTAAGGTTAAGAAACATCTACGGATGAACATTTTGTTCTTCCATAGATATGTTTTTTACAAGTAAAATGCATCCAAAGATCCTCTGCGGATGAACAACCAGCTCTGAGGATGGAAGAACAAGATTGCTACGGAAGAACAAGATTGCTACGGAAGAATAAGATTGCTTCGGAAGAAAAAGATTCCTTCGGAAGAACAAGACTCCTACGGAAGAATAAAGATCTACGGAAGCAATATTCCTGCGGAGTGCAAACACTTGTATAATACAAGTGTTACAAGTCAACAAGTCAACAAGGCAGTTATGCGAATCCTTAGAAATCCGATGATTCCCTAAAGAAACAATTCAAATCCCAAGAGATCCGGTGTTTCCTTTAACAGAAACATCATTGTCTATATTAATGGATCCTAGGTTTCGAATCATGAACGACAACAGCAATAGCAATACGACAATTCCTCAACATAAAACATCACATCAAATCACACAACCAAACCCTAGCAGCCGTCACATCATTCATCACAAAATTTAATATCATTCGTTCATTATTTGTAATCATTAACATGTTTTAATGCAATACATATTCATTAATTGTGTGTCTTTTAGTATGTTCTTGAATCTTTATTGATATTGAAATTTACTACAAAACAATTAAACCAAGCCAACGTTGAGTCCGCAAACGTTGACTTGATTTCAACCAACACTGATAATTCCTGATTGCGATCTTTGGATTCACAGGTGGTATCAGAGCCAAGTGCTCATTGATTTAGATCGATTATCAGTGTTAGTTGTGTTTAATTGCTTCTCTGAATTCTGTAGATTTGTCAGTTTTTACTGATTAGATCTATTGTTTTTAAAAGAATTTGTGTGAAACTTGTCTTGTTGTTCAACAGTACTCGGTTAGATCAACTTGGATCTATATTCAAATCAATTGAATAGCAGATCTTAGTTATTGACCAGCATAACTATCTTGTTCATCTCCGTTGAACAAATTCATTAGTTAACATCTCAGATCTTAACTAATCATGAGCAACTTTAGTGGATCATCTTACCAACCACCAAACTTGGAAACAAAAGCAGACTTCAAATCATGGAAAATCAAGTTTAGGAATCATGTAAATTATACAGATTCTGACTTATGGGTCTCTATAACAGAAGGTCCTTAAATTCCACCCACCCTTGGGCCGGATTATAATGATAACAATCAACCCATAAGCACAAAAGATCTTTCATACACTCTGTGAAAATTGATATCAAATGTAAGGCCCGTTCCCGGGACGCCTACAGTTGGTCATTCATCGCACTCAAAACATATATTTACATTTTTCCTTTCATAATTAGTTGCAGCGGAAACATTAAAAACATAATTTCATTCCATCAAAATACTTTTACACAATAGTACAATCGTCTTTTTAACAATATCATGACACGTTTATTACAAAAGCATTAAACATAAAGATGCCATCCAAAATACGCTGAGTAGCCGCCCCGTGCCATCCTCAGCAACATACCTGCCAACTGGAAACACATCAAAGTCAGCGTTGCTGAGTGAGTTCTAGTTTTATAATAAAACTTACTTTCCTTTCGTAAAACCGTTCTTTACTTTCTTTACAAAAACATACTTACATACATGCGTTCACACATCATATGTACATACAGATAATATCATTATTATCTTCGTCATTCCGTTCATTACATTCATCATTCATCATTATCTTTCTCTTCATTCTAGATCCTGTCAGACTTTACCCTCTTCATGGCACACAGCCACGATTACTGAGGTCGAATGACAAGGATTCCATTTCATACATTATTAGGATCATTCGTTAATGTTCGTTTCATACGTTCATTCTTTCATTCATCTCTTTACTCATTACCCTTCCTTACTCGAATCTTGTCTTATGCAATATCCCCGACTCATGCGCGAAAGCTGATGTTGTGCCGGGACCCGCTCACAAGTCCCCGACTCATGTCCGAAGACTGACACAACACCGGGATACGCGACAAAGATCCCATATGAGTCAATCACCGGGATTGAACTCCATCCGAGTCTGTTGCAACACAAAGTCGCTCACCTCCTCATTTCGTCTCATGCATTATCCCCGACTCATGTCCGAAGACTGATACTGTGCCGGGGCCTGATAAACAAACCCCCGACTCATGTCCGAAGACTGACACAGTACCGGGATACGTGGCATGGATCTCATCATCCGTCCCTTTCATCATATGCGATACTCCCGACTCATGTCCGGAGACTGATACTGTACCGGGGCCTGCTCACAAACCCCCGACTCATGTCCGAAGACTGGCATAGTACCGGAGTATGCAACAAGAACCTCTTCCGAGTCTTTTGCGACACAGAGTCGCTCACCTCATACATATGCTTGCAAGCCTTTCATTCGTTCATTCATTAAGTCATTCATTCATTCATTAATGTTCAACGCAAAGCCATAGAAAGATAAACATACCAAACAAGGAACATAAACATAAACATAAACATACAGCATCATCACACATACGCATCAATCATACATCACAACCCGCACATTATACATACTAAGCATCACACGCACCGTCGTGCCTAACATAACACATAACATCATGCATATTACCATCATCTCCATCAACATTATCGTCATAATCTCATCATCCTGCGTTACCTTATACCGTCCATGCCCTTCACATCGCCGAGGAATTCCATCTCGGTTATCATTACTGAACACTTAGGCGAATGGGCATCTATGCGAATGGACCCTAGGCGAATGGACTATGGGCGAATGGACCTCTATGCGAATGGACTCCCAGTCACATAACTCTCATGCGTATGGCCTTCAGTCGCATGACTTCAGGTGTATGGGCTTCAATCGGATACTCTTCATGCGAATGAACCTCAGTCGCATGGCCTCCAGGCGCATGGACTTCAGTCGCATGACCTCTGTGCGAATGAACTTCAGTCGTACCATCTCTCAATCGCATGACTCCCAAGCGCATGAACTTCAGTCGCCTGACTTCGTGCGTATGGACCTCAGTCGCATAGCAAACGTGCGTATGGACCTCAGTCGCACCACAATCGGCCGAATGGCCTCCAATCGTCCTCCAGTCGGTCGCCTAGCCCTAGCTGGTGCAGAGTGCAGTTAGGTCGACTGCAGCCGCGGGTTTTCGACCTCTAATCCCTTCCAAACCTCTTTTAAGCTCAAATCAACCCTTCTAAAGGTTAGGGAAACATACCATGACCTCATACAAGCATAACCAAGCAAGAAATCGAGCCTCTAACGCATCATACACATACATACATACATCCAAACGGGTTTTCACCCAAAAACAAGAAAATAGGTTTTTGGACGTGTTCCAGCCCCAAAATCAGTTGAAAACGTGTAAAAGAGGGGTCCTAGAACTCACCTTAACGATCCCGTCGAATAGAGCTTCGATTTGACTCGCTCCACGTCGATTTTGGCTACTCGAACCAACCCGGGCCAACACTTCTTCTCTTTTCTCTTCTTTCTCTCTTCTCCTCTCTAGGCTGAAAATGGGGAGAATAGGAGTGCCTCCTCCCTTTTATACTCCCTTGCATCGAAGTTTCTCTCGTTGCCAGGTTTGGTCCCTCGACTTTGGGCTTTATTTCTTTTTCCTCTCTCGTCGGCTACAAAGGAAATTTCCGGGTGTTACAAGTCCACCCCCCTTAAATGGGTTTCGTCCCCGAAACCTGTTGTTCCTTGAACCATTGCTTGGAAATTCTGTCTCATCTCTTTTCCAGTCTCTCACCTGGAGTTCAATCGCTCTACGTCGTTTATCACATTCGACTTCTGGTTTATCTCTGACTACTTCCCTCAAAACTGTGATCCTTCCGGGCTTCTCAGTCGTAGCCTCAGTCGCCTCAATATTTCCCAAACGTCGTTTGGTGCTCGTCCTTCACTTGTAGACAAGTAAGGCATCTACTCACTTACTCCATCATGTCACGCTTTGTTCCTGGCCACTAATAATCCTTACTCGCGATTCGATATATCTGTCGGCTGAAATATTGGTATATCCACGCACCTTACATCGGCCAAATAGACGATATGTCTACGTCTCATCGATTGCTATCTCCTTCATCTTATGATGTACGCCTATCCACTCAAGTCTGCCCTGAACGGTCTAGCAAGAACAAACGTTTCCTCAATTCTATCCCGCAATCCTCTAGGACATCTAAGTAACCTATCGGATTCATTAACAGCAATCTCTACATTGAAGGACTCATCAATGTTCCTTCTCTTAACATGCCACATTCTGCATTAAGCAGTAGGAACGAAACTACTACTAGCATGGCATTCAAATCATAAATGCACAAATTTTAAATTACCAGAAACGTACCTGACGTCGAGTCGAAGTCCGCTCTAGCCTCCTCTCGGTCATGGCAAAAGCTCTAACTTTCACCCTCTGTTCCCTTTCCTCGCACCGGAGCCTCCTGCCCTCGGCTTCTTACAATCCCTGCTCATGTGTCCAGTCTCGCCGCAGTCGTAGCACTTAGCCGTGCGGCAATCCCTCGCCCTGTGGCCTTCCTTCCCACACTGGAAACAGACGTTCAATCCCCACTTGCATTCCCCTTCATGGTCTCTACCACACTTTCTGCATACTTCTCCTTTTCTTTCTATTCGCTTCCGATCATCGTCCCTCGACGTCGTGCCTTCATACAAAAATCCATCATCACTGTCTCGCCTTCCTTTCCCCTTCTTAACATAGGCTCGCTCCTCCCCTTCGTCTGTCATCACCATCGCCTGCTCGTCGTACAATCTTCCCGCCAGGTCGACTGCTGACCTAAACGTGCTCGGTCGAGCAGCGATCATGTGCCTGCGGATGTCCGTCGGCAGGCCCTGAATATACCTCTTGATCTTTCGCGAAAGGGGTGTCACCTGATCCGGCACCAGCCGTGCCATTTCATTAAACTTGGTAGTGTATTGCTGATGCGTCATTGTTCCCGCTTCCAGCATCAGGAACTCTCTTTCAACTTTATCCATCTCTCGGTGAGGACAGAACTCCTCAATCACCAGCCTCTTCAACTCTGACCATCTCATCCTTCCGATAGCCCTGCTTCCCTCAACTTGGACTATGTTGTCCCACCAGCACAAAGCTGAGTCCACGAAAGAGTGGGTAGCAAACTTTACTTTCTAATCCTCTCGGCACTCGCTGATATTTAAAACAGCTTCCATCTCCCTCACCCACCGGTGAGCAGCAGCAGCAGTGCCATTACCATCAAAAGTAGGGGGCTTGCATCGCTGAAACGCCCCATAGTTACAGCCTCGTGCCGCCTCCGGCGCAGGCTCTTCCTCTTCTTCTTCCTCTTCGTCATCGGAGAGAACCCTTTCAGTCTCGGGTCGTCTCCCTTCACCCGAAGGTCTACCCCTTTTCTTTCTCTCCTCTTCTCTAACAGTCTTTATCACTTCGGTCACTACAGACGGTAGGATTGTCTGCAAGACCTGATGCACTTCTTCCACGACCGCCTCTCTCATCGAGGCCCTCTGATTAGCATTCTCATCACCGCCCTCAGGATGAGGGGTCACAGGTTCTTCGTGAACACCCCTTTTGGCCCTTGCCCTTCCTCTTGTGACCCGTGGTTCAGCACCACATCCACCGTCACCTCCACCACGAGAAGCTTTCGAAGATCTTCCACCAGCCATTCTCTAAACACACTGAAAGATTCAAACACTAACACGGTCATTCAAGAAACAGCTCAGTTTATGTTAAGTATAGTAAGTCCCTAATTACAGTGGCCAGTTGTGATTAGCCACTTACTGTACTCTTCATACCCCAAGTATTACCTGTCCTGACTACATCAGTATTCAAATCTACATACAACACACATCATATACCATGCGCACATAAAACCGGTTAACTTTAAGAAAATACCTGATGGCACGCAGCTACTCAGTTTGGCATCCCATTCCCCGTTCGTCCCATTTTCAGTTTAAGTTAAGGTTTATTTTGAAAATTTTACCCATTTCACTTAAACTTTGGCTCTGATACCAACTTGTAAGGCCCGTTCCCGGGACGCCTACAGTTGGTCATTCATCGCACTCAAAACATATATTTACATTTTTCCTTTCATAAATAGTTGCAGCGGAAACATTAAAAACATAATTTCATTCCATCAAAATACTTTTACACAATAGTACAATGGTCTTTTTAACAATATCATGACACGTTTATTACAAAAGCATTAAACATAAAGATGTCATCCAAAATACGCTGAGTAGCCGCCCCGTGCCATCCTCAGCAACATACCTGCCAACTGGAAACACATCAAAGTCAGCGTTGCTGAGTGAGTTCTAGTTTTATAATAAAACTTACTTTCCTTTCGTAAAACCGTTCTTTACTTTCTTTACAAAAACATACTTACATACATGCGTTCACACATCATATGTACATACAGATAATATCATTATTATCTTCGTCATTACGTTCATTACATTCATCATTCATCATTATCTTTCTCTTCATTCTAGATCCTGTCAGACTTTACCCTCTTCATGGCACACAGCCACGATTACTGAGGTCGAATGACAAGGATTCCATTTCATACATTATTAGGATCATTCGTTAATGTTCGTTTCATACGTTCATTCTTTCATTCATCTCTTTACTCATTACCCTTCCTTACTCGAATCTTGTCTAATGCAATATCCCCGACTCATGCTCGAAAGCTGATGTTGTGCCGGGACCCGCTCACAAGTCCCCGACTCATGTCCGAAGACTGACACAACACCGGGATACGCGACAAAGATCCCATATGAGTCAATCACCGGGATTGAACTCCATCCGAGTCTGTTGCAACACAAAGTCGCTCACCTCCTCATTTCGTCTCATGCATTATCCCCGACTCATGTCCGAAGACTGATACTGTGCCGGGGCCTGATAAACAAACCCCCGACTCATGTCCGAAGACTGACACAGTACCGGGATACGCGGCACGGATCTCATCATCCGTCCCTTTCATCATATGCGATACTCCCGACTCATGTCCGGAGACTGATACTGTACCGGGGCCTGCTCACAAACCCCCGACTCATGTCCGAAGACTGGCACAGTACCGGAGTATGCAACAAGAACCTCTTCCGAGTCTTTTGCGACACAGAGTCGCTCACCTCCTACATATGCTTGCAAGCCTTTCATTCGTTCATTCATTAAGTCATTCATTCATTCATTAATGTTCAACGCAAAGCCATAGAAAGATAAACATACCAAACAAGGAACATAAACATAAACATAAACATACAGCATCATCACACATACGCATCAATCATACATCACATCACGCACATCATACATACTAAGCATCACACGCACCGTCGTGCCTAACATAACACATAACATCATGCATATTACCATCATCTCCATCAACATTATCGTCATAATCTCATCATCCTACGTTACCTTATACCGTCCATGCCCTTCACATCGCCTAGGAATTCCATCTCGGTTATCATTACTGAACACTTAGGCGAATGGGCATCTATGCGAATGGACCCTAGGCGAATGGACTATGGGCGAATGGACCTCTATGCGAATGGACTCCCAGTCGCATAACTTTCATGCGTATGGCCTTCAGTCGCATGACTTCAGGCGTATGGGCTTCAATCGGATACTCTTCATGCGAATGAACCTCAGTCGCATGGCCTCCAGGCGCATGGACTTCAGTCGCATGACCTCTGTGCGAATGAACTTCAGTCGTACCATCTCTCAATCGCATGACTCCCAAGCACATGAACTTCAGTCGCCGACTTCGTGCGTATGGACCTCAGTCGCATAGCAAACGTGTGTATGGACCTCAGTCGCACCTCAATCGGCCGAATGGCCTCCAATCGTCCTCCAGTCGGTCGCCTAGCCCTAGCTGGTGCAGAGTGCAGTTAGGTCGACTGCAGCCGCGGGTTTTCAACCTCCAATCCCTTCCAAACCTCTTTTAAGCTCAAATCAACCCTTCTAAAGGTTAGGGAAACATACCATGACCTCATACAAGCATAACCAAGCAAGAAATCGAGCCTCTAACGCATCATACACATACATACATACATCCAAACGGGTTTTCACCCAAAAACTCGAATATAGGTTTTTGGACGTGTTCCAGCCCCAAAATCAGTTGAAAACGTGTAAAAGAGGGGTCCTAGAACTCACCTTAACGATCCCGTCGAATAGAGCTTCGATTTGACTCGCTCCACGTCGATTTTGGCTACTCTAACCAACCCGGGCCAACACTTCTTCTCTTTTCTCTTCTTTCTCTCTTCTCCTCTCTAGGCTGAAAATGGGGAGAATGGGAGTGCCTCCTCCCTTTTATACTCCCTTGCATCGAAGTTTCTCTCGTTGGCATGTTTGGTCCCTCGACTTTGGACTTTATTTCTTTTTCCTCTCTCGTCGGCTACAAAGGAAATTTCCGGGTGTTACATCAAAGCATATATCTTGCTTAGTATGACTTTACCAGATGAAATATTGATCAGATGTGAAAATTATAAAACAGCAAATTCCTTGTGGAAGATTCTTCATACACTCTGTGAAGGGAGTGATGAAATCCGAAACATTAGGAAGGACACCCTTCGTTCACAATATGAAACATTTCATCATATTGAGGGTGAATCATTTCCTCAACAACTCCACAGGTTTATGCAACTTCTTACAGAAATGAACATTCTGGAGTTGAAATACACAAATGAGGAACTGAACAAGAAAATGCTCCATACTTTACCAGAAAGTTGGAAGCAAACTGTATCCATGTTCAAGAATACCATAGATCTCAAAGCAGTCGGACTAGACACTCTAGTGGCTAAAGTTGAGGCTCTTGAACTGGATGAGAAATCAAGAAACAAGAGTATAATAACTCATGTATCACCACTTTAAAGAAACAAGAAGTGCTGGAAGTGCTTTTGAGGGTGAATCATTTCCTCATCAACTCCACAGGTTTCTGCAACTTGTTACAGAAATGAACATTCTGGAGTTGAAATACACAAATGAGGAACGGAACAAGAAAATGCTCCATACTTTACCATAAAGTTGGAAGCAAACTGTATCCATGTTCAAGAATACCATAGATCTCAAAGCAGTCGGACTAGACACTCTAGTAGCTAAAGTTGAGGCTCTTGAACTGGATGAGAAATCAAGAAACAAGAGTATAATAACACATGTATCACCACTTTAAAGAAACAAGAAGTGCTGGAAGTGCTTTCATGTCCAGTAATGATGGTGATAACTCTTGTACTTTGAGTGAAGATGAAGAGGAAGTAAGTTTCTATGCTTCAAAACCTCCTAAGAAATCTTCCCAAAGTAAGTCAAGAAAAGAGAAAGAAAGATCTGATGATCAAAGAGATAAATCATCCGAAAAACTATCATCCAACAATCAATCAGAGTCTATCACTGTCATTCTAGATTCTAAAGAACAAAAGGCAGCATTTGCAGCCTTCAGTTCAAGCTTTCAAGCATACTTAGGAAGTACATTGCCAACTGCCAACATGTGTCAACAAGATTTAGAAGAACAACCTCCGGATGTAGTGGAGGAGATGGATCTACAATGGCAAATGGCAATGATTGCCTATAAAGCCAAACAATATCTGAGAAGAAACAAGAATTTGGCTGCTGCAAGTAAATCATCACGTATTGGAGTTGATAAGTCAAAGGTAAGATGCTTCAAGTGCAATCTCTATGGTCACTTTTCTAGAGAATGCAATCAACAAAATTCTGACACAACACAACATTAGAATCATCAGGCCAAACAACCCTCATCAACTCAAAGATGTTTTAGAAAGCCACAACTGACCAACTCATCCCCACTAGCCACCAAATCACTAGCAGGAACTAGCAACTCTAAAGACTCTGGGCTGATCATTCTTCAAGATGGAACCTATGACTGGAGTTTGTATGAGAAGGAAGTCTTAGAAGAAAATCAAGCTCTAATGGCTCACATGGAAAACAAAGTTCCACCCATGGCAAGTGAGGTATGAGACAGGTTATGTTCATCAATATGTGTTGAGGAAGTAGAAAGAAATAGAGTCCATGCTCAACAATTAGCTGATAAAGTTAAAGAATCAATGATTTTGAATGAATCTCATGTAAGAGAACATAAATTATATCAAATTAAAATTAACTCTTTACAAAAGGATTTAGACAAAATTGTTTCTGAAAATTACAGTTTGAAAGCACAAGTTGAGCATCTGACCACTTCCTTAACCAAATCCATGGCTGATCATGCATCAACTAAAATAAAACTTCAAAAGTTTCAGCTCTGATCTCAGCAATATGAGAAATTACTAAATTCTCATATTGAATCAAAGAAAAGGTCTGGGTTGGGATAAAATGTTGTGGCAATTCCTGTTAACAATAACTATGTTCCTTTGCCTGAATCAATGACATATAATCTGTCAAAACATTTTGTGCCTAGCACCAATATAGGAACTAGCTCTAATCAACAAAACATTGATAATAAGGTGAATGAAACTGAGTCTTCTGAATCAGAAAAGATTAATCAATTTAATTCAGAATTTGACTTTGATGAGTGGGATGACTTGGATGATTCTGATGAACATGATGATGATCTTTTAAATAAGGTTAAGAGTTTTGTTTTTGAAACAAATATTCCAAAAGTGCTTGAAGAAACAAAGTTGCCATACCCTCCTAACAAAGAAACATGCTGAAAACCATTTGCAAGAGAATAGCTCAGTGGAATGAAGGTCTTCAAGAGCTAAATCAGCAACAAACCTCCTCCAATAAAGTAAATGAGAAATCTGCCTCTACTGAGGAAAGACACAAATCCATGGAAAAAGGAAAGAAAAAGGCATCAGCAGATCATCAATAGAAGAAGAACCTCTTTCCAGTACCAGATCTACGGAAAAAGAAAACTTCAATAGAAGTTAATATTGATTCAGTAGATGATCTACGGAAGAGGAATTCAGCAACAAACAATCAAAAGATGCATAAAGTGGAAAAGCAAGAATCTACTCCAAAGCTAAAGAAGAATGAACAACATCAAAAGTTAGCAAACCATAAGAATGATTCTGAGAAAGAATCAGATGAGAAGTATTGCAAATAGTTTGACATGAAAAATCACAATACTGAAGATTGTTACTTTAGTAGCTACTGCTCTATTTGCAATATGAACAATCACATGATTGTTGACTGCTACTTCAACAAACATTGTGCTATCTGCAACAAAAATAACCATTCCACTCAGGAATATTATTTCAACAAAAAGAACAAGACAAAAGGCACAAAGAAGAAAGAATTAGATAAGTCTGAATCAGATACTCAATCTACTGATTGTGAAAAGAGTTCAAAATGAAGAAATCTGAACTAAAATCAAAATCAATATCAAAGGACAAAACATCATCAAGTACTCATCCATTAAAGAAAAGACCAACTTTCCCGCAGTCAAAAACACCTCACAAAAGGGTAGGTTTGACTAATAAGGAAACAAAGGATGATGATGTATTCTTTGATAAATTTGAAAAGGGAATTCATATACCTCATTCAAAAACAAAAGATTGTGAGACATTTAATCATAAAGTTTCATTATCAAAATCAAAGCCTTAAATGAACAAAATTAAGTTGAATCAAGAAGAAATTGGGAAACAAGAACCTAGTTCATCAACATCCCATTCAACAGAATCATCCTCATCTGAAACAACTCAGAATGAATCAACCAAAACTAAAACTGAAACTTCAAGACTTGTTCATGAAGGAGTAACTATTTTAGACATTGTTGACAAACCCAAGATCATTAAGACTTGGGTTGTCAATTCTAACTGATTTATTTCTGAATGCAGGAACAATATTGAGAGCTGACAACAAATGGTATGTTGACAGTGGTTGTTCCAAGCATATGACAGAAACTGTTCACTTCTCCATGATTTCAAACATAAAAATGATTCTTATGTGGCATTTGGTGGGGATAAAAAGGGAGGTAAAATTATTGGTGAATGAATGATAACAAATGGTGTGCTCAAATTTGAGAAAGTAAATTATTGTGAAAATTTACAGTATAATCTACTAAGTGTGTCTCAAATTTGTGATCAAAATTAAACTACATTGTTTGATAATACTAACTGTTACATTCTTAAGCCAGGTTTTACTGTTCCAAAAGATTGGGTCCTCCTTAAAGCAGCAAGAAAAGGAAACACTTATGTTTTGGATATGAACAACACACCACTCATAAAATATGAAACATGCCTTCTATCTAAGTTATTAGAAGATGTATCTCAATTGTGGCATAAAAAGCTTGTCCATTCTAACATGAAGAACATGAACAAATTGGTGAAAATTGACCTAGTCATTGGATTGCCAAACAAAGAGTTTCATTGCTCAACTCACTGTTCTTCCTGTTACAGAGGAAAACAACATAGAGTGTCACATAAATCCAAAATTATCAATACTAATACTACACCACTCAAATTGCTTCACATGGATCTGTTTGGTCCTACCAATGTGATGAGCATTGGAAAAAGGCAATATTGTTTGGTGATAGTTGATGATTTCTCAAGATTCATATGGGCTTTTTTTTCTTAAAACAAAAGAGTGAAACATCAGAAACATTAATGGACTTTGTGATCAAGATTGAGAATTAACTTGATGCAAAAGTTAAAAATTTTAGGAGTGACAATGGTATTGAATTTGTCAATTTTGAACTGGATTCCTTTTGCAGGAGCAAAGGTATTGCAAGGAAATTCAGTGCACCAAGAACTCCACAACAAAATGGAGTTCCTGAAAGAAGAAACAGAACTCTCATGGAAGCAGCCAAAACAATGCTAGCTGATTCACAATTGCCCATCATATTTTGGGCTGAGGCAGTGAATACTACATGCAATGTTCAAAACAGAATATTAATTGTCAAAGAACATAACAAAACTCCTTATGAGCTCTTGTTTAAAAGAAAACCATACATAGGATATCTTAAAGTCTTTGGATGTCATGTATCTGTTTTAAACATAAAAGAGTCATTGGGAAAATTTTCAGAAAAAGCATATGATGGTTTCTTTGTTGGATACTCTTCAACATCTAAATCTTATACGATTTATATTCCACAACATAACACTGTGGAAGAAACTCCTAATGTATCCTTTGATGAATCTGTATTTACTAAGTCATTTAAAGGTTCATCATGGTTGTTTGAGATAGATGCTCTAACTAAATCATTTAACTATGATCATTTGAACACTGCAGGATCTGATGAAGTATGTTATCCATTTGTTCCACCTCATATTAACAAAGTAACATTATCTGCTGATCCTCCAAGGATACACACATCCTCGGGTGGAAATACTTCAGCAACAGCTGCAGACACTACATGTGGAAATGAACACTGTGCATCCGGAGATGTGAACGCTGTCCGTGCAACAGATCCATGCTCTCAAGTGAATACAACAAACATTGGAAATGTTTCAAGTCCTCACTTATCATCCGGAGAAGTTCCTGTAAGTCCTACGGAAGAGTTAAATGATTCCGTAGAAGTTCCTATAACTCCTACGGAAGAGCAAAATGATTCCAGAGAAGTTCCTACGTAAGAGAAAACCGATTCCGGAGAAGTTCCTATAACTCCCATAGAAGAGCAAACTGATTCTGGAGATGCCCCTACAGCTCATGCAGAAGACACTCATGATCCTACACCTCATGTTGAACATTTTGACTATTTTCTAAACTCTCAACCTGGGTTCGATCAGTCTGAGCCAATGGAAATAACTAACCTGGAATCATCTATTCCAGTTGAATCAACTCCATCAATGAGAATCCATAAGACTCATCCAATCAACAACATTATTGGAGAACTTACAAAGAGAACTACATGAAGCCAAAGTGGTACTACCAACCTTTTTCTCTTCAGTTGTTTTCTTTTACAAGTGGTCCCTCCAAATATCACTAATGCTTTAAAAGACAATAGTTGGATTGAAGCTATGCAAGAAGAGCTTCAACAATTTAGAAAGCAAAAGGTATGGTCTCTAGTTGATTTGCCTGAAGGCCAACATCCTATTGGAACAAGGTGGCTATACAAAAACAAACTGCATGATAGAGGGATTATTGTAAGAAATAAAGCAAGGTTGATTGCACAAGGATACACACAAGAAGAGGGAATAGACTATTGTCACACCCCAACCTTGACGGCGGAAACGTCGAGATGTGAGGGTTAAGATTGTTCACAGCCACATAACGCTATATTTAAATTGCAAATATTATTATCATAAGTATTAAAATGAAATACAACCATAAGTCACAAAAAGAAATAAGTTCAACATAACTCAAACATAACATAATGTTTTTTTGTTTATTTAACTAGGTCCAAATCCTAGTTTTATTGCAAGCTTCAAATGTCCACTTTAAACTTGGGGATTTTCTGAAACATGATGAAAATAAAGAGTCAACTAAAAATAGTTGGTGAGTTTCCAAGTTTTCATACATAATAAGATTACAAGTAGCAATTCATGTCATGGATTATAAGCTAGTAAGGTTATAGAACACATATCGTTACAACCAAACCTCGACTTGATTACAAGTATATAAGATTGGCTAAGTGTATTTGGTTCCCTAGTGCACAAGCGTACGGCCCCTAGGAGTCGGCAATACCTCGACTTTAGCACCAAATAGGCTTGTCAGGCCCAAAGATCTAAGACGTCGCCAGGCTAGCAATAGTTAATGATTGTAAACAAACTATGTATCTCATATAAACACTTACAAAACACAAATAACCATGACCAAAAATAAGTAGAATTGCATGTGCATTACAAGTCTCAAATGTTTAAACGTGTATGTAATATAAGCATCATGTTTCACCCCAAATAAGTGTGAAATTATAAAAAAGGGACAAGGAAAACTCACATGATGTATAAGTGTATAAGATGATAATAAGAATTTAAATGACGCTCCAACGAGTTCCTAAACGTATATATTTCAAGATTAAGTTTAGCGATAAGATTAACATTTAAACGTGAATTAGGGTTTTGATAAGTATTTTGGGGTTCTTATAGATATATTATGCATTTTAATTGTAGCAACCATATATTTTAAAAAAATAATATATGTAATGTTTGGGTAACTAATTTAAAGAAGTAATAGACTAAAAACAAACTAAACTTTTGTAATTATTTGAAATACTCTTGCTTATTAGTTTAGGAGTGACTTTTGCTATATTAATAATTTTAATGGTTTAAAACCATTATCTAAAGTTTATATTTACAAAAAAAATCTAATTTTTAAAGAAAACAATTAATTTATATTATTATTATTTATTTTTTTTATTTTTTTTTAAAAAAAATAAATTTGCAGAAGTACTTTAAGTAATTAAAAAAAATAAACTAAGTTTATAAGTACTTTTATAATTTTTAAAGATTTTTCTATATTTTTTTTAAGGCTGAAAAAACCTTTTTTTAAAAAAAGCAGGTCATGGGGTTCGAACCCATGACCTTATGTTTTACATGTGAGCACAGAACCATTAGGCTGGGTAGCCTATGCCTGTGAAAACACAGGTTTCATTTCTTAAAAATCAACTTAAACAAACATCCCCAATCCCATATGAACCCTAGATTCATCTAACCCAAATCGAACCCCAAATCGATTATGATAACGAAATTAAACTTGGGGCTTTTAATCCCCAAGTAAAACCGATTATACACATGTGTTTGATTACCCGTTTGAAGTTTTAAATCGATGAGAACAAGATGATGCATAACTCGCGGCGGTAACACCCAAATGATAAGCAATCCTTAATGAAAATCCAATTAAACTTGCAAATAGCCTCGAATGATGATCCAGATGCGAAGCCGTATGTTGATTTTGGTTCAAGTCGTTCGGAGATTGGGTTTTGGTATGGTTACAGGTCGCGGAAAAAGAATGAAATTGGATTCGTTGTTTGTGTTGATTCAGGTGCAATTGGAATTGATAGAAGCTTTAGACTACTTAGACGTTCGATTATGAATCATTTAATTTGGTTATTATTAAGTTTTAATGGTCGAACGGCTATATGGTTAAAGGCGTTAAGTTAATCATTCGATTTAGCTTAGTAACCGATGATTAAACGTCTTTAATTGGTACATTCAAGTTCAAAATGAGTTCTAGAACGGTTTGGAATCGTTTCGGGACCAAGGAAACGACCATTTTTAATGTTTAAGAGGTGGCCGGAGCCCGGCCGGAGTTTGGCCGGAGCTCCCGCCGGAAAAACGGGGGAAAGGGCGGTGGGTTGGGTGTGTTTTTAATTAATTACAGAAATGGTCCCCCAACTTTGAATTCTTATTATTTTATGCCCAAACTTAATATTTTAAGTTTCTAATTTGATAATTAGGCCCCCTTGAACTTAATTAAGTTTTAACTTGTTAACTTTTATAACTTATTATTATTATCTTTATTATCATTATTATTTTATTACTATTATTATTATTATTATTATTATTATTATTATTAGTATTATTATTACCATTATTATTATTATTATTATTATTATTATTATTATTATTATTATTATTATTATTATTATTATTATTATTATATTTTATTTAATACTTAACAAAACAAATTAAGAAATAAGCATGCATAATTCATAAATTTTATAAATGTCAACGACGAACCCTATAAGAATAAACGAAAGTTAACTTTTAGTTAACAAAAATACGGAATGTTACAGTCTCCCCAACTTAAAAGAATTTCGTCCCGAAATTAAAAGAAATGAAACTATACAAATAAGAACGGGTATTTCTTCTTCATGTGTTCTTCACGTTCCCAAGTAAATTCAGCGCCACGTTTATTCTCCCAACGAACCTTGATGATTTCAACAGGTTTCTCGACAAAATGTAATGACTCGTCAACCTGAATGTCTTCCAACGGGACGTACAGACTTCCGTCGGCCAAACACTTTCTCAGATTTGAGACGTGGAACACAGGATGAACTCCACTAAGGTCGGAAGGTAGTTCCAGTTTATAAGCCACCTTCCCAATCCTTCTCAGGATTTTGAAAGGCCCTACAAATCTTGGAGCCAGTTTGCCCTTTTTTCCAAAGCGAACCACACCTTTCCACGGTGAAACCTTAAGAAGAACCATCTCCCCAACTTGAAATTCCAATGGCTTACGTCGCTTGTCAGCATAGCTCTTTTGACGACTTCTCACCACTTCTAGGTTCTTGCGAATGATAGAAACTTTATCGGTCGTCTCTTGTATAAGTTCAGGACCAGTGATGAAATTTTCACCAATGTCGGTCCAACAGATCGGTGAACGACATTTTCGACCATAAAGCGCTTCGAACGGCGCCATCTTGATACTCGAGTGGTAACTATTGTTATACGAAAATTCCGCGAGCGGTAGATGCGTATCCCAATCGCCACCAAAGTCAAGAACACAAAGGCGTAGCAAATCCTCCAAGGTTTGGATCGTTCGCTCGGTTTGACCATCAGTTTGAGGATGGTAAGCCGTGCTTAGATCTAGTTGTGTACCCAAGAGTTCTTGCATAGACGACCAAAAGTGTGAAGTGAAACGAGCATCTCGGTCGGATATGATGTGCAGAGGTACCCCATGACGACTTACAATCTCATCAACGTATATACGAGCTAACTTTGATGTCTTGTAAGTGTCATGTATGGGTATAAAATGTGCCGACTTGGTCAATCGGTCAACGATCACCCATATGCTATCATGTCCTCGAGAGGTTCGTGGTAGCTTAGTTATGAAGTCCATGGATATGTGTTCCCATTTCCACATAGGAATCTCGGGTTGCTCAAGTAATCCACTTGGACGTTGATGTTCGGCTTTAACCTTCGTACACGTGAGACACTTAGCTACATAAGTCGCTATGTCTTTCTTCATTCCAGGCCACCAATATTGACCACGTAGGTCCATATACATCTTATCGGAGCCAGGATGAATAGAATAACGAGTTTGATGAGCTTCGTTCATGATAAGGTACGGAGGTTATCGCGATTTGGAACTTAAATTCGATTTGCGAAGTACATCAATCCATTGGGTTTCGTTTCCAATTGAGTTAGAAGATTATGCTCCAATTCATCCTTCATTCTTCCTTCTCGTTGTACCATTTGTTGAGCCTCCAGGATACTAGACTCGATGTCACTATCTATTCTCAGGTTTTGTAGCAGTACGGTGGTCTCGTTGACATCAAGTCAGATCTCAGTATCGAACTCACCCAAAGTGTCAAACCATTGGCGTCGATCGCGAATTTCTTGGAATGAGATCATCTTGTTGTGAATCTTTCGACTTAGTGCATCGGCTACAACGTTTGCTTTACCAGGATGGTAACGAATGTCACAATCATAATCACTAATCAACTCCACCCAACGACGTTGTCTCATATTGAGATCTTTTTGATTGAAAACGTGTTGAAGGCTTTTGTGATCGGTGTAGACTATACATTGCGTACCATACAAGTAGTGTCTCCAAATCTTCAAAGCAAAGACAACAGCACCAAGCTCAAGATCATGAGTTGTGTAATTCACCTCGTGAACCTTCAATTGTCTCGATGCATAAGCTATGACTTTCCCTCGTTGCATGAGAACACAACCAAGGCCTTGTTTAGATGCATCACAATACTCGGTGAAATCGTCGTTTCCATCGGGTAAGGTCAAGATAGGAGCATTGCACAACTTGTGCTTTAACGCTTCAAAAGCTTCTTCTTGCTCGGGACCCCACTCGAATGGTTTATTCTTTTGTGTCAAAGTAGTGAGAGGTTTCGCGATCCTCGAGAAGTTGGCAATGAATCGCCGATAATAACCAGCAAGACCAAGAAAAGAACGAACTTCGGTAGGAGTTGTAGGAACACACCAATTCTTCACAGCTTCCACCTTTGCAGGATCAACGTGAATTCCTTGGCTATTCACCACATGTCCTAGAAATTGAACTTCCTCGAGCCAGAAATCACACTTCGAGAACTTCGCGTACAATTGCTCTTTCTTCAACAACTCAAGAACCAATCTCAAATGTAGTTCATGATCGGTGTTGGACTTTGAGTAGATAAGTATGTCATCAATGAAGACGATCACAAACTTGTCTAGATACGGCTTGCATACTCGGTTCATGAGATCCATGAAGACAGCAGGAGCATTGGTTAAACCAAAAGGCATCACCATAAACTCATAGTGTCCATAACGAGTACGGAACGCGGTCTTTGGGATATCATCATCATGGACTCGCAATTGATGATAGCCAGAACGTAAATCGATCTTCGAGAAGATAGCAGCTCCTTGAAGTTGGTCAAACAAATCATCAATACGAGGAAGAGGATAACGGTTCTTGATGGTAAGCTTGTTAAGCTCACGATAATCGATGCACATACGAAACGTTCCATCTTTCTTCTTCACGAACAGAACAGGTGCACCCCAAGGCGAAGAACTTGGACGGATGAAGCCCTTCTCGGATAACTCTTGAAGTTGACTAGAGAGTTCTTGCATTTCCGATGGTGCAAGTCGATATGGTGACTTAGCCACGGGGTTTGCTCCCGGTATCAAGTCAATCTTAAAATCGACTTCACGCACGGGAGGTAAACCACTAAGGTCATCAGGAAATACTTCAGGAAAGTCTCGTACAATAGGGACATCCTTAAGTTCTTTCCCTTTGACTTTCGTGTTGACCACGTAAGCCAAGAAGGCCATATACTTCTTGCTTAAGCACTTTCTGCTTGAGTGCAAGACATGAGTTTAAGCCCTTTGGAAGATTTTTCACCGAACACTTTCAAAGTATCTCCAGAGGGTAACGGTATACGGATGCACTTCTCGAAACAAATGATCTCGGCATGGTGTTTGGCTAACCAATCCATACCAATGATGACGTCGAAGCTTCCAAGTTTCATAGGAATAAGATCGATAAGAAAATCATGTGTGTCAAGGCTTAAGATGCAATCACGGATAACGATGTCAACGGTGATCGGTTCTCCATCGGCGACTTCAACGGTAAGAGGTCTTTCTAGTTTCGTATGTGGCTTAGCAAGTATGGGTTCAAACTCTAACGAAACAAAACTCTTATCGGCTCCAGAATCAAATAGGACATAGGCATAAGTTTTATTAATAAGGAACATACCTGTTCAATTTTAAGGGTATTTAACGACATAGGTAACACATGAAAAGCAATAGGTCACAAAAGTTAAAGGTAAGTGAACATACCATTCACCACATCATTGTTTGCTTGTGCTTGATTCGCGTTGATGTTGAAAGCACGTCCACGTGCTTGTGGAACATTACCCACAAGACGGGGGTATTGTGGGCGGAAATGACCAGGTTCCCCACAGTTGTAGCAAACACGATTTGTGACCACGGCGGCGTTGTTGTTAGGTGCACAGTGACAAGTCGCCACCAAGTGACCATATTTACCGCATAAGGTACAGATACGGCATGGTTGATTTCCCGGGTGATGGTACCTACAAATGTTGCACATAGGCTGAGGACCAGCATAAGCCCTAGCCCCAGGCACTTGTGCCACAGGTGCAGCCGCAGGTACAAGTTGTCTTTGGGGTTGTTTGGGTGCAGCCACAGCATAATTGCGCGCCGGTGTGAACTTGCGCTTCTTGTTGTTGTTGTTGTTGTTGTAAGACGGTTCAGCTTTGGTTTCTTTAACAGCCTCGGTAGCCGTCTTCTCTACCTTCTTTGCACCCTTCACAGACATGGTGCCCGCCCGTATATGGTTCTCAGTGAGTTGAGCGGTGATAGTAATGGCTTCTTCCAAAGTTGTGGGTCGGCTACCCACCACAGCATCTTGAATTTGGGGTGGTACACCCTTAATGAACTTCTCGATGTTGCGGGGGACAGTGTCGACCATGTGAGGCAGCAGTAAGCTCAACTCATGATGCCTAGTTGAGTAGGACAAATGATCACCATCATTTTGCTTTAAGTTCCAAAACTCTTCCTCCAACTTTTGCAACTCACTTCGTGGGCAGAACTTCGCGATGGCGATGTTCTTGAACTCCTCCCAGGTAAGTGCTTGCACAGCTTCGGGTCCACGGTTCCTCTTCTCGCTATTCCACCAGGTAAGTGCCCTTTGTTGGAGCACACTAGTAGCATAACGAACCTTGAGCGTCTCGGGACACTCACAATTGATAAAGGTATTCTCCATGCTTTCGAACCATTCGAGAAGGCCAGTGGCTCCTTCCTTGCCACTAAAACTAGTGGGCTTGCAAGAACTAAAGTGTTTGAAGGTGCAAGTTCGATTGTTCCCGTTTTGGTTGTTCCCATTTTGGTTGTTGATGTTCTCTCCATGACCGTTACCATTGTTGCTACCATTGGTCAGTAAGGTGCTATTAAGTTCAGCAACCATGGTCGGGATGACAGCAGCCATTTGACGAGCAATCATGGCGGCTAGTTTACGATCGGAACTTCCACGCTTTCCATGATGACAAGACATGCTGGAATATGCAAAATGAGTTAGATACGAGAATTGGGATAACAAGGATCATAATTCAATAAGGATAAGACAAAAGTTGTAAGGCACATGGAATGGTTCCATTTGGTAACACATTACCATTTGGAAACATTGACACGTCAAGGTAAGTTGACCCACTCGCCTTAGAAATTTGTGTATGTTGACCATAGTTTATCACTCATCCCAGAAATCCCCAGGTAAGCATAACTAGTCCCGTAGGATTTATGCGATATGCTTGCCTTAGCCCGAGGGCCTTTTGCCAGGAAATCCAGAATACAGGTGTCTATGTGTCACACAAATTTCTTAGGTTCATGAAATCAAAACCTTGATGAGATTTTACATAGATTAGACATAAGTCTAAGGATTCTAGTCATAAGCATAAGTATACAATTCCACGTGTCGACGAGAATAAGATTAAGAAGTTTCATTTTTCGGGGAGAGTCAAAGTGTCAAAAGGTAAGTTTAGGGAGACAAGTAACTAAGTTTAAACAATTACAAGGCAAACCTATGCTAAGGCATCAAGTTGCACATAAGTAAGGTATACTATTATGTAGCATGTAACAATATATATTTTTCAAAGAATATAAATATTATTCTAAGAGGTTCATGCATAAGCTATAGTCTAGGTCACCATTTCTAATAACCTAAATCCCTATAGTTATGGGCTCTGATACCAATCTGTCACACCCCAACCTTGACGGCGGAAACGTCGAGATGTGAGGGTTAAGATTGTTCACAGCCACATAACGCTATATTTAAATTGCAAATATTATTATCATAAGTATTAAAATGAAATACAACCATAAGTCACAAAAAGAAATAAGTTCAACATAACTCAAACATAACATAATGTTTTTTTGTTTATTTAACTAGGTCCAAATCCTAGTTTTATTGCAAGCTTCAAATGTCCACTTTAAACTTGGGGATTTCCTGAAACATGATGAAAATAAAGAGTCAACTAAAAATAGTTGGTGAGTTTCCAAGTTTTCATACATAATAAGATTACAAGTAGCAATTCATGTCATGGATTATAAGCTAGTAAGGTTATAGAACACATATCGTTACAACCAAACCTCGACTTGATTACAAGTATATAAGATTGGCTAAGTGTATTTGGTTCCCTAGTGCACAAGCGTACGGCCCCTAGGAGTCGGCAATACCTCGACTTTAGCACCAAATAGGCTTGTCAGGCCCAAAGATCTAAGACGTCGCCAGGCTAGCAATAGTTAATGATTGTAAACAAACTATGTATCTCATATAAACACTTACAAAACACAAATAACCATGACCAAAAATAAGTAGAATTGCATGTGCATTACAAGTCTCAAATGTTTAAACGTGTATGTAATATAAGCATCATGTTTCACCCCAAATAAGTGTGAAATTATAAAAAAGGGACAAGGAAAACTCACATGATGTATAAGTGTATAAGATGATAATAAGAATTTAAATGACGCTCCAACGAGTTCCTAAACGTATATATTTCAAGATTAAGTTTAGCGATAAGATTAACGTTTAAACGTGAATTAGGGTTTTGATAAGTATTTTGGGGTTCTTATAGATATATTATGCATTTTAATTGTAGCAACCATATATTTTAAAAAAATAATATATGTAATATTTGGGTAACTAATTTAAAGAAGTAATAGACTAAAAACAAACTAAACTTTTGTAATTATTTGAAATACTCTTGCTTATTAGTTTAGGAGTGACTTTTGCTATATTAATAATTTTAATGGTTTAAAACCATTATCTAAAGTTTATATTTACAAAAAAAATCTAATTTTTAAAGAAAACAATTAATTTATATTATTATTATTTATTTTTTTTATTTTTTTAAAAAAAAAAAAAAATTTGCAGAAGTACTTTAAGTAATTAAAAAAATAAACTAAGTTTATAAGTACTTTTATAATTTTTAAAGATTTTTCTATATTTTTTTTAAGGCTGAAAAACCTTTTTTTAAAAAAAGCAGGTCATGGGGTTCGAACCCATGACCTTATGTTTTACATGTGAGCACAGAACCATTAGGCTGGGTAGCCTATGCCTGTGAAAACACAGGTTTCATTTCTTAAAAATCAACTTAAACAAACATCCCCAATCCCATATGAACCCTAGATTCATCTAACCCAAATCGAACCCCAAATCGATTATGATAACGAAATTAAACTTGGGGCTTTTAATCCCCAAGTAAAACCGATTATACACATGTGTTTGATTACCCGTTTGAAGTTTTAAATCGATGAGAACAAGATGATGCACAACTCGCGGCCGTAACACCCAAATGATAAGCAATCCTTAATGAAAATCCAATTAAACTTGCAGATAGCCTCGAATGATGATCCAGATGCGAAGCCCTATGTTGATTTTGGTTCAAGTCGTTCGGAGATTGGGTTTTGGTATGGTTACAGGTCGCAGAAAAAGAATGAAATTGGATTCGTTGTTTGTGTTGATTCAGGTGCAATTGGAATTGATAGAAGCTTTAGACTACTTAGACGTTCGATTATGAATCAATTAATTTGGTTATTATTAAGTTTTAATGGTCGAACGGCTATATGGTTAAAGGCGTTCGGTTAATCATTCGATTTAGCTTAGTAACCGATGATTAAACGTCTTTAATTGGTACATTCAAGTTCGAAATGAGTTCTAGAACGGTTTGGAATCGTTTCGGGACCAAGGAAACGACCATTTTTAATGTTTAAGAGGTGGCCGGAGCCCGGCCGGAGTTTGGCCGGAGCTCCCGCCGGAAAAACGGGGGAAAGGGCGGTGGGTTGGGTGTGTTTTTAATTAATTACAGAAATGGTCCCCCAACTTTGAATTCTTATTATTTTATGCCCAAACTTAATATTTTAAGTTTCTAATTTGACAATTAGGCCCCCTTGAACTTAATTAAGTTTTAACTTGTTAACTTTTATAACTTATAATTATTATCTTTATTATCATTATTATTTTATTACTATTATTATTATTATTATTATTATTATTATTATTATTATTATTAGTATTATTATTACCATTATTATTATTATTATTATTATTATTATTATTATTATATTTTATTTAATACTTAACAAAACAAATTAAGAAATAAGCATGCATAATTCATAAATTTTATAAATGTCAACGATGAACCCTATAAGAATAAACGAAAGTTAACTTTTAGTTAACAAAAATACGGAATGTTACAACTATGATGAAGTTTTTGCACAAGTTGCAAGAATTGAGGCCATAAGAGTGTTTCTAGCTTATGCATCATATAAAAAGTTCACTGTGTATCAGATGGATGTCAAGTCTGCATTCCTATATGGGAAGATTGATGAGGAAGTTTATGTGTCACAACCCCCTGGTTTTGAAAATCCTCATTATCCACATAAGGTATACAAGCTAGATAAAGCCTTGTATGGTCTTCATCAAGCACCAAGAAAGTGGTATGAAACACTATCATCATTCTTGCTCAAGCATAGCTACGAAAGAGGAACCATTGATCAGACACTCTTTCTCAAACAAGAACATCAAGATATATTAGTTGTTCAAATATATGTTGATGACATTATATTTGGCTCAACTAATAAGAGATTGTGTGTAAATTTCGAAGAGCTAATGAAATATGAATTTCAGATGAGTTCCATGGGTGAATTAACTTTCTTTCTTGGTCTTCAGGTTCATAAAAAACCAGATGGGATATTCATCAATCAAGAAAAATACATGCATCAAATTTTGAAGAAATACAATCTTGCTGAAGTATCCTCATGCATAACACCAACATCAACAATTGATAAGATTGTTCCTCATCCTTCAGGAAAATCTATTGATCAAAATTTATATCGATCAATGATAGGATCACTTATGTATCTAACTTCCAATAGACCTGACATTATGTTTGTTGTGTGTGTGTGCTAGGTACCAATCTGATCCAAAGGAGTCACACCTGAATGTTGTGCAAAGGATTTTCACATACCTCAAAGGAAAACCAGGACTTGGTCTTTGGTAGCCAAAGGATGGTGACTTTACACTCTTCTCATACTCAGACAGTGACTATGGTGGATGCAACAGTAACAGAAATATCTACAACGGGTGGTTGTCAATTCATTGGACCAAGACTAGTATCATGGCAGTGAAAGAAACAAACCAATGTATCGGTATCCACAGCTAAGGCTGAGTACATAGCTGCTTCAGCTGGTTGCTCTCAAGTCCTTTGATTGCAAAACCAATTGCTTGACTATGGTTATAACATCCTTCAAACTACAATTTACATAGACAAATCTGTGGCTATGTTTATAACTGCTAACCCTGTGCAACATAGTAAAACAAAACATATTGAGATAAGATATCATTTTCTGAGAGATTGCTCAGAAAAGGGTTTGATTAAGTTAATCAAAGTGGATACAACAAATCAGCTTGCTGATTTATTCACTAAAGCCTTTGATTCAGTCATATTTAATTTTCTAATTGAGTCTCTAGGCATGATTAACTTAGATTAATCAATTTTAACAAACAAAATACTATGTGTAATTATGCTTCATCATGACATATGCATGGGAAATAATAGTACACTATATCTCTGAATTCATAAATATCATTAAATCTAAGCAAGTTTCTTGATATGTGAGTAGGTTCATCTTGAGTGGAAACTACACTGAGTTCATGCCAAACATAATGGAAAGTGATTGTTTGTGGGAAACTTCATTTTGAGAATACAAAGTGAGTCTTATTATGATGTGACCAAATCACTCATCTAAACACACTATGTACCAACACTTTATAATATCTATCCTTGCAAATCATACTCCCTCTGCTTTGTGTAAACAAAGACCTGGGTGTATGATCACCATACTGAATATCCGTTACAAAAGGTGAAAAGATCATGATCCTTATCATCCCTCTGATTTGTGTGAACAAAGACCTGGGTTAAAGGCACCTCTGTTTTACGTGAGTAAAGACCTGGTGACCTAATGATGATCATATCTAAGCTCTTAAAAGAATCCTATGTGACCAATTGTATATTAATTTAGAGCTTTTACATCAATGCATTAATGAGATTCCTAATGCATCTCAAGATAGAACTTATAACTTAAAGTACATAGTTCTTAAGTGTGAAAAAGTGATGATTTAACTTGCAAAGGGAGGACAAAATCTTTGTGAATTGAATGTGAAGCCCATAAAAGTTATTTCCAAATCAATATGAAAACATGATAAACAACATGCCTAGTTGATACATTAGCTCTTGTATGGATTTAAGTGGACAATATACTTGCAATCAACACTTTGTTCAGGTATCAATACAACAAAATAATTCATCAGGAAGAGGCTTAGTATTATAGTATGATCCCATCATATATGTATATATGTTTGAGCATCATCATACACTTAAATATCACTCATGCTATTCTTCTTAGAAATTTATGATAAATGCTTACTGTCATCATTAATCATGAATTTAGGGGGAGTAGAATTCATAAAGTTAAGTTTATCAATCAGCAGCTTTGTCTATTTCATTATCAATTTGAAGGAATTAGAATCTGAGCACCAATTTAGCTCCTGGATACATGAAATTTTCTTTAAAATCATTTAAACTTTCTTGTGCTAAATTGTCATGAATAGAAGGTCAATAAGGTCCAAAAGCAATAAATGGTTCTAAGCAATGGACTTGGACCATACAACAAAATTTCTCTGCATTCTACCATCTTAAGCATCAGCAGAAGCTACAGTGTGAAAAAGTTAAATGTTTATCCGTAGATTGGTAAACTACGGATGAGCAAAGATCAACAAATATAATTTAATTTCATAGTCTGGTAATCTGTGAAAATGTAAGTTATACTTCCTCAGCAGATATCGTTAAGACATCCTTAGATGATTTATGGAATCTGTAGATGATGTGAGGAAGAATTTGTTGAGGGTCCCACTTCATTAAAGTAATAAAATTAATGTGTCTGAGAGTATAAATGATGTTGTTTGACATCAAAATTCATTATTCGCTTTTTCAGTTCACTTTTTCAGACCTAGGAAAACACACTCTCAACAAACTTTTCCCCCTTCTATAACATTCAAATTTTACCAAATCAATACATCAAACAAACATATATATTTGCTCTCAGATCGCTGTGTTCAAGGTAAAACATGTCGTAATGATTCAATAATGAACCATTCGATTCTCGATTAATCTCACAATTGTTCGTATTATCTCGTTTAATCTCACAACTGTTCGTATTCTCATTGTGATTCTAACGAAAAATCTTCTTCTTCTGAACAGATGGATAATCGATTTGCGAAAGAGCACAATGTGTGTGCTTTCTTAAACCCTGACGATCCTGTTTCAGTAGGGTGTCAAGACATTATCCGATATCTAAGAAGATCCAGGTTGTTCTATGCCTTATCAGCAGAGCCTGTGATTCACCAATCGCACATCACTGATTTCTGGAACTCCGCCCAAATAGAGGAAGATGGTCAAGTTATTATGGCTGATGTGAAGAATCAAAGACTAAGAGTTGATGAACAGACAATAAGAAGGGTTCTTGAATTGGGAGATATAGAAGCTGGTCACCCTGATGTGTTCGACAATGAATACATAGAAAAAGTCTTTCTTCTGATGGGGTATGATGGTGACTTCGAGAAGGGAGAAATAAAGAAAGGAAGACTCTGCAAGCCATACAGATTTCTCTGCCACACTTATCTTAAGTGCATCTCAAACAGGAAATCTGGACTTGACAGATTTTCAAGGAATATCTCTTCAGGCATTATCGATGTTTTTGAGGGAAGAACCTACAATTACTCAAAGTACATCTTCAACTGCTTATGTGATCACATCAAAGTACAGAAGGCTGACAAGATGCATATGTTTCCAAGGTTTCTGCAACTAATATTCAATGCTGATCTGCCTGGGACTAGTGTAGATGGTGATGTGTTTGTTCAAGCTCACCTAGGTAGATCCGTGCTAAATAAAATATCTGGGAAGTAGGAGGGAGGAGACATGCCCATGTTTGATCATGTGGTAGATGCTGATGCAAACATTCCTTAAGAGCTTGTATGGGAAGATCAACAGGAGGGTTCACCAACCAACTCTGTTCAAGCCACTCACTCACCAGAATAACCACCCATACACCATCAACCTCAACCATCCCTACCTCATTCACCTGCAAGCCAAAACACCCAACCAATCTCTCCAATTCACCCTCCATCACCAAATCAGCTCCAAATGCAACTTTTTCAACAGCCTCCAAATCTAGAAAATCCATCCACTGAGAGCATTTACACTGGGGAGACAAAGTTAGCCTCACAAGCAAGTACAGTTCAACTGTCTATAACCAAAACTAAATCCCCTGTTCTCTCAAATGAAACTAAACAAGTCTCTCCGGTCACTGACCATCAGCAACAACAACAACCACATCAAGAACTGATAGATCAAACCATTAAGCCCAGTTCAAGCTCAACAAGTGTAGACCCTGAAGAAGTAAATTATGATGAGATTGATGCTCAACATCAGGAAGAAGAAGAAGAAGCAAACTATGTTGATGTGATTGCCTACAATGAAGATGATCTAAGTGATAATGATATCCCTGTCAGCAAGAGTTATCTGGTTGCTGAATACAACAAGCTTGTTCTGAAGTCTAACAATAGAAAGCAAAGAATTCAAGAATTGAAAGGAATGATAAAAGTAAAAGATGATCAGCTGATGAAGCAAGAATCAAGTCTGAAAAGATTGAGGGAGAACATACAAGAAAACAATGAAGTGATCGATGCATTGCATGAGCTGGTTAAAGAACTTCAAGATTCAGCAAAGAATGAGAAGAATGAAAATGAGAAGCTAAGGCTAAAGGTTGATCAAATGAATGATTCTCTCTATGATCAATCATCTTTGTTGAGAAGAAAAGAAGAAGAGATTGATCAGCAAAAGATGAAGATATGTGCTCTTGAATCAGATCAACTAAAGAAACCTGCTGAAACTTCAAAGCAACTTATTCAATACTCAAGGAAAAGGAAGTATCTGGGTTCAACAAATATACAAACAATCAATATTGAAGAGACACCCAAAAGGTCAAGGCATACATCTTCACAACACACTCCTTCAGTGGATGTGTCAACATTAAAGCAAGTAACTCATGATGAAGATGAATCTGAGAGTGATGCTGAATGGAAAGAGCTGATTGAAGATGAAACTAACAAAGATCAAGAAGAATCAAAGGCTGGTGTTCTACTTACAACAAAAGACATATTGGAAGAAAGGCCTGAGTCAACAATGTTCATGACTCTTATCAACCATGGGTTTCCATATGACATGATTGAAAGGATGAATCTGTCTGAGATGAAGGATCTACTGAAAGAGTTTGAGCTGGCTAGATTCATGATCCCTAATTGTGACTATGAAGCATTCACAACATTTCAAGCCATACAGAAAATCAGAACTGAAGCTCACACCCATCCTATGAGCAACAAAGCAAACTTTCTACTAATCCTATAACTGTGGAATCTAAAGATCAACACAAAGGAAAATAAAAATTGATCAGACAGCCTAGGGCAGTTATCCCTGAAAAAGTATGACCTCTAGGAACAACAGTTTGGGAAATCACTGAACAAAAATCTACCCTGATAGAGCTGTATGACCACATCACAACTCCCAGTTCTGCAGAAGAAAACAAGATAATGGCCTAGAAGTATGATTCAGACTGGGATTGTGCAATCATCAAGAGGACATCTGGAAGAATTGAATAGTTCCATGATGTAGAAGCTTTACTGAGACTCCCTGAGAGAGACATCAAAGACCTGCAAAGCCTAATCATCTCAAACTATCCAATCCATCCAAGGGGAAGAGACTATTCTTTTTTAGTGGGTAGGATGAAAACAAGATTTATAGATGATGTTCTGAAGGAGGCTAAGAGGGAAGATACTGAACATAAGAAAAGACTTCAAAGAGGAAGAAGATCAAAGACCAACTCCTCTACTATGGTTGATGATGAACTCTTAAGGAGGGTTGGATACTCTAACAGAAAAACAACAGCCATCAAAGTCATAGCAGGTAATCAATACATTATTCCTATAACTGAGTGGGGATATGTGGAGAAGACAAAAGAAATGGTGCTACTAAGGAATGCTGAGGGAAAGAAAGGTGAAAAGATAAGAATTTTGGACCCGGTAGAAATCAAACTGCTACACCCCAGCTACACATCGTACCTGCATGATAAATTCTTTCCAAAGCTGTCAGATGAAAGAGCACAGAGTGATCTATGCTTATATGTGCACGTGATTCAAGTGGTGGATAAACTACATGCTAAAGCATACAAAAGAAGAAGACATGATGCTGGGCTGCTGAAAGGAGCTAACATTGAAGAAGTATCAGAACTGAGAATCTCAGAGGAAGATGAGCTCGAGATAGTGCACAATGAAAGTGTAGGTGAAACACTTACCACTGAAGAAGACATTTTAGGACTAAGTTTTGAGACTCTGCAAAGGATATGCAGAATGGAGATCAAGTACAAGTACGATGATCAAAAGAGTGCAGTATCATACATCAATAAAAGAATGGTGGCAAGATTGAAAGAACTTTCAGTTTTGAAGAACTGACTACAAGTATCTAAGCCTAAGGGGGAGTATTGTTAGGTCTAGGATCAGTAGATTTAGTCCATTTTGTATAGGCTTAGTACTTGAATTAATATGTGTAATGAATGGTTGTACTTCATTATTGTGTATGCATTATATATAGGTTAACCCATATATACGTGTGTTGATTCATGTATGCTTGCAGGTATAAACATTATACTTGGTCAATTTCTGAAATTGACTAAGGTTAAGAAACATCTACGGATGAACTTGTTCTTCCGTAGATATGTTTCTTACAAGTAAAATGCATCCAAAGATCCTCTGCGGATGAACAATCAGCTCTGAGGATGGAAGAACAAGATTGTTATGGAAGAACAAGATTGTTACGGAAGAACAAGATTTCTACGGAAGAAAAAGATTCCTTCGGAAGAACAAGACTCCTACGGAAGAACAAAGATCTACGGAAGCAATATTCATGTGGAGTCCACACTCTTGTATAATACAAGTGTTACAAGTCAACAAGTCAACAAGGCAGTTATGCGAATCCCAAGAAATCCGATGATTCCCTAACAGAAACAATTCAAATCCCAAGAGATCCGGTGTTTCCTTTAACAAAAACATCATTGTCTATATTAATGGATCCTAGGTTTCAAATCATGAACGGCAAAAGCGATAGCAATATGACAATTCCTCAATAGAAAACATCACATCAAATCACACAACCAAACCCTAGCAGCCGTCACATCATTCATCACAAATTTAATGAAATACATATTCCTTAATTGTGTTTCTTTTAGTGTGTTCTTGAATCTTTATTGATATTGAAATTTACTACAAAAAAATTAAACCAAGCCAACGTGGATTCCGCAAACATTAACTTGATTTCAACCAACACTGATAATTTCTGATTGCGATCCTTGGATTCACAAGCCTTGTTCTTAATGACAAGTCCTCTATCATCCTTCTTATTCCTAAACATCTATTTGGTTCCTATGATAATCTTCCCTTGAGGAAGAGGACATAAGTTCCAAACCTTTTGCCTTTTGAATTGAAGCAGCTCCTCTTGCATAGCTTCAACCCAACTTCCATCCTTTAAAGCCTCATCAACTTTCTTTGGCATTATCTGGAATAGAAAACAAGAGTGGAGACAAACATTTGCATCATGGGTTTGTCCTCTTGTTATTACCCCGTGTCAACATTTCCAATGATGTTTGTGGTTGGGTGACACTTGTGGATCCTTAGTTGAGGGATCACAGAAAGTTGCTTGGACAGATCTAAATTAGAGAAATTTAGATCAGGCATTGAAGTTTCTCCCACCACATCAGCACACTTATCAAGTGTAACTTGATCCAATGAGTGTGTGATATCATTTATGTTGTCTTCAATGGAGTGGTTATTAGCATCAAGAAACTCTTGATCACTTTCATCACCAACATTTCATCCTACATTTGAAGCTCCTTTATCTGAGTTTTATGCTTCTATGCTGGAATTTGAAAGCACCCCAGAAGTATTAGCTGAATTCGTCATTATTATGTTGATAGGGACTCCATTTGCAGGGTTAGTTACAACTGGAGCTGAAGTAGTATAGCTTGAAGGTCTTCTCAGCTCAAATCTTGGATTAGGATCACCTTTAGGTAGTATACCAGTAGATCCTGAAACATGCTCACAAGATTTGTTAATACAGTTGGTAACTAAATCAAGATCAAATAGCCAATCAAGACCAGAACCTTTCACACTAGGAGTGTGCCCATTAAAAGTCGCATTGGCTGACTCCTCAACAACACTAGTTCTGAGATTGTATACTCTATAAGCCTTAGCTTTAGAGGAGTATCCAATAAAATGTCCATCATCTGATTTCTCATCAAACTTGGCAATTTGATCCTTAGTATTTAAGATGGTGCCAGGACATCCAAATGACCTGAGAAAACCAATGAAAGGTTTCCTCTTCTGCCAAAGTTCATAAGGAGTCTTACCATGTGTCTTGACTACTAAAACTCTGTTTTGCACATAGCAGGCAGTGTTCACTGCCTCTACCCAGAAGGTGATGGGCAGTTTAGAGTCTGACAACATAGTTCTTACAACTTAAATAAGTGTCATGTTTCTCTTCTCAGCATCGCCATTTTGCCGAGCAGTCTTGGGAGCACTATATTGTCTTGTAATTCCCTTTTTATCACAAAATGTATCAAGGATTTGGTTCTTGAATTCAATTGCTTGATCACATCTTATGGTTTTGACCTTGTGATCACATTGATTCTCGATCTTTAAGATGAAATTCTTTAGAATCTCAGGGGTCTAATCCTTAGTTCTAAGAAAGAAGACCCAAGTGAATCTTGTAAAATCATTTGTGATCACCAAACAATAAGAGGTCCTTCCTAGACTCATTACACTGGTGGGGCCAAATAGATCCATATGTAATAAGTGTAGGTGTGAAGTGATGGAGTTTCTTTCCTTTGGCTTGTGAGATACCTTGGGTTGCTTCTCTTTCAGGCAGGCAACACAGTGGTCATCAGTTGTAAACTCTTTCTTTGGCATTCTGGTTACCAAATCATTCTTAATTAATTTATTGAGGTTTTTAAAGGTTACATGGCACATTCTTTTATGCCAGACGAAAGACTTATCACTATTTGCTTTAGATAGAAAGCATGAAACTTCTCTTGAGGGAGATGTTTCTTGCAAATCCATCATTTACATGTTCCCTTTCCTGGAGGCTCTAAGAAGGATATGCTCATGAGGAATGACCACCTTTCCGATGCAACTCTGTTCAGCCACCAACTTACATGAGTAGGTGAAAAGGTCCATGCTTTGGTAAGTGTACATTGAGGTCTTGAGTCTCTGCTTCCTACTTTATGTACTTTTATCCTTTTTGTAATATATTAGGATGTGAGCTATGGCATGTCATAGTCACTAGTCAAAAGGAAATCTGTCTTTTGACTCTACATTTGATTTTGTTATTGTCTAGTCTTATGTGAGCTACGCATAACCTTCTCAGAGACACTTTCCAAGAGACACCAAGAGAAAGCTACACTCAAGAAGGATCTCATGTATGAGGGGTCACCTTCCCAGAGACACCAAGAGAAAGCTACACTCAAGGAAGTCCATTCCAAAAGACAAGTTCTTCTCATGCCTTTGTTTCTGCAGTTGAGAGCACATGCAACTTTCTCTTCACCCTTGATCTGGAATATATGGAGATAGTTCAGGAAATGGCTCTTCTCACTCACAGAGCCAAGAAGTTCTACAAGAAGACAGGGAGGAAGTTTCCAAGCAATGCAACCAGTGGAAAGTTTGGGCTGGACCAAAGCAAAGTGAAGTGTTACAACTGTAACCAAATGGGTCACTTTGCAAGGGAGTGTAAAGCACCAAGGACAAATGGTGGCCAAACAAAAGCCAGACCAAACTACATTGAAAGAGCTCCCATAATGAGAAATCAAAGCAGCAAGCTGCAGTTGCTGATGAAGAAGGAGGCTTTGACTGGAGCTTTCAGGTAGAAGATGCATCTCCAAACCAAGCAGTCATGGCAGACCATGATGAAGCCAAGGTATTTGAACATCTTTGTACTCCTGAATGTATTGCTAAAGTTAATAGATACATGTCCTACAACTTAGAGTGAGATCTGATCTTGAGTCCTTAAATATCTTAAAAGCTGATTTTAAAAGAGCTGAAAATGATTATAAACTAAAGATAGAGGATTTAGAAAAAAACCATTTCAACTCTTAAACATGAGCACACCAACTACAGGACTCGGATCAAAGACCTCATAACTAAGTTGACTGAATGCCAGGCTGAGCTTGTGATCAGCAAAGCCAGGGCAGAAAAATGTGTTCTTGAAGAAGAGACCTTCAAGAACATAATATCCTCATCCTTGCATGCAAAAGTTTGTAGAAGATGAGCTTGTCAGTGAGCTTGTGATCACCAACAAGGATTGGGATCTAGTGAGATATCTCCTTCACACCCAATCTTATCAGTAAGATCTCCTAGGTGTGGAACTTGTGAAGATGAGCTTCCCCTCATAGACCCTATGACTGAAGAGGATAAAGAAGAGATGGTGATGAATGTCTCTGAGAAGAGTGAAGAAGAGCATTCTAATAAGGGTCACCACCCCTCTGAGGAGAGGAAAGCTGATGGGATGACCAAGTCAAAAAGGAAGGCCAAGAGAAAGTCCAAGAAGGCTCAAGAGATCAAGGCCACCTTTAACTTTGCACAGAAAGAAGTCTTTATTTCTGCAGGATTTGAGGTGGTTAAGGCTGAAGACACAAACTTGAACTCCAATAACAAGAGTTCTAGTTCATGTCCAAATCATCCCATCATCAAGAAGAAGGTTGACTAGTTTTGTACCACTGTTGTACAACCTGAACCATCCAGCTCTAAAGGTAGTTCTATCCCTACAAGAATGGCCACAACATCTGCAAAGAGGAAGATGGAAAAGGAAAGTGATCAAGTTCATCCTTGTTCACAAAAAAAGACTCCTAGAAGGAAGAAATTGACTATGTTATGTGTGGGAGTACCTCTCATTTTGCTAAAGATTGTGTTTATAATCTAAAGAGTACTCTCCATATGACCAAGAAAGAAGCTACTAAGAGTTTGTAGAAGAAGAAACAAGCTTCAAAAGGAAAGACTTTTCCTTTCGGAAGCTCCAAAATGAAGATGAAGACAAGTGGAAACTTGCCTTCGGAAGAAAATTTGGTCTCGGAAGAAATGAATACTTCCGAAGCACTGAAGCTTGCTGCAGTGAAAGCAAGATCTTCCGAAGGTCCAGTCATCAAAACTTCCAAAGTCAACAAACCTTCCGAAGTATTGAAGGTCAAGTCTAAGCTTCCAAAGGTGGTGTGGAAGGCAAAGAAAGACCAAATGGCTGAAAGTTCTTCATCAACATCAGCAAATGATCCTCAAAACATGAAAATAGGATCAATTACTATTGCATTGTCTTTAACTTCTTTTGATGTGCCCAAGACCAATAAGGCTTGGGTTTCCGAATGTAACTAGCCATCTCTTTTGTGCTGGAACAACTCAAGAGAAACAGAAATGTATGGATCATTAACAGTGATTGTTCTAGGCACATGACAGGCAATAGGTCACTACTCCCAAATTTTGAACGAATTAATGGAGGACCAGTTGCTTTTGGAGGAGATGCTGGAGGTTACATTACAGGAAGGGGCAGGGTCACAAATGGTAAGCTCAGCATTGAGAAGGTAAACTTTGTCAATAAGCTTGGATACAATCTTCTGAGTGTATCTTAATTTTGTGATCAAAGTCATAACATGCTCTATAGTGAGCATGAGTGCATTGTTCTCAGGCCCGGGGTGGTCATTCCTCTTGAGCATATCCTGCGCAGAGCCCCTAGAAAAGGGAACATGTACAAGATGGATATGCAAGAAACGTCTCCCTAGGAGAAGTCTCATGCTTTCTATCTAAAGCAAATAGTGATGAGTCTTTCCTCTGGCATAAAAGAATGTGCCATGTAAACTTTAAAAACATGAATAAATTAATTAAGAATGATTTGGTAACTGGAATGCCAAAGAAAGAGTTTAAAAGTGATGACCATTATGTTGCATGCCTGCTATGTGGAAAATATAGTTTTAGTAGTCAAGACACATGGTAAGACTCCTTATGAACTTTGGCACAAGAGGAAACCTTTCATTGGTTTTCTCAGGTCATTTGGATGTCCTTGCACTATCTTGAATATCAAATATCAAATTGCCAAGTTTGTCGAGAAATCAGATGATGGACATTTTATTGGATACTCTTCCCAAGCCAAGGCTTATAGAGTATACAATCTCAGAACCAGAGTAGTTGAGGATTCACCTAATGTGTCTTTCAATGAGCACACTCTCAGTGTGAAAGGTTCTGGTTCTGATTGGCTATTTGATCTTGATTTAGTTACCAATTGTTTTAACAAGTCTTGTGTTTTTCTAATGTTTCAGGATCCACATACATACTACCTACAGGTGATCCTAACCTAAGATTTGAGCTGAGAAGACCTTCAAGCTACACAACTTCGGCTCCAGTTGTAACTAACCCTGCAAATGAAGTTTCTACCAGCACATCAATGACAAATCCTGCTGATACTTTTGGGGTGCCTTCAAATTCTAGCTTAGACGCACAAAACTCAGAAGAAGGAGCTTCAAATGTAGGAGGAAGTGCTGGTGGTGAAAGTGATCAAGAATTTCTTGATGCTGATAACCACTCCATAAGTCTTAACCTACGAAAAACATCATTGGAGATGTTGATTCAGTGGTACAAGAGGACAAACCCATGATGCAAATATTTTTCTTCACACTTGTTTCTTATCCCCGATAGAGCAAAAGAAGATTGATGAGGCTCTAAAGGATGGATGTTGGGTTGAAGCTATGGAGGATGAGCTGCTTTAATTCAAAAGGCAAAAGATTTGGAACCTATGTCCTCTTCCTCAAGGGAAGACTACTATAGGAACCAAATGGGTGTTCAGGAATAAGAAGGATGGTAGAGGACTTGTCATCAAGAATAAAGCAAGACTAGTTGTTCAAGGATACACTCAAGACGAAGGAATTAACTACACAGATGTTTTTTCTCCTGTAGCAAGACTGGAAGATGTCAGGATATTCCTAGCTTTTGCTGCATCCAAGAATTTCAAGGTCTACCAGCTTGATGTCAAGTGTGCTTTTCTCTATAGGGTGATTGATGACGAGGTGTATGTCAGACAACCACCTGGGTTTGCAGATTTTGATCATCCCGATTATGTCTGCAGGCTTGATAAGGCTCTTTATGGGCTGCACCAAGCATAAAGAAAATGGTATGAGACTCTATCTCAGTATCTCTATCAGCATGGATACAAAAGGGGTACTACAGATGGAACTCTCTTTATCAAAGGAACAGGAAATGACATAATGTTAGTTCAAGTATATGCAGATGACATTATCTTCGGGTCAACTAATCCAAAGCTTTGCAAAGACTTTGAGAAGCGGATGAATGATAGATTTGAAATGAGTGCCATGGGGGAACTCAAATTCTTTCTAGGAACTCAAGTGAAGCAACTTGACAATGACATCTTCATAAGTCAGTCAAAGTATGTAGAAGACATACTTAAAAGATTCAAAATGACTGATTGTAAGGTTGCAAAGACACTTAGAAGAGACACTACAATGAGCGAAAGAGCCGACGAATCTATAGTTTCACACTGCAAAACTATTAGCGAATATATAGTTTCGTTAGAAAGTTAAAAACTTAAAAAATTTAAAATTTTTATTTACCTTTTAAAATAAAATAAAATAAAATTATTTAGAAAATAATTAAAATAAAACAAAAGCAAAATAAAGAAATCAAAAAGAATTTGCCCCACAAGACCTCACCAAACTTCATATATATATATATATATATATATATATATATATATATATATATATATTTAGAGATATAGAGATGGATATATATATGTATAGAGTAGAGATAGAGATAGATAGAGATATAGATATATATAGATAGATATATATATATAGTGTGGGTGGTAGATAGATATATATAGATATATATATATATATATGTATATATATGTATATACTATAGATATATATGTAGATATATGTATATATGTATATATATAGATAGATATATATATATATATATATATACATATTAGATATATATATATATATATATATATATATATATATATATATATATATATATATATATATGTATATGTGTATATATATATATATATATATATATTAACATAATAAAAGAGAAGAAAATAAAAGTTAGAAAAGAAGGAGAATCTGAATGAATTGCTGATATACTTGTCCTTTTAAGGCCATGCCTTCTTCTTTTCAACAAGTGAACTGCAGCTACTATTATCATGTTTTGGTTCATTTAAAGAACACTTTGAATGATTCAGGTCCACATGATATTTTGAACAAATAACACGCTCTGCTTGACTATTCCCTTTACAATGCAACAAGTATCCTTTTTACAAAAGAAGCAAAGTCCTTATAGACATCAGATGATGAGAGCTCCAGGTCTATACTTACGTATAACAAAGGAGTTGATCAATTGAGTCTTACAGATGAGAGCTTTAGGTCTATACTTACGTATAACAGAGAAGTTCATCATATCGTGCTGATGAGAGCTCTAGGTCAGTACTATACTACAGCAAAGGAGATCATCACTCCAGGTCAATCTTCACACATAACAGAGGAGATAAGCACGAGGAAGAATACAACAAAGAGATTCTTAGATACAAAGACGAGCAAGCATATAGCTTTTGAGATAGGATGGTGAAGAAAACAAGGATACTTTAGTTAAAAAGAAATCAACACAGAGATATCATGTTCTCAACCCTTTTTGAACAAGGACTTGAAACTTTGTGAAGGCCAAAAATGTCAAGGGGATTATCCGAGTCATCAAGTTTCTTATTATGTTAGTTAAGCCACGAGATTACTGTCTACTTCGCTTTCTGGCTGAACCTATCGAGCATATTCCAACACAATACTGTTGACGTCCTTCAAATCATCAAGGCAACAAATTTTATTTAGGAGAACTCTGCAAAAGAAAACAAGAGAAACATTTATTATTTTCCCCCGAAATTTCTACGAATCAGCAAGATGGAGAAATTTCTTAATAATATAAATAAATCATGTTTTTTTAATATTATATTTTTTGTTTTTATTTTTATATTATTTTTTATATGTAAAATGATGAAGGACTATGGAGCATGCAGAAAAACAAAGAGAAAGAAAGAGAATAACAAAAGAAGTATAAACAATATGTACATGAGATAATTTGAAGAAAATGGGTTTTAAAATGATATTAATCCTAACATAGAGATCAATTCATAAAAACGAGGTTTATCAAATGTTTTATTGAAAAGATCTGCTTTTTAATTTTTAGTGTCAATGAGAATAATATCAATAAAACCCTTCTCCTGAGCATCACGGATTGCATGAATCCATGTCTCGATGTGCTTGGTTCATGAATGATGAATAGGATTCTTTGCGATGCCAATGGGTCCTTCGTTGTCACAGAACAACGGTATATGGAGAAAGTTGATGCCGTAGTCAATCATCTGATATTGTATCCAGAGCACTTGTGAGCAACAGCTTGAAGCAGCAATGTACTCTGCCTCCCCATGAAAAGAGAGACAGTAGTCTATTTCTTGCTCTGTCATGATACAAGACAATTTCCTAGATACTGACAGCCTCCAGTAATCAATTTTCTGTTTAACCTGCAACCATTTGAATCACTGTCAGAATAAGCATGTAAGTCAAAATTCCCAAATAAGGATACCAAAGCCCTAAACGAGAAGAGCTTTTAAGATAACAAATATTCGTTTTACAGCCTTTTCATGAGACTCTTCGGGGCAGATTGCTATTGAACACAGTATATCCTACAATAAAGGTTATGTCAGGACGACTTGCTGTAAGATACATAAGGGAACTGATAATAGATCTGTAGAGTTGAGGATCAACAGGTTTCCCGTTCTCGTCTGGAGTGAGGCAGGGTTTGAGAAGTGAATGGAGTCAGCTCAGGAGAAGCATCATCCATCTAGAATTTCTTTAGAATTTCTTTGACATACTTCTCCTGATGAATGAGAATTCTCTCTGTCTTTTTTTCAACCTACAACCCAAGGAAAAAGCACATCTCCCCCATCATGCTCATTTCGAAACAACTACGCATAACCTCCTCAAACTCCCGACACAACTTTGGATTGGTGGAGCCAAAAATAATATCATCCACGTAGACTTGCACAATCAACATCTCACCATCCACTTCCTTCTTGAAAATAGTCGTATCAATGGTGCCACGAGAAAAACCATTGCTCAGAAGATACTGTGTTACAGTATCGTACCAGATGCGTGGAGCTTGATGAAGACCATAAAGGGACTTATCAAGCTTGCAGACTTTGTCGAGAAAGTCGAGATCCTCAAACCCTAGTGGTTGACACACGTATATCTCTTCGTAAATGTCTCCATGGAGAAATGCGCATTTGACATCCATCTGATAGACTTTGAACTGCTTGTTGGCGGCATGCACTAGAAAAATCCGAATAGCTTCAAGACGGGCGACAGGAGCAAAGACTTCCATGTAATCAATCCCTTCTTCTTGAGCAAAGCCCTGAACCACCAATCTGGACTTATTTCTTACCACAATACCACGATCATCAGGTTTGTTGTTGAACACCCATTTCGTGCCTATTGGGCATTTGTTTGGTGGGAGATCAACCAGAGTCCACACCTTGAGCTTCCTGAACTGTTACAGCTCCAATTGCATAGATTCAACCCAACAAGTATCCTGAAGAGTTGCATGAATGTTCTTTGGTACGATTTGGGATATAAAACAAAAGAATAGGCATACATTAGTCAAACCAGATTGACTCCGCGTCCAAATGCCATCGGACATAGATCCTATAATTTTATCATGGGGGTGATCTTTCAGGGTTTTGAAATCAATGATTAAGGGTAGGCTATTTGAAGAAGGTTGGCTGATGGGTTGTTGATGGGTAGATGATGGAGAGGAAGATGGTAGGGTAGAATCAGTTGGTGATATGGATGGGATAGGTTGGGCTGATGTAGATGTAGGTGATGAGGGAAGAGATGCAGAAATAGGTGGGGGTGGAATGTCAAATGAAGATGAGGAATATGCAATGTCAACTGATGTAGCATTATTAGGTGATGAATTAGAAAGGGCTTGATGAATAGGAGGAACGATAGGTAATGGATCTGGAGGAATGATGTTTGTTTGAACATTGGAGATGGACGCATCATCATCAAAAACTGGAAGATTAAACTAGTTGAAAACCGTATTGGAGACAAAGAACCATTCTTGGACATCAGAGGAATTAGATTCATGCCAATCAACATAAAAGGACTCTTGCACAATACGGGTTCTCTTGTTATACACCCGATAAGTTTTCTGAGATGATGAGTAGCCAACGAAGTAACATTTATCACACACAACATCGAATTTCGTTTTTTGTGCCTGGGTATTCAGTAAAGTACATGAGCATTCGAATGGCCGAAAGAAATCAATCAAAGGCTTCCTTTTATGGAACAGTTCATATGGAGTCTTTATTTTGTCTCTGACGATCAGCACCCTGTTAAGAACATATGAAGCACAGTTTACTGCCTCTGCCCAGAAGATAATGGGTAAAGAGGACTAAATTAGCATAGTACGAGCGGCTTCAATGAGGGTGCGATTCTTTCTTTCGGCAACACCATTCTACTGAGGTTTTCTCGCAACACTGAACTGTCTCAAATTACCTTTACCAGCACAGAAGGAATCAAAGATTTGATTTCTGAATTTTGTACCATTGTCACTTCAAATTGCCATAACCTTCCTCTTGCTTATCATTTCAATAGAAAGAATCAACTTCTGCTGCTCCTGACCAACCTCTCCTTTATGGGCAAGAAATCTCACACAGGAATACCTAGAAAAATCATCTGTAACCACAAGACAGAAAGATTTCTTAGCAAATTATTTAACGCTGATTGGGCCAAACAAATCTGTATGTAACAACTCGAGGGATAAGATATGTTATTTTCAAGTTTTGGTTTATATGTGGTTTCTTATGTTGTCAAGTAGCTTGGATACAATCTTTTGAGTGTATCTCAATTTTGTGATCAGAGACACAACATGCTCTTTACTGAGCATGAGTGCATTGTTCTCAGGCCCGGGGTGGTCATTCCTCATGAGCATATCCTGCTCAGAGCCATAGGAAAGGGAACATGTACAAGATGGATTTGCAAGAAACATCTCCCTCAGGAGAAGTTTCATGCTTTCTATCTAAAGCCAATAGTGATGAGTCTTTCCTATGGCATAAAAAAATATGCCATGTAAACTTTAAAAACAAGCATAAACTAATTTAGAATGATTTGGTAACTGGAATGCCAAAGAAAGAGTTTACAAGTGATGATCATTGTGTTGCATGCCTGAAAGGGAAACAACACAAGGTATCTCACAAGCCAAAGGAAAGAAACTCAATCACTACTTCCCTACACTTATTACATATGGATCTCTTTGGCCCCACTAGTGTTTTAAGTCTAGGAAGGACCTCTTATTGCTTGGTGATCACAGATGACTTTACAAGTTTCACTTGGGTCATCTTTCTTAGAACTAAGGATGAGACCCCTGAGATTCTGAAGAATTTCATCTTAAAGATTAAGAATCAATGTGATCACAAGGTCAAAACCATAAGATGTGATCAAGGAACTGAATTTAAGAACCAAGTCCTTGATACATTTTGTGATGAAAAAGGTATTACAAGACAATATAGTGCTCCCAGGACTCCTCAGCAAAATGGTGTTGCTGAGAGGATAACAGGACACTTATTGAAGATGCAAGAACTATGTTGTTTGACTCTAAACTGCCCATCTCCTTCTGGGCAGAGACAGTTAACACTGCTTGCTATGTGCAAAACAGAGTTTTAGTAGTTAAGACACATGGTAAGACTCCTTATGAACTTTGGCACAAGAAGAAACCTTTCCTTGGTTTTTTCAGGTCATTTGGATGTCCTTGCACCATCTTGAATACCAAAGATCAAATTGCCAAGTTTGATAAGAAATCAGATGATGGACATCTTATTGGATACCCTTCCCAAGCTAAGGCTTATAGAGTATAAAATCTCAGAACCAGAGTAGTTGAGGAGTCAGCTAATGTTACTTTCAATAAGAACACTCCTAGTGTGAAAGATTCTGGTCCTGATTGGCTATTTGATCTTGATTTAGTTACCAACTGTTTTAACAGATCTTGTGAGCATATTTCAGGGTCTACAAATATATTACCTATAGGTGATCCTGACCCAAGATTTGAGCTGAGAAGACCTTCAAGCTACACAACTTCAGCTCTAGTTGTAACTAACATTGCAAATGAAGTTTCTATCCAGCACAACAATGACAAATTCAGCTGATACATCTAACATGCCTTCAAATTCCAGCTCAGAGGCTCAACAGTCAGATAATGAAACTTCAAATAAAGAAGATCATGGTGGTGGTGAAAGTGATCAAGAATTTCTTGATGCTGATAACCACTCCATTGAAGACAACATCAATGATGTCACACACTTATTGGATCAAGTCACACTTGATAAGTGTGCTGATGTGGAGGGTGAATCATCAATGCCAGATCTAAACTTCTCTAATTTAGATCTCTCCAAGCAACTTGTTGTGATCCCTCAGCTAAGGATCCATAAGTCTCACCCTACGACAAACATCATTGGAAATGTTGAGATAGGGGTTAGATTAAGAGGACAAACCCATGATGCAAATGTTTGTCTTCACTCTTGTTTTCTATACCAGATAGAGCCTAAGAAGATTGATGAGGCTTTAAAGGATGGAAGTTGGATTGAAGCTATGCAAGAGGAGCTGCTTCAATTCAAAAGGAAAAAGGTTTTGAACTTATGTCCTCTTCCTCAATGGAAGACTACCATAGGAACCAAATGGGTGTTCAGGAATAAGAAGGATGATAGAGGACTTGTCATAAAAAATAAGGCAAGACTAGTTGTTCAAGGATACACACAAGAAGAAGGAATTGACTTCACAGATGTCTTTGCTCCCGTAGCAAGACTTGAAGCTATCAGGATATTCCTAGCTTTTGCTGTATCCAAGGATTTCAAGGTCTACCAACTTGATGTCAAGTGTGCTTTTCTCTATGGGGTGATTGATGAAGAGGTGTATGTCAGACAACCACTTAGGTTTGTAGATATTGATCATCCTTATTATGTCTGCAGGCTTGATAAGGCTCTTTATGGGCTACACCAAGCACCAAGGAAGTGGTATGAGACTCTATCTTAGTACCTCTGTCAGCATTGCTACAAAGGGGTAATATGGATCGAACTCTCTTCATCAAAGGAACAGGGAATGACTTAATCTAGTTCAAGTGTATGTAGATGACATTATCTTCGGGTGAACTAATCCAAAGCTCAGCAAAGACTTTGAGAAGCTGATGAAGGGTAGATTTGAAATAAGTGCCATGGGGGAACTCAATTTCTTTCTAGGATATCAAGTGAAGCAAGTTGACAATGGCATCTTCATAAGTCAGTCAAAGTATGTAGAAGACATAATTAAATAATTCAACATGACTGATTGTAAGGTTGCTAAGACACCCATAGCCAGAAATCACTCCCTTGGACGTGATCTTGAGGGGAAGTGTGTGGATGAACATCTCTACAGGGCTATGATTGGGTCTCTTATGTACCTCATAGCTAGCAAGCCTGATATCATGTTTGCCACATGTATTTGTGCAAGATATCAGCCAACCCCAAGATGTCACACCTGGTCACTGTCAAGAAGATTTTAAGATATCTCAAAGGTGCTCCAACACTTGGCCATTGGTATCCAAAGAATTCTGACTTCAATCTGTATGCCTATACAGATAGTGACTATGGTGGTTACAATATGACTGCAAATTATACATCAGGGGGTGTCGATTTCTTGGTGGAAGGATAGTCTCTTGGCAATGCAAGAAACAATCTTGTGTGTCAGCATCAACTGTTGAAGCTGAACACATTGCTGCTACAAGCTGCTGTACTCAAGTGCTTTGGATTCAAAATCAGATGTTGAACTATGGATTCAACTTCAAGGAGACTCCCATCCACATAGACAACAACAGTAATATCTCTATTACAGAGAATCATGTGCAACACTCAAGGACAAAGCACATCAATATCAGGTATTATTTGATTAGAGATAACTTTGAAAAGGGGTTAATCAAACTAGTCAAAGTAAACACAAATGAACAATATGCTGATCTGTTCACCAAGGCTTTTGATGAGCAGAGATTTAAATATCTTGTATCAGCTATTGGGATGATTAACTTTGAGTAGCTTTTCTTAGAACTTAATCATATTATTTCTAAAACCTGTGTGTCCTAACTTGTCTTTTTTATCATCTTCATAAGCCCTTGTTTACTATGGAAGAAAAATCTTTTTGAAAGACATTCCTTAGATTTTTGAAAATTTTGATCTTTTTATCCTTCGGAAGATATGTATTTACCTTCGGAAGAAACTTAAGTCTTAGAAAACAAATAACTACTTTAGTAGATTTACCTTCGGAAGAAATTTTAGAAATATCTTCCGAAGCTTAAATTTTACTTGAGTCCTTGTATGTTTTTGAAGAACAATTTTATTCCGAAAGCAATTTACTCACGGAAGTTTTATTCTCCTTAGAATAAATCTCTGAGCATTAAATCTCTTTCGAAGCAAAATTTTCAAAACTCTTTGGAATATCTTCCAAAGTAATTTTACCTTCGGAATCTTTTTCATCAACTTCTTCCCAAGCTAAATTACCTTCGGAAGCTTTTTAGACTTCCAAGAAAACTACCTTTTTGGGCACTTTTAAAGATGTGGGACCGACATCTGGATTTCAAAGTTTATCCTCTTTCATTAACTTTGTCTCAGTTCCATTTCATATATATACCCAACGGTTCCCCCCTCTTTCACTCTCTTCTTCATCTGAACTATTCCCAAAACATAAATTCACCCACAAACGGCCTTTGTTCTTCACTTTCTTCGCCCTTAAGCTTTCTGAAATGGCCAACCCAAACCATAGAAACAGCCTAGATTTTTCTATGCAACTCCACAGACAACATAATCAGGATGCTCTGTTGGACTCTGAGAAAGATCCTAGTTTCTCAAAGATTTGTTAATTCTTGACTCTATCCAACTACTTCACCTCCCTTACCATTGATCCTCCTCTCTATGAGGATCAGCTGTTAGAATTCTGGAAGACCTGCCAAGAGGTCATTATGGATGGGGAGAAGGCACTGTCTGCCACAGTGCAGGGAAGGACATTCTTCATCACTCCAGCCATCATCAACACTCATCTTCAACTGGATGATGAAGAAGGTGAGTTGTCCTTTCTAAAGAAAGCTGTAAATCATTCCTTTGAGCAGATGGGCTATGAGGGGGATTTCTCTGTAAAGACCTTCAAGAAAGGGAAGGTCTCATCCCAGTGGAAGTACCTACTTCATGTGGTCATCCACAACTTGTCCAACAAGCATAGGGTCTGGGACCAGAGCTCCCACTCAAGCTAGTGTCGAACCCACACCTTCTACCTCTCAACCACCAAAATAATCACAAACACTCCTCACCTACCAAATAAAATCCAAACGAATCCCTGCTCAAGTTATGGAGCTTGTGCAGACCCCCATATCATCACCCATACAGGAGGAAGTTGACACTAGAGCTCCCACTTCTCCTGAGGAGCAAACCACTCCCATCTCTTCAAGAATCAGTGCTAAGGTTCCTCATGCTCAGCCTGATGAGCTCATTAGCCCATCAACCTTAAGCCTTACTCTAAGTCTCAACACTTAAGTGAATAACCTTTAGGGGATAGCTACCATCCCCAGCCTCTAGATCTTAACCAACCCATTCCCGACCTAGAATTCTATGATGATGAAGACATAGGATTCAGTGAGTACCATGAGTCTCTCTACTCCTCCCCTACTCAAAAAGAGATGAGTGCACCTGATTCTCCTATGTCTAGCCCACATCATTCACCAATTACTAAGGTGGATCTCCCTGAACCTATTCAATAGTTCCATAGGGAAGAGGCTCTCACTTCTACAAGTGATTACAACATTAAGACCTCAATCATGACAACTCAACCCATTGACACTTCACTTGAAGCTGTCAGTGAGTAGAGGAAATCCAGCAGCCAAGAACATGATGTTGGTGGTGAGAATGAGGACTTTGGTTCAATTCTCTCATCCCCCAATGATTCTTCTGATGAAGATGAGGGGAACATGAGACTAAAGGTGCGAAAATTGACAACAACCTGTACCTATCTAGTCTCTAAGGTTAGTCACCTTGAATCTCAAGTGACTACCTTACATAATAGGGTTAATGATCAGCAACTTGAGATATCTTATCTTAAGGAAAAACTAGCTGGGAGACCTTTAAGGAGAGCTCATCCAGGAACATAATAACCTATGGATGTGATTGACCTAACTCCTAGCTCACATGTGCAAGTGGGTGATGCAACAAAAAAGGGGAGAAAGCCATAACAATCACAGAACCTAGAAGTTCTTTACAAAGTATGTACATTGACGACTCACCATCCTTACTTTCAGTTGTTCATGCTCAACAACCTCCTCAAGTTCACTTTGATGTGGACTCACTCATACAACCACTGTTTGAGGAGGGGATTCCAAGGGCTATGTCAACTCCACCCCAAGAAGCTTCTAATTACATTAATGGGTGGAGGTATGATGCTGATAGAAGAGCCCTCATACTTCAAAGAGTTGGCCCTCGTACTTCAAAGAGTTCAAGGACAACAAGAAGTCTTCAATTTTCAAACCTTGAACTACTATGAAGGTCTTGACCTAGTCAACATGCCCCTTGTCAATCCAAGTCAATCTAGGCAAGCTGACAGGATGGTTCTAAGGATTCAAAACTGGATTGCTGAAGTTTTTAAAGCAAGAAGACAAATGCGAGTAGGCAATGTCATTGGTCAACTGGATGTTGATGTGGACCCTAAGATTAGCTTCAAAGGGAAAACCTTGACTGAAGGCCCAGTGACAAAACTTGTAAGCTCTTTGTCACAACCAGCATGTTCAACAATCCATTCCCTCAGTGAAACACCTGCTGGTGAAGGTGTATCACATCCTCTCTCTGGCTAGAGCATGGAATGAAGGCCAAAACTCTCTTCACCCTGAGTCACAAAGGTCTGTGGGTGACAAAGGGAATAGAATAATGACTCCTGAGGAGATTAAGGAAGAGGAGAGATAGGAAGAGGAAGCTAAGGGGAGATAGTTCCACGGGGTCCTTAGGCTTTATGGAAGCTACACTCAGGGCTGCCCAGACCAAACACTCAAGACGATGAGTTGAGGGCAGTCAGGATTACTTACCTGCAGACCCGGAACTATGACATTGATGAGATCATATCTCTCCCCTTAGAGGAACTCAATGAAATGGCTGACATGGAAGTGTCAAGAGAGATGAGAGAAGTAGAGGATGCAAGGTTGCTCCTTTAAATCAACGAAGAAAAGAGACAGAAAAGACTATACAAACATGTTCCCACTCTCTCTCCAGTTCAAGAAAGCCCTATGCAAAAGACTATGGCAACACAAGAACCTCAAGTAGAAAAAGAAACTGGCAAGCAAAATATGATAAACTACCTGAGGGCCACATGACTCTAGCAGGCAGCTGCACTTCTTCCCTTGATTTTTGAATATATTGAGTTTACATCATCTAAAAGAGTATGAAGAAGTCTGCTGACAGACAAAGGATGATGAGTTTCTTGAAGCTGTATGGATTCTCAGGAAGGAGACTTGGCCCAATGTCTCTATCCACAATGGATGAGCACATCAGGGTGATCAAGCAGAAGATCAAGAGAGGAGAGCTTATTAACTTACACTTCCCACCAAGTCAAGCCCCTCCTGAAGTGGAAGTCAAGGTTGAACAATTTGAGACAACACAACCTGGACCTCTGCTGAGTCTCAGCAAACTTCATCTTCTGATCCACAACAGCGTCAAACTCCCTCTCCTTCTGAACCTGTGAGGGAGGTAGACCCAACTGAGAAATACACAAGGTGTTGCAGGCCAGTCTTCTCAGTTGAAGCTTTCAAAGAGGAGGAAAAGGATGTCCTCTAGACCTAAGTCAAAGAGGAAGAAGTCAGAGTCATCCACCTCCAAGCCTCAGGATGAATCAGATCATCCTGAGAGAGTGCATGAAGAGGCAGCTCAATCAACTCCAATTCAAGTGGCTCCTCTTGCATCAGAAAGACCCATCTTATCCTTGACCTTCACTACTAATCTAGAAAGATGGCATGTGATCAGAGATCAAGGTGGTGAAGATGTCTACACATGGCAAGACCTGTTCAACCTACCTCTGCATGATCTCTATGAGATGAGAAGACACTATGAAAGTCTGAGTGATCCTGACCATCTTATGAAGAAGGGTATGGTCATCATCATGATGAGGACTGTCAACATCTAAGGTCTTCAAATGTTTTGGTAGCATTAGCCTATGGGGAGTTTGTAAGGTTTCATATAAGGCTGATGCATCTAAAACATTCAAAGTCTTTCTTGTGTGCATGCACTGAAGTACAGAGTAGAAATGCTTCGTATGTTTTACACCATTCACTAGAAATATTCTAAGTGTAAAATCTTCCAAAGCCAAGACCAACATCTTTCGAAGCCAAAAGTGATGTATTCCGAAGCTTCAAAGACAAAGTCTTCCGAAGCCGAGAAGTGAAGACAGATTTCTTCCGAATACTTTTCAACACATGCTTTATCTGATATACTGTTCCATCAAGCTGGACCACTTTCCGCTGCAACTCTATTGACTCACCAACTTTCACAAGTTGGTGAAAAGGTCCATGCTTTTAGTAACTATACATTGAGGTCTTGAATCTGTGCTTTCTACTTTATGTACTTTTATCCTTTTTGTATTATATTAGGATGTGAGCTATGGCATGTCATAGTCCTTAGTCAAAAGGCAATCTGCGTTTTGACTCTACATTTGATTTTATTGTTGTCTAGATCTTATGTTTCTAGTTGGCCTTCTAAGTATGGCCGACTGTAGGATGTACTATAAAGTATCTTAGGTCCTTGTAACTTTCTTCATGCTTTGTAATACTTGTAAAGAACTTGAGAGCAATATACAATATTTTTGAAAACCAATACTTGTGTTGTTTGCTTCTTGTTCTATCTCATATTTACTTGTGTTCTTAGTACCAAACTCATAAGTTACTAGTTCCCTATTTGATCTATTAAGTATTCTAAAGCTCTCTCCTCATTGTCTGTTGTGTTGTAAGTGACCAATCCCTTGAACGGTCCTGCACTAAGTATAATTTATTCCCATAAATTGGTAACCTATGGAAAACCAAATTGTACTTTCGAAGATTTAGTTCTTTTAAAATTAGTCATCCGTAGATGTTCTACGGATGAACTAATTTCCTATGGAAGAATTAATATCTGCGGAATCAATAATTTACCACGGAAGGGTAATAAGGGTTAAGGGTCCCACGGAATTAAAAAGTTTTTTAAATATTCTGAGAACTTATAAATGAAAATTTTGACTTGTCATTTCCGTTCACTTTTTCATAACACTTTTTTAAACCGAGAAAAACGTTCACAAGAACCTTAAACCCTCTTTCCGCTAACATTCAAATTACCCTCTCTAAGCATCAAATCATACATAAAACTTTACTTTTGTTCATCATACGAACAACAATCTCAAGGTAAATCACATTATAAACATCAAAAATCAACTGTTTGATCCTTGACTATCATCAAAACTCTTAAAATTCTTATGTCGGGACTTTCAATATAACCTAATTTTCTTATATTTTGTAAAGATGGCAACTAGATTTGCAAAGGAACACAATGTATGTGCGTTCCTAAATCCTGATGATCCAGTAGCTGAAGGATGTAGAGACACCATCAACTATTTGCAGAAGTCAAGGCTGTTCTATGCACTAGCAGCTGATCTAATCATTTATAAATCGCATATCATAGAGTTTTGGAATTCCACAAGAATAGAAGAAGAGGTAGATAACTTGGTGATACAAGCACTATTGTGAATGAAGGACTGAGGATTGATGAAAGAACAATAAGGAGGGTGCTTGAGTTGGGTGAACAAGAAGGACACCCTAACGTTTTTTAGCATGAATACATAGAAAGAATTTTTGATCTGATGGGATATGATGGTGATTATAAACGGGGAGAAATCAAGAAGGGAAGATTATGCAAAACATACAGATTCCTATGTCACACTTATCTAAAGTGCATATCCAACAGGATGTCTTGGTTAGACAGATTCTCTAGACATATATCCTTCGGGATGATTGGTAGTTTTGAAGGGAGAACATAAAATTATGCAATGTACATCCTTGGATGTTTATGTGACCAGAGTACCTGACAAGATGTTTATGTTCCCTATATTCATACAGCTGATCATCAATGATGTTCTGCCAAGTATAGAAAGAGAAGGAGATATCTTTGTGCAAGCACATTTGGGGAGATCAATTCTGATCATGATCAGTGGTAAATATGAAGGGTATGAGATGCAGATGTTTGCTCATGTCATTGATTAGAATGCAGAGATCCCACAGAAACTGATTTTTGATATTCAACAATAAGAAGAAGAACATGTTGATTTCCCTGCACCAACAGAACAAGTTTCACACTCTCCTCGACCATCACCTATTCATCATCAACCTCTATCACTACCAAGTGAACACACAAAACCCATCTCTCTTACCCAATCCCAAACATCCCTAAACACTGCTGCTACTGAACCAGTTTCACTAGCCAGTGAACATACTGAACCTCTTATAATTTCCCATTAACAATCATCACTCAACACCAATACCACAGAACCCTTCTCACCTAATCTCAATCAGCTATCACCAGAGCTAAATCCACTTCAAATCACAATTTCCCCAGTTGTTGAATCAAATTCATGTACTAAAAGCTTTGCACCCATTGAAGTGATGAACTTTGAAGAAGATGATGTGGATGTGCAAGATGGAAAAATTAAAGAATTATGTTTAGAAGTTGAGAAGAAAGAAGAAGAGGAGATTGAACAGTCCATAACTCAATCTGAACAAGGATATGTGGGTGAAGATGAGTTTGTTGATGTGATAGCTTACTATGAGGATGATTTACAAGAATGTTAAAATAAAAGGATGTTAAATGGAGCCAACAAGAAGCTTCAATTAAAAGATTGAGAGAAGATGCTCAAACTAATTATGAAGTGATTGATGCACTACATCAGTTAGTAGCTGAGCTTAAAGAATCTGCTGAACAAGATAAGATTGAAAAGGAGCAGCTTGTGTTAGAGATAAACAAAGCAAAGAATACTATCTCTGAACAAGTTGTCCTTCTGAAAACAAAAGATGATAAGACTAATGCATTGAAGATAAAGATATCTGATCTTGAATCATTTGCTCATCCAGAATCAACAAAGGAGAGTGCTAAAGATTCTAAGTCAGTTATTCAGTATAGAAGAAAAAGAAAATACTTGGGAAGATTGAAAGGGAGGTGATAGAGGTGAAAGACTCTCCAAATAAAGCTAAAATCATATCTCCTGAGCAGACTTCTTCGATAGATGTATCTACATTGAAGCCAATCACACATGATGAAACTGAGAGTGATGTTGAATGGAACAAATTAACAAAAACGGAATCTCCCAAAGACAAGCAAGAATCAAAAGTTGCAGAGCTGTTGTCTGCTGATGATATATTTGAAGAAAGGCCTTGGTCATCAATGTTCATGACCTTGATCAACAATGGATTTCCGTATGATATGGTTGAAAAGATGATCATGACTGCAATGAAGAATGCAATGAAAGAATTTGAAATAGCAAGATTCATGCTCCATGTATGCAACTATGAAACCTTCTCCAAATACCAAGCTATTTAGAAGATAAAGCAAGATCTAGGCCACTATGACACAGTCAAGCTCACCAAATACAACATGACTTGCTGGTTACAAAGCCATAACTACAAGCTGCATGAATTAAAGGGAAGATTTGTTGCTAAACTGAGAAAGATGATGAAATATGTTATGAAGGTGGAGTTGGAAATATGAGTAAAATTCAGAATAGAAGAACCAAACCCTGCCTATGCTCATCAAGCCAAATCTACTCCTGCTGAGCCAGTTCTTATAGAAAGTAAAGATAGGCATAAGGGAAAAGATAAATTGATAAAAGAGCCAATAGATGTGATACCAGGAAAGATATGGCACTTGGTACAACTATCAAGGAAATAACTAAAGAAAAATCAACCCTGATTTGATTATTTGACCATCTCACAACTCCCAATTTTGTTGAAGAAAACAGGATCATTGCCTGGAAATATGATCCAGAATGGGATTGTGTAAGAGGGCTTTAGGTATGATTTAATATTGCCACTTGATTGAAACAATCTTATCTGTTGATGCATGTATTTCCCTAGATCATGATTTGTAATGTAATGAATCTTGTCTGTCTGATTATGATGTAATTTGTATTGATTAATGAAATGACATGAATTGTTTGTTACTTGTGATGTTTAATATTTTATTAATGAGTTGTGATTGAATTGATTGGGTTTATGATTGTTTGAATGGTTAGACATTATGTTACATTAATTAAAACATTCGAACTTAACTTAATGAAGTTCTCATGCGAATGGCCCATGCGAATGGACCACACGCATGAATAACTTCATACGACTGACTCAATCGCACGACTGAACCAGGAGACTGGATCAGTCATATGATTGACACATAAGATTGACTCAATCGCACGACTGAACACTCAGTCGTGCAGATGAATCAACCGCATGGTTCAATCGCGCGACTGAACCATACTTATGGCCCAGTCGCACGATTGAACGATACTAACCTATAAATAGACCCAATTCGTGGTAAAACGAAAGCATTCATCCCATTACGATTCCAGACGTACCCTAGCCGTCCAGAGACCTCCCAAATCGTTCTCCAAGTTCACAGAACACATTAGATCGATTCCTAATCGATTTCTAACGTTGGATTCAATTCTTGATTGATTCTTCGTGTGTTCTCACTGATTGGATCGCCAATCAAATAGGATTCCGCACTATTTGAGTTAGTTTAACACGCTAATCACTAGGTATTTCGTTCAAATACCAGGTCTTCACAATTGGTATCAGAGCTTTGGCTCTTGATTACGTGTTGATTCAATCAAGATTGCATAAAAGTTTGTGTTTTTGCACGAAAAACGCAATCTTTGGCATCAAAAGTGATCTTGGACGTTCCCTGCTCATCGAAGTTAAGTTTCTACGGACTTAGGCGATTAGGACTTGTGAAATTTCGAATTTTTACGGTTGAAACACGTCAAACCTAGAAATTTTCGCAAAACAGCAGCTTCAGTCGCACGAGTGACCCATTCGCACGACTGGACTCCATCGCATTGCTCATTCGCACGATTGGACCTAGTCGCACCCTCATTCGGCCGACTGAATCGTTCGTTCGCATAACTCATACGCACCAGATTCATTCGCACGACTGAACCAATCGCCCAGTTCAGCCGCACGATTGAACCAATCGCAGAGTTCATACGCACGATTAGACCATTCGCATCCTTCAGTCGCATCAGTGAAAGTTTGTTTGATTAGATTCTAAGTTATTAGCCATGGAAGATCAGATGTCAGCCTTTACTGCTGGGAAGGACTCAAGGATACAGAACCTGCTGTTGCTTGAGAGTGAGGTGGGTAATCACAATAAACCACCAAAGCTCTTGACTTTAGATGAGTTTCCCCACTGGAAACAACGTTTTGAGATCTACCTCAATGGAGTAGATCCTAATCTGTGGGAAGCCATTGAGATCGGTTATAGTACACCGGTGGGAGCTGATGGAGTTAAGTTAACGTTAAGCGGGATGACAGACGCACAGAAAGTAAAGTACAATGCAGAGAAAAGGGTTTATGCATTGATCACTCAGTCTATCCCCAAAGATATTCCACCAGTATTCAGAGAACAAACAGTCCAAGAAACTGTGGGATGAGCTAGAGAAGAGATATGATGGGAATGCGTCATTGAAGGCAATCAAGGCAAAGGAGTTAAAGAAGGAATTCGATAACTTCTCATCGATTGGTAATGAGAGTTTAGACGAAGTCATAGACAGATTCTACCACTTGATGAGCGAATTGCATACACATGGAGTGGAAACGACTATGGAAGAGAAAGTAAGCAACTTCGCAGACGGATTGCCTGATAAGTGGGCTTCATTCGTGTCTAACCTGAGACAGAATGGAATGCTTGTAAAGCTGGATATAAATGACTTCATTCTCAAGTTGCGAGAAGAAGCACTAAGGATGAAGTATAGAGCTCAGAAGTCTTCGTATACACAAAATCCAGCTTTATACAACGCCACGCCTCAAGCTAAGACATCTGGAGCACCTCTCCAGACTGCATTTGTGTCTAGCTCGTCAGGTCCTTCACATGCTTCTCCTTCTGGATCAGACACGTCAGGGTCGTCATGTACCCATTATATTGGATCAGAAGCAAGTGCTACCAAACTGAAGACCGAGAACCTCGGTAATGTGACCGTAGAAGTAGCTCGAGAGCATATGGATCTTTTAGCAGCAGTGGTTCATTCATATGATGGACTTGTTGCCGGGAAGATTGGAAACTGCCATCTGGCAGATGAGGACTACGAGCAGGTGGACGAAATGGAGCTTGAGAGGATGGATATAATGTGGGCCTTAGCTAGCGCTGTCCGAAGGGCGAAGAAGTTTGTTAAGAAGACAGGACAGAACTTGGTAGCTACTAAGGATACCACATTTGGCTTTGACAAGAGCAAAGTGACCTGCTTCAACTGTGGAGAGAAGGGGCACTTCAAGAGAGAATGTGTCAAGCCAAAGAAGACGGGTAATGGGAACCCGTTCTCGTCCTTTACTCGCCAAGACAAGCAAGCCTCCAGTTCTACTTCATCAAACAAGGACCCAAAAGCCTTGACTGCTCATGATGATGAAGGACAGGATTGGAGTTTTAGGTTTGTCTCACCAGGAGAATCTAACATTGCCAGTGTTGAGGATATTGATGATGATTCTGCGAGTGAAGGTGATCTAGCAGTTGAGATAGCAATGTCACATAGTGAAGAAACAACTGCAGCTGAGGTCAGTTACAAGCCAAAGGAGGAGACTTCCACGTCAGAGACAGAAAAGTCAGAATCACCAGAACCAGAGACGTCTGATGCTGCGTTGATGGCTAACTCTTCTGAACCAACACAGGTAAGTACAACTGACCAAATGTTTGATAATCATGCTTGTTCTGATTGTGATACGTTTAGGAATAGCATTGATGAAAAATTTGCTAGGTTATTAGATCACAATGATAACTTAGTAAAAGATTTACAACTGTGCACTGAGGCTAATAGAGTACTAAAACAAAATGAGCATAGTTATAAAGAAAAGATAGACCTATTGACTAAACAGCTTAGGGAAACCGAAGTAGTTGCCTTTAACCAAGCAAATGACATTAGGTACTATCTAAACTCCCTAGAGGACACTAAGAAGCAAAAGGCAGTTCTAGAAGTAGAAGTTAATTCATTAAAACAGAAACTGCACAGTTGGACTAGTTCTTCACACATAGTTCAACACTTAGTGAGAGAAAGGAATAACGGGGAGGGATTAGGCTACAAAGTGGTTCCACCTCCACCTGAGACCTTGATGAACACTAAGTCTAGACCAGTAAACAACAACCCCATCAAGGATCATGTGGTGACTACTCCTCTTGTTACTGATCCAGACACATCATGTTCATCTACTGAATCTGGACAGAAACAAAAGGAGGCCACTTCAAAGGCAAAGGGTAAATTGCCTTGTGTTAATCTGGAAAATGAATTTGAAAAAGTTAACTTAAAGTCAGGGTCAAACAGAGTCAAATCAGAACCTAAAAGGACTTCAAACGTTAATTTTTCACATGCTTCAAGTCAAAAACCAGTTAACCAAAAAGTGAACATGTTAAACAGGTTAAAACAGTAAATTTTGTTAAACCAGAGAAAACATCAAACATACAAGAGTCAAAACCTAAAGTGATTGATGTTACTAGAGTGTCACGCACTTCTCCACAAAGAAAGTCTACTTATAAAGTTGATAGCAGGTCATGCTACAACTGTGGAGAATGTGGACACATTGCTTCCTATTGTCCTTTCTATCAGACACCTAGGAAGAAGATTGATCTTCAGGACTCTAGACCTAGGTCTTCTAAGAGGAGTTCTCTAACTCCACCTAGAAGATCTAGTGAACCTAAAGTCCAACCTGTAAGCCAGACGACTGTTTATCATAAACAGGCATTGCACAAATCTGGCTTATGGAAAGAGAAGTCATCCTGCGTGTCTGATACTGATGACAAGAAGGAACCTGAGCTACCCTCACCCTCTAAGGGTCAATGGGTAGAGTTTATGATGTGTGATGCCTCTGGGAAACCCAAGACAGTAAAGGCTTGGGTTCCTAACCTAAACTAATACATTTACTTTGTATGTGCAGGGTGTTCGATACAGCGCTGAGACTAACACGTGGATTATAGACAGCGGAGCATCCAGGCACATGACAGGAAATAGAGCCCTTTTATCAAACGTCAAACAAATAAAAGGAGGGCATGTTTCCTTTGCAGGAAACAAGGGAGGATACATCACAGCTCAGGGAGAAGTGGGAAATCAGAAAGTTAAGTTTGATAAGGTGAACACTCGTTCAACAACTTCCAAAAATAACTTACTTTTTGTTTTTCCCAAATCTGTGATAAAGGATTTAAAGTCATCTTCGACAACAAGAAGTGTTACGTGCTGAAGAAGACTACATGATCCCAGAGACCAAGTTCTGATGACTGCCTCAAGATATAAAGACCTTTATGTCTTGGATCTGTCAACAGCTACTACAAACGGATCATGAGGTTCAGTGCTTTCTATCTAAAGCTACTGAGAAGGACTCAATCTCCTGGCATAGGAGAATGGGACACATTAGTCAAAGGAAGATGAATCATTGATTCAGAAGGATTTAGTGAGAGGAGTAAATGTCAAGAACTTCCAACTCCTGACTTTTGTGTAGCTTGCAAGAAAGGCAAAACAGACAAAAAGTCTCATAAGGAAAAGAAAGTTCATTCAATAGAACTTCCTCTTGAACTTCTTCACATGGATCTGTTTGGTCCCAGTCAGTACAAGGAGCATTGCAGGCGATTTGTACTGTTTTGTGGTCACTGATGACCTCAAGGTTCACTTGGGTAATGTTTCTGAAATCCAAATCAGAAACATTTGAGTCATTCAAGGAATTAGTAACACCACTACACTGGATCTCTCTACAAGCTAAAAGTTAGACACAGATTCAAGAATCAATGGATGGAGGCATACTGCAAGGAAAAGGGAATTGTTCATCAATTCACTTCTGCCTACACGCCTCAGATGAATGGTGTTGCTGAGAGAAAGAACAGAAGCTTGATAGAGACTGCACGGACTATGCTGGCTGACTCGAAACTGCCTATCCAATTCTGGAATGAGGCAGTGGCAAATGCATGTTATACACTGAATCGAGTCCTAATAGTCAAGCGCCACGGAAAGACATGTTATGAGCTACTACAAAGACGCAAACCAATTTGGAGTATCTTGAACCTTTTGGCGCGCCGTGTACACTTCTGAAGAAGACACAAGAAGGAAAATTCAGCGAGAAGGCAGATGAAGGAATTTTTCTAGGATACAACATACCGAACAAGCGAGTTTACAATAACTCAACGGGTCTTGTAGAAGTGTGGTGTAATGTCGACGTTCAGAGATATACCACACCACCTACAGGCAAAGGACCTGCATACTTCTTCGATTATGATGGATTCTTCAAGTCCTTCAACATTCCTCTCTCTCCCTCGGATGATGAGTTAGCTACTAGGATGATGTATGATATTCTGAATACACCATCTAGCACACAGGGAGAATCATCTACTCAGTCAGGGGGAGTAGTCGATGACAGTGACTCCTCCTCTGAAGATGAAACTGAAGCAGATGACCAGAACAGTCAGGAGGAACAGGTTCCAGTTCCTGAAAGTCCACAAGCATCTACGAGTGATGCTCCTTCGACTTCGGAACCTCAAACTCCAACTACCTCAGATGCAGAACAAATGTTCATAATCTCGGTTCTGAGGTGGCTGTTCCTACTACTCCAGGATCACGACTAAACGTCTATCATCCCCTTGACAATGTTATTGGGGATGTCAGATCAGGAGTACAAACCCGAAATCAGCTATACTCAGCTGATTACGCCTCGGTTATGGAGAAAGGTTACATTCATGATGGTGCTTATCGATGTTTTGTCTCGCAGGTTGAGCCAAAATATGTCAGTGAGGCACTAAATGATGAGGCGTGGGTGAGTGCCATGCAAGAAGAACTTCTGCAGTTTAAGAAGTTAGGTGTATGGACTCTGGTTGATAGACCTAAAGGTGCTAAAGTCATTGGCACCAAATGGGTACTAAAATGCAAGAAGGATGACCAAGGAGTCATTATCAGGAACAAAGCTCGACTGGTGGTTCAAGGTTTTCGCCAAGTCGAGGGGATTGACTATAATGAGGTGTTTGCACCCGTGGCAAGGATGGAAGCTATTCGTATCTTCCTTGCCTATGCATCGTACATGAAGATTAAAGTCTACCAATTAGATGTGAAGAGTGCATTCCTTCATGGGGAAATCAGGGAAACAGTCTATGTAAGTCAACCCGAGGGATTTGAAGATCCTTATCATCGGGATAGAGTTTACAAGCTCGACAAAGCTTTATATGGGCTTCATCAAGCTCCTCGAGCTTGGTATGAGAAACTCTCGACTCATCTTGTGAAACACGGCTTTCGCAGGGGAGTCATTGACTGTACACTGTTTATTAAAGAAAAGGATGGCGACCTACTGCTTGTACAGATATATGTTGATGACATAATCTTCGGGTCAAAGAACGAAGAGTTATGCAAAGAGTTTGAAGCAGTGATGAAGAAAGAGTTTGAGATGAGTGCTATGGGGGAGATGAAGTTCTTTCTCGGGTTACAGGTGGATCAAACACCTAATGGAATCTTTCTACATCAGACCAAGTATGTAGGAGACATTCTCAGTCGCTTTGACATGGAGAATGCTTCTGCTGCTGGGACTCCACTTGCTACGAATCATGATATAGCACCTGATGAGAATGGAGATCTAGTAGATGCCACTATGTACCGAGGAATGATTGGATCCCTCATGTATCTCACTGCCTCAAGACCTGATATTATGTATGCTACATGTCTATGTTCTAGATATCAGGCTAAACCAAAGGTCAACCATCTGATCGGGGTCAAGAGGATTTTTCGTTATCTGAAGGGTACACCCACACTTGGATTGTGGTATCCTCATGATGATGACTTTGAGCTTACCGCGTATAGTGACTCGGATTACGGGGGCTGCAAGATGAACTACAAGTCTACATCAGCGGGGTGTCAATTCTTTGGGAGAAGATTAGTTACCTGGCAGTGTAAGAAGCAGACATCGGTTGCATTGTCAACCTGTGAAGCCGAATATGTTGCTGCTGCAAGTTGCTGTTCACAAATCATCTGGATTCAACAGCAAATGCGGGATTACGGTTTAAAATTCTCATCTACTCCTATTTTTGTTGATAACTCTGCTGCAATTGCAGTAACTAAAAATCCGGTTCAACATCCTAAGACCAAACACATCGGTATTAAATACCATTTCATAAGAGATTGCTTTGAAAAGAACTTAATTGATGTGGTTAAAATTAATACTGATTTTCAACGCGCTGACCTCTATACTAAAGCCTTTGATAAACCACGTTTTCAATATTTGCTAGAGGTCAACGGCGTTAAAAAGAAAAGTGAGGTAATTCCTGATGATGAAAATGTGTAGTCCGATGTAGTTTAGTTAAAGTTTATTTTATTTTATTTTATTTGTTTTATTCTCGTCTGTTTTATTTAAACTCATGTTATTTTGCTGTTTATTAAAATTCTAAAATAATTAAACCAGAAATGATTTTAGTATTTTAGGGGGAGAATATGTCAGCAAGTTAACATTAAAAAAAAAAATTTGAGGGAGAAGGAGTAACTAGCTGAAATAAGGTAGATTGTGTCTGTGATACCGATTCAATACCTTTGGAAAATGATAGTACACAGGAACAAATCAAGAGGGACTTTAAAATTTAAGTTTTGGAAAGATGCAAAAGTTCAAAGTATAAGTCTGTGTTGTCTAAGCAATATAAAAAGGGAAGATGATAGAAAACTGGCAACTCCTAAGGTGACACAAAGAAAGTAGACTTAGAGGCTGCTAGACCACAAATGATATGTTGGTAGATTCAACACAATAGACAATTAGACCTGATTGGTGATCTCAAGATCAAACTAAGTTGTTCAACTGACTGTGGGCTTCCATCTTATCACTGGTTAACACAATCAAATATACTCCAATAAGGGGTAATGAGCAATTAAACGCCACAAATGTGTGCGGATGACCATAATTAGAGCAAAGCAAGAAAAAAAAATGAAAGACAAATGCAATAAAGCTAATGACTTATGTTGTTGGTGCATTTTGTGTAAAATAAAATAAGCTGCTCTAACAAGGAGATAGGTTATGTGCCTCTCTGCTGTGCGATAGCACTGACCTGAGGATAAGCATAACCTAGATATTCTAGAATTCATTGTTGTTTGCCGCCTCTCTGCTGTGCGATGGCACTGACCTGAGGACAGGCTTCTCTTTGAAAGCTCTAAGAATAGTCTCTTCTTGTAAAAATACCCGTAGACCGCTCAAAAGCTCCTGAGGAATGTTGATTACCATATAAGTGTGGGATCCACAAATGTCAGTTGAAATAATTAAACCTAAATAAGTCACCAGTCTGCGTCAAAAGTCTGTGTATGGATTTAAGTGGACAAACATACTGACAATCATTGTGGCTACATGCTCAAAGGTTCAAATCAATGTCAATATCTAAGAGTTTCAGTATGATTTCCTTAAGTTGCCAACGACTCTGGATGAACACCAAGAATTTGAGAATCAAAAGGTTTAATAACTAGTCCCAAATGATTTGACTTACCTGTATGATTCCAAAATTGAATTGGTCCAGATATGATCAATCTAAGTTGAAGCTATCTACTCCCGAACCAAATCCCGTAGATATCAATCTCTGGATTTATTTCTCACAAAAAGCCAAAAAATAAGTTTGTTTATGTAATTAGTTAAAGATTTTTAAATTAGTTAGTCGTTTTAAATTTTAATTTTAGTCGTGTGTCGGGCTACATCAGGAAAATCAGAAGGGAATCAACTCACTAAAAGGGTCATGTCTGAGATGACCATATGTGCTTTGAAAGTTTAAAATAGTCACGTCTGAGGTGACAAAGTGTTTTTTAAAAGGGTCACGTCTGAGGTGACTAAAGTGTTTAAAAAGATCACGTCTGAGGTGATCAAAATGTTTTCAGGATAAAATTATCATGTCTGAGATGATCAAAGGCTCATAACGTTAATTTCAAAAAATAAAAAGAGGTTTTAAATGTAAGTTGGTAGAAATGGCAGAAAATTAACTAAGTATGACCCATTCGCACGAATGGACCATACGTATGGACTATCCATACGAATGGAATCCATTCGCACGAATGAACTATGAGTATGGACCATCAAACCGAATGGCCCATACGATTAGTCCAGTCGGAGGCTTAAGTGCGAACGAGTGAGTCAGTCGCATGACTGAAATCCAGTCGGACGACTGGAGAAGGGCGACTGACCCAATCGCATGACTGAGTCCCACTCGCACGACTGAAAGGTGCGTATGAACTCAGTCGCACGATTGGATCTAGGGTTGGTATAAATAGAGGAGGAGTCGGTCGCAGAGACTCATCACCCTCAAAGAAACCCTAAATCGCACGACTTAACCAAACTCTGCCAAAATTTCCTTTGATTCCTAATACACCCGATTCTTGAGTACTGATCATCTCCATCGATTCTACAGGTAATTTGCGGTGAAGAGCAAACAAAATAACGGTCCAATTGATTCTAGATCTGCAAAATTAAGACCCGAAAGCAAACCAGACTTAAACGGCCAAATAACCTAATTTAACTACTCAAACAGAGGAAATTAAGTGTGTTAGGAGTTATAAGAAAGTATTGCGAGTCGAATGAACCAGAACACGAAGTCTAAAACTCAAAATTGATAAAAAAGTTAATTTGAATTGAACGGACAGGATGTCATACGATTGGACAAGCGGATGAACTTCAGTCGCACGACTGAAGGGGCGATTTACTTAACCGCACGACTGAACCATGCGTATGAGACTCAGTCGCACGACTGGTGTAATCGCATAAGAGTACATGCGCATGAGTTCAGTCGCACACTCAGTCGTACGCATGAGATCATTCGCACGGCTGAACCTCAATCGCACTGTTCAGTCGCACGACTGATTTCAGTCGCACAACCTCAATCGCATGACAGAAACTTTCTATTCAAGTTTAAGTGTTTCATTATGCTCTTAGTCACAGGTACTAATGTTTATATTGCTATGTGTTACAGATGGCGAGTCGATGGAACATGAGCACAAAGCATAACATATGTGCTCATCTGGATTTGACATCCAGGAACGCAGCTGACTTCTCAGGCATCATTACGTTTCTGTTGAGATCCAGGATTGCTCATGCTATCTCTACACCTTGCACGCCGTATAGATCAGTGCAGCAGGCCTTATGGGAAGGCGCGACTGTTGATAGATCCTCTGAGCCTCATTGCATCAGGAGTACGATCTTTGGTGAGACTATTACCATCTCAGAGGAGGATTTGAGGATTGTTCTACAGTTAGGGGATGATGCTGATTGTCCTACTCGTCTACACCCCCTCACGGTCAGAGGATGTTTTATGAGAGCCAAGTACTCTGGGGACATCAATGCTGGGGTACTCAACAAGAGTAACCTCTGTCCCCAGTTCAAGTATCTTGCGCATGTTCTACTGAAGTGCATAGCATCAAGGAAGGGAGGATTTGATGAGTTGTCTGATCACATCCAGAACGCCTATGCTGCATTAGTGCTGAACCACCCGTTCAGCTTCTCCAAAATGATCTTCACCTACCTGGTGGAGAACATTGAGGGGAAAGGGAAGGAGGGCTTCTGCATGTATCCGAGGTTTATGCAGATGATTATAGATCAGAAGCTTCCCTCCCTGCCAAAGGAGAAGGAGGATGCTGTAGTGCTCGAGATCATGGATGACACTACGCTAGGAAGGATGAAGGTGTACAGGGGGAAGCAGGTGAAACCCCCTGTCAGGAGGATGTTTGGGCATCTGGCCCGTGCTGACTATGTGGCGCCAGCCAAGAGAAAGTGGCGCCACGATGAAAGTGATTCAGATGTAGAGCAGATTGCTATACCAGATATTGACTCAGATGATGATGATAGCGGTGACGCCGGGGATGATATGCCTGCTCCACATAGAGGCACTGATTCAGACGTTATTCCCCCGGGGTCTGCCACTGCCGGAGAGGTTGTTGAGATGGCCGGTTTCCATCAGGAGTTCGTAGCTGGTGATCAAGAGGAGGAGGAGTCGGATGAGGAGCCCCTCACTAGGACTGTGGGAAGCAAAGTTGTTCCCACAGAACACGGGATTAGGGTGGTTGGTGTACACCCTCGGGACTCCTCAGAGAGAGAGACTGACCCGAGCTATGCTTCGGGTTCAGTGGGCAGAGCTGCAGGGGGAGCATCCACTTCCACCGGGACTAGGAGGAAGAGGATGGCTCAACCCCACGGACTGAAGAAGAAGAAGCGTCGCCTGACCTTCGTTACCACTGCTGCCACTACTTCCACCACCACAGCCACCACTACCACCACCACTGACATACCACCCATCACCACAGCCACCACATCCAGTACAGCTACCACAGCCACCACCTTACCTACCACCACTGTATCCTTCCCATCCACCACCATACCATTCACACCTACATCACCAGCACCAGCCTACCGACCCATATTCACCACTGCCACTACCACCACCACCTCACATCATGCCGGACCTTCAGCCCAGCCATCACATGATTATGGATCTACTCTACCTCACATCGGGGTAGAGGAGCAGCTGTCGGCGCTTAACCGTATGGTAATGCGCCTGCTTGCTGCAGATGAGGAGAAAGCAGCGCAGATTCGCCAGCTGACCGACCTGACTGCTGCCCAGTCTCAGCAGATGGCAGAGCAGGCTCGGGTGATAGATCAGCAGACCCAGCTAATCGATGCTCAGAGAGTCGAGATGTCCCAACTCCAGGACCAGCATGCCCAATCAGCCAAACGTATAGAGGAGTTGGAGACTACCAACAAGACGATTATGCTGAGGTTAAAGGGGTCAAAGGATGAGCCCTTGAAGATAAAGGAGGGTGATGGGGATGACGAAGATGGTGATGATGAAGATGATGATGATGATGAGGAAGATGATGAGGATGAGGAAGAGACTGAGGAAGAAAGGACAGAAGGTAAATATGATGATGACGAAGCAGAAGGAGGGGATGCGGCTGCATCGGCCTCTGCTTCTGGTCAAGAACGAAGATCTAAGCATCGACAGGACCAGTCATCTACCACTTCTGCTCCTCCGAGCGACACGCCCATGATTCAAGACAAAAGTACAGATTAGATGTCTTATGTATTTATTTATTTTGTATTTGAATCATGTAATGAAAACAAGTGTGTTGAATGTTTATATATTAAGTTGATATAATTCTGTTTGATTACTTACTAATGGTTTATGTGTTGAATGTTTAAATCAAACATATCCAAACTTTCAAAGGGATGAGTTTGACATTGCTCCCCTTCAACAGGTCAAGACTCAACTAACCATGATTCTTGATCTGCAAGGGATTGTAAGAAGGTCTGTGAGTTATACCCCTGAAGAAGGGGAAATAATTCATGACCTATCTGACGAGCAACTGGCAGAGATGTTCAGACTCAATCCTGATGAAATTGTCAAGGATGCTCCAACAGTTGATTCAACCAGTGATGAAGAACTAAATGACGTTGATGAAGTTGAGGTTGAAGATATTACTGCAGAAGAGTACCCTCAGTATGCTGACACCGAGGGTAATGTGGTCCCCAATCTGGGTGAGTCCCTAGTCAGTGATACGTTTGAGGTACTAGACAAGATGGAGCAGGAAACCGAAAAGACTGAAGGAACAGCCCAAGCCTCCAATGATGACGTAGACATTCGGAAGGCTGAGTGGGCTGCCTGTTTTGAAGAAGTGAGAGCTCAGCGTGCTGCACCAAAGAAAGATGCCTACACCAAGCTCTACAGAGTCAAGAAACACCATAAGGTGTCAGGCAGGATTATTGCATGGGCTTATTTTGAGGACCTTAACGCGTATGCGGTTAAGAGGGAATAGGGCATAGAGTACTTCAGGTTTCCACATGATCTGAAGACTCTCCCTGGTTTTGAGCTCAACCAGCTGGCTAAACTAAAGCTGTTGTATGCTGACCCAAGAAAGATGTCAGGCTGGTTCGAGGCTGCCCTGAAGAAGGAGTACCACACCAGATGGGTTAACTTCAGACCACAACAGCCTACGAGGTACATAAGAAGGTCTGAGGTTGATGCCATTACTGGCAAGCCCAATATTGTGTTGAAGTGGAGTCCTCCGCGCACTATGTCGAGAATCCCTCTCAGGGAAATGCCACAGGACTTCACTCCACACTTCAAATGGTGGTACTATGATTGGAGAACTGCTGAAGCTGTCATAGTTCTGAATAAAGAGGGCCAAATGGATACTATCAGGGTATTCGACCCGATGTGGCTAACCAACTTGTCTGCTAATGATGTCTATACATTATACAAGTGGCCACTGTTCTATGACACACAAGACATTGTACAAGCCCTCCAGTTCCAAAACGTTATACGACTTTGCTTTGCGTTTGAGATTCACGCAGGAGTCACCAAAGAGGAGAAGTACAAGAAGTATAAGGAGGTAATGCAGAAGACAAGAGATTAGATAGATCTAGGTCCAAGGGGGAGTTTGTTGATGCATGTATGTCCCTAGATCATGATTTGTAATGTAATGAACTTGTCTGTCTTGTTATTATGTAATTTGTATTGACTAATGAAATGACATGAATTGGTTGTTACTTGTAATGTTTAATATTTCATAAATGAGTCGTGATTGAATTGATTGGGTTTATGATTGTTTGAATGGTTGCACATTATGTTACATTAATTAAAACATTCAAACTTAACTTAATGAAGTTCTCATGCGAATGGCCCATGCGAATGGACCACACGCATGAATAACTTCATACGATTGACTCAATCGCACGACTGAACCAGGAGACTGGATCAGTCGTATGATTGACACATAAGATTGACTCAATCGCACGACTGAACACTCAGTCGTGCGGATGAATCAACCTAATGGTTCAATCGCACGACTGAACCATACTTATGGTCCAGTCGCACGATTGAACAATACTAACCTATAAATAGACCCAATTCGTGGAAAAACGTAAGCATTCATCCCATTACGATTCCAGACGTACCCTAGCCGTCCAGAGACCTCCCAAATCGTTCTCCAAGTTCACAGAACACTTTAGATCGATTCCTAATCAATTTCTAACGTTGGATTCAATTCTTGATTGATTCTTCGTGTGTTCTCACTGATTGGATCGCCAATCAAATAGGATTCCACACTATTTGAGTTGGTTTAACACGCTAATCACTAGGTATTTCGTTCAAATACCAGGTCCTAACACATCTTGCTCTCAACGAATAAGAGGAACAAATTCCATCTTGAATACATACGTTTCTCACAAACACTTTGTGTCACGCCTGAACATAGCCTTACGTACTGTCCATTATCTCAGGGCAGTGAAGAACTAGCTCAAGGTATAATACTTGGTGAATATCAAAACCCAATATGTATCTCAGGTCTGAGGATACCAAATGATATTCGCCTTTACTCAAATTTACTTATGATAAATCTAGAAGATTCCATGTAGTAAAATTTGAGATGCGCAATATTTGTATCCCATAAATATCTATGAACTTTGGCAGCAACCAATTGCTCTATATTCATTCCTTATGAATATCCACCAATCCAAATTCATAATAATCTTACCCTCATAATTGTTCCCACAAGTATGAACGACTACGGACATTTAGAGTAAACAATATACCCATGGATTAAACATGCTAAATTGGAACATATATTGAAATATTATAACCAAATAATTTTGTTCAAGTAGTAAGGGAGTTCCAAATATCCAAATACAAAATCACAAATCAAATCCAATTATTAGAATATCGAAGTCCCATGGCACAGGTATGACCTTCATGCTTTGCCTTTTCTAGGAGCTTCGTAAGAGGATCCGCAATATTTTGATGTGTGTGAACTTTGCGAATACATATCTTTCCTTTCTCAACTTCATCTCGTATGTAGTTGAATCTCCGCTCAATGTGCCTAGTCTTTTGATGAGCACGAGGTTCCTTGATTTCAGCAATCGCACCCTCGTTATCACAAAAGATCTATAGAGGGTCCTGAATGGAAGGGACAACCCCTAGATCGACAATGAATTTCTTCAACCATGCAGCTTCTTGAGCTGCCAATGAGGCGGTGACGTATTTAGATTCTGTAGTTGATAAAGCCACCACATCTTGTTTAGAGCTCTTCCAAGAGACAGCTCCTCCATTCAGAATGAAAATGTATCCAGATTGTGATCGTGAATCTTTCATCACGATCGGTTTGGAAACTCGCATCCGTGTAACCTTTTACAACGAGTTTCTCATCACCAGATCCATAGATTAGAAACATATCTTTACTCCTCCTTAGCTATTTATGTATGTTCTTAACAGCCATCCAATGACTGCTTCTAGAATTTTGCTGGTAACGGCTTGTCATGCTTAAGGCGCATTAAACGTCCGGCCGAGTGCATATCATTGCATACATGATGGATCCAATAGCAGATGCGTATGGGATTGCCTTCATTTTATCTTGCTCATCCTTTGAGCTTGGACATTGAGTCGTGCTCAATATCGTTCCTCTTTGAATAGGTACCGTACCTTTCTTAGAGTTCTCCATCTTGAACCTTTTCAAGATCTTATCAATGTATGCACTTTGATTTAAACCAATCAACCGCCTTGATCTATCCCTATAGATCTTTATTCCCAGAATATAGGCGGCCTCACCAAGATCCTTGATGGAAAAACAACTTCCAAGCCAGGTTTTTACACCTTCCAAGGTTGGAATGTCATTTCCAAATAGTCGTATATCATCAACATACAATACTAGGAAAGTGATGATGCTCCCACTAGCTTTCTTATATACACAAGCTTCATCAGCGTTCTTGATGAATCCAAATTTAATCACTTCTTCATCAAAACGGTGATTCCTGAAGGGTTTGTTAGAACATAAAACCAAAGTTTAACCTCTTAAACTTTCTGAAAAACGCAGCGGATAAATATATTTTAAAACATGATTATAAAGCTGAAATTTCATATTTTATGGTGACATATATGTGTATAAAACAAACCCAAAACAAAAAGATCATTATATGTGAATAAGCAAGCTATGAACATATGTAAATGTACATAAAATCACAGCTACAATGAGCTGTGAAAAACTACCTTTCAGCAGCTTGAAACTCGACCAAAAAGGGGAAGATAGATGCTCAAAACTCGGCCAAGGCTCCAAGGAAAGGACCCCTCAAGCTTGTATACCCCAAGCTAACTTGCAAACACCTCTTCTTGCTAGGGAGATGAACACCAAAATTACTCCAATGCCTCTCCAAAAGCTGCTGGAAATCGAGAGTTTTGAGAGAGAGATAGGAGTTTCTAAGTTGTATTTTGCATGTGAAAAGAGATGGTTGTCTTGAGTGTGGGACTAGTAATAAAGAGGTGTAGATTACAAGAAGGTAAAATGACCTCTCATAGGAGAGGGGGGCGGCCGAAATGGGGTCTTCAAAGGGTTTTCCCCCCAAAAACTAATTAAACAATTTTATAAAACTAGTCCCTTATAAGTTGTACAATTAACTTTTAATTGTATAACTTATACACTCTTTTATTATTTAATGTTATCTAACTAACTTAAATAACACTAAGTAATATTCTTGAACAAAATATCCTAATAAGTTGTTCCATCTCATATGCAACTTATTTAGAAAACCCATTTTCTAAATTTGGTGTTATTATTTAATTGCATGATCATATCATCAATTGAATAATTTTCGATGATTGCAAAGCTTGTTATTGTGTATAACCCGACTTGGATCATGACATACTAACCGCATCAATGTTCTATGTGTCTTGGGCATATAGAATCCAACAATCTCCCACTTGCATAAGATTCATAGAAGATTGATGCAAGCAGTAAATACCGCCTAACAACGGTTTACTACCCTTAATACACATGACTTATAGCCATTCAATAACATCATCCCATTCAAGTATCCTACTTGAAATGATTTCGGTGAATTAATCATCTATCCTTTTGTTACAGATGTCATGTTAAATCCAAGGACAGAGTGATCATTCCTTGTTGATTTAACTTATCCAGGCCTTAGACGTCTAACTCTCAACGAATAAGAGGAACAAATCCCATCTTGACTACATACGTTTCTCACAATCACCTTGTGTCACACCTGAACATAGTCTCATGTACTGTCCATTATTTCAAAACAGCGGATAACCAGATCAAGATATGACACTTGGTGAATATCAAAACCCAATATGTATCTCAGGTCTGAGGATACCAAATGATATTCGCCTTTACTCAAATTTACTTATGACCAATCAATAAGATTCCATGTAATAAAATTTGAGATGCGGGTTAGTCCAATATTTGTATCCCACAAATATCTATGAACCTTGGTAGCAACCCATTGCTCTATATTCATCCTTATGAATATCAACCAATCCAAGTTCATAATAATCTTACCCTCACACTTGTTCCCACAAGTCTGTACGACTACGGACATTTAGAGTAAACAATTTACTCATGGATTAAACATGCTAAATTGGAACATTAATTGAAACATTATAACCAAATAATTTTATTCAAATAATAAAAGGTTCCACATATCCAAATACAAAATTACAGATCAAATCGAATCACTAAAATATCGAAGTCCCATGGCACAAGTATGACCTTCATGCTTTGCCTTTTCAAGGAGCTTCGTGAGAGGATCCGCAATGTTTTAATCCGTGTGAACTTTGCGAATACATATTTTTCCCTTTTAAACTTCATCTCGTATGTAGTTGAATCTCCGCTCAATGTGCCTAGTCTTTTGATGAGCACGAGGTTCCTTGATTTAGGCAATCGCACCCTCGTTATCACAAAAGATCTCTAGGGGGTCCTGAATGGAGGGGACAACCCCTAGATCGGCAATGAATTTCTTCAACCATGCAGCTTCTTGAGCTGCCAATGAGGCGGCGACGTATTATGATTCTGTAGTTGATAGAGCCAATACATCCTGTTTGGAGCTCTTCCAAGAGACCGCTCCTCCATTCAGAATGAAAATATATCCCGATTGTGACCGTGAATCATCACGATCGGTTTGGAAACTCGTATCCGTGTAACCTTTTACAACGAGTTCCTCATCACCAGATCCATAGATTAGGAAAATATCTTTTGTCCTCCTTAGGTACTTAAGTATGTTCTTAACAACCATCCAATGACTGTTTCCAGGATTTTGCTGGTATCGGCTTGTCATGCTTAAGGCGCATGACACGTCCGGTCGAGTGCATATCATTGCATACATGATGGATCCAATAGCGGATGCGTATGGGATTGCCTTCATTTTATCTTGCTCATCCTTTGAGCTAGGACATTGAGTCGTACTCAATATCGTTCCTCTTTGAATAGGTACCGTACCTTTCTTAGAGTTCTCCATATTGAACCTTTTCAAGATTTTATCAATGTATGCACTTTGATTTAAACCAATCAACCGCCTTGATCTATCCCTATAGATCTTTATTCCCAAAATATAGGCGGCCTCACCAAAATCCTTGATGGAAAAACAACTTCTAAGCCAGGTTTTTACACCTTCCAAGGTTGGAATGTCATTTCCAAATAGTAGTATGTCATCAACATATAATATTAGGAAAGTGATGATGCTCCCACTAGCTTTCTTATATACACAAGCTTCATCAGCGTTCTTGATGATAGGATCGGATCTAGTTTGATCAATTAGATTGGAATTTGCAGTGGAATATAACAGAAATTAGATCAAATTTAAGCAAGACAAGTATGAATATGCAATCACACTATGATGATTATAGAGAGAGAAATTTTATGTTAATGGAAGATTTTCATTCACGCAAATGCTTCGGTTTCAAAACAATTAGGTCAACATTCCTTTTATAAAGGAATGTGGTGTCAGCTGATGTCACTTGATAGTGACATCTAACTGATTTAACAAACTACTGAAAGTAACTAATCTACTGAAGATGTCCACAACAACTGAGGACACCTTCACAAAAAGCTAAGTGTAAACTAGAATTACAACTATTGAAACTATAACATCTGAAGTGTAAGAACTTCAGACGTTTTACAATAATAAAACTACTAAAAGGAAACTACTGAAAAGTAAAACATTACAACTACTGAAAGGAAACACTTCAGTTGTTTGAGACAACTTCTGAGAACTTGGTCTTCAGACTTTGTCTTCAACATATGTCTTCAGACTTTGTCTTCAGCTATTGTCTTCAGACTTTTATCTTCAGACTTTGTCTTCAGACTCTGTCTTCAGACTTTGTCTTCTGCAGATGTAGATCTCTCCAGTTGTTGTGATGTCTGTGGGACTTAAAGGTTTTTCTGATCTGGCTCATTGGTTCATTTGGTCCAACAAACTCCCCCTGAACCAATGCAGCCAAAACCTTTAAGCTTATTGAAGTCCCACTTATTGGTAGACATATTTTCTGGATCAGCTCAGAAATCACCAAATTAAGCTCAGGCCAGGAAGAGGTTTCAAAAAGTTTGATTGGCAAAAGATGAATGGGAACTCTGTCTTGGGGAATTTGGACACAGAGCTGTTACCCCAATCATTAAACCTACTTCCCAATGATGAGTCTGTAAGACTCTCTGACATAGGCCTCAAGAAGAACAACTTTATATTCTATTGTGAGTTCTTCAGCTTCATTCTCAAAGAAGAACTCAGGCCCATAATACTCAGACAAGTATCTAACAATCTTTCCATTCTCAGCTCCACAGTTGTTATTTCTCTGTATGCAAAACTCATCAGGATGAGTACCTTCAAGTAACAACTGGAGCTCATTTCTTCTAATTTCTTCAAGCTTCTTGTAAATTAACCCCTTCTTTACCATTTTGTTTTCCAAAAAGGTTTGTGGAGTCATCTTAGTCTTGTAAGCTAGCTTTGAAATCATCAAGGATTTCCTAGGGTGACACTACAATGGCCAGCATTATCACAGCATCCATAGTCTTCTCACTTGGCCATTGTATCTACTTGGAACATTTTCTCTATGAATTCTGTCACTAACTCTGGGGTCGGCCAAATCCTTACTCTCTCTTTCTGATACTGAAATGTAAATCTGAGAGCATACAACCTCTGAGCATGTTTCTTCATAGCTTGTATGGATGAAGAACTTAGGAAATTCCTTCCACCATACCTTACAGCTGCTCATCATGTTGTTTTTGATGTTCTTCTTCTTTAATCTTCACTTTAACATTTCCTTTGAGTGTCAGGAGTGATTGTTGTTGGTTGACTCCTAGGCTCAGGCTTCTCATTTAATCACAACAAAGATTGGCAGACTATCCTCCTCATCATCTTCTTCGTCTTCCATCCTCAACACCCTTCTCTTCTCTTAGGTGCATCACTGGTGGTTGATTGAGTGGTTTTCTTGGGTAAAGGAGTTGGTTTTGAGGGTTGTGAGGTTGGTTGTTTTGAGGGTTGTGAGGATTGATTGTTTTGGGGTTTGTGAGGTTGATTTTGAGGGGTTGTTTTGGTAAGGGAGATTGTAAAGGGCTGCTCTCATTTTGGTTGTGAGGGTGGCTTTGGATAACTTTGCCATGTCAGACCTTTTCCCAGCACCAGCTTCATCCAAGCTTCTATGATCAATCCTTTGTGAAGGTTTCAGAAGAATAAATTTTGGTGGTTATCTCAAAATACTGTCTCTAGACCATGACTTTACTTCAATGATCGGTCTTCCCAAGTGTTTTGACAAAGAATCTGATCATAGCTTCCAACCTTTCCCTTTCTTTCTCATTGCAGCTGGCCCATCTATTTCAATCTCTTGAATCTCTAGCCGTCTGATCTCGGAATCAAGTTTGGCAGTGACAAAGCCTTGTCTGAAGAGTTGATCAATGATCTTATCCATAGATCTGTTGTGTCTCATCATCAGCTTCTTTGATCAGTTCCTCCAACTTTTTCTCATCCTCAGTCTGTTCATCGCTTTTCTTTCTCTTGTAAGTGATTATCTCTTTTCCTTTCTTCTCTTTGGCTTCTTCCTCTTCAACTCTCTTTCTTTTATCTTCTTTCACTGACTTAGACTCCCCCTTTTTGGTTGCATTGAGTTCAGGGGTTTGAATGTCAGAAAGTTTCTTGGAAACAACATCATCAACAAGGGTTTGAAGATTTGAGGAAATCCTCTCATCAATGGTTTGATGGACAATAGTAGTGATGATTGGAGTGATGAGAGGTAAGGAAGATTTAAATGCAGCAACCATTTGTTCAGAGGGGTTCTGTCCCTGAGAAATGGTGCCTGAAACAGAGGCTGGTGGCTGATTTGTTGAGAGTGGCTCAGCGTTTGGGAGAGCTTCAAAAGAAGCTACCATCTGTGGGTGAATTGGGGCAGATGGACTTGATTGTTGAGACATTTTGGCAAGAAGTTCTTGTAGTCTGCATACCTCAGCCTCAAGAATGGTGTTTTGGGCTAGAACTTCAAAGAAAAAGCCCAGGTCATCATCAGTTTTAGCTGAATCAGCTGACCTCCTGAGTAAATCAGGATGAACATGTGCTGAGTGTAGATCAGTATTCACATGTGCCCCTTTGTCTTGGAACTGGGGACTTCCTGCCTCAGGATTAAGTCCTTCATTGGCAGTTGCCTCTGGTGAGGTCTTAGAGATGATACCACCTTCATCCTGTTCATGTGCTGAAACAGGGGAAGAGGTAGCCTCACCAGATGTTCTAATCTCCTCTACACTGGGAGATTGAACTTTGTAATCCCTATGCTGTGGGTTGTCAACTACATTATAATCCTCTCCCTCAGCTGTTGAGGTTTTCCCAGTGTTAATAGGTTTCTGGGAAGGGGGAGGAATGTAGTTGAGTCAGCACTTGTGCAATGACTGTAGTTGGGCTTGTAGGGGTGGTTTCAGTGGAGATGAAGGTGAAAAGGATTGCACCTGGGGTGAATGGTGCTCTTCAATGGCAATCTTCTCAAGTGAGAGAGATTCCAGTAATGTGGTTTCCCCAATGTTGGTTGCATCAGGATCCTGTTGAGAGGATACCTGAGCGGTTTCAGCTGGTAGAGTCTTTGAAACTACAAGGGGATTAAGGCTAGTAGTTTCATCCTGCGTTTGTGCTGCAGGGGCATCATCAGGGGACTCAACTCCCTGAGTAGCCTTTTTGGTTTTCATGGATTTTGGTTTGGAAGGGACTTTAGATTTGGAGGTGGAGCTGTGGGTTCCCTCTGCATGGGTTTTAGTAGTTTGGCAGCCTCTTTGAGTTGTGGATTTGAGTTGTGCCTGGAGTATACTTCTGGCAAAACTACCATAGCAGGGACTCCAAGGCCAACAAGGCCATCAGATTTTAATTTATTAATAATTATGGCCATAAGAAACCTTTGATATAATATCCATCTATTAGCCACAGGTTTCATCGCCAGATCTTTTAATTCCAGAAATATTATTTCAGAAAAATTTAAGCTTTGGCGTTCAAGGATAGAATACAATACCTGTTGCCACCTGGATGACATTTGATCCCATAACGATGTTTTGGGGGCAAGACAGACATTGATCATATGGAAAATGAGACGCTCAGCATCATGGAAGTGCTTCTTCATAATAGTAGTAGCACTTAGGTCACCGTCATATCCATGGTTAACAAATGATAAATCAATGGTGCCTTTAGGGTATCTGGTGACATAGGTGGCATCATTCAGGTCTAGGGTTTGGCGAATGATCTCAGAAGTGATGACCACCTTCTTCTGGTTGACAAACGACTGGAGAGTGATCGAGTCATCATTCTCAGCAGTATGAACAGTGACGTTTGTCCAGAATTGGCGAAGGGTATCGGGATAGATGGTAGGATTCAAGAGGAAGGCTGTGTGATATTGGGAATCAACCATCAGATCAATGGCAGCATCAAACTTGCTCCAAAAGGCTGATTTGGTAAGGTAAGCGACACAGTTGTGTCGATGTCTGATTTGCATGGTCACCATTAATGGAAGATGAACGTTTGGAAAGTGATTTATGAAAAGTTTAAAGTTAGGGTTAGGTATTTATAGGTTATGAAATGGCTGAAAGAAAACAACTGAAAGTTTTGGTGTGAGTCATCAGTTGTTAGAAAACAACTGAACACATGGTTTTAACTTTCAGATGTTGTAAACAACTGAAGACTTGGTGTTAGTCATCAGTAGTTGTAAACTACTGAAGACTTGGTTTTGGCTTCAGTTGTTTTGAAATGAAACAGTAGTTGTTGTCGTCAATTCACAAAGTTCATGTGTTTCAATGACCTTAACACTTACTCATCAGATCATCTGATTTTCAGATGTTTCAGTGGTCATCAGTACTTATCTATTGGAAAAGACAGCAGTAGTTTTAACTACATCAGTACTTTTCAACAAATGAAGTACTTCAGTACTTTTAAGTAACTTAGTCTTCAGTAGTTATGAAAACTGCTGAAGATAAAATAACTTATCAGCACTTATTTTTGACAGCTTTATACTAATGCTCATCAGTACTTATTAACTAAGAGCATCAGTAGTTGTCAAATCATTCTAGTTGCAGCATACCAAGCCTGAGCACAAGATTTTGGAAAGTTGCACTGTCCAAAGGCTTAGTAAATATATTGCAAGCTCATGAGCACTAGGCATAAACTTTGGATCAATGAGACCTTTTTCATAACAATCCCTGATAAAATGATGTCTGATCTCAATATGTTTGGTCCTAGAATGCTGGACAGGATTCTTAACAATACAAAGAGCTGAAGCACTATCCATCAGTAAAGAGTCTTAGTCTCTGTAATGTCATAATCCAATAATTGATTTTGAAGCCAGAGTACCTGAGATGTACAGCTTGCAGCAGCAATGTACTCTGCTTCAGCTGTGGATGTAGCAACTGAAGTTTGTTTCTTACTCTGCCAAGAAACTAAACAGTTGCCTAGAAATTGGCATCCACCAGAAGTTGATTTTCTGGTTAACTTACACCATGCATAGTCACTATCAGAGAAAGCAACTAATTTGCAAGAGTGCCCAGTGGAATACCAAAGTCCTAGAGATTGAGTTCCTTGCAAATATCTAAAGATCCTTTTGACTGCAATCATATGGGATTCTTTAGGTGCAGCCTGTAATCTAGCACAGACACAAGTTGCAAACATAATGTCTGGTCTAGAAGCTGTAAGATACATCAAGGAACCAATCATACATCTGTAAAGAGTTTCATCAACTGCTTTACCTTTCTGATCAGCAACCAAGTGAGTGTTGCTGCACATGGGAGTAGAACAGGGCTTACAGTTTTATAAATCAAACTTGGTCAACAAATCCTTTGTGTATTTTGACTGATGAATAAAAGTTCCATCAGCCATTTGTTTGATTTGCAAACCTAGAAAGAACTGTAATTCTCCCATGGCACTCATTTCAAACTTTTGTTGCATCAATTTAGTAAAGGCATCACACAACTGTGGATCAGAGGATGCAAAAATAATATCATCTACATAAATTTGAACAAGGAGCTTATGCATGCCTACTTTCTTAATCAACAAAGTTTTATCTATGGAGCCTCTAGTGAAATTATTTTGAAGAAGAAAGTTAGATAATGTTTCATACCAAGCTCTGGGAGCTTGTTTTAACCCATAAAGAGCCTTATCAAGCTTATACACCCAATCTGGATGTTTATGATCTTCAAAACCTAGTGGTTGACACACATAAACTTCTTCTTTTATTTTACCATATAAAATGCACTTTTGACATCCATTTGAAAAACTTTAAGGTTATGGAAAGCAGCATAAGCTAAGAACAATCTGATTGACATCCAGTCTGGCCTTGTTCTTGACAATTTGGCCTTTTTCATTAGTTTTATTCCTAAACACCCATTTAGTGCCTATTGCACACTTACCTTAGGGTAGAGGAACCAGTTCCCACACTTGCTGCTTTTGAAACTGAAGAAGCTCAAGCTGCATGGCTTCAACCCATCCATTGTCTCTTAATGCAACGTAATAGTTCTTTGGCTCTTGCTGACTGATGAAGAGAGCATAGAGACAGAAATTGGACAATTGGCTTGTTGTTGAAACACAATCATTAATGTAATCAATGATCTGGGACATGGGATGATTCTTCAGTTCTTGATACTCAATAATATATGTGCAAGTGTTTGTAGGAGATTCAGCAGCAACAGATGTTGATTCAGACTCTTGAAACCTAGAATGAGATGGCAGTTCAAATGAAGTAGAGGATTCATAGATTTCATCAGCATTTGTTGTGGATGGAACTGTTGAAGCTACAGGAACATCAAGTGTAGTAGACACAGGCAGATGATCACTACAACTTGCATTTATACCATCAGATGGAGATGATGGATCCTCAGAAACAATAACAGATGGAGACTGATATGGAACATATTGCAGTATGTCCAAATCAAACAACTCCACAGGGTTTTGAGGAATTTTGTCTTTTGGAGATTCATTAAACTTGACATGCAAAGTTTCTTCAACAATCTTTGTTCTGCAATTAAAAACTCTGTATGCCTTGCAAGTAGATAAATACCCAACAAAATACCCTGCATCCACCTTTGATTCAAACTTCTGAAGTGGATTCTTTGTGTTAAGAATATAACAGGGACACCCAAATGCTCTGAAGAATGAAATTAGAGGGGCCAAATGATGTAATAACTCATAAGGAGTCTTCATCAACCTCTGATTCATTAACACCCTATTCTGTACATAACAAGCTGTGTTGACAGCTTCAGCCCAAAAGGTTAGTGGCAAACCTGAGTCAGCCAACATTGTCCTTGCGGCTTCAATAAGGGTCCTGTTCTTTCTCTCCACCACTCCATTTTGCTCAGGAGTTCTTTGAATGCTATATTGTCTCTTGATTCCCTTAGACAAATAGAATTCATCAAGAGTGTGATTCCTAAATTCTGTGCCATTATCACTTCTCACACATTTGACTGGAAGTGAATGCTGCTTTTCCATATACAACACAAAATAAATGATGATTTGAGTAGCCTCATCTTTGGAATGTAAGAAGAAAGTCCATACATATCTGGAATAATCATCCACAATTACCAGACAGTATTTTTTCTTTGCCATTCTTATTACTCTTACAGGACCTAAGAGATCCATATGCAGTAATTGCAAGCAGGCAGTGGACTTTGGTTCTTCTATTTGAGGGAATGAAACTTTGTGTTGCTTTCCTTTTAAGCAAGCTGGACAATTGTCATCACATTTGAACTCCTTCAATGGCAAACCTCTCACTAAATCATGATGAATAAGCTGATTCATGTTTTTAAGATTCACATGACCAAGCCTTCTATGCCATAGTTCAGATTCTTGAGGAGAGGCTTTAGAGAACAGACATGGATGGCCTTTAAGATCAATTTTCTTTGATAAATCTAAGGCATATACTCTTCCAATCCTGTTAGCCTTCAGGAGAGTATATTCATCCAATATCTTGTCAATCCTGTTCAGAACTTTGGAAGACAGAATCCGGCAGTTCTGACTTGTAAAAAGTGCAACATGCCCTTTATCACACATTTGACTGACACTCAACAGATTGTACTTGAGGTTCTCCACATGGTTAACATCATCAAACCTTATTTCACCATTTGATACAAACCCTTTTCCTATGATGTAACCCTTAGCATCATTTCCAAAAGAAACAAATCCCTTCTTCCCTTGAGAGTAATCATGAAGAAGAGAGCTGCTCCCTGTCATATGCATAGATCCTCCACTGTCTACATACCAGATGCTTCTTTGGCATGCTGAAGAACCCTGCATTTTCCACAAAAATTAGTTAGCCTTTGAGACCCAAACCATTTTGGTTTTGGGTCTGTATTCATCAACAGATTTTAAACTAACTGATTTTGCATGATTGACAACCTTTGAAGGTGTAGATGGTGCTGAAAAGGATTCCTTTGATTTTGGCTTAGTTTTCCTTTTCAGTGGTTTAATCACAGAAACATCTAATTGGTTAACTCTCCCCAACAGATGTTGAACCATCATAACAAGTTGTGTCTGATTGGTTGTCAAAGCTTTCAACTCAGTTGACACATCAGTACTTGTTGGTGATTTGTTCTTGTGATTCACCAAATCCTCCCTTTTAAAAGACACAGACTTAGTCTGGGTTTTTGATATTCCATGAGGAATATTTTTAGTTGTTTTGTGATAAACCCCTTCCTTCTTTTTAACTTTTTGGAAAAACTTTGGGTTATCAGATTGAGATGTTTGTGGTACAAACTTGGTTTGAAATTCATCTTTCATTTTATTCATTTTCTTCTTAATGATTTTCTCTTTGTTGAATTTTAAACCCTTGTTATACCAACATTCATCTGTAAGATGATTAAACAAACCACATATTTCACATGGCTTTCTTTTCATCTTTTGTTGATCAACTGCTGAAGATGATGAAACTACTGAATATTTGTTCTTTAGTACTTTCTTCCTTTCAGTACTTTTGGTAATTACTGAAGGATTTGCAACAACTGAAGATTTGTTCTTCAGAAGTTTTCTAGTAGTACTTTTGAATTTCCTGATAGACTTTTCAGCAGTTGTCAAACAATGCTTGTTTTCCTTTGATTTGAAATGCTCTTCAGGTGTTGTGTTTTGCCCTTCAGTACTTTGAGTACTTTGTGGGACAACACCTGAATTGCTCAGTTTCTTTTTGATCATGTGTTTAGAAGCAGTGAGACCATCAACACTTTGATTAGCTGAGGTAATAACACTGACTTCATTCTCTGATTTTAAATTATCACTTGAGGATGAGACACATGATGATGTGGTTTGGGAACTACAGTCACCTTCAGATTTTACTTCTAGCTTGGGAGTAAAATCTGTAGGAGGTATGGTATGATTATACCCAATCCCAAACTTCACATTTGAAGCTGTTTGCTTACTGAGAAGCATTTCAAATCCCTTGCATGATGTTACCCAACATTCACAATTAACTTGAGTAGCTGCAAGTGTTTCTTTGAGATTCTTATGATTCTCCAAAATGACCTCTACTTTTGCTTTTTCATCAGTGATTTGACATTTTAGTTTGTAAATTTCCTCATCTTTTTCTTTTAAAACAGACTCAAACTCAGCTTTTCTTTTGGAAATGACTTTCTCTAGGTCAAGGTTTTGATTAATTAAGGCTACATTTGCTTCCCTAATTGAAACAAAAGCAGCTATGCATGACTCAGAACATAACTTGGCCTTAGCCTCAGAAGATACATGTGGTACCTGTGATGATGAAGTATTTCCATCAGTAGACTCCATGGCCATTAGAGCAAGATTTCCAAAAGGGTTTTCACCACCATGTTGACCAGCACCAGTAAACAATTGTTCAGAATAACCAGAGACATCATCTGGTAAGCTGCTCCAGTCAACAACCTCAGGGGTGAAAAAGCTCTAATGTGATTAAGATTGAGATTGTTGATTTGTTTGAGATGGTTGAGGATCAAGTAGGGCATGTGGTTGTTGAGCCATGGGTACAAGAACCTGACTAGACTGAGGCATATAAAAACATGGATAAGGATATGGCATTGGAACTTGAGGAACAAAAAATGCAGGAGATGATTGAATTTATGAGTGATGATCAGAACTGGTAGAATGTTGCCCTTTGGTTTTGTGAGCTATTGCTTGGAAAAGTCACAAAGGGTGCATATGAGTTAGATCCAGATGATCTACACTCTCTAGCAAAATGTCCAAGTCTATGGCACTTGTGACATCTCAACTTGCTCTTGTCAAAACCAACTTTGGTTTTGCCAGAGAGACCAGGGAATTTTCTATCTGTCCTTTTGTAAAACTTTTTAGATCTGATATTGATTAATGCCATTTGGCTCAAAATATCCATCTCTTCCAGATCATCATCAGCAATGCCTTTCAAATCATCCATCAAAAAGCACAAATTATCAACACTAAACCCTGAGTTACCATCAATTTCAACAAAAGCATGATCTCCACTGTTTGAAGAGAAATCTATATGCTCATCATAGGAACTTTTTGATGTAGCATATTCTGACTCATGACCAATCAGAGCAGTGTTTCCTGGTACAAAGTCATCAGTGAGCTTTCCAGATGAAGCCAGTTTCCTTTTCTGTTCTATCTCTCTCTCAAATGTTAACAGTTTCCCATGAAGTTGGGTAAGAGATAGAGTATCCAGATTTGCACTGGAGCGTAGGACAATGGTATATGTGTCCCATCTCTCAGGCAGGGATCTGAGGAATCTGTTGTTCATCTGACTGTTTGTATATTCATGTTGAACCATTTTTAGCACAGATATCAAACATGAAAATCGCTCAAACTGTTGAGTCAGTGACTCACCCTTTCTATGAGAGAATGTCTCATATTGCTGGGCAAGGATTTCTCTATTGTTTGCTCAGACCTCATCAGTTCCTCCAAATTGTTCTTTCAGAGCAACCCAGAGATCATGAGCAGTTTCATGATGCATAAGTCCAGAGTAGATTTCATTAGGCAGTGCCATGGCCAGAATTCCATGGGCTTTAGCATCAATTTCAAACAGTTCTAAATCCTCATCTGAATATTGTTCCTTCTTCTTTGGAACCATCTCATTGGTTTCAGGATTACTCACCATAGGCTTATATGGTCCATGAACCACTGACTTCCAACAACCTGAACTGTTAACAGACAGGTGATGGAGCATTCGGCGTTGCCATATGTTATACTCACTCCTAACAAGCATCGGAGGCTTTGTTGAGGAGCCAGTATTGTGAGGATCATTGATTGATGTAGTCATTTTCACCAATTCAATCCAAATTCAATGAGCAGTTTCAATGATCAATTGTTAAATCGATCAATGATTAACCAGCTCTGATACCATTTGATAGGATCGGATCTAGTTTGATCAATTAGATTGGAATTTGCAGCGGAATATAACAGAAATTAGATCAAATTAAGCAAGATAAGTATAAATATGCAATCACACTATAACGATTATAGAGAGAGAAATTTTCTGTTAATGGAAGATTTTCATTCACACAAATGCTTCGGTTTCAAAACAATTAGGTCAACATTCCTTTTATAAAGGAATGTGACGTCAGCTGATGTCACTTGATAGTGACATCTAACTGATTTAACAAACTACTGAAAGTAACTAATCTACTGAAGATGTCCACAACAACTAAGGACACCTTCACAAAAAGCTAAGTGTAAACTAGAATTACAACTACTGAAACTATAACATCTGAAGTGTCAGAACTTCAGACGTTTTACAATAATAAAACTACTAAAAGGAAACTACAGAAAAGTAAAACATTACAACTACTGAAAGGAAACACTTCAGCTGTTTGAGACAACTTCTGAGAACTTGGTCTTCAGACTTTGTCTTCAACATATGTCTTCAGACTTTGTCTTCAACTATTGTCTTCAGACTTTTATCTTCAGACTTTGTCTTCAGACTTTGTCTTCGGACTTTGTCTTCAGACTTTGTCTTCAGCAGATGTAGATCTCTCCAGTTGTTGTGATGTTTGTGGGACTTAAAAGTTTTTCTGATCTGGCTCATTGGTTCTTTTGGTCCAACACTTGATGAATCCAAATTGATTACTTCTTCATCAAAACGGTGATTCCAACTTCTCGATGCTTGTTTCAATCCATAGATTGATTTCTTTAACTTGCATACTTTACCAGGATGTTTTGGATCGACAAAACCCTTAGGCTTAACCATATAGACATCTTCCTCAAGATATCCATTTAGGAAAGCGGTTTTGAAATCCATTTGCCAAATCTCATAATCATAATGAGCAGCTATGGCAAACAATATCCTAATAGATTTTAGCATCGCAACAGGTGAAAAAGTTTCATCATAGTCAACCCTTTGAGTTTGAGTGAAACCTTTTGCTACAAGTCTAGCTTTATAAGTATCCAAGTTTCCATGCATATCGGTTTTCTTCTTGAAAACCCACTTACTTCCAACTACATTGGAGTTAAGAGGTGGTACAACCAAGTCCCATACTTGATTCTCATGCATGGATTTCATCTCAACGTTCATGGCTTCAAGCCATTTGTCACAATCCAAATTGGACATTGCATCACGATAGGTGGTTGGTTCATCGGAATCTACCACATAGCATCCATCAACGAAAAATCCATATCTTTCAGGTGGATTACTAATTCTACCAGATCTGCGAACGTTTTGTGTATATTGATCAACCACTTGATCATCCTCAACATCCTCATGCTGAGTGCTAGTTTCAACCAAATGTGCATCGGGTTGTGGTTCTTGATCCTCCTCAAGATCCACTGTTCTACTGCTAGTTCCTTCCATAAGAAACTTTGCTTCTAAGAACTAACCCTTTCTGGCAACAAACACCTTTTGTTCCAGTGGATCATAGAAATAATATCCCATAGAATCTCTAGGATATCAAACAAAGATACACTTGGTGGATCGGACATCCAATTTTTTTGGGGTGGGAGTCTTAACATAAGCCTCACAACCCCAGACCCTTAAGTATGATAGGGATGGAACTCTTCCATGCCATATCTCAAAGGGTGTCCTTTCCACCTTTTTGGTTGGGGCCATATTTAGAATACGGGCCGCGAGAGCAAAGCGAAACCCCAAAATGATAGAGGCAATGTGCTTCTAGCCATCATAGATCGGACCATATCCAGTAAGGTTCGATTCCTCCTCTCAGACACACCATTATGTTGTGGTATTCCAGGTGGAGTGAGTTGTGAGACAATCCCACAACTCCTAAGATGATCTTGAAAAGCATCACTTAGGTATTCACCTCCTCTATCGGTGTGGAGAACTTTAATCGACTTGTTGAGTTGATTTTGTACTTCATTTTGAAAGATCTTGAACATTTCAAAAGCTTCATCTTTGTGTCTTAATAGGTACACATACCCATAGTGACTATAATCGTCGGTAAAGGTAATGAAGTATCTTTCACCATTCCTAGTCATTGGCTTAAAAGGACCACATACATCCGAATGTGTGATTCCTAATAAATCTTTTGCCCTTTCGGCTTTGCCACTAAAAGGTGCCTTAGTCATTTTACCTTGTAAACAAGACACACACACATCAAATGAATCACATTCACTTGTTTTTAAAAGACCATTCTTTTGTAGTGTTTGAATTCTTTTCTTGTTTATATGACCAAGACGACAATGCCAAAGATAGGTATCACTCAAATCCAACTTGAGTTTCTTTGTGCTAGTTTGGTACAATGAACTATTTAAAGTATTTTCATGAACCAATTCATAAATACCATTAATGGGAATAGCTTTAAAGTAGAACATATCATTTAAAGAAACATGAATATCTTTTTCAACAAATGATAATACATATCCAAATTGTTTTAATAGGGCTACATAAATAATATTTCTAGTCAAACTAGGAGCATACAAAACATTGTTCAAAATTACTTCCAAACCATTTGGAAGTTTATAGATGTAGTCACCACAGGCTTCAACTTGAACTTTAGCCCCATTGCCCATGTAGAGGCTACCATCCCCTTTGTTGAAGTTACTGCTTCTTTTGAACCCCTGCAACAAATTGCAAATGTGAGTTCCACATCCGGTATCTAATACCCATATGTTAGAGGATGTCATGTTTAAATCAATATGGATCATGTATATTGTACCTGAGGTCTGCCCGGCATCCCTCTTTGCTTTCAACTCTTGGAGATGGACGGGACAATTCCTTGCCCAATGTCCAATCTCCCCACACTTGAAGCATGGGTCATTGGAAGTAACCTTTTGCTTCTTCTCTTGTGGTTTGGGTGGCACCCTTACCACCCATTTCCCTTTTCCACATACGGGTCCCTTGCCCTTGGCAACCTTTGCCTTGGGTGTGGGATGTGGCCTTTTCTTGTTCCCACCTTCATTGATGGTGAGAACGGGTAAAACCCTTTTACCCATGGCCGCCTTGGCCGTTTTGAGCATTGAGTGAAGCTCGCCAATGCTTTTGTCCCAAGCATTCATGTTGTAGTTCAACACGAATGTCTCGAACTTCTTGGTAAGGCCATTGAGGATGAAATCCGTGGCCAATTCCTTTAAGACAGGACAATTAAGCCTTTCGAGGCGGTCAATGTGGCTTTTCATCTTAAGTACATAAGATAAAAACGATTGGTTGTCGTCCATACGACATGCGTGGAGTGCTCGAACCGTTTCGAAGCGCTCAACCCTCGCTTGCTGTTGGAACGTTTCCTTCAGCTGGGTTATCATGTCATAAGCTCCGTGATGTTCATACTCGTTTTGGAGATCCGGAGTCATGCTCGCCAGCATGAGACAAGACACTAGGACCGAGTCCTCAGTGTATTTTAACCAATCGTTAAAGGCCTCCACATTATCCTCAGCAGGTTGATCGGGGATAGGGTCATCTAAAACGTATGATCGTTTCTCTTGCTTGAGAACGATTCTCAAGTTTCGATACCAATCAATAAAATTGTTAGGATTGAGACGTTCCTTTTGGAGAATCGCTCGTAAAGATTGGGCGGACGCGGATGAGTTATCATGATTATCATTATTGGAGGCCATCTACAATATTTAACAAAGATCTATTTTAGTATTTTTGATATTGTTATTTTAATAATAAATACCTTTTACGGCCATTTTCATATTAAAATCTAGAATCCAACATTTTATTTAAATTGTGGTTAGGTGACCTTTATCCCACGATTTAAATTAATAAGGTGGTCAACGATTGACGATTGCAACCATTTGCAACTTCTAGAGATATGGGATCGACTTGAAACATCATATGTAAAGTCGGCATGTTAATCCCATCAACACCATTTGGAAACCACATCGTAGGTGATCCATTTGACATGGTTTGCAAATCAAGACACCCTACTTACATCCACGTGTGTGTTTGCCAAAATAGGTGGTTAGGTGACCTTCATCCCACAAATAAGGCATTCTCACCTCAAATCACAAGTTCCCTCAAAATGGTTAGGTGACCTTTATCCCACTAAGAGTTCCCAAGTGACTCAAGTGTTGTGTAAAAGGACGGTGTTGATCTCGTTTTAAAATATTAGAGATTTCATAATTTAAGTTTTAGAAAACTCTATGTACTTGTATTTGCATGCTTTCAAATACAAGATACCCTATGGTCCTTTGATTAAAACCTATTTTAATCTTTAAATCATTAAATCATTTTAATAACCATTTATTGCGTTTTAATGATTAAGAACCATTTTTAGTTTGTTAAGATCATACAAAGGTTTGTTAAAGCAAATATCACATACATGCCATCAACCACAATAATATAAATAAAACAACATAGCATATGTGCATAACCATAGCATCTAAAGTGGTCCACACTTGTTGCCATCACAAGTGTAGTCCATAGGCATGCCTAAGGGTCATAACAAAACACACAGAAAGCTTCCAAAAGCCTCCCACTTAAAACCGCATCCAAAATGCTCCATGTTTCTCCTTTGTGCTTCCAATGCATATGTCTTCATATTACAAGATATAAAGTCCTAATACAAGATATCTAGTAAAATGAAAATGCACCTAATCTATTATTACATCCCAATGAATAAATAGATAAATTACATTTTAAACAAAGCACAAATAAATAAATATACAACCCCATTGAATAAACAAATACAACCATTGCAATCATCCAAACAACACAAGGCCAAAGGCTAGGTTATGCGCCAATATTAAAATTCATCATACCATCCAAAATAAAAATGAATCCCCTCTAAAACCCACGAAATTTCAGCCAACATAAACTGAAATTTCGGGTTTAAAACATTGTCCAAACAACATACATATCAACATACATATCTTTCAAGGTTTAATCACAAGCATGTGTAATATAACCTTAAAAGTTTGGGGATTCAACATACAAGAATATTGCAGCCCTTAAAAGGGTAATAAAGTCCCATAAAACGATTTTTAAAGGACAAGAACAAGCAAGCTATCCACATAACCGGCTCTTGATGCCATTGAAGGGTTTGTTAGAACATAAAACCAAAGTTTAACTTCTTAAACTTTCTGAAAAACACAGCGGATAAATATATTTTAAAACATGATTATAAAGCTGAAATTTCATGTTTTATGGTGACATATATATGTATAAAACAAACCCAAAACAAAAGGATCATTATATGTGAATAAGCAAGCTATGAACATATGTAAATGTACATAAAATCACAGCTACAATGAGCTGTGAAAAACTACCTTTCAGCAGCTTGAAACTCGACCAAAAAAGGGAAGATAGATGCTCAAAACTCGGCAAAGGCTCCAAGGAAAGGACCCCTCAAGCTTGTATACCCCAAGCTAACTTGCAAACACCTCTTCTTGCTAGGGAGATGAACGCCAAAATTACTCCAATGCCTCTCATAAAGCTGCTGGAAATCGAGATTTTTGAGAGAGAGATAGGAGTTTCTAAGTTGTATTTTGCATGTGAAAAGAGATGGTTGTCTTGAGTGTGGGACTAGTAATAAAGAGGTGTAGATTACAAGAAGGTAAAATGACCTCTCATAGGAGAGGGGGGGCGGCCGAAATGGGGTCTTCAAAGAGTTTTCCCCCCAAAAACTAATTAAACAATTTTATAAAACTAGTCCCTTATAAGTTGTACAATTAACTTTTAATTGTATAACTTATACACTCTTTTATTATTTAATGTTATCTAACTAACTTAAATAACACTAAGTAATATTCTTGAACAAAATATCCTAATAAGTTGTTCCATCTCATATGCAACTTATTTAGAAAACCCATTTTCTAAATTTGGTGTTATTATTTAATTGCATGATCATATCATCAATTGAATAATTGTCGGTGATTGCAAAGCTTGTTATTGGGTATAACCCGACTTGGATCATGACATACTAACCGCATCAATGTTCTATGTGTCTTGGGCATATAGAATCCAACAATTCCAACTTCTCGATGCTTGTTTCAATCCATAGATTGATTTTTTTAACTTGCATACTTTGTTAGGATGATTCGAATCGACAAAACCTTCAGGCTGAACCATATAGACATCTTTCTCAAGATATCCATTTAGGAAAGCCGTTTTGACATCCATTTGCCAAATCTCATAATCATAATGAGCAGCTATGGCAAACAATATCCTAATAGATTTTAGCAATGCAACAGGTGAGAAAGTTTCATCATAGTCAACCCCTTGAGTTTGAGTGAAACCCTTTGCTACAAGTCTTGCTTTATAAGTATCCAAGTTTCCATGCATATCGGTTTTCCTTTTGAAAATCCACTTACTTCCAATTACTTTGGAGTTAAGAGGTGGTATAACCAAGTCCCATACTTGATTGTCATACATGGATTGCATCTCAACGTTCATGGCTTCAAGCCATTTGTCACAATCAGAATTGGACAACGCATCATGCTATGTGATTGGTTCATCAGAATCTATCACATAGCATCCATCAGTGAAAAATCCATATCTTTCAGGTGGATTACTAGTTCTACCAGATCTGCGAACGTTTTCTGCGTATTGATCAACTATTTGATCACTTTCAACATCCTCATGTTGAGTGCTAGTGTCAACCAAACGTGTATCGAGTTGTGGTTCTTGATCCTCTTCAAGATCCACAGTTCTACTACCAGTTCCTTCCATAAGGAACTTGGTTTCCAAGAACTCACCCTTTTTGGCAACAAACTCCTTTTGTTGTATTGGATCATAGAAATAATATCCCATAGAATCTCTTGGATATCCAATAAAGATACACTTAGTGGAACGGCTTTCTAACTTGTTCGAGGTGGGAGTCTTCACATAAGCCTCACACCCCCACACCCTCAAATATGAAAATGATGGAACCCTTCCATGCCATATTTTATAAGGTGTCCTTTCCACTTTCTTGGTTGGGGCCATATTCAAAATACGGGCCGCAGAGAGCAGAGCAAAACCCCAAAATGATAGAGGTAATGAGCTTCTAGCCATTATAGATCGAACCATATCCAATAGAGTTTGATTTCTCCGCTCAGACACACCATTATGTTGTGGTGTTCCTGGTGGAGATAGTTGTGAGACAATCCCACAACTTCTAAGATGGTCCCTAAAAGCATCATTCAGGTATTCACCTCCTCTATCGGTACGGAGAATTTTAATTGACTTATTGAGTTGATTTTGTACTTCATTTTGAAAGATCTTGAACATTTCAAAAGCTTCATCTTTGTGTCTTAACAAGTACACATACCCATATCGACTATAGTCGTCAGTAAAGGTAATGAAGTATCTTTCATTGTACCTTGTCATAGGTTTAAAAGGTCCACATACATACGAATGTATGATACCTAATAAATCCTTTGCCCTTTCGGCTTTGCCACTAAAAGGTGCCTTGGTCATTTTACCTTGTAAACAAGACTCACATACATCAAATGAATCACATTCATTTGTTTTTAAAAGACCATTCTTTTGTAGAGTTTGTATTCTTTTCTTGATTATATGACCAAGACGGTAATGCCAAAGATAAGTGTTATTCAAATCTGATTTGAGTTTCTTGGTACTAATTTGGTACAAGAAGCTATCATTCAATGTATTTTCACGAACCAATTCATAGATACCATTGATAGGAATAGCTTTAAAGTAAAACATGTCATTCAAAGTAACATGGATTTCATTTCCAATAAATGATAATACATATCCAAAATGATTTAATAGGGCTACGGAAATAATGTTCCTAGTCAAACTAGGAGCATACAAAACATTGTACAAAATTACTTCCAAACCATTTGGAAGTTTCAAGATGTAGTCACCACGGGCTTCAACTTGAACTTTAGCCCCATTGCCCATGTAGAGGCTAACATCCCCTTTGTTGAAGTTGCTACTTCTTTTGAACCCCTACAACAAATTGCAAATGTGAGTTCCACATCTGGTATCTAATACCCATGTGTTAGAGGATATTAAGCTTAAATCAATATGGATCATGTATATAGTACCTGAGGTCTGCCCGACATCCCTCTTTGCTTTCAACTCTTGGAGATGGACAGGACAATTTCTTTCCCAATGTCCAATCTTCCCACACTTGAAGCATGGGTCATTAGAAGCAACCTTTTGCCTCTTCTCCTGTGCTTTGGGTGGCACCCTTGCCACCCATTTCCCCTTTCCCATTACGGGTTCCTTACCCTTTGCAACTCTTGCCTTGGGTGCGGGATGAGGCCTCTTCTTGTTCCCACCTTCATTGATGGTGAGAGCGGGTAAAGCCCTTTTACCCATGGCCGCCTCGGCCGTTTTGAGCGTAGAGTGAAGCTCACCAATGCTTTTGTCCCAAGCATTCATGTTGTAGTTCAAGACGAACGTCTTAAACCTTTTGGTAAGGCCATTGAGGATCAAATCTGTGGCCAATTCCTTTGAGACGGGACAGTTTAGCCTTTCGAGGCGGTCAATGTGACTTTTCATCTTAAGTACATAAGATGAAACTGATTGGTTGTCATCCATACGACATACATGGAGCGCTCGAACCGTTTCGAAGCGCTCAACCCTCGCTTGCTGTTGGAACGTTTATTTCGGTTGGGTTATCATGTCATAGGCTCCGTAATGCTCATACTCCTTCTGGAGATCCGGAGTCATGCTTGCCAACATAGGGCAAGACACTTGGACAGAGTCCTCAGTGTACTTTATCCAATCGTTATAGGCCTCCTCATCATCCTCACTAGGTTGATCGGGGATGGGGTCGTCTAAAACATATGATCGTTTCTCTTGCTTGAGAACGATTCTCAAGTTTCGATACCAATCGATAAAATTGTTATGATTTAGACGTTCCTTTTGGAGAATCACTCGTAAAGATTGGGCGGACGTGGATGAATTATCATGATTATCATAATTATTGGTGGCCATCTACAAAATTTAACAAAGATCAATTTTAGTATTTTCGATATTGTTATTTTAATATTTAATACCTTTTAAGGTCATTTTCATATTAAAATCTAGAATCCAACATTACATTTAAATAGTGGTTAGGTGACCTTTATCCCACGATTTAAATTAATAAGGTGGTCAACGATTGACGATTGCAACCATTTGCAACTTCTAGACGTATGGGATCGACTTGAAACATCATATGTAAAGTCGGCATGTTAATCCCATCAACACCATTTGGAAACCATATCGTAGGTGATCCATTTGACATGGTTTGCAAATCAAGACACCCTACTTACACACACGTGTGAGTTTTCCAAAATAAGCGGTTAGGTGACCTTTATCCCACGAATATGGCATTCTCACCTCAAGTCACAAGTTCCCTCAAAATGGTTAGGTGACCTTTATCCCACTAAGAGTTCCCGAGTAATTCAAGTGTTGTGTAAAAGGATGGTGTTGATCTTATTTGTAAAAAAAATTAGAGATATTATAATACAAGTTTAGAAAACATTATGTATTTATATTTGTATGCTTTCAAAAACAAGATACCCTATGGTACATTGATTAAAACCCCTTTTAGTCTTTGAAATCATTAAACAATTTTAATAACCTTTTATAAACTTTTAATGATTAATGTCCATTTAGATAGTTTGTTATGATCATGGAAAGGATTGTTAAGCAAACATCATATATAAGTAATCAACCACAATACCAAGAATCAACCAAATAATAGTGCATAACCATAGCATCTAAAGTGGCCACACTTGTTTGCCATCACAAGTGTGGTCCATAGGACATTCCTAAGGGACAAAACATGACACAAAAGGCTTCCATGAACCTCCCACTTGAAACCGCATCCAAATGCTCCATGTTTCTTGTGTCTTTCCTTTGTGCTTCTAATGTGTACATCTTCATATTACAAGATATTATATCCTAATACAAGATTTCTAGTAAAATGAAAAGTACCTAATCTATTTATTACAGCCCAATAATAAATAAAATTACACTTTATACCAAGCACAAATAAAAGATTATACAACCCAATTGAATGAATAAATACAACCATTACAAACATCCAAATAACACAAGGTCAAGGGCTAGGTTATGCACCATAATGAACAATGATCAAATCATTGAAACCAACAATGAAACCCCACCTAAAACCCACGAAATTTCAGCCAACATAAACTGAAATTTCGGGTTTATCTTGTCCAAACAAATAAACAATACAACATACATATCTTTCGAAGTTTAATCACAAGCATGTGTGATATAACTTTGAAAGTTTGGGGTTTCATAATACATGAATATAGCAGCCCCTAAAAGGGGTTTCAAAGTCCTAAAAAATGAAATATTTCAAGGACAAAACAAGCTAGCTATCCACATAACCTGTTAAAACTTTCGGCCGCCCCTTATGGGGAGCCTCTTGGCCTTCTTTTAGTTGTCTTGGAAACTCATTTTGCATATTCATTCACTCCATCTTCTTCTCTCTCTAACTTGCAAGAACCACAAGAAAAAAAACGGTTTTTCTCCTCTTGTTGAAGTGATTCACGGCTGGAAGGTTCCGGCAGCCTTTCCTTTCGGGTTTTGGTGCTCAAATCCTAGCAACAAGGTGTTTGTCTTAGAGCTTGGGGTATGCAAACTTGAGAGGACCTTCTTTTGGTGTCTTGGTCGTTCTTTCTTGGTCCATATCATCCTCAACCATTTTGTTTTGCTGCTGAAAGGTAGTTTATGGCAGCCTCTTTATGGCTGTCCATAATGTATGTTTGTGTTTACATAGCTAGTCTTATTCACATAAAAAGATCCTTTTGTTCTTGGGTTTGTTTATAACTTTGTAATATCAAGATGAAACCCGAAATTTTCAGTTCATTAACAAAGTTATAAAACTTGCTTCCGCTGCGTTTTCACAAAGTTTAAATGGTTAAACTATGAATCTTGTTCTAACAAACCCTAACAGGCATGTGATCAGAGATCAAGGTGTTAAGAATGTCTATACATGGCAAGACATAATCAACTTACCAATGCATGATCTCTTTGAGATGAGAAGATATTATGAGAGTCGGAATGATCCTGACCATCTAATGAAGAAGGGTATGGTCATCATTATGTTGAAGACTACAAACATCTGAAGATCTTCAAAATGTTTTGGTAGCATCAGCCTAGGGGGAGTTTGTAAGGATTCCTATAAGTCTGATGCAGCCAAAACATCCAAAGTCTCTCTACAACCATGCACTAAAGAACAAAAGTAGAAATGCTTCGGAAGTTTTACACCATGCACTAGAAATATTCTAAGTGTAAAATCTTCCGAAGCGAAGACCAACATCTTCCGAAGCCAAAACTGAAGTCTTCCGAAGCTTCAAAGACAAAGTCTTCCAAAGCCAAAGAGTGAAGACAAATTTCTTCTGAAGACTTTTAGAGATATGCCTTTATCTGATGTACTTTACCATAAATCTGGACCACCTTTTCGGTGCAACTCTGTAAAGTCACCAACTCTGTAAATAACTTGCAGCTGGATGATGAAGAAGGTGAGTTGTCCTTCCCAAAGGAAGCTGTAAATCATTCCTTTGAGCAGATGGGCTATGAAGGAGATTTCTATGTAAAGACCTTCAGGAAAGGGAAGGTCTCATCTTAGTGGAAATACCTGCTTCATGTGGTTATCCACAGCTTGTCAAACAAGAATGGAGGGTGGGACCAGATTCCTGAAGATCTGTCCTTCATAGTACATGGAATGGTTCAAGGGGTCAAGTTCATGTACTCTCAGTTTGTTTATACAAATTTGCTTGCTAACTTGGACTCCTTAGAGTATTATATGTTTCCTAGATATGTTCAACACATCCTCAACTGTGAACTGGGCTCACAGTTGAGGGAAACAGATAATATTCTTAAATTGGGATGGATGAAGCCCGACATCTTTAAAATAATGAAGAAGCCAACTGTAGGCTTCTCAGGGGTAGAAACAACCCTTGTCCCAAAAATCTTAGAGCTCATTGCTCAAGGTGACAACCTAGCAACACAAGCTAGTGTTGAACCCACACCTTCTACCTCCTAACCACCAAAAATACAACAAATCACCCTCACCTACCAAAGAAAATCCAAACGAACCCCTACTCAAGCTATTGAGTCTGTGCAGACCCCCATGTACTCACCCATACAGGAGGAAATGGACACTAGAGCTCCCACTTCCCCTGAGGAGCAAACCAATCCCATCTCTTCAACAATCAGGGATGAGGTTCCTCATGCTCACCCTAATGAGCTCATAAGCCAAACTGCCTTAAGCACTCACTCTAAGTCTCAACACTCAAGTGAACAACCTTCGAGGGACAGTTACCATCCCCAACCTTTAGACTTAAATCAACCCATTCCCAACCTCTCATTCTATACTGAGGAAGACTTAGGATTCAGTAAGTACCATGAGTCTCTGTACTCTTCCCTTACTCAAAGAGAGATGAGTACTCCTGAGTCTCCTTTGTCTAGCCCACATCAGTCATCCATCACTGAGGTGGATACTTCTGAACCTGTTCAGGATACCCATATGGAAGAGGCTCTTACTTCTGCAAGTGATTACATCATTAAGACCTCAACCATGGCAACTCAGCCCACTAACACCTCAACTGAGGCTGTCAATGTGTAGAGGATATCCAGCAGCCAAGAACCTGAGGCTGGTGGTGAGAGAGAGGACTTTGGTCCAATCATCTAATCCCCCAATGATTCTTCTGATGAAGATGAGGGGAATATGAGACTAAAGGTGCAAAAACTGTCAAAAACATGCTCCTATTTAGTCTCTAAGGTTAGTCACCTTGAATCTCAGGTGACTACCCTGCGAAATAGGGTCAATGATCAGCAACTTGAGATATCTTATCTTAGGGAGAAACTAGCTGGGAGACCTTTAAGAATAGCTCAACCAGGAACACAAGAACCTGTGAATGTGATTGACCTAACTCCTAGCTCATCTATGCAAGAGGGTGGTGCTACCAAAAAGGGGGATAAAGTCATTACAGTCACAAAACCTAGGAGTTCTTCAGGAAGTATGGACATTGAGGATTCACCATCCTCACTTGCAATTGTGCATACTCAGCAACTTCTTCAAGTTCACATTAAGAAGTATTTAATTTTCAGACCTTGAACTACTATGAAGGTCTTGACCTGATCAACATGCCACTTGTCAATCCAAGTTAATCAAGACAAGCTGATAGGTTAGCACTTAGGATTCAAGACAGAATTACTGAAGAGTTTAGCTTTAGAAGGAGACAAAGGCAATCTGGTAATGTCATTGGTCAACTGGATGTTGAGGCAGACACTGAGATTAGCTTCAAAGGGAAAACCTTGGCTGAAGGCCCAGTGATAGAGCCTGAGAGCCTTGTCACACCAACAACTACTTCAGAAATTCATTCCCTCAGTGAAACACCTGCTGGTGAAGGTGCCTCACAACCTCTCTCTGGCCAGAGCTTGGATGCTACACCAAGCAATGAAGGCCAAAGTTCTCTCCACCCTGTGTCACAAAGGTCTGTGGGTGACAAAGGGAAAAGGATTCTAACTACTAAGGAGATTGAGGAGGAGTAGAGAGAGAGGAAGAGGAAGCTAAGGGGAGAAAGTTCCTCCGGGTCTTCAGGGTTTATGTAAGCTGCAATCAAGGCTGCCCCCAGACCAAACACTCAAGAAGATGAGTTGAGGACAGTCAGGATTACTTACATGTAGAACAGGAACTATGACATAGATGAGATTATATCTATCCCCTTAGAGCAATTAAATAAACTGGCTGACATGGAAGTGTCAAGAGAGATGAAGAAAGCAGAGGATGCAAGGCTACTTCTCCAATTCAAAGAGAAGAAGAGACAAAAAAAAGTTATACAAGCATGCTCCAACTCTCTCCCCAGTTCAAGAAAGCCCTGTGCAAGGGGATGTGGCAGCTACACAAGAACCTCAGGTAGACAAGGAAACAGAAATGCAAAACATGGTCAACTACCTGAGTGCCACAGGTCTCTACCAGGCATCTGCACTTTTTCCCTTGTCCTTTGAGTACATTGAGTTTGAGTATCTCAAACAGCTTGAACTTCAAGTGCTCAAAGAACAAAGGGCAACAAAGAAAAAGATAAGGGAAGATGCTGCAAAGTCAAGAGCCATCATCCAAAAGAGTATGAAGAAGTCTGCTGACAGACAAAGGATGATGAACTTCTTGATTTGTATGGACTCTTCGGAAGGAGACTTGGCCCTATGTCTCTATCCACAGTGGATGAGCATATCAGGGTAATCAAGCAGAAGAACAAGAGTGGAGAGCTGATTGACTTACACTCCCCTCCAAGTCCAATCCCACCTGAAGTGGAGGTTAAGGTTGAACAACCTGAGACAACACAACTTGGACCTCCTGCTGAGCCTCAGCAAGCTTCATCTTCTGATCCACAGCAGGGTCAAACTCCCTCTCCTTCTAAACCTATGAGGGAGGAACACCCAACTTAGAAAGACAAGGATGATCAACAAGGTGTTGCAGACCAGTCTTCTCAGTTATAGTTTTCTAAGAGGAAGAAGAGGATGGCTTCTAAACTAAAGTCTAAGAAGAAGAAGCCTGAATCATCCACCTTTACACCTCAGGCTGAGTCAGATCAACCTAAGGAAGTGCATGAAGAGGCAGCCCAATCAACTCCAATTCAAGTGGCTCCTCTTGCAGCTAAGACACCCATCTTATCTTGGACCTTCATTACTAATCTAGAGAGATGGCATGTGATCAGAGATCAAGGTGTTGAGAATGTCTATACATGGCAAGACATAATCAACTTACCTCTGCATGTTCTCTTTGAGATGAGAAGATATTATGAAAGTTTGAGTGATCCTGACCATCTAATGAAGAAGGGTATGGTCATCATCATCCTGAAGACTACCAACATCTGAAGATCTTCTAAATGTTTTGGTAGCATCAGCCTAGGGGGAGTTTGTAAGGATTCCTATAAGTCTGATGTAGCCAAAACATCCAAAGTCTCTCTGCATGCATGCACTTAAGAACAGAAGTAGAAATGCTTCGGAAGTTTTACACCATGCGCTAGAAATATTCTAAGTGTAAAATCTTTCGAAGCCAAGACCAACATCTTCCGAAGTCAAAAGTGAAGTCTTCCGAAGATTCAAAGACAAAGTCTTCCAAAGCCAAAGAGTGAAGACAGATTTCTTCCGAAGACTTTTAGAGATACGCCTTTATCTGATGTACTTTACCATAAAGCTGGACCACCTTTCCGTTGTAACTCTATAAAGTCACCAACTTACATGAGTTAGTGAAAAGGTCCATGCTTTTTCTAACTGTACATTGAGGTCTTGAGTCCATGCTTTCTACTTTATGTACTTTTATCCTTTTTGTAATATATTAGGATATGAGCTATGGCATGTCATAGTCACTAGTCAAAAGGCAAATCTGCCTTTTGACTCTACATTTGATTTTATAGTTGTCTAGTCAATTGTATCCAGCTGGCCTTCAAAGTATGGCCGGCTGTAGGATGTAGTAGATGTATGTCAAGTACTTGTAACTTTCCTTTATGCTTTGAGAAGCAATATACAGCATTCTTGAAAACCAATTACTTGTGTTGTTTGCCATCTTGTTCTGTCTCACATTTACTTGTGTTCTTAGCATCTTTCATTAACAAGTTAACCAGTTCCCTATTTGATCTGTTAAGTGTTGTAAGCAACTCTCCTCATTGTGTTGTTATGTTGTAAGTGCATACCCTTCACCGGTCCTGTAGAAACCTTAACTGAAGGCCTAGTGATAGAACCTGTGAACCTTGAGACACAAACTACTTCAACATCATCTACCCTCAGTGAGGCACTAGCTGGTGAAGGTGCTTCACAACCTCTCTTTTGCTAGAGCTCAAGTGTTGAACCAAGCAATGACGGCCAAAGTTCTCTCCACCCCGAGTCACCTAGGGGTCTGTAGGTGATAAAGGGAAAAGGAATCTAACTCTTGAGAAGATTGATGAGTGGAAAGAGAGGAAGAGGAAGCTAAGGGGAGAGAGTTCAAGTGGGTCCCCAGGCTTTATGGAAGCTGCAATCAGGCTTGCCCTCCGGCCAAACACTTAAGATTATGAGTTAAAGGCAGCCAGATTGAACTACTTGGGGACCAGGAACTACAATATTGATGAACTCATCTCTCTTCCCTTAGAAGAGCAAAATGAACTAGTTGACACTGAGTTATCAATGGAGAAAAGGGAGGGAGAGGATGCAGAAGTGCTCCTCAAGATCAATGGGAAAAGGAGGAATAAAAAACTCTACAAACATGCTCCTAACCTCTCCACAGTTTAAGAAAGTCATGAGACAGAGGCTGTGACAATTGAGCAACAACCTCCGGTAGACAAGGAAGTAGATAGACAAAATATGATTAACTACCTGAGTGCCACATGTCTATATCAGGCATCTGCACTTCTTTCCTTATCATATGAATATATATAATTTGAGTACCTTAAGCAGCTTGAGCAACATGTAATGAAAGAACAAAAAGCTGCTCATAGGAAGATCAGGTGTAACATCCGACATTTTCCAAGTTAAAACCCAAACCCGAACCCATTTTTTTTTCTTCCATTATTAAATTATTTAATAATTTTAATGGATCAAATACATTAAATGCGCAATTTATTGTGAACTATTCATTTCTTAATAATCTTAATAACTTGTAATAATTTATGGATTTATAAATAACTCTTTTCATAAACTTATAAAGTTTTATTAGTAATTATTAATTTTAATGATTGAAAATAAATAATCAAATTATAAAGTTTACAAGTTTTATAAAAGTTATAAAGATTAACAAATAATTAATTTGATTTATTATTCAAATTGGTTTTATAAAGTCTAGGGTTTAATTTGTAGTTTTAAAAACTTAATTTAAAAGTTTCCAACATAAAATAACAAACTTTCAAACAACAGGGACCAAAAGTGTAAATATGATTTAAAACCAAACTTCCCCCACCGTCGGCCTCCCAAACTCCAGCCAAAACTTTGGCCGCGCTCCGGCGACTCCCAAACATCGAAATCGTTAAACCTAAAGCTAATCAAACTGTTCCGTAAGTTACGTGTGATCAATTCGAACTTATGACCCCCATTAATTCGATTAAATACATGTTTCATCACATTCGAACCGATACCGAAGATTCATTCAAAATCGAATGATTGCACTTGAAAATCGATAAATTAACATAATTTCTTGACCTGAAACGTACTAGGAATCATTACGGTTATAATCGTTAATTCAATTTGAGCTGTAAACGTAAAGACTTAATCAAATTTGATCGGTTATAACCAACACAAACTCAAAACCCATTCAACATGAAACTGATAAAATTGGTACTATATAATATAGGGCCACGTTTCTAATCGGCCTTTACAAATTCTCTGGACACCCAATTGTTTCTTAAACACACACACACAAGCAATCGATCATCATCTTCAACTCGTCCTCATCGCGAACCATTCTGTCACACCCCGACCGACGGCGGAATCATCGGGGCAGACGAATGTGAAACGATTGTCCATAGAACATGGAACTAATTAAGTTGTAATAATATTAAATATCATTATTCATTGAACATTACAAGACAAATAAGTCCATACAATACAAAAGCTTCAAACAAGAAAATAACATATTTAGTTAAACTAGATCCAAGTCTTATATGAGCACGAAGAGAATCCTCAAGTATCAAACCTGAAACATGTTAAAAAAATAAAGGGTCAAATTTGAAAGTTGGTGAGTTCCCATGGGTTAAACACACGCATATATATATATATATATATATATATATATATATATATATATATATATATATATATATATATATATATGTATATATATATATATACATATATATCTATATCTATATATATATCTATCTCTCTGTCTCTCTCTAGATCTCTCTATCTCTATCTATATCTATGTCTCTATATATATATCTATATCTCTCTCTCTATCTATATATATATCTATCTACCCCTGTCTATCTCTATATCTATATCTATCTCTATCTATATATATATATATCATATATATATATACATATATATATATATATATCCGATCGCAACTTCGAATATGGAATTCAAAGGGATCAAATAAGAAAGGATACTCTGAATCATAGAACTCTAATGAAATATACGATCAACCAACATATATATATATATATATATATATATATATATATAATATATACATATATATATATATATATATATATATATATATATATATATATATATATATATATATATATATATATATATATATATATATATATATATATATATATATATATATAAAGGTTTACAAGTAGCAATTCATGTCAATGGTTATGAGTTAGCAAGTTTATAGAACACATACAGTTACAACCAAACCTCGACTTGATTACAAGTTTATAAGATTGGCTAAGTGTACTTGGTTCCCATGATGAACAAGCATACGTCATCAGGAGCCGGCAATACATCAGCTTTAGCACTAAATAGGCTTGTCAGATGAATTGCATGTGCATTTATAAGCATCAAGATGTTTACAAGTGTAAGTTTATAAGGTTAACATGTTTCACCCCAAAAGGTATGAAATAAAGTAAAAAGAGGCATGGAGAACTCACATGAAAAACTCACGTGTTATACGTTGCACTTTAAATAACAATAAAAAGATAAAATAGTTCCAATGATTCTTCATGATTCAACCTAAGATTTGGTGTTTTAGGATTAGAATAAAGTTATGATTCAAGAGTAAATATGAATTAAGGTTTTATTTGGAATTTGAGGGTTTTAATAATTAAGTCAAATAAAATAAAATAATACAATTGATTTGGTTCAATAAAGATGGTATGAACCAATTAAAATAAGAATGATAGTGAATGATTCAATTATTTAATTTATTGAATTAACAAAGATCAAATATAATATGTGAAAAGAAATAATTAATTTAATAATTAATTATTTAAAATTTGATAGAGGTACTTAATTGAATACTTATTTAGATGACTTTAAAATTATTTAAAATCATTTTATAAAGTTTTACACTTTTAAATGATTTATTATAAAAAATCTTATAATACATGATTTTAGTAACAAGAATAAAGTATAATATATTGTTTTATAAGTTTCAAAAGTTTAAATAAAAGTTCAGAGAATATTAACTAAATATGATATAACATGATTAGATAGATAATTAATTATTTAAATATTTTTTTAAATATTTATATAATTAAACATTTAAAGTATTTGTAATATGTAGGTTTGAAGAGTTTTGAAAAATCCAAGTTTGGAATATAATATATTTATAACATATAAATGACTCAATAACATTTTTATAATCTTTTTATTCTTTAACAAGTAATTAAATTAAAGAACTATAAATTTTAAAATATTTAGAAATTAACTTAATAATTTTCGAAATGTTTTAGTTAATAAAATAATATTTATTTTGATTTTATTATTATATTAATAATTTTTCTGATTTAAAAAAAATAAAGAAAAACCACTAAATAGAAACATGGCAGGAGCAGGGTTCGAACCCCTGACCTGCCATGTGTAGGGTTTTGATGCTAACCAACGGGCCAAAGCCCCATTCTTGTCTTAAAACACAAATTAATTGTTAAAAACCATTTTTCAAATAATCCCCAAAATCCTTATAAACCCTAGGATCGATTGCCATCAAATTGAACTTCAATTCGGGCATGTTAATCAAATTAACATTAGGGCTTTGTTTCCCCATGTTAAACCGAGTATAATGACATGTGCAACTTACATGATTGAGTTCGAATTGATAATCTCAGGTTTAAGAACGAGTGTCGACGGGTGGAGGTTGGTTTATGGTGATTGAATTGATCATAATCAAATTCCTTTTGTATGAAGCTTCAGATATTGCTTATGATTAAAAGCCCTCACTCAATTTTAAGTTAAAATGCTTCGAACATGGATCACGATTAAGTTGCAGGTCGCGAATGAAGATGATGATCGATTGGGTTGATTGAGTGTTTTATTTGTGCGATTGATGATTCAGAAAACTTTAAGGAATCAATCAAAACAACATCCCCATGTAATTTAGGGTCAATTGATGTCGTTTCATCTCGAATGAGTTACGGTTGCGTGTGAGAGTTTCATTTCGATTATTGATGCTCATTACCCTGTTTTAATGGCAATTATGTTTACCATTGAATTCAAAATGTGAGAGGATGCGTTTCAGATTGGATAATTTATACAATTGATCAAGAATCGTGTTGTAACCGATTTGATTTCGAGCATTAGTTTCGGTTTCGAAATTGTGGATGATATAATAGAGCTTAATTCAAATTAATGGTGGCTAAAGGTTCGAATCTGGTTCAAAAAGGAAAAGAGTCGGTTTAATTGGGTTGATATTGATTACTATCATGATTTTGGGAGTCGCTGGAGCTTGGCCGGATATTGGCCGGAGATAGAGGAGGGTGGCCGGGAAAACGGGGAGGGGGTTGGGTTTTGTTTCAGGTTTTACGAATTTACAGGTTTGGTCCCTGTAGTTTTAAGGGCTTATTATTTTATGTAAAAAGCTTTGTAATCAAGTTTCAAAAAAATGACTTATAAGCCCCTTGACTATTAAAACCATCATTTAATTATTTAATAACAAATACTTTATACAAATAGTACAATTTATAATTTTAAATGAATCTTTTTAATAACATCTTGTAATTTAGTTAGATGTTTTAATAGTTAACACTTATTATCAACATTTGAAATTTATAAAATAATAAATTTTATGAAGTATAATTATTATCATTAATTGATTTAACGATAAACTACTTGAAATTTTAGTAGTCCAATTCATAGTATTGATTATATAAAATATTTGTGGCGTTTGATCATATAAATAGATAACATACTTTAATAATGAATTTTACCATTTTAAGAAAATTTCTAAATGATTTCGGGTTTATAATTTAAATATAGCGGATGTTACACATTCATCGTCTCATCTACATCAATTCAATCACAATCACGTAAGTTACATACACTTCTAGACTCGATTTTACTTGGCGAATCAAAGCCCCAAATTTAATTTGAGTATGAAAATCGATTTCATGATCAATTGGATTTAATTCGATTCTAGGGTTCTTGTTAATTTGGGGATTTCTTTAATTAATGGATTTATAAAATTATTTTTGAATCTTAAGCAGATACGGGCTTTAGCCCAACTGGTAACTTGTAATAAACATAAGCAGGAGGTCAGGGGTTCGAACCCTGCCTCTGCCATGTTTTGTTTAATTGTTTTTTACATTTTTTTAAAATTTTAAAAAAATATTATTATATTAATGAATCAAAATAAAAGTTATCATGTTAACTAAAACGTTTCAAAAATTATTAAATTAATTTTAAAGGTTTTAAAAACTTATGATTTTAAATTTAGTTACTTTTTAAAGAATAACAAATATTATAGAAAACATTACTAAGTCATTTATATGATTTAAATATTATAAACCTATTATGGTTTAAATGTAGATTATTTCAAAAACATTATAAATCAACATGTTAAATAATTAATTATTCATCTTTTCATTTAACCATGCTATATCATAATTAGTTAATAAATTTATTCCTTAAACTTTTATTTAAATTCTTGAAACTTATAAAACAATATAATTTTCTATTATACTTTATTCTTATTTTTAAGGTTTGATATTATAAGACCTTTATAATAAATCACATAAAAGTTTGAAACTTTATAAAATGATTTTAAATAATTTTAAAGTCATTTAAAAAGTATTCAAATAATTACCTTTATCAAATTTTAAATAATTAATTATTAAATTAATTATTTCTTTTCACACATTATACTTAATCTTTATTAAATCAATAAATTAAATTATTGAATCATTCATTATAATTCTCAATCTTAATTGATTTATTCCATCTTTATTGAACCAAAACATAATCGATTTTATTATTTTACGTAAGGATTCCTTAAGTCTGATGCAACCCAAAACATCCAATGTCTCTCTGCAACATGCACTAAGTACTGAAGTAAAGAATGCTTCAGAAGTTTTACACAATACACTAGAAAATACTCTAAGTGTAAAATCTTCCGAAGCCAAGACCAATATCTTCCGAAGCCAAACATGAAGTCTTCCGAAGCCTCAGAGACAAAGTCTTCTGAAGCCAAGACCAATATCTTCCGAAGCCAAACATGAGTTGGTGAAAAGGTCCATGCTTTTGGTAACTGTACATTGAGGTCTTGAGTCTGTAACTTTCTACTTTATGTACTTTATCCTTTTTGTAATATATAAGGATGTGAGCTATGGCATGTCATAGTCACAAGGTCAAAAGGCAGATATGCCTTTTGATCCTACAATTGATTTTGTTAGTGTCTAGTCAATTGTATCCAGCTGGCTTTCAAAGTATAGCCTGCTGTAGGTTGTAGTATAAGTATTCCAAGTTCTTGTATCTTTCTTTATGCTTTGTAACACTTGTAAAAGAACTTGAGAAAGCAATATACTGCCTCCTTGAAACCCAACTCTCTTGTTCTGTCTCTTTACATTACTTGTGTTCTTAGTATCATCATAGTTGGTTAATCCAGTTCACTGTTTGATCAAAGTTTAGTTGTTCTCCTCATTGTGTTGTTGTGTTGTAATTTGTTCAAGCCCTTAACCGGTCATGCAATTGGTATCAGAGCTTTTCAAGCTCTTGGTATAAGGTCTCACCATCTTAAGATCCCTCATACACACAAAAACTAAACTCTCCAAATGGCATCCATCTCAAAGACTGATATGGAGACTGGAACCATGAACAAATCCCCACTGATCACTCTTGATGACTTTGACACCTGGTGTATGAGAATGGAAGGTTTCATCAGGTCCTTAGACTCAAGAATATGGGAATCTGTTGAGAATGGACCTTTCATACACAGCACTCCCTCTGCTACTGGTGCTGGTATGATTCCAAAAGATGTGGCCAACTACTCTGATGAAGATATGAAGAGAGTAGAGATTGATAGGAAGGCCATGACTGCTCTTCAGACTACTCTACCAAACTCTGTATACAGAGGCTTTAAGAAGTGCAAAACAGCTAAACAGCTGTGGGATGCACTGAAGCTGATATATGAAGGCTCCTCTGAAGCCAAGGAGAACAAGAAGGATCTCCTGAAGCAGCAGTTTGAAAACTTCACCTTTAAAGCAGGTGAGACCATGACTCAACAATACTTCAGGTATGTTGAGATAGTGGATACCCTAGTGGATGGAGGAGTTCCTCTTGAGAATAGGGACATGGTAAGGAAGTTCATGTCCTCACTTCCTAGGCAATGGATGTTGGGGTTTGTTGGACCATACCAAAGTAGTTTAACCTCTTAAACTTGAAAACGCAGCGGATTAATCATCAAATAAATATCATTTGTAATCTGAAAATATGGTTCATTTCATGACAACAACAAACCCAAGAACATAAGGATCTTATATATGTGTTTGAACTAGCTATCACCAATAAATAACAACCCAAATAAGCAATACATACTACCTTCCAAAGGCTGCTGAAAAACGAGATATAGATGAAGAGAATGATGTTCTTGAACAGCCAAAACACCAAGAAGAGGTGTCCTCAAGCTTCCATACCCACAAGCATCAAGCATACACCATTCTTGCTAGGATTTGAGCACCAAATCGGATCAAGAAAGCTGCTGGAATCTTGTTCCAGCCGTGAACATCAACAAAGCTGCTAGAGCTTTGTTCCAGCCGTAATATCTTTCTTCCAAAGAAAAAGTGATGTTCTTGTGACCCTTTTGCATATGAGAGAGTGAGAGAGATCTGAAATGGAGAGTGTGTATGTTCTAGGAGAGCCAAAACTCAAGAGAGAACAAAAGAAAACAAAAAGGAGAGGGCTGCCCAAAGGGGGCGGCCGAATCCTCTTATTCTTTAGGGTTTCCCCCCCCCCAAAACTTTTTTATACTTTTTAAACAAAAGTTTTTAATAAGTTATGTAATTACCCCTTTAATTATATAACTTATACACACACTCCTATTATTTGATGTTATTTAACCAAATTAAACAACATTACAAATAATATCCATGAACAAAATATCCATATAAGTTGTTCAATCTCATATGCAACTTATTTAGAAAACCCATTTTCTAAATTGGTGTATTTATTTAATTGCATGATCATATCATCAATTAAATATTAATTGGTGTTTGCTAAGCTTGTTATTGGGTATGACCCGACTTGGATCATAACGTACTAACCACATCAATGTTCTATGTGTCTTGGGCATAAAGAATCCAACAATCTCCCACTTGCATAAGATGCATAGAAGATTGATGCAAGTAGTAAATACCGCCTAACAACGGTTTACTACCCTTAATACGCATGACTTTAAAGCCATTCAATAACATCACCCCCTTCAAGTTCCAAACTTGAAATGATTTAGGTGAATCGATCATCTATCCTTTTGTTACAGATGTCCTGTTAAATCCAAAGACATAGAATGATCATTCCGTGTTGATTTAACTTAATCAGGCCTTAGACATCTTGCTCTCAACGAATAAGAGGAACAAATCCCATCTTGACTGCATACGTTTCTCACAATCACCTTGTGTCACACCTGAACATAGCCTTATGTACTGTCCATTATTTCAGAACAGTGAAGAACTAACTCAAGGTATAACATTTGGTGAATATCAAAACCCAATATGCATCTCAGGTCTGAGGATACTAAATGATATTCACCTTTACTCAAAATTACTTATGATCAATCAAAGAGATTCTATGTAGTAATATTTGAGACGCGGGTCAGTCCAATATTTGCATCCCACAAATATCTATGAACCTTGGCAGCAACCAATTGCTCTATATTCATTCCTAATGAATATCCACCAATCCATGTTCATAATAGTCTTACGTTCATATTTGTTCCCACAAGCATGACCGACTATGGACATTTAGAATAATAAACATATTCATGGATGTAAGCATGCTAAAAAGGAACATAACTCAAATATATAAAATAGTTAAATATTACAATTGTTCCATATTTTATATGCTAAACAGATCAATTCCAATCACTAGAATATCGAAGTCCTAAGGCACAAGTATGACCCTCATACTTTGCCCTCACAAGGAGCTTCGTGAGTGGATCCGCAATGTATTGATTGGTGTGAACTTTACGAATACATACTTTTTCCCTTTTCAACTTCATCCCTTATGCAGTTGAATTTCCGCTCAATGTGCCTAGCCTTTTGAAGAGGACAGGGTACCTTGATTCATGTAATCGTACCCTCGTGATCACAAAAGGATTTCTAGGGGTCTTGAATGGTAGAGACCACCCTAGGTAGGCGATAAATTTCTTTATCCATGCAGCTTCCTGAGCTGCTAATGAAGCGGCTATGTATTCGGATTTTGTAGTGGACAATGCTACTCCATTCATAATGAAGACATACCTCGATTGAGAATCATCTCGAACGGTTTGGAACTTGCATCCGTGTAACTCTTTACAACAAGTTCCTCTCCATCAGATCCGTATATTAGAAACATTTCCTTAGTCCTTCTTAGGTATTTCAATATACTTTTAATAGTCATCCAATGGCTATTATCTGGATTCTTCTAATATCTGGTCGTCATGATTAACGCGCATGACTCGTCCAGTCTAGTGCATATCATCGCATACATGATGGATCTTATAGCTGACGCATATGGGAGTTTTTCCATCTTGAACCTTTTCAAGACTTTATTAATATATGCACTTTGATTTAAACCTATCAACCGCGTCGATCTATCCCTATAGATCTTTATTCCAAAATATAGGCGGCTTAAACGAGATCTTATATGGAAAAACATATTCCAAGGTAGGTTTTAACACCTTCCATGGTTGGAATATCATTTCCAAATAGTAGTGTGTCATCAACATACAACACTAAGAATACAATTATGCTCCCACTAGCTTTCATATATACACAACCTTCTCAATGCTTGTTTCAATCCACAGATTGATCACTTTAACTTATATACTTTATTAGGATGTCATGGATCGACAAAACCATCATGCTGAACTATATGGACAGTCTCTTTGAGATCTTCATTAAAAAAAGCGGTTTTGACATCCATTTGCCAAAACTCATATTCAGAATATGCAGTTATGGGACATAATATCCTAATCGACTTTAGCATTGCCACGGGCGTAAGAGTTTCATCATAATCAACCAATTGAGTTATATGGAAACCTTATGCTATAAGTCTTGACTTATAAGTATTCAAGTCTCCATGTCTATCTGTTTTCATCTTGAAAACCCACTTGTATCCAACCGGTTTGGAGTTAAGTGGAGGGTCAACCAATTCCCAAACTTGCTTGTTATACATGTATTGCATCCTTACGTTCATGGCTTCAAGCCATTTGTCCCAATCCAAATTGGACATAGCATCTTGGTATATGGTTAGCCTACAGGGGTCAACCACATAGCATCCATTCTTGGAATATTCATATCACTTTAGATGGAATACTAACTCTACCAGATTTGTGAACGTTTTGTGTGTATTTATCAACCTTTTGATCATCATCAACAACCTCTTTTTGGTAGCTAGTGTCAACCAAAAGTGTACCGGCTTATGGATTTTGATCCTTATCAAGTTCCACAGTTCTATACGTCATTCCTTCCATAAAGAACTCGGTTTCCAAGAACTTAGCCTTTCAAGCAATAAATACTTTTGCTCCGTTGAGTCAAAGAAACAGTATCCCATACAGTCTCTGTGGATTCTCAACTTATATACACTTTATTTGTCCGGGTCATATTCATAATATGAGCCTCAGAGAGCAATGCGAAAACCCAAAATGATAAAGGTGGTTAGCTCATATCCATAATAAATTGAACCATATCCAAATAGGGTTCAGTTTCTCCTTAATGAAGAACATAGATAGTTATGCAGAGTTGATATTCTACTTCATTATTGAAGATTTTGAACATTTCAAAAGCTTCATACTTATGTGTCATCAAGTGCACACAATAATAGCGACTGTAATCGTCGGTAAAATAATGAAGTATCTTTCACCAATCTTTGTCATTGTCTTAAAAGGACCACATACATCCAAATGTATCATTCCTAATAAGTCTTTTGGTTCACACTTATCAAATGAGACATTTTCATTTGTTTCCAAAAGACCATTATTTTGAAGTGTTTGAATCCAATTCTTGTTTATGTGACCAAGACGAAAATGTCAAAGATAATAATAACTTAAACCCATTTTAAGTTTCTTGGTGCTTAATGTGTATATTGAGTTATTATAGGACGAATTATCATGAACCAATTCATGGATATCATTAAAAAGGCATATCCTTAAAATGAAATACATCATCCATAAAACTTAATACCATTATTTACAAACTATAAATCATGATCATATTGTATTAATAGGAAACATTAATTATGTTCCTAGTCAAACTAGGTGCATACAAAAGGTTTTGAGACAACTTCCAAACCATTTGAAAATCTCAAAATAGAGTTTCCCTCCTTGAAGCGCACATTTCTTTTGAACCCCTTTGCAACAATTGCAAGTATGAGTCTCACATCCGGTATCCAATATCCATGTGTTTGAAGAAATGACATTTAATACAATGTGTGAATCATGGAAATTGTATTTGAGGTTTGCTCACATCCCTCTTTTCTTTCAACTCCTTAAGATAGGAGGGACAATTCCTTTTCATTATCCTATCTCTCCATACTCAAAGCGTGGATCGTTCCCCATTACCTTAGGCTTCATAAGCTTAGGTTTTTTGAGGTTTCCCTTTAACCTTTGCTTTGATGTATTCCTTTCCTTTGGCAATGATTGCCTTAGGATTGGGATTGGCCATTTCTTATAGCCTCCCTCATTGATCGAGAGAATAGGTAGAACCTCTCTACCCATCCCTGCCTCGGTTGCTCTGAGCATTGTGTGAAGTTCACCAATGCTCTTGTCCCACCCGTTCATACTACAGTTTATTATGAATGTCTCAAAACTTTAGTTAGGCAATCAAGGATCAAATCCTTGGCCAACTACTTTGAGACAGGACAGTTAAGCATCTTGAGGCTATCAATGTGGCTTTTCATCTTAAGAATATATAAGATGATATCGATTGGGTTTCTTCCATGTGACATACATAAAGTGCTCGAACCGTTTCGAAGCAATCTACTAAAGTTTGTTGAAGGAACATTTCCTTCAACTAGATTATCATGTCATATGCCCCATGATGCTCCAAACCCTTTTGGAGTTCTGGAATCATATTCCCAACATGAGGTAGGATACTTGCATAGAATCCTTAGTGTGCCTAAGCCAATCGTCAAAAGCCTTAACATCAACAACGTTGGTTGGTGAGGTATGGGATCGTCAAGGACATAGGCCTTTACTCATTCTTGAGAACGATTCTCAAGTTTCAAAATTGAGTCCATAAGGTTATTATGGTTAAGACGATCCCCTTTTAAGATGGTTCTCGGTGATAGGGTAGGGACGGTCGGGGTAGTAGCATTGTTGTTTGCGGCCATTACTACAAAATTACAAAGTTCATTTTAGTATTTCTGAAAAATGCATTTTAACTATTAATACCCTTTATACGTCTCATAGACAATTAATAATTAAAATCTAGAATCCAACGTTACATTTAAATGATGGTTAGGTGACCTTTGTCCCATTATTTAAATTAACAAGGTAGTCAACAGTTGACAATTGCAACCTATTGCAACTTCTAGTCTTATGGGATCGGTTAAACATCATATGTTTAGTCGGCATGTTTAATCCCATCAACACCATTGTACGCCATGCTTCGGTGACCCTAATCACATGGTTTCCAATTCAAGTCGTCCTACTTACACACACGTGTGAGTTTTCATATACAAGCGGTTAGGTGACCTTTATCCCACAAGTACGTTAGACTCACCTCAAAGATACAAGTTCCCTACAAGTGGTTAGGTGACCTTTGTCCCACAAATAGTTCCCAAGTGATTCGAGTGTCGTGTAAAAGGATGGTGTTAGACTTGTTACCAAAGGGATTTAAGTTTCATTAATTCTAGTTATGAAAACTCTATGTACCTTGTATTCGCATGCTTTCAAATACATGGTACCCTATGGTTCTATTTTAACAAAACTTCTTTTATTTTGAAATCATTAATCCTTTTAATAACCTTTTATTAGTCACTTAATGATTTGGAACCAAAAATTCAGCTTGTTATGATAATTTATTTAGATTGTTAAGCATATCCATATATCAAACAATCAACATAAAATGAATAATCAAACAAGCATATATCAAACAACCACATGTGCATAACCATAGCCACTATGTTGACAACACTTGTTTGCCATCACAAGTGTTATCATTAGGTCTTTCCTAAGGGTTGAACACAACACAAAGACGAGATCTCCAAAGACCCCCACTTGAACTTGCATCCAAATGCTTCAAGTCCTTCTCTTGTGTCTTCCTTTGCATCTTCTTTTACAAAAATTATATCCTAATACAAATTTTCTAATAAAGGAAAACATACTTAATCTATCTATTACATCACAAATGAATGAATAAATAGATTACATCCAAACACAAGCACAAAGGAATAATTATTACAACCCATAAGAATGAAATCAACCAAAACAAACATCCATTCAAAACCAAATCAACACAAGGTCAAGGCTAGGTTATGCACCAATATGAAACATCATACAAGAACCAAATAAACCCCCATATGAACCTAAATTTTCAGCCAACATAAACCATGAATTTAGGGTCTTTTGTCCAAACAAAACATAATCAACTACTTGATATCTTACTTTCAAGGTTTAATCACTAGCATGTTAGATATAACCTTGAAAGGTTGGGGATTTATTATCATCAACACAAAACAGCCCCAATATGGTTGTTAAAGCCTCATAAAACCAATTTTACAAGAACACATGAAACTAGTCATCCACATATCCGGCTCTAGATGCCAATGTTGGGGTTTGTTGGACCATACCAAAGTAGTTTAACCTCTTAAACTTGAAAACGCAGCGGATTAATCATCAAATAAATATCATTTGTAATCTGAAAATATGGTTCATTTCATGACAACAACAAACCCAAGAACATAAGGATCTTATATATGTGTTTGAACTAGCTATCACCAATAAATAACAACCCAAATAAGCAATACATACTACCTTCCAAAGGCTGCTGAAAAACGAGATATAGATGAAGAGAATGATGTTCTTGAACAGCCAAAACACCAAGAAGAGGTGTCCTCAAGCTTCCATACCCACAAGCATCAAGCATACACCATTCTTGCTAGGATTTGAGCACCAAATCGGATCAAGAAAGCTGCTGGAATCTTGTTCCAGCCGTGAACATCAACAAAGCTGCTAGAGCTTTGTTCCAGCCGTAATATCTTTCTTCCAAAGAAAGAGTGATGTTCTTGTGACCCTTTTGCATATGAGAGAGTGAGAGAGATCTGAAATGGAGAGTGTGTATGTTCTAGGAGAGCCAAAACTCAAGAGAGAACAAAAGAAAACAAAAGGGAGAGGGCTGCCCAAAGGGGGCGGCCGAATCCTCTTATTCTTTAGGGTTTCCCCCCCCCCAAAACTTTTTTATACTTTTTAAACAAAAGTTTTTAATAAGTTATGTAATTACCCCTTTAATTATATAACTTATACACACACTCCTATTATTTGATGTTATTTAACCAAATTAAACAACATTACAAATAATATCCATGAACAAAATATCCATATAAGTTGTTCAATCTCATATGCAACTTATTTAGAAAACCCATTTTCTAAATTGGTGTATTTATTTAATTGCATGATCATATCATCAATTAAATATTAATTGGTGTTTGCTAAGCTTGTTATTGGGTATGACCCGACTTGGATCATAACGTACTAACCACATCAATGTTCTATGTGTCTTGGGCATAAAGAATCCAACAATGGACACACTATTGTGTGGTGATCAAGAGGACTGAGAACCTTAAAACTCTTACTCTGACAGAGTTATATGGGATTCTCAGTGGATACCAGATGGAGATGAACATGCAAGGTTCATCTGGCAACTCCAACAATCAAATGGGTTCAGCCCTTCATGTGGTTGAAAGGGATAGCATAGAACCCCAACATCATCTCATATGCTACCCTGACAACTCACCAAAGGGTCCTTTCATCACCTTCCTAGAGACACCTAGGGAGAACTTCACTCAAGGAAGCCCATTCCAAGAGACAAGCTCTTCTCAAGCCTTTGTGTCTACTGATGAAAGCTATGGGAACTCTCTCTTCACTCTTGAAGACCTGGACTGTATCCATCCAGATGACCTGGAATACATGGAGATAGTTCAGCAGATGGCTCTCCTCACTCATAGAGCCAAGAAGTTCTACAAGAGAACAGGAAGGAGGTTTCCAAGCAATGAAACCAGTGGAAAGTTTGGGCTGGATAAAAGCAAAGTTAAGTGTTACAACTGTAACTTGATGGGCCACTTTGCTAGGGAGTGTAAGGCACCTAAAACAAATGGTGGCCAAACACAAACCAGACCAAACTACACTGACAAAGCCCCTCAGAATGAGAAGCCAAAGCAACATGCTGCTGTTGCTTTGAAGAGGGAGGCTTTGACTGGAGCTTTCAGGTGGAAGATGCTTCTCCAAACCAAGCACTGATGGCAAACCATGATGAAGCCAAGGTATTGGAACATCTCTGTACTCCTGAATGCATTGCTAAAGTAAACAGATACAGGTCCTACAACTTAGAAATGAGATCTGATCTTGAGTCATTAAACATATTAAAATTTGATTT